>BLBF01000036.1:23124130-23139318 GCA_015471245.1 Laticauda colubrina | reverse complement strand
TGCCTTCTGGGTGCTAGCACGTGAGCGCGCAAGCAGCACACAATTTTTGGCATAGGAGCCCAAGAAGGCTAGCCACTACTGACCTAGATAGATTTTCTCCATGATAACCTTTACCTAACCCCATTCTTCAAATCTATCAATGGTGCACTCAACATTCATGTAACTAAATGCGTCCACCTTGCTGCTAGTTGTCCTCTTCTTCTTTTAGTTCATAAAGACCCAATTTGAATACTCTGCAAACTTTAAGAGCTGTCCTCCGGTGCCTGTTTATCTTTTTTTGGGCATCCCTGGAGGTGGGGATGTCTTCTACTCTTGGATGTAGTTTCCTAATGGGCTCCTAGTTTGTGCTGAAGGGGATGGTGGGAGTGAAATGGCGGGTATTGGTCTCTGTGTGTGCATTTGCACATTCTTGTGGTGTTTGCCAGTGGCGATATGCTACCGGTTCGGCCAAGACCGAAAAGCACATGGGAGGGTCATTCCTATCTTTTCGTTTCTTCATCCTCTCAGCTTGTTAGGGGTGTGCTTGTTAGGGTTGCGTGCACATGCAGTCACCTATCGAACTGGTAACGACTAAGATAGGAGCCCACTACTGGTGTTTGCCCAACAAAACTAATTTTGATGAGATTAGATGAACATGACGTGCTTGTGACCCCAATCCAAGAGAGTTTAACCAGAAATGGTTCTTAGGTAACTGAATGTTCAGAATGGTTCTTAGGCAGCTGATAGTTTAGTGCTGAGATAGCGAATCTATGGCACACATGCCGGAAGTGGCAACCAGAGCCACTACTGCTGGCATGTGCATGCGCAGAGATGCAAGTTTCCAGCATCCCACGGCCATGTGACTGCAATTTCAAGCTCTATTACAGTTGCAAATCAAGACCTACCTGTAGAATAAACCACGGCAGAAGCTCCATGTGTTAGTGGCTTAATCCATGTGTAAAACAATACAGGTAGTCCCCGACATACATTTGTTTTGTGACTGTTCAAAGTTACATCAGCACTAAAAAAAGTGACTTAGGACCATTTTTCACATTTACAGTGTTGCTGTGGTCATGTAAATCAAAATTTGAGTGCTTGGCAATTGCTACAGATATATATATGATGGTTCCAGAGTAATTCCCTTTTGTGACCATCTGACCAGCAAAGCCAAAGGGACAGCCCGATTCACATAGCAACCGTGTTCCTAACTTAACAATTGCAAATGATTCATTTAACAACTGTGGCAAGAAAGGTCATAAAATGGGGGAAAACTCACTTAACAAATGTCTCATTTAGCTACATACATTTTGGGCTCAACTGTACTCATAACTTGAGGACTACCTGTACTTTCAAAACACTATCAGTCAAGTGTCTATGGAGATTCTCAGTCATTCAGGTCATGGTTGTCCCAACGGTGCTTTTTTTCCAAGAGGCAACTAGATTTTCTGATTTTTCTTTGAAGATCTTTTGCTTCTCCTCCAAGAAGCTTCTTCAGCTCTGACTGGATGGCTGGGGATGGAAAGATTTGTATTCCATTTATATTTAACAGCTAACAGATAATCAGATTTGGAAGTGGCCTTGTAGATCATCTAGTCCAACCCCCTACCCAAGCAATAGACCCTGCACCATTTCTGACAATTGGCAGTCCAATCTCTTCTTGAAAGTCTCAAGTGATGAAGCTCCCACAACCTGAGGGCAACTTCTGTTCCACTGTCAGAAAATTTCTCCTTATTTCCAGGTTAGAATCTCTCCTTGATCAGTTTCCATCCATTATTCCTTTTCTGGCCTATAGGAGCTTTAGAAAATAGCTTGACCCCTTCCTCTCTGTGGCAGCCCCTCAAATATTGGAAGACTGCTATCATGTCTCCCCTGGTCCTTCTTTTCACAAGACTAGCCAAGCCCAGTTCCTGCAACCGTTCGTTGTATGTTTTAGTCTCCAGTCCCTTAATCATCCTGGTTGCTCTCTGTACTTTTTCTAGAGTCTCAACATCTTTTTTTATAGTGGGGTGACCGAAACTGGATGCAGTACTCTAGGTGTGGTCTTACTAAGGCTTTATAGTATTAATACCTCACTTGATCTTGATTTATATTCTATTCCTCACCACCCAGTCAGAACTGAGGAAGCTTCTTGGATGAGAAGCCAAACGTCTTCAAAGAAAAACCAGAAAGTCCAGTTGCCTCTTGGAAAAAAAGCACTTTTGGGGATATCAATCGAAGAATTCTTAAACATTTTCAAACTGGAAACATCCTAATTCTCCAATCCTAAAGGAAACAATGTTAAGGGAATTAGATTATTTGGTAAGCTAAGCACACAGTGCTCTCCATTCAGCGACTGCTGGACTGATTCTTCTTTTTGCAAGCAACAAAACTGGAAACCTTTGGCTAGCTTTCCATTCTTTGCTTTGCACAAAAACAGGTTTCTAAAGTATTTTGATTTGTTTTCTCCCATTATTCTGGGCAGCAGAGAAACCAAAAGCTGCATTTCAATTCAACCTAAATATTTGCAAGAGGAACTGTGGTGGCAGCTTCCAAGCTAGCTATAAATAAAACCCCAAGGCACAGGCTCAGAACTGACACAACAAAGGTTGTAGACTGAAGGGCTCCTGAACGGCTAAATTTTTAAACAAGGAAACGGGAAGAATGAAGAAAGCCATGGTCAGTTAGGACATCATATATTTATCTGTACCAAACAGACTAGATGAACAGAAAAGGCATTATAGGTAGTCCTTGACTTACAACCATTCATTGAGCAACCTCTCAAAGTTACAACAGCACTAAAAAAAAGGTGACTTATACTTGGTCCCTGCCTTTAGATACAGCATCCCAACAGTCACATGATCAAAATTTGGGCACTTGGCAACTGGCATGTACTTAGGAAGGTTGTAGTATCTCAGAGTCATGTGACCAGTCTTTTCCTGATCTTCCCAGCTGCCTTCCAACGGGCAAAATCAATTGGAGGAAGCTGGATTCGTTTAACAACTGTAGTGATTCACTTTAACAACGGTGGCAATAAAAGTTGTAAAACTGGGTGTGACAGATTTAATAACTGCCTCACTTAAGCAATGTAAATTCTGCTCCCAGTCTGTAGTCATAAGTCGAGGAGTTAAGACAGAAAACAGGTTGGAGGCCTACTTCCCATAAAGTTCTACAGAGGAATTACTGAGCCTATCATCTGCACCTCAGTAACTGTCTGGTTTGGTTCTGCAACCCAACAAGACAGACACAGACGCCAGAGAGTAATTAGAGCTGCAGAAAAAACAATTGCTACCAACCTGCCTTCAATCCAGGACTTGTGTACTGCACGAATCAAAAAGAGGACTGTGAAAATATTTACAGACCCCTCACATCCTGGACATAAACTTCTACCTCAAAACGATGCTATAGAGCACTGCACACCAGAATAACTAGACACAAGGACAGTTTTTCCCGAATGCCATCACTCTGCTAAACAAATAATTCCCTCAACACTGTCCAGCCATTTACAAAGTCTGCACTACTATTACTATTAACCTTCTCATCACTCCTTCTCACTCATCCCCTCCCACTTGTGACTGTATGACTGTAACTCTGTCGCTTGTATCCTATTTTTATTGACTGTTTCCTAATATGATTTGATTGTTTATTGTACCCTATGACTATTGAGTGTTGTACCTTATGATTCTTGATGAATGTATCTTTTTTTTAATGTACACTGAGAGTATTTGCACCAAAACAAATTCCTTGTGTGTCCAATCACACTTGGCCAATAAAGGATTCTATTCTATTCCATTCTGTTCTGTTCTGTTCTAAAGGCAGAATAACCTTTTGCCTCATAGGCAGGGCATCAGGTCCAGGATGCAATG
Source organism: Laticauda colubrina (assembly GCA_015471245.1). Lineage (NCBI taxonomy): Eukaryota > Metazoa > Chordata > Lepidosauria > Squamata > Elapidae > Laticauda > Laticauda colubrina. The sequence goes on along the minus strand of BLBF01000036.1, from coordinate 23,135,497 downwards.
TTTCTATTTGTAACCACAACATGGTGTACAGGTAGTCCTCAACTTATAACCATTTAGTGACTCTTCAAAGTTACAATGGCACTGAAAAAAGTGATGCAACCATTATTTACACTTACAACGGTTGCAGCATCCCCACGGTCATGTGATCAAAATTGGGACTCTTGGCAACTGACTCTTATTTATGACGGTTGCAATATCCTAGGGTCATGTTATCCCCTTTGGCGACCTTCTGGTAAGAAAAGTCAATGGGGAAGTCCGATTCACTTAACAACCATGTTACTAACTTAAGAACCGCAGTGATTCACATCACAACTGTGGCAAGAAAGGTCATAAAATGGGGCAAAACGCACTTAACAACTGTCTTGCTTAGCAACAGAAATTTTGGGCTCAATTGTGGTTAAAAGTAGAGAACTACCTGTATAGGCCATATAAATGCTTAATATTACATCTGTGTTTTTTTTCCTTTTTATCTTTAATGATTTGCAGAGGAAAATGTGCAAGGTTTATGTATCCAGGCGGCAAGACAGGATATTGTACTTTGGATATGAAGACACACATCAAGAAATGATTCGCCCATCACTTCTGTAACTGAGCCCATCCATCTTACTGATGGTGGCCTCTTCTCTTTGCTTCTACCTTTCCCAGCGTTAGAGCTTTCCTAAGATTTCTTGTGTTTTTTGGGAGCTGAACAATGGAGAGCCTTGCAAAGAAATTCAGTAATCACATAAGTAGGTTCAAGCTACATCTCTTGGGGTTTTTTCAGAATCTTCTTCTTTTTTTCATTTTAAAATCAATATAAGTTAACAATCGCCTACTAATATTTTGAGAGTCAATTTGGTGAAGCAGGGAAGATGCTGGACTAAAAATCAAGAGACCACGAACTCTAGTTTTCCTTTAGGGCCTTATGCTGCCTGGGGAATAAAAAAATAAGTTGCCATTTTTTGAAACACTGGTCTAGCTTAAGCATAGTCTCACAACTTTTAAGAGGCACCAAAAGTAGCAGATGAAAATTAATATTCAGCATTTACGTGATTTTTTGAGAGTAACAGTTTGAATACTCTCTTTTCCCAATGCAGTGGCAAGATATTGAAAAAGCAATGGTTTTTGGGCTCTCAAAATGCACTACTGAAAATGTTGTTCCATGATTGTTGAGCACTGACTACATATAATCATGGATTTGATTATATGCTAAGGAAGATGCTTCCTTTGAAGGAAAAGAAGAATCCACTGTTCTGTATTTATCTGAAGATTCCCACTTTTTAAAAATATATTTATTACTTATTAAAATATGTGAACATAACATTAACCAAACCAGGCAGATTCCAGACTGTAATTTGTGTTCAGTAAATACTTCCCTTGAACTATGCGTGCATCCATTATACAGAAAGATTTTGGGTGTGGTATAATTTCTATTTTAATAGCTTATACCCTTAATTGTCTTCAAGGAAAGTTTTGCTTTAATTGGATATTTCCCTGAACTACCTTTCTTATCAAAGATCTCAACTTGGAACAAAAAATCCTTTTGTATCATCTATGCAGTATATCACCTTAATTTATCACAAAGTACATATAATACTTTGATTTATCAAAAGTCTCAAGGAATTCAGCTCAGATTCTAATGTTCTTTAGGATATGGACAATGAAGATTTAATGATAAACTTTTCAAAAACTTCCAATAAGGAATATTAAGAAACACAGCTTTGTCAGGACATGAAGCATTTCTTCCTCATTATTAATTTTATTTAGGGCATATATGTCCCTGCCATCAACCTCTGCTGCAAGGGTTCATCAAGGGAATTTTAAAACCGGGGTTTGCTAGTCAGTTCTCACCCCACCCCAAGCATTTAACCTAATTTCACCAGCAGATTTTGGTACCTTGTCTTAACCAACAAACCCAAACAAAGGTAGAAAAATGGATTGAAATATTTAAGGTGTCAATCGCGGAACAGATTTTTCCTGAGAATCTACCAATGTGACTTAATCAGCCTCCTGAGGCTGTTTAAATAATTAATGGGTATATCCCCTGAATTTTAATAGAAGCTGTGCATTTAACATTTCCTGTCTTCTCAGCCCAGCTCAATCCTCAGCCACTCAAAGCAGAAAAACCGGTATCACTGGTTTACCCCAGTTGATTGACAGCCATAATGCAGGGAGGTGTGGGGTGGGTTGAACGAAAAAGCCATCTAGGCATGCATCTCTTTTTCTTGGCTATTTTCCCGAACTGCCATTGTACGTGCAGCATGGTAAATTAATTTTGCCTCGAGGAAAGCACGTTATTCAGTTAATATTAAGTCATTTAAATGTATGTTTGGGGGGAGGGTCATCACACTTATATCAAAAGGTGTTCCCTCTTTGCTCTCTCCCCAATATGTGTGAAAGCCATCTAACAGGTACCCCTCAATTTATGACTGCAATTGGGAACAGAATTTCCTTTGCTAAGCAAGGCAGTTGGGGAATGAATTGCATCTGATTTTACGATTGTTCTGCCGTGGTTGCTAAAGTGAATCATTGCAGTTGTTCTGCGAATCATGAGACTGTTAGTAAATCCAGCTTCCCCCATTGACTTTGCAAGTCGGAAGGTCGCAAAAGGTATAATCCCATGATCCAGGGATGCTACTACTGTCACAAACACGTGCCAGTTGCCCAGTACCTGCGTTCTGATCATGTGACCATGGAGATGCTATAATGGTCATAAGCGCGAGGACCTATCATAAGTCACTATTTTTGGTTACTGTTCAGTTTATTTTGAGCAATTGCTAAATAAATGGTTGTAAGTTGAGAATTACCTGTATTATTACCATGTTTCCCCCCAGAAAGACCCAAAATAAGACTCCAAAATAAGCATTAGGGCTTATTTTCAGGGAAATTTGTTATCAAGATGATCAGCACAGCTGAGTGCCCCTCCCAGTATGCACACAAAAGATGGAAAGCATGTGGGAGCTGATGTTGTCTGGCAACAACTGCAGCCTACTGGTCCCTTGGTCAATGCACTCTGGGGCTGTGCAGCCCATTCCACGCAGGTGAGTTTATTACTTGTCCAAGCAGCAGATGGAGGCAGAGGTGGTGAGAGAGACACGCGCTTGGCCATGCCACACGGGTGGTGGGAAAGCCGAGAGTCGGTGGGCCAGAATGGGCAGGTGGCTGCAGGATTGTCTTCATGTCTCTTGGCTTGCCTGCGGCCGACATAACACATCTGGATCGCCTGCCTTCCCCCGCATGCCTCTACCTGCTGCTGGTGCCGCTGCACCAGATGAGTCTCCCATGGCCAACTGTCTGCTCTGGCCCACTGACTCTTGGCTTTACCATGGCCCATCCAGATCACATGCCTCCCCCCCTGCGTCTGTCTCCGTCTGCTATTTGGACAGGTAATCAATGTACCAGGCTGCGGCAGCTGCTGAACACCATCAGCTACCTCTCCCTTGCTGCCTCTGGTGTTGGCCATGCCCCTGCTGATGGCAACTTTAACTAGGGCTTATTTTGGGGTAGGGCTTATATTTACAAGCACATTAAAATCAGACTAGGGCTTATTTCCAGGGTAGGTCTTATTTTCGGGGAAACACGGTAGTATCTTTTCAGAAGACTTTAGGTAACTAATGTATTGATGCTATTATGAATTCTGGTATATTATGTATTGAGGGTTTAAGATTGTGAGGTAATTATGAGCTCCCTTTGGAGGATTAAAATACCCTGAACAATTGCAGTTATACATTGCTTCATAGCCCTGCTTGCAAGTCAGGATAATCTAAATATGCTACACTCTGAATATCACTAGAGTGGAAAATATGACTTGTGAAAATTCCAAATCTGGCCTTTTCAGGCAGCAGCTCAAGTGTGCAATTTTTTTCAAAAGAAGATTCAGATCTTTTTGTGTTCAGTTTCTACAAATACTTAAAGCTCGGGGCCTAATCCATATCATCATGAAGTCGCTATTCCTCAAACTTGGCAACTTTATGATGTATAGAACTCAATTCCCAATACAGAATTAAATCATGCCAAACAGCAAATGGCACGGCAACCAGAATTTGTAAGAAGTTGCAATCATACAAAGGCTTATGTTGGCTGGTCTAAGCTGGAAATAAAACTAGTGTGAAATTTTCCAGCATTTTCCCAATGTTTTCAGTTGATGCTGGCTCAGAAATTCTGGGAGTTGAAGTCTGCACATCTTAAAATGGCTAAGTTTGACAAACACTGCTGTACTATAACCAGATTCTGTCTACCATCTTGTTTATGATTTGTATTGAAAACTTAAAAAAAGAAGAGAGCAACTAATATTACTACTATAAATTAATATTTGTGTTAAACTTATATGCTGTCCGTCTTGCTAGAGGTGACTTTAGGCAGCCTACAATCAATTTAAAAAAAACCAATATTTTTATACAACAATCAATAGTAAACTGGTTTAAAATTGACAAAGATGGGGACGAAGGGAGCAAGATGCCCATGAAGAAGAGGTGGAGTCCATGAAATATAAATTAATATAAAGTAAGGGAGGAAAAAGAGAAAGAAAGCAAAGACAAAGCAAAAAGTACAAGAAAAGAGGGGGGAGTTAAAGAAAAATAAAAAAGAGAGAAAAACAAAACAAAACATGAGTTACAATATTCTTCACAGTAGTTATAAGTTCATTTCATCATGAACTATTTGGGGTGACAGGAAGTTGAAAGCCGGTATATAAACATTAACACAGGTAGTCCTCAACTCACAACAGTTCATTTAGTGCCCATTTAAAGTTACAACAGCACTGAAAAAAGTGACTTACGACCATTTTTCACACTTAACGACCATCGCAGCATCCCTGTGGTCATGTACTCAAAATTCAGACACTTGGAAACCGGCTCACATTTATGACCCTTGTAGTGTTCTGGAGTCATGTGATCCCCTTTTGCAACCTTCTGACAAGTCAATGGGAAAACCAGATTCACTGAACAACCGTGTTACTAATTTAACAACTATGGTGATTCATTTAACAACAACTATTGCGAGAAAGGTTGCAAACTGGAGGAAAATTCACTTGGCAACAAAAAGTACCTTCAGTGTTTAATATGAGGAACCTCACATGACATGACAGGTAGTCCAAAACAACAGTTCATTCAATGACTGCTCAAAATTACAACGGCAATGAAAAAAAGTGAACATTTAGAACATTTTTCACACTTATTACCGTTACAGCATCTCCATGATCAAGTAATCAAAATTAAGGTGTTTGGCAGTTGACTCGTACTTTTGATGATATCAGTGTTCCGGAATCATGTCATCATTTTTGCAACCTTCTGACAAACACAGTCAATGGGTAAACTAGTTTCACTTAACAACCATGTTACTAACTTAACAACTGCGGCGATTCTTTATTTATTTATTTATTTTGATTTGTCAATTGCTTACAAGATAATATGTATAAGTATATACATAGTTATGAAAACATGAAATGGGTACATATAAAAAAAAATAAAACAAACAATAGGACAGGGACAGTAGGCACGTTGGTGCGCTTATGCACGCCCCCTAATTCTCGTAGCAACTATGGCAAGAAAAGTCATAAAATGGAGCAAAATTCTCTTAACAATTGTCTTGCTTAGCAATGTAAGCTTTGGGCTCAATTGTGGTCGTAAGTAGAGAACTACCTGTATTTTAGGGTGTCTAAGTGGAACCGCCAACCACATGGCCCTTGACCAAATGTGAAGGCCCAGAGAGCTAAATTTTACAATCTTCAAGCTTTCTCTCTCATAGCCATCCAATTGTGGATATGATACAGAGCAGGGGTCTCCAACCTCTGCAAAGCTGGCTGAGGAATTCTGGGAGTTGAAGTCCACAAGTGTTAAAGTTAGTTGCCAAGGTTGGAGACCCCTGATACAGAGCACAGTCAAGGACAAATTTCCTAACAGTGAGAACAATTCATCAGTTGGACATGCTTGCCTCCTGGAGTTGTGAATGCTCCCTCACTGGAGGTTTTCAAGAAAAGATTGGACAACCATTTGACTAAGATAGCATAAAGATTCCTGCCTTGGGCATGGGGATTGGACTAGAAGACCTCCAAGGTCTCTTCTCCTCTCCTCTCTGATTCTATGATTCCCTATTCAATCCAACAATCTGTCCCTCTTTCTCGACTCAGCAAAAACTACCAACTGCATTACAGATGGACATCTGAAGACCCATATATCCAGGGATGGGCTTCAAAAATTTTAGCAAGGGGTTCTCTGCCTGGTTATTGGGTGGGTGTGGCCATGGTGGGCATGGCCAAGTTAGCCTCCTGCACCATGGGAGGGGGCGTTTTTGCCTTTCCCGGGCTCTGGAGGCTCTCTGGAAGCTGGAAACGGGTCCATTTTCAACCTTCCTGAACTTCTTGGAGGCCCATTTTTGCCCTCCCTGAGCCTCCGCATATGCCCTGTACTTATCTGCATCTAAAATGGGCCATGTGGGGACTCCTGAGAGGGGCCAGCCAGGAGTGGGATTTTGGGGTTCTCCAAAATGTGCAGAATATTAGCTAGGGGTCCTCCTGCAAACCCCCAGCAGCCCAACCCTGCATATATCATGAAAAAAAAACCCCACCCCACGTCTTCCTCCTCCCCCCAATTTTCCACCCCCTACCTTTTTGCAGATGGGCCACAGATTTTCCTTTTTATTCATTTGCAAAGGTTCAAATCCTGCAAGAATCAGAAGAGGCGAACCGAGATATCTCTTTGGATGGTGCTTCGCTTTGGAAACCTCAGGAATGGTTTCCATGTGTAGGTTGCCACATACTGCAAACTCCCTTGCTTTCATATGGGCCGCTGTAAACAAGTGTGCACTTTTACCTCCCCAAACCGATTCCTTAATATGAAGGAGAGACAGCTGCTCATCTGTGATGCAAGGGCAAAAGAAAACACCCCGGAGATGTAGCTCACCAGGATCCTATTGTGCTGACATCAGCTTGTTAGCACCTTATAATATATTCCGTGCAGACTTAAAAGAGATGGTGGAGAGATTGGTGGGATTGTCCCCGTCCCCCCCCCCCAATTTCCAAACAGGGTTGGACAACTTGCAGCTTCACATCAGCTTTCCTCTTGCATACTTCAAAAATCCCTTCTAATCCCAATAACTGAAAACAACAATTGGGGCTTCCTTCACTCTAAAATAAGCTGAACATCCCCAACATGTCTCAACAGTCTCCATTACAGTAGCCAAAAACTCCTGGCAAAGGTTATTTTTTGGGGGCTATTTCCCTTTCAGGCAGGTCTTGGTCTGAACAAGTTGAGACAGAAACAGATGCTTAGAAGCTCCTTCTGCAGCTGGTTTGGTGGTTTTTTTGGATGCAAATGGTGGAAGGTTAGAAGAATAACACCAGTTTTCTATAAGAAACCATTTTTAAAAAATCTGCAAAGAACTAAGCTTCTTGTTTATTATTTTTTCATCCAGACCTAATCTAGGAGAATAAAGTAGGAAAAGGAGCCACTGGGAAATGCATTTTAAATTGGATTTCCGCGTGCAATGATGAAGCATGAGTCACATTTCGGCTTTCATTATGCTACTTTCTAAAAGCTAATCTAGGGAAGTGAAAGATGGTGGGAGCAATTTTTAAGCTTTCTTAAGATGATTTAAAGAATCAGAATGAACACACTGCACAGAATTAACGCTTAGCTCATGATTGCTGCTGATTATGTGCCATCAGGTTGACTCTGACTTAATTCCCTTGACCTTCTTCAGAACCTGGTCCTTTCAGGTCTTCTAATGAAGCACTTGTCACTGCTGTAACTGAGTCCATCCACCTTGCTCTTTGTTGTCTCTTCTTCTTTTTTCCCAAAGTTGCTTTTTCAGGAGGTAACTGGACTTTGTTCTTTTCCTTTGAAGACATTTGGCTTCTCATCCAAGAAGTTTTTTCAGCTCTGACTGGATGGTGGGGAATGGAAGGATGATTGTTCCATGTTATATTTGTATTCCATTTCCCACCATCCAGTCAGAGTTGAAGAAGCTTCTTGGATGAGAAGCCAAATATCTTCAAAGCAAAACAACAAAGCCCCGTTGCCACCTGAAAAAGCATCTTTGGGACATCCATGACTTGGATGAGTGAGAATCTCAATAGACATTTTTTTTCCTTCCACTTTTCCCAGCATCAGAGCTGGATTTTGGCATAATGTCGTGTTTTTCAACCTTGACAACTTAAAGATAGATTACAGAATAACAGAGTTGGAAAGGACCTTGGAAGTCTTCTAGTCCAACCCTCTGCTCAACCAGGAGATCTATACTATACCAGGCAATTCTATCTCTTCTTAAAAACCTCCAACAACCAGAACTTCTTGAAGGCAAGTTATTCCAGTGATTTTGTGTCAGGAAATTTTATTCATTTCTAGGTTGGATCTCCCCTTGATTAGTTTCCATCTATTGCTTTTTGTTCTGCGTTCAGATGCTTTGGAAGATAGGTTGATCCCCTCTTCTTTGTGGCAACCCTTAAGATATTGGAATTCCTATTATCATGTCATCCCTAGACCATCTCTTCACTAGAAATGAAGTTGACACATCTTAAACTGGCCACAGTTGAGAAACATTGGCATGCCTGAAGAAAATTTGATGCTGGACTTTTGTGCCTTGAATGAGAACTTTGAGTCCGTTTTTTCAATGATCCCTTGGTTGGTTTTCTTGGCTGTCCATAGTATTCTCAAGAGTAATCTCCAACACTAGAGTTCAAACACCGCCATATTATTTTGCTTCTTCAACTTTTACTTCCATAGAATATTGCAGGAAATAGTTTGCAGAGTCTTAGGATCTTTGCAAGTGAAGACACATCAAGGCATCTAAACATCTATTATAAACCTTCATGGCTAATCACCTGAGGGCAGGACAAGAAGCAATGGATGGAAACTAATCTAGGAGAGAAGCAATCAAGAACTAAGAAGAAATTTCCTGACAGAACAATTAATCAGTGGAACAACTTGCCTTCAGAAGTTGTGGGTGCTCCCAGCACTGGGAGTTTTTAAGAAGAGATTGGGCAACCATTTGTCTAAAATGGTATACAGTCTCCTGCTTGAGCAATGGGTTGTGACTACAAGATTTCCAAGGTCTTTTCCAACTCTGTTATTCTGTATTCTATCTCAACTCTTCTGTATTCCTTCCAACTCTTCTATTCTGTTTTGTTCCGTTCTATTCTTCATTCACAGCATATTTGTTGACTGTTTGTTCTATTACAATGGACTTGACCTTCAAATTACGTAAAAAAAGAACATGAAAATTTGCAAAATACCAAATTGTGTTTTGTTTTGTTACTAAATATTTGGGATGGAAATCTTGGGGTGATCCAATTGCTGGGGTGATTCAGTTGCTGTAAATTGGGAGGGAGGCTCCTTGTGCTTCAAAAGTTGTGTGATGCCCAACCTCAATATAGTGCCATGCTTATGCTTTATAATATATAAGCCTCTGTCCTAGGAGCTTACAGTGTCAGTCGGTCACAGGAGAGGCAGAAGCAATAGGGCATTGGTTCCGCAAGGCATTACAGGTAGTCCTCGATTTATGACACAAATCCAATTGGATCCAAATTTTATTTTGCTAAGCAAGATAGTTAAGTGAGTTTTGCCTCATTTTATGGCCTTTCTTGCCACAATTATTAAACAAATAATTGCAGTTAAGTTAGCAACACAATTGTTAAGTGAATCTGGCTTCCCCATTGACTTTGCTTGTCAGAAGTTTGCGGATGATGCAATCATCATAAATCTGAACCAGTTGCCAGTTACCAGTTTCCAAGCATCCAAATTTTGATCGCATGACCATGGGGGAATGTTGCAATAGTTGCTATGTGTGAAAAACAGCCATAAGTCACTTTTTTCGGTGCCATTGTAACTTTAAATGGTCAGAAAACAAATGGTTTTGTTTTGGATTATCTGGATTATTATTTTGAGTATTATCTGTACATGCCCATGTCTGGAAAATATCCTTGTATGCAGATGATCCCAAATTCAATCTCTAAGTTATCACTCTGGAATAAAAACCCAGGCTGCATATTCCAAAATATTGCTGATGGTTGCAACAGACAAAACTGAGGTTTGGCAATTTCAGGGGAGGTTTTCCATTTTATTCCTAGCATGTCATACTTATCATACATCCTATCTTTTTGTAATCCTACTTCTCCCTTCTCTATCCTAGTCCCCTCTCTATATGCACCAACCCCAATTCCCAGCTAATGGAGCTTTTGGCAGTCCCAACACTGCATTTGATCGGGGAAGCCTGCTGACAGTTATTATCATCTCTTCCGGAGATGGGAAGATTGAGAGTGAGCTTTGCTTAAGGCAACCAGAATACTTCTGGTTGCTACTCCATTCCCTCAATCCACAATTGCCTTCTTTTCCTCCACTTCTGTAACACTAAGAATGAAGAACAAAGTAACTTCCACACTTTGAAAATGGAAAGATAGACTGTCTGCACTTTCTGTCATTGTTTGAATTTTTTGCTTCAGATCAAAAGCCATCACATTTTAAATAGGAGATGAGCCGTTTTGAAATTTTAAGGACCCCCTATGTAACCCAGAAAAAAATTGACTTGCTGCAATGCCACACACAGAAGTCTGAACTGATCTTGAACAGGAACAATGCACAGTCTCAAAAGAAAAACTGAATACTGCATTAAAAACCCAGGCTTAAATGGATTAAGACTTCCCAGGCTTAATGGAGAGTTACCTCACATCTTGTTAACTTTGTTATATTTGGACATTCTTGGAAATATAAACTAAGGTGGTGGCCTGGCTCTGCAGCATGATAACTCAGCCCTCTTTTTTTCCTGTTTAAATTTAAAAGAATTACCTCCCCCAACTGAAAGTGGCACACATAAATACAGCTACATTACCTTTCATTTTATCACAACACTCTTTATCAAGGCGGTTATGTATCAACTGCTTCATAATGCAGGTAGTCCTCGACTTACAACCACAATGGAGCCCAAAATGTCAGTTGCTATGCTCTTGAATGGTCACTAAAAGAACTGTTGGAAGTCGAGGACCACCTGCAATGGCAAAGGCATCCACTGTAGAGAGGCATCTTCGTAAGCTCCATAATGCCCCACAGTTTCAGGTCAACCACTCATGCCTTTAAACTAGCCAGAAGGCAAGAGCGCATCCTTTGCCTACTATTGCAGTGACTTGGATGACCGCATAATGCAAGAAGGAAAAATAGAATAGAATAACAGAGTTGGAAGGGACCTTGGAGGTCTTCTAGTCCAACCCCCTGCCTAGGCAGGGAACCCTACATCATTTCAGACAAATGGTTATTCAACATCTTTTTAAAAAACTTCCACTGTTGGAGCGTTCACAACTTCTGGAGGCAAGGCGTTCCGCGGAATAATTGTTCTAAGAAGAAAATAAAATAAAATAAAATAAAATAAAATAAAATAAAATAAAATAAAATAAAATAAAAT
>BLBF01000036.1:23111194-23124120 GCA_015471245.1 Laticauda colubrina | reverse complement strand
ATAAAATAAAATAAAATAAAATAAAATAAAATAAAATAAAATAAAATGGTGCCTGTCGCTTTAAATCTCTCTCGTGGCAACGCCGGGGCGGAGCCGCTTGTTGCCAAGGGTGGAATCTTCGCTGACAGAGAAGCGGCCACGTGCGCGGGGCGGGAAGGGAAGGAGGGAGGGAGGGAAGGAGGGAAGGGGGCATATCTGCCCCGCCCCCTCCCTGCTCCAGACCGGGCGCGCGCCCAAGGGCATCGGGATTCCCTCGCACGCTTCCACTTCGCCAAACCCAAGGCCGGTTTTTAGGACGCGCGTCGTGGATTTCGGGGGCGGGGGGGGGGGGGGGAGAGGAGAGTTCCATCTATTTGAACGATGACGAGACGGGTCGGGCTGGGGGATCCTTCCTCCCACCCGTCGCGCCCCCCCCCCCCCCCCCGCTAAAAGGTACTAAAGGGCACCTTCCTTAAAGGAACCCTGCGATCTTAATTAAGCCCACCCACTCCGTCCGGATTGGCTGCGCCGGACTTGCGAAGGTGACCTTGAGGGAGGAGGAGGTGGCGGGAAAGGAGACGAGAGGGGAGGGGGGAGAAGAGAGGAGGAGGAGGAGAAACCCGCCTCGCGGTCGAGCCGTTGCAATTTGCACACAGGGCCAGCTGACACGTGCTGTTCCTTCCCTCACCCCCACCCCCCCCCCCCCCCCCCCAAACCGGCCAAAACCCCAAGGGGCTTTTTTTTTTTTTTTTTTCCTCCCCTCAAGAGGCAATTGGACTTTTTGGTTTTCCTTTGAAGACGTTTCACTTCTCATCCAAGAAGCTTCCTCAGCTCTGACGACTGTGGGGAATGGAATATAAAGATAATATGGAATAGAAATCCATTCCCCACAGTCCAGTCAGAGAGGAAGAAGCTTTTCTTGGATGAGAAGCCAAACTTCTTCAAAGAAAACCCAGAAAGTCCAGTTGCCTCTTGGAAAAAAAAAAACAAAACCAACTTTGGGACAACCATGGCCTGAATCACTGGGAATCTCCACAGACATTCTGACTGGTGGGGAACGGAAGGATTTATATTCCATTTATATTGATATTCCATTCCCCACCCTTCAGTCACAGGTGAAGAAGCTTCTTAGATGAGAAGCCAAACGTTTTAAAAACAACAACTCAGGAAGTCCAGTTGCCTCTTGAAAAAGCACCTTTGGGACAACCATGACCTGGATGATTGAGAATCTCCATACACATATAAACCCATCCAACTTCAGACTATCTTCTCCCCCTCCCCACCTGTCTTACCCAATGCCAAATACACATGTATTGCAGTTCCCCCATCATTGGATCCAAGGGCTGCCTTTGCAGAAAAAAATGGTCTTTGAACCCAGCCTTAACTCATTGATTTGTGCCCACCAAAGCCTGGATTTACATTACAAGTCAAAAGTATGAATGAGTCAGTCGCCAAGCATCTGAATTTTGACCAGGGGGATGCTACAAAGGTTGTAAATGAAAAATGGTCATAAGTCACTTTTTTTCCACTTCTGTTAACTTTGAACAGTCACTAAATGTACCAAGGACTACCCGTATTATTCTCTTCTGTTTGCTACTTGCAATCCTCAATGTCTCTCTTCCCTCTAATCCCAGAAATGTTGTGAAAATTAATTAGAAGACTTTCCTAATCTGTTCGAAATACCGGAGGTTATTTTTCAAAACATCTGCCAGGGATCCTTATGTTAGGATTACCTTTCCTGGAATGGACAAAGATTTTCTTCCTCAACTGTGTGCACAATAAGATAAGGAAAGGAGTCTGAACATCTCAACTGTCTCCTGGTCTCTCGGTTAATTCACATCCACATCTGTTGGAAGTCTAAGGGGGTTTCCCTCCTCTTCTGAAGAAAAATACACCAAGGGAATTGCATTTATTTTTTGCAAATGAATACACATGTCAATCTGTACAAAGTGAAGTCTCCCAAATGAACAGACTGGGGAGAAACACAGTTCTAATTACAGGCAATCCTCGACTTATGACCATAATTGAGTCCAAAATTTCTATTGCTAGACAAGACAGATGTTAAATGAATTGTGCTCCTTTTTATGACTTTTCTTGCCAGTTGTTAAGTGAATCACTGTACTTGTTAAGTAAGTAAGCACAGTTGTAAAGTGAAATTGGCTTCCCCATTGACTTTGCTTGTCAGAATGTCGCAAAAGTTGATCACTTGACTACCGGGACACAGCAACCGTCATAAATATGTGCCAGCTGCCAAGCATCTGAATTTTGATCACATGGTTATGGGAAGACAGCAACAGTGATAAGTGTGAACAACGGTCATAAGTCACGTTTTTTCAGTACCATTGGAACTCTGAATGGTCACTAAACAAATGGTTGTAAGTCGAAGACTACTTGTACACAGGATTACTAGGAGGTAGGCTGTTACTTGGAGAGTGACAGATAGTCCAGGTAAAGTCCTAACAAATTATGTAGAGATTCTCAATCATCCAGGTCATGGTTGTCCCAAAGGTGCTTTTTCAGGAGGCACCTGGACTTTCTTGTTTTTTCTTCTGAAGATGTTTTGCTTCTCATCCATGAAGCTTCTTCAGCTCTGACAGGATAGTGGGAAAGGAAAGATTTATATTCCTTGCAGACAGCTCGTCTTTTGCATCCTTTTTGAGGGTCACTAAGCGTCCAAGTGCTTCAAGTACCCTCAAAAAGAATGCAAATCTGTCTGCAAGGAATATAAATCCTACTATTCCCCACTATCTTGTCAGAGCTGAAAAAGCTTCTTGGATGAGAAGTCAAACATTTTCAAAAAAAAAAAACAAAAACCAAGAAAGTCATGGTTTGCTTTGTCGGGTTTCCTGAAGAAGACACAACTGGGTGAGTTCACAAATAGGATTCATTCATGGCCCAAGTCAGGAACCCAGGCAAGAACAGTATGCAGTCCAGAGAGTCTTGCGGTGTTTACACAATATCCTCATCTTTGCTTGCCAAGCTGATGGATTTTCTGCAATGATCACAAAGCATTGATTCATACAACTGAATTGGGTTGGTACATCAGGATAAAAGGAAAACAATCCCCCAATCCAAGATCTAAATTAAACAGGCTTAACATTTCATGCAAGTGTTTGTTCTTCAACAGAGCTGGATGTCAGCTTTGGAAGCCATATTAGCACCAGAAGTTTCCACGATGCCACATTCTTGTGCTTGGGAAATTGGGAGGGGGGATTTCATGGAGTGTATGTAGTTAGACATAACAGCATTCTTCTTAACAGTCAAGGTCATGTTATTCCTGCACCTGGATGAGGAGTGGTTTAAGGGATGTCTCAAGTTGGGGTGGATGGTGGATTGGGGCATGTGATGGAATGATGGGTGCAAGGGATGGATTTTGAATTTTTTAATTATTGAAGGAAAACCCAGAACTCTAAGATTTGGGCTTTCCCAGATGTGCCAGTAAGACAGCTCTAATAAAATAGTACTTTGAGAAAATGCTTGCCTCTTAGTTTTGGTGTTGGAGTTTATTTTTCTGGAATGCTGACATTAACCCGAATCTAGGAGTTCCGGGTTTTCCTTCAATAATTAAAAAATTAAATATTTTTTAAAAAAATTCTGGAATGCTGATGCTGGCTAAACTACAATATGTATTTATAGGTAGACTTTGACTTATGAACTTAATTAAACCTGCAATGTTGGTCAAAACTCATGGTAGCCAGAAAGTGAGTCCTCATGCCTAATTTTATCTCTTTTTTTTTGCAGATCAAAATGGAAAATATTACATTCTTTTGAAAAAACACAGTTTTATAAAGGCCTGCCTACTTGTATCTGTCTGGATTCCTGGTCACATTCATGTTGTTTTCTTGGTGACAGTACCAAAGTACTTAATTCTTCTTCAGGACATTTTTATAGCTTCCCAATCTAAGCTACGGCAGTGGGATTTCCTGATGGACTCCCATCCCAGCATTAACCAGGTCCGACCCTGTAACTTTTTTTTAGATCTAGTGCAGGATTCGTGTGGCTCAAGTTTACACTGATCTGAGAGGCCAGCTGGGGGCTCTTTAATGGATAAACTGTGCTGGCGTGAAGAACTGATGTTGCTCAGACATAAGACCCAAATCCCTCTAAAACCCATCAGTAACAGTAATCTGAACTTATCCTGGCAGTCACTAGCAGGTGGTTTTGCAGAGATAGAAGACTGTGTGGGTCCCTTTGCTTATGTTTTTGTTCTCATCATTTGCAACTAGTTTTAGCCATGCCCACTGACAGATTGTATAAGAACAGGGATTAGCAATTTTTTGCCTTTTCACTTTAACCCTCTTGCTTAGCAATTGAAATGCTGGTTCCAATTGCGATCAAAATCTGTAGTGTTGTTTCAAAAGTCAGTGAGAATAAGATAAAAGCAGAATAATAATAGGTTGTGAAAGATTTCTACGATCAGAAAAACTAGCAAGAAAACAGATTTATTTAAGGAAAAAATTGTCAAATGGACAGAGAATTATATTCCATAGGTGGAAGGAGATAAGATGGGGGCATATTAGATTTTTTTTTTGGGGCGGGGGGGAAAAGAAGATATGTCATATAAAGGTCAATGTTTTAAATAAAAAGATTATTTCCAAGTAGCTGTTAGGACCCGCAATCCCTGTTAAAGCCAGCTGGATTCGGTTTATAAATAAGTAGATATAGGATACACACACATACACACATTTTTCTCTGTTAGTTTTCTTCTGAATAGATTCAGTTCACATGTTCTTGAACATGTTAATATCCTGATCCAATAGGAAAGAGATTGTTTAAATGGAAGATAAACTTATACGTCTTAGCCAGGTCATTAACTTAAAGACTGCCTTCATCCTATACTTTAACTCTAATAATCTGGTATTATTTATAACCCTTGTATCTTGCATTGTGAGCAGGGCTGTCAAACTCCTGGCCCATGGGCCAGATGTGTCACATGCTGGCTACAACCCTGCCCAGTTTAGCGAAGGGTTAAAAACAGTCCCGATATGTCACAGGATGCTGCCATGACATGAGTTTGACTCCCCTGGTATAGAGTAAAAGATACCCTCAAATTTACATAAAGACTTGGTTTTCAAAAGTATACTAAGCAAATTTATGTTAATAATGGTTTACTGAATGTGGGTTTATACAACATCCTAGATTAAAAAGCATTCTACATTCCTTATCATTACACTAAACCAGGGGTGTCAAACTCACATTGTCATGGCTGTGTCACATGACATATGAGGACTTTTTCTCCCTTTGCTAAACTGGGTGGGGTGTGTAGCCAGCATGTGACGCATCCAGCCCATGGGCCAGGAGTTTTGACAGCCCTGCACTAAACCAAAGTTCATTAGTCCTTGATTTATAATCATTCATTTACATGGACCATTCAAAGTTTATAACAGCACTGAAAACTGACTTGCAACAGTCCTTGGACTGGTAACCATCACAGGTTCCAGAGTCATCTTATTGCCATTTGCGATCTTCCCAGCCTGCTTCCAATAAACAAGGCTGATGGGGAAGCTGGATTTAGAATAGAATGAGTTGGAAGGGACCTTAGAAGTCTTCTAGTTCAACCCCTCCTGCTCAAGTAGGAATCCCTACACAATTTCAGGTAAATAGTGTCCAATCTCTTCTCAGAAACTTCCAGTGTTGGAGCATTCACAGCGTCAAATTCACAAATTTGCGTGACAACTTCATGGTTCACTTAACAACTGTGGCCAAAAAGGTTGTAAAATCGTGCATGGCTCATCTTGCTTCAAAACAGAAATTTTGGTCTCAATTGTGGTAAGTCGAGGGCCACCCATAAGTCAAAGTTAAAAAAAATGGTTATTCCTGCAAGAATGGACTGTAAAACCATGCATATTTTCAGCTTTGACTATTCTTATTTATGACATATTAAAGATCAACTCACCATAACTTCTTGACTTCCATGACATTAGTGCTCTCTGTAGTAACTACTGTGTTATTTACTGTAAAGTAATATATACTGAAATGTATGCAGAACACTACAAATTTTTTGCTAATGTCTTAATATAGATAGTCCTCGACTTATGACAATTGGGCCCAAAATTTATGTTGCTAAATAAGAAATTTGTTAAATGAGCTTTACCCCATTTTAGGACTTTTCTTACCACAGTTGATAAGTTAATCATTACAGTTAAGTTAGTAACCTGGCTTCCCTGTTGACCTTGCTTGTCAGAAGGTTGCAAAAAGTGATCACATGACCCTGGGTGCTGCAGCCGTCATATATATGAACCAGTTGCCAAGCATCCAAATTTTGATCATGTGACCACGGAGATGCTGCAAGTGTGAAAAATGGCCACACATCTTATTTTTCAGTGTTGTCATCACTGAATGGGCACTAAATGAACTGTTGTAAGTCGAGGACTGCCTGTATATGTACACACTGAGCCTGTGCAACAGACATAATTTGTTTCTGTTTGCACTATTACAATTTAATACCACGGTGAATACCTCTATCTCATTTCTAATAAGTTGAGTTTTCCCTTGATATACTTTTAGTACATCATTAAATCAAGCCAGGTGTGTTGGACAAACAGCCAAGATAAATGGAGATCATAGTATTATGTGTAAAATGTGCTGTGACATGGAAGATGGGTAAAGGTGAAGAGAACTTGGGGGATTTTAATCAAATGATTACATTTGAACAGTCTGAGTTTTTTTTATCTATTAAGAACTCCCATAGAAAGCCTTCATGGTGTTGAATCTACCTCTTTTTAACTGTATATGTATAGTTAAAACATATAATCTGCTGTTCATCTAATGTTGAAAACGAGCAATCAGTTTGTTTGTCCTCCATGAGACAGGCCTGTGATAACTGCACGCACCACAAGTAGTCTGTGAATTATGACTAGAATTGAGCCCAGAATTACAGTCATAAATCAAGGTGGCCATTAAGTGGATCATTCCATACTCAGATTTTACTGTGGGTTTTTTTTGCAGTGCACACTAAGTGAATATTACAAAGCCAGTCCATTTTCCCCAATGGGCATTTTTTTTGACAGAAATTAGAAGTAAAAGGCCAGAAACTTAGCAAAAAAACACCCATAAAAATTATGGGATGCTGCAAATGGCCATAAATGATGCCAAATACCCAAAATGCAATCATGCAACTGCTTTGCAGCCATTGTAACTTCCCCAAATGGGTCATAAGTAGTTCTAGAGTAACCAACTGATAAGCAAGGACTACCTGTTTAAGCTTTTTGAAAACAATCTAGGGTAGCTTTATTTTCTGTACAGGGGTCCTTGACTTACAACAGCTTGTTTAGTGACAGTTTAAAGCAGTGGTCGCCAACTGGTGGGCCGCGGCCCACAGGTGGTCTGCGAGAAAATTTTGGTGGTCCACATAAAAATGTCACCCCAAGAGCACCCCCCAAAGCAATTAATCCAGGCTGCGGGGGACACAAGGCTATGCCACTCACATGGCCCGCGGGAACCCTCCCTGCCCACTCACTCCTTACCTGGCAAACTTGCCTGCTAAGTTGCTATTTTTCCTTTTTTTTCCCCCAACAATCAGCTGTTCTGCTGTACTGGGAGATTTAGATTAGCTAGAAAGCAGGAAACCATTAGATTTCTTGCTTTCTAGCAAATATTTAGATCTTTGGCTCTGCTTTTAAGCAGAGCTGAACCTTCTTTGGGACTGAAGTAGTGGAGACTCAGCTAGCCAATGGTAGAAACACAGATCTCTAAATGAATCTGTGATTCTGTGAGAAACTCAATCTGCCTGCCTGCTTTGCCTGATTTTGGGTAAAAGTTGCTCTTTTTTATATAAAAAATTCAATATTTACATACGTGGTGGTGTGTTGTTAGTTAATTTTGTGAGTTTGCTTGCAAGCAAATGTTATGGGTTTGCTTGCAAGCAAATTTTATATGACAGGTTCAGGTAGCCGATCTCACAGATCTCTGAATGAATCTGTGATTCTGTGAGCAACTCAATCTGCCTGCCTGCTTTGTCTGATTTTGGGTAAAAGTTGCTTTTTTATATAAAAAATTCAATATTTATATATTTCTAATATTTACATACAAGCCATGCCCAGCCAGTCACATGACCACCAAGCTACACCCACAAATTAGGCCATGCCCATAGAACCGGTTAAGAAATTTGAATCCTACCCCTGCCTGTGTGTGTGTGTGTGTGTGTGTGTGTGTGTGTGTGTGTGAGAGAGAGAGAGAGAGAGAGAGAGAGAGAGAAAGAGAGAGAAAGAGAGAGAGAGAAAGAGAAAGAGAAAGAGAAAGAGAAAGAGAAAGAGAAAGAGAAAGAGAAAGAAAGAGAAGGAGGGAGGGAAGTTAGATCAGATCTTTCTCTTTCTCCCACGTCAGCAAGCCACCGTCAGTCAAAATTCATATTAGTGGTCCCCGGGATTTAAAATTATGAGTTTGGTGGTCCCTGAGGTCCCAAAGGTTGGCGACCCCTGGTTTAAAATTACAATGGCACTGAAAGTGGTGGTTTATGACCATTTTTCACACTCACCACCTTTGTAGCATCCCCATGATCATGTGATCCAAATTCAGATTCTTGGCAACTGGTTGATACTTCTGACCAATGCTTTGTCCCAAGGTCATGTCATCAGTCTTTGCAACTTTCTGACAAGCAAAGTCAATGGGGAAGCAAGATTTACTTTACTGCATCACTATCTCATCAATTGCAGTGATTCACTTCACAATTGTGGCAAGAAAAGTTGTAAAATGGGGCAAAACTCACTTAACAAATGTTTCACTAAACAACAGAAATTTGGGGCTCAATGGTGGTCATAAGTCAAAGGCCGCCTGTACATTACAATAAACCGTAGTTTGTTCTTCAATTTACAACATTGACTTACGACCTATAACCGAGCCCAAAATTTCCATTGCTAAGAAAATGGTTAAGTGAGCTTTGCCCAGCTTAATTTTTTTTGACACAGTTGTTAAGTGAATCATGCCGTTGTTCAGATTGCCTTTGCTTGTTGGAAGCTGGCTGGGAAGGCTACAAAAGTTGATCAAATAACACCGGGACACTGCAAACGTCATAAATACATGAGTTTTGATCACGTGACCATGGGGATGCTACGACAGTCGTGTGAAAAACAGTCATAAGTCACTTTTTTCAGTGCCGTTTTAATTTTGAACAGTCACTAAATGAATCCTTATAAGTCAAAGACTACCTGTATTCCTGAAACCGCAAACTCTTGGCTCATGCAATTTACCATTGTTCAGTCATGACATATAAGCTTCACCATGGGGTTTATTAAACTAGATTAAGCCAAAAACTAAGGCTACGATAGTAGGAAGCTGTGAACATTAGTACCATTTGTTTTTCGCCAGGATTAATTTAGTGTAGGCAACACCCAATAGGTAAGTGTTTGGCTCTTCTTGCCACCTTCCCAGCTCTCTTGTTGAAAAAAGGGAAGGGAAGAGGGTGCCGGATTAAGTCTTGGCAGCAGAAAGAGGCCAACGCCTTCTCAACACTTTCTCCTGCTTTCAAAACTTCCCAGGATCATAAATGATTGGCTGAGAGAAAGGGGAGTCAGTTAGTGTTAACTCTTTGCAAAAAGCAGTGTGGAAGGCGGAGTTTATAGAATTTATATAAAAGAGTCTGTAATCCATTTTAGTAGAAAACCAGAAGAGGTAGCTTGTTTTTCCAGTGTTTCAGGCATGAAAGAATGCACCCTTATACAATGCAACCTAAGACACTAACGCGCTGCATAACAAACAAACCAAGAAGAAAAACTAACCCCAAAACTGTTCATCTCTGCCCAACACGTGGAGTTAATACAACACTCCTGATGTGCCAATTTCAGGCCTTTCCTTCCTCCCGCCCCCACCAAGCCTTTCCCAAATAATTTTTATACTATTTTCACCAGGGTGCTCTACAGGGTGCTTTTTTTCTTTGGAAAACTTTTAAAAAATACTCAGTACTAAATGGCGAGCTCTATGCTCAGTTTTATTCCACCCACCCCTTTCCCTCTGAGCTGAAGAGATATTCTGTAAATTTGTAAGTTGTGAAAGAGAGATTTATGAGAACCGGAAGGATGTGTTATACATTTTTATGTACAAAGCAGTCCCATCGCATCTGATCCATCCATTTTAGTGTAGACTTGAAAATGCCAAAGGTAATTAAGGAAACAGATGACCTGTTTTCCTCAAATGCTATACAGTTTAAGGTGTTTTGTAATGTTAACAACAACAACAACAATAATAACAACAACAACAACAACAACAACAACTTGGGAAAGTTTGAGTGGAGATGGTGAAGGGAGGCAACATGATTTCTGTGGGTGAATATTATAGCTCCTCTTATTCCCTTCCCATAAAGGTAGAATTATTTCAAGCATGCAAATACGGAGAATATTTCCTCATTATCTTAGTCTGAGTATTAAGACTTAAGTATGATACATGCTGTACCAAGGTTGGTTATAACCCTGGTTCATGGGGAGTGGAAGCACCAAATTAATTGAGTCATATACAATACAAGAAGCTACAACCAAATGAATTACATTAATCATGTAAATAATGTAGCTGTTTTAGCTGACAGTGATGTAGAAATGGGGGTCACTGAATAAATTATATTTTACAACGTAATATTCTTAGCTTCTAGATTTCAACTCTTCCAGGTATGATGTATCAACAGAAATCTACGGTTAGGTTGCGATTTCTCAGCATATACTGAGTTTATTTTTATGTGCCAGTTAAATCTCTATTCCAGTGTTTCTCAACCTTGAAAACTTAAGATATGTGGACTTCATCTCCCAGAATTCCTCAGCCAGCATGCTTGCTGGAGGATTCTGGGAGTTGAAGTTCCCACATCTTAACGCTGCTAAGAAACATTGCTCCAATCAATCCATAGAACAGGGGCCTTCAAACTTGACAGCTTTAAGACTTGTGGACTTCAATTCCCAGAATTCCTCCTCCAGTCATGTTAGTTCAGAAATTCTGGGAGTTGAAGTCCACAAGTCTTAAACTTGCCAAGTTTGAAGACCCTTGCCATAGAGATATAAAGAGGAAAGGAGCTGACAAAGCAAGTGAAAGAACCAAGAAGGGGACAAACAATATATATTCACTTTGCTTGACTGATATTTAATGATGTTTTACCACAATATAGGTAGTCCTTGACTTACAACCATTCATTTAGTGACAGTTCAAAGTTACAGTGGCACAGAAAAAAGTGACTTCTACCCGCTTTTCATACTTAATGACCATTGCAGCATCCTCTTGGTCATGTGATCAAAATTCAGATGCTTGGCAACCGGTTCACATTTATGGTGGTTGCGGTGTCCTGGGGCCATATGACCCATCTTTTGCAACTTTCTGACAGAGTCAATGGAGAAGCCCGATTCACTTAACAACCATGTACCAACTTAAGAACTGCAGTTATTCACTTAACAATTATGGCATGGAAGACTGTAAAGCGGGACACAACTCATTTAACAAATGTCTTGCTTAGCAACATAAATTTTGGGCTCAATTGTAGTCATAAGCCGAGGACTACCTTTATGTGTTTGCTTCCTTAATGAATTCTGGGCCTAGGAATTCCTTCTAATACAAAAGCTGAACGCTACTAGTAAGCTGACTATGCAAAAAACAAAAAACATTCTTCAAATACAACAAGCTCTATTTTATCATCTCCCAAGATCCAATAGGTAAGTCGAGCTCTGTCTTTTATATGCTGCATATGTAGCATTGATACCAATTCAAGCAGAACCTCCAAATACCAAGACAGTCTATCTCAAGATATTACACTTTCTACTTTCCCATTTTTCTCTGCAATTTTCCATTCTGGTTAGCCATTACAGGAAATTGGATGCTTGGTAGATCTTTGGTTTTGATAGCAAACCATATGCAAAGATACCAAACCATATGCAAAGATAGATACCATTTTAAAGATTAGAGTGCAGAATGTTTGCATATGAAATAATGAGAAAAAAAACCTACATAATCCCCCACAGAGGCTGAGTGTCTTAAGTTATAATGTATTTTGGGGACATTCAGTAGCATGTTTTGCAATCCATCCCTTAAGGCTTGTGATCCACGCTTTATGACATAGTATGTGCGAACCCAGCCAACCTTGGTTTATTAAATGAACCATGCTTATGCAAATTGTGGTTTCGGACAGCATGTGAAGATAATCATGCAATAAGACATATCTTAAAAGGAAGTTGGACATATTGGGACCTTCTCTCCTAATCTCTAAGAAAAAAAGAAATATTCAGATCAAGAAAGGGAATGTCAGTGGGGAACCAGAGAGAAGCAGATTTGATAAGAAAGTATTACTATTTGAAGGAGTATCCACTTGTAATAGTTTCTTACAAGTTACAAGAATGCACGATTATGTCAGATAGCAACAGACCAAATGTACAGTTTCTAAACAGCACTTTCAAAATAACACTGCCTTCCTCCAGTGTTGTAAACTTTTGTTTACTGATGCACTCCAGATATATACAGGTAGTCCTTGACTTACAACCATTTGCTAAGCAACTGAAGTTACAACACTGGAAAAAGTTACTTCCCCGTGGTCATACAATCACCTTCCAAGCCTACTTCCAACAAGCAAAATCAATGGGGGAAGCCAGTTTGCTTAAAGACATGATTCACTTAATGACTGGAAAAAAGATCAAAAACTGGGATGCAACTCACAAATTGCCTTGCTTAGCAACTGAAATTTTGTGCTTAATTGTGATCAAGTTGAAGACTACCTATAGCTGCTGAGGAATTCTACAATTGTAGGCACAACTCATTTGGCAAGCACCAGGTAGGGAAGGGCTAGTACAAGGAATATCAAGCAGTATGTAGCACCTCCACGTTACCTTGCTAACAGCTTGCTATTTACATATATATATATGTATATGTGTGTGTGTGTATATGTATGTATGTGTGTATTTATACATGCATACATATACATATACATATACATATACATATACATATACATATACATATACATATATATATATATATATATATATATA
>BLBF01000036.1:23086884-23106194 GCA_015471245.1 Laticauda colubrina | reverse complement strand
TTGTGCATAAGATGTGAGTAACCTGGTGTCTTATTCTGTCAGCTTCATCTGTATTTAATTTGGTTAGGCTGGATTCTACTGCACATATGATGGATTCTGTTGGGATTTTTTTGGGTGCTATGGCATAATTGAATCCTTTGGATAGGACATCTGTTTCTGTTTTGTTGAGTTCTCTGTTGGAAACGTTGTATACTAGTTGTTTCAGGTGTTGTGGTGGGTTATTGGGAATTTTCTTGTCATTTTCTAATTTTTTCAGTTTTTTTGAGAGTTTATCATTTTTATAAGTATTTTCAGTTTCAGCTCTCCAAGTTGTAAGTTGTTTGATCTTATCCCAAAGTAGAGGGTGGATTTTGCTGCTCAATTCCAGGTGTAGTGCTAGCAAATCTTTGTTTAACTGATCTAATTGGAATCTTTTACTGTGAACTTCATTTCTGAGTAGAGATATCTCTGTCCTTTTCAGGATACGTTTGGTAGCTGCTGTGTTTTTATGAAATGTTAATTTGAAGCAGGTTGGTGTTACATTGTTGTCTCTGCAGCTGCATAGGAATTTTAGGTCACATAGTATTCCTGCTCTTTTAACTTCCAGCTTCTCATAGCTTCTGATCTGGCTGTTTATTTCCTCCCCGTAGAGGTCAGATATTTGTTTTCTTAGGTTTTCGCGGGTACTTACATGTGTGCTGTTTAGCTTCCTTCGGGTATTATCCCACGTCATTGTAGTTCTGTTAAAGTTGTAGCAACGTTTCAGCAGAATCTCATCTGCCATCATCAGGCTTCTGTAAAAAAACAAATATATATATATATATATACACGCACACGCACAATAGGAGGCCATGAATTCCCCTGCAAATTATGTACAGTGGGTGAAGAACTCTGCATAACAGAGGCCTAGTTCTGTAGTAAGGAGCCTGTGTCCTGAAAAAGCAGACTCCAATTGCGTCTGGAGGTATTCAAAGAACAGAAATTCATGAAAATTATTCAAACCAGCATTTTATGAGGAAAGGAGAGCTGAAATCCTCAATCGTTTCATTTCTTTGTGGAAGAAATTGTATATTATTTCACCAAGTAGCATAAAACCACAACCAAGATTAAAAGCATGCAACCAAGGGGCCTTTATGTTTTGGACTTCAACTCCCATAAGCCCTCAGGCCAGCATAGTCAAAGGTTTGTGAGATCCGATGTATCTGGAGGACATTAAACGCAGGTTAGCCATTTCCGCAGGGCTAGGCCTTTGCAAGCCCAGAGTCCTAGGAAAGCTCTTTATCCAGAAGGTTACATAGGGGTCACAACATTTACCGAACAGAACTGGCCTCCTGGAAGCCATGCGAGGAGTGGGGGGAGTGGAAGCAGGATAAAGGTCACTACCTTCAAGACTGTCATTCTGGATACAGATATGTACATATATGTTATACACACCACATGACTATTTGATAGTAACTAGTAAAAGTGGGTTTATCCCCAGAAAAATCATGCAAGAATAAACCCGCACACAAGAAGGGCAATACACAAAAACTATTTGTAATGTAGGTAAAAGGGGGAGTTGTACAGCTCAGGTAAGCCCTACTTCTTCCCTCACTCTCCTCCATATATGAAGGAAGAATCAAAAGGATTGATCACAGGGAGCTCCAGGCCCCAAAATTAATCCACTCTTAACTTCTTAAAACATGCAGGCTCATTTATCACTTTGAAATGCAGAGAAAGCACACACAACAAAGCAACATTATCCTACCTGCAAAAAAAAAAATAAAAAAAAATCACAGGTATCATTAATATTACTCGTTATGGCCACCCTACTCCAAAAGTCTCTGGCCATGGAGATAAGCAGATATATCAGAAATACCCTTAAGCCTTCACTTGCACCCTAACTAACTTACACCAAGGGTTAAACCTCGGAGAGCATATTTTTTAAGGCTTACACCTGAGTAAAGTTACCCATAATGGAAAACTTAGTAAATCTGCTGCATAGAAGTCTGAGTTAATGTGTTTTTGAGGATTGGGGGTAATCAATCAGGCTGGCCCCAGTAAGAGCAAACTATTCTTCCCTTTGCACAATCTCTTGATTTTTTTTTTTTTTTAGGTTAAAGTTACTGTACTTACGATTGCTTCATGTGCAGCCTGCAAAATATATAAGGGTTGAACAGCTCAATAAACCTGACTTGAAGGTTTACCAACCACGACTCTCTTTTCCCCCAAACAGACCAAGGGGATTTACTCCGGAGTAGATCTTCCAACCCTGCACACCCCGAAGGTGGGTGGTAGACTGCAGCCTCTCCAAGTCTCAGCCCTGGCAATCTTTCTTACCCACAAAAGTAAAAGGCTCTCTTCTACCAGAAAAAAAAAAAAAGGGCAACCTTGGTTGGCTTGGGAGCAAGGTTAAAAGACAGCCCGGGAAGAAATATAGGCCCGGTTAGCCAGAAGAGGAGGAGAAGATCCCGAAGCGGATCCCCAGGAATCCTTGCCTCCCAAATGCAAGGCAGGAGGAAAGGGAGAGCCGAGAGGCCCGTTTGCCTGGTTCCCACAGTCGTCGTCGTCGTCGTCGTCCCCCCTTTCATGTTTCAAATCCTACCCAACGGCTCCCTCTCTGGAAGACCCTCTCAAAGACGGCAAGCTTGTCTTCCCCCCACCTGGTGAAGAAACTCCCTAGGAATGCATCGGCCGTATCGGGTGGGTGGGTGGCAGAAAAGACCCCCCGCAGCCCCCCCAATACTACACCGAGGAGAGGAAAACGAGTTACTCCAGGATGGCTACGTCGCCGAGGGGGGGACGGGGTGAGGATCGGGCGCAGGAGCAAAGCGAGGGATCGCTCCGACCGAAGGTAGGGAAGGTGAAACGGGATAGGGGAGAGCAGAAGGCTCTCCTCGGATCGACAACCCGGATCCTCCTCCTCCTCCCCCGACTACTACTACTACTACCACCCCGGGTTCCACCGCCCGCCTTGTCGCTCACCTGCGGGTTCCCTCGGTGGGTCCTTGCCGGCGCTCTGGCTGGGCTGTTCCGCCGCCGCTCCTCCCGCAGGAGTCATCTCGTCCGCTTTAATGACCATGGCCGGCCGCCACCGCCGCTCGCGCTCTGCTGCCGCTAGCCCCGCTTCGCCGCCGGCCCTGCTGCGCTGCCGCTGGAAGGACCGTCGCAGCCCCACGTGGTCCGCACTTCACCTCGGCGGCCGCTCCGACCCCTGACACGCCGCCCTCGGCCGCTGGCCCCGCCCTCTCACCCCGCCTGTCACGGAAGCCTCGCCCATCGGGCCCGACGGCGGCCGGCCAGGGACAAAAAAAAAAAACATTGCGTTTTGCGGCCAACCTTGCGAGCGCCTTAAAGGGGCAGAGCTGAGGTACAGGCTAGAGATCCCCGAGAATGCTAGGAGTTGAAGTTCACCCGTCTTGATAAGGAGAAACTGCGATACAGGGAGTTTTCAACTTACGACCATTCATGTAGTGACCGTTTGAAGTTGCAAGGCATTGAAAAAAAGTGAGTTGTGGCCGTTTTGCACGCTTAACGACCATTGCTGCATTTCACGGTGCTCACGTGGATCAAGATTCAGATGCTCGGCAGCAGTTGCAGTGTCCAGGATCATGGGATCACTTTTCGTGATCTTCTAAGAAACAAACTTCATGGGGAAGCCAGATTCACTTATGCACGCTATTCCTAATTTTACAGCTTCAGGGATTCACTTAATTGTGGCAAGACATTCATTTAATCTCCTTCAGTTTGGCAGTGATTAGAAAAAAGGAGCCTGAGAATTCTAGTTCTACCTTAGGCATGAAAAACGGACTTGGGTGACTAAGGGCTAGTTACTCTCAGCCCAGCCCACCTCACAGGATTGTTGTGAGAAAATATGTTGGCTGCCTTGAGTCATTTATAAAAAACAAAGATGGGAGCTCTGGACAAATTTATATCATTTTCTTGGCAACACAGTATGACATTTCCTTCTGTAAGAGGTTAGTACCCACCCCTCTCCTGGAAAAATTGAAATATCCTAGGAAATATTAAAAAGGCAGAATATTTCCCCTAAAAAGAGTAGAAACTCAGAAGCAGAAACTCACCTCAGAAGTAGAAGCTCACCCCCAGCTTTGTTAATGGGTGGGCCATTAAGGCCTGGCCAGAATATTTTACATAACAAAGATCTCCAAGTAAAGCTGTAGCAATTGCCCAAAGCCCTTTTCATTACATCATCACCAACAAAGCTCAACCAAGCCTGGAACTCAGGACAGCCTACAGAGTTGCCCCTGCATGGTCCCATAGGAGTCTGACAATCAATCAGAATACAAATTCAAATCTCAACAGAGGGTATACAACTGGGTACTTTCAGCCCTCCTCCTTCTTCTTGATCTCTTCCTTCACCTAGAAGCATGTGATCATCCTTTTCACTTTGGAGCTCCAAGCCATGTGGGTCCTGTCCACCATTAAACCATCTTTTCAAACAGCCTCTGTGTCTTTTTCCGCACTTGGAACTGAACCCAGAAGGATATTTCTTCCAACGCTTCTTTCAGAGTTTTCCCCTCCAATTTCTCAGCCTAGTGTACAGTTCTGTGATTTCCAATTAGTTCCCCATCCAAGTCCAGACCAGTTCGGCCAAATTTGCTTTCTTTCTGACAGTTGCAGCGGTAGGTAATGTGTGATCATCCAGATCAATGTTTCTCAAATTTGACAGCTTTAAGGAAACAGACTTCAACTGACTGGGGAGTTCTGAGGAGTTGAAATCCACATGTCTTAAGAGTTCAGTCAATCAGAATAGAGCTGGAAGGGATCTTGGAGGTCTTCTAATCCAACCCCCTGCTCAAACAGGAGACCCTGGCCTATACCATTTTGGACAAATGGTTGTCCAATCTCTTAAAAGCCTACAGTGATGAAGCACCTACAACTTCTGAAGGCAAGCTGTTCCACTGGTTAATTGTCCTCACTGTTAGGAAAGTTCTCCTTAGTCCCGGGTTGCTCCTCTCCTTGCTTAGTTGCCATCCATTGTTTCTTGTCTTGCCTTCTGGTGCTTTGGAAAATAAGTTAATCTTTATGGCAGCCCATCAAATACTGGAATGCTGTTATCATGTCCCCCCCTAGTCCTTCTTTTCTCTAGCCATTCCCAATTCCTGCAACCGTTCTTCCTATGTTTTACTTCCCAGGCCTTTAATCATCTTAGTTGCTCTTCTTTGCACTTTTTCACAAAGTCTCAACATCTTTTTTTGTGACAAAAATTGGATGCAGTTTTAGCAAAAGTTACCAAATTTGAAAAACACTGCTCCAGATGCTGGATTACCATCTCTACCTCATGCTAGCTATTGCTGATAAAGTTCTAACATTGGGTAGATCAAGTGCTGCCGTTCCTTCCACTATGGGCACAAACTGGATAATGAGTTGTTTTTAATCCCAACCCCAACTAAGAGGCAGTTGTTCATCATGGATTTAGAGGCAGCCCTTGACTTATGACCACAATTAGGACCAGAATTTCTGTTGGTAAAGAAGGTGGTTGTGTTAAATGAGTTGTACCTGGTTTTACAATTTTACAACTTTTTTCGCCATAGTTGTTAAGTGAATCATTGCATTTGTTGAGTGAATCACACAGCTATTAAGTAAATCCAGTTTCCTCTATTGACTTTACTTGTTAAAAGTCAGCTGAGAAGGTCACAACTGAAGATCTCACGACCCTAGATGCTACAACTGTCATGAATACATATGAGTTGCCAAAAGTTTGAATAATGTGACTGTGGGGATACTGCAATGGTTGAAAGTGTGCAAACTGGTCATTAGTTACATTTTTTCAGTGCTATTGAAAAGTACTAACTGAATCGTTGTAAGTCAAGAGCTACCTGCATAAGCCATCTAAGGCAGGGGTCCCCAACCACCGGTCCGTGGACCGGTACCGGTCCGTGGATCATTTTGTACCGGGCCGCAAAGCTTGGGCGCCGCCATCTTGTTTTGACAGCGCTTCCGGGGTTTTGGTTGCTTCCAGGTTTTCGGTTGGAAAGTGCTTCTGGGTTTTCAGTTGAAAAACGGCATTTGGGTGCTGAAGGAATCCTTGCACCTTAGTTTCGTCGAAGGTGGGGGGCGGCTTCGAACGAAGAGCTGTCCCGATGGCGGTGGAGTCTCACGTTACTCAGGTACTGGTCCGTGGAAGAATGAATAATCGTGAAACCGGTCCCTGGTACAAAAAAGGTTGGGGACCACTGATCTAAGGAAATAAATAACCCAAGAACTATGAAATAGGTTGACAGAAAGTTATTTTCCCCCATCAGGAATAATAGAGAAGAAGCAGAACATTCCAGAAGACAAGATGATTATGGAGAGGAAGTGTCTATTTGCCATGTTGCGTTGCCTCTCATATTTCTTCCATGACTGAGAAAGAAAAATATTTTGGTAATTTTTATTAAAATTGTTAAACAAGAATGAAAATATAAATACAAGCTAATATAAAGTAAGAAAGAAAGAAAAGAGAAATTAAAGAGAAATTAAAGAAAGCGCTAAAAGTGTAAAAAAAAGAAAAAGTTGAAAAAAGGGGAAAGAAATAAAGATGTTATAAGGAAGTCGTATTCCAATATTATTCATAGCAGTTTTAACATCAAATGCACAGAAGCTTAACTTCTCTAAAATGACATTTTATTTTTATTTTTATAATCTATCCCTGAAATCATAAATCACGTTCATTTCCCCCCATTTTTATGCCAAAAAAGTCCATAAGAGTTTTTAGTCACTAATAAATATGGATAAACATCTCTAATTGTAGAAGTCAATTTAGACATTGCAGCAAAATCCATCAACTTTCCCCTCCCTTTTCATGTCATTTGGGAACCTCAAAAAAGAGTAAGTTGATCCCTCCATCAAAAGTAGCAATGCAACCCAGTTCAAAGCCTAGCTGATCTTTGTTTACAGAGTATTTAGTCCAACTAACCAGACCAATTTGATTTGCAATGTTTTCAATGCCTCCTCTCCCATCATGTGATTGCTTATCAATTAATCAGGGAGATTAGTCAGAAAGCTTGTCTTTTGAACTTTGGGCAGGGAGAGAGGAATCCTTCAAAGCAAAGATTCTTGAACTCAGCAGTCAGTATCTAGTAGAACCAGTGCTGTAGAGGAAAACCTTCTGAAAATGTTACAAGAATAGATCGAGTGGGATTCAAAAATCCCAACAACTGGTTCTCTGCCTGGTTGCTGGGTGGGCATGGCCATGGTGGACGTGGCCTACCAGAACTTCCGTTTTTTGCCCTCTCAGAGCCTCCACGTGGACCCTGCACTTGCCTGCATCCAAAACAAGCCAAGTGGAGACTCCTGGGAGGAGCGGGGTGGGCAGGGCCAGCCGGTCAGTTCAACTACCGGTTTGGTGGACCAGATGTAAATTTAACATCTGGTTTGCCCGGACCGGCTGAATCCCACCCTGAAGAATAGTCCTTTTAATTATACTTCTACAATCCCATGGTTGCATGAACATTGCACGAAATCTGTGTTAACAAGGGAGTAATGCTGTGGCCTTGGAAAGCACAGAAAAGCCACTGGGGTTTGGAGAGTTCCACGGAGTTGAGTCCTAAAAGAAGACATAATGGACACAGATATGATAAATGTTCCGTCCGGAAAGAAGCGCGCGAGACCAGGTTCCAAACAACAACTCTTTATTTCAAACCACTAGGTTAAGAAATGGAACATGGCCCAAGCCGCGGCAGCCCTTTATATAGCGGCTAGCCTGCCAGCTTGTGGCCAATGACAGTCATTTAACTGTTCCCGCCGTTTGATGGCTTTCCGGATTGGTTCCAATCCGTAAGTAGCCTTTTCGGCCAATCAGAATGAAGTACTTGGAACTTAGCAAGTTCCAGCTCTGTCTGTCTGGCACGGAAAGATTTAAAAGTCTCAGTTTTTTTATTTTCCTCTGGCCAGCCTTTACCTACCCAGTTCAGTATACACGCTGTCAAAGGGTCTTTGGCTGTGGCTCTCATGACGTCGGCTGCAGTCAGCGGTAGCTCCAGGCAGGTCTCCAGTTGGAATGTGGAGGTAGTTGGAGCAGGGTCGTCTTCTGTGACGGGCAACGGGGAATGGCTCAGCGCATCGGTGTGCGAGATGGCTTTGCCAGGTCTGTGGAGTAGCGTGTAGGAGTAGGCAGCGAGGAATTCAGACCACCTCGTCATTCTAGGAGACAGAATGTTCGGGGTTGGCTTGTTTCCCGCTAGGATTCCAAAGAGAGGCTTGTGGTTGGTTCCGATAGAAAAGGGTCTACCGTAAAGGTACTCATGGAATCGTTTGACCCCGGCAACAATTGCCAGGGCTTCGCGATCAAGTTGTCTGTAATTACGTTCTGCCTTGGAGAGTGTCTTTGAGTAAAAGGCGACCAGTACCTCTGCTGTCTGGAAGCTGGTGACTCAGGATGGCGCTGACCCCAAAAGGTGAAGCATCGCAGGTGACCGTCAGAGGCAAGGTGTTGCTAAACTGGATAAGAACGGTGTCTGACGTTAATAGGTCCTTAATACCTTGAAAGGCTGTCTGTTCCTGGTGGCCCCATGTCCAAGCGGTTTTTTTTATCTTGCAGTTGATGTAGGGGTTCTGCTATTGTCGCCTTATGAGGTAGAAACACATTGTAAAAATTTATGAGGCCTAGAAATGCCTGGAGATCGGTTTTGTTTTTTGGTCTGGGAGCGTCTTTGATAGCCTTCACCTTCTTTTCGGTTGGGTGAATGCCTTGCTCATCGATTAAATAGCCCAAAAATTCAACCCAGTTAGTGGCCAGTTCACATTTTTCCTTCTTAACTTTTAGGCCTGATTTTCCAAAGCGAGTTAAGACTTCTTTTAACCTGGTCTCTAGCTGGCTGGCATTTTTTTGCTGAGACCAGTACATTGTCAAAGTATGGGATGACACCTTTGATTCCGTTTAGTAGGCGTTCCATGAGGCTTTGGAAAACGCCTGGGGCAACGCTAACACTGAATTGGAGGCGGTTACATTTGAATACCCCTCTATGCATTACTATTGTTTGTGCCTCTGCTGTTATTGGATCAATGGGTAGCTGCTGATAAACTTGTGCTAGGTCGAGTTTTGCAAATATTTTTCCTCCCCCTAGTGAGTGCAATAAATGTTGCACTACTGGCACTGGGTATGCGCTTTGTTGGAGCGCATGGTTCAGGGTTGCCTTATAGTCCCCACAGATGCGCACTGACCCATCTGGCTTTACTGGTGTGACGATAGGGGTTTCCCACTTGGTGTGGTCGATTGGTTCTAAAAAACCTCTTGCGCTATCAACTTATTCAGCCGTTCGTCAATTTTTGGTTTAAGTGCAAATGGAATGTGTCTGGCCTTTAAATGAATGGGTGCTATTTTCGGGTCTAGGCTAAATGAAATTGGGGTCCCCTGGAAATTGGGGTCCCCTGCCTAGAGTCCTGTCGAATACATCTTGGAATTCGTGGAATAGGTTCTCCTCCCAGTTGGTAGTAGCGATGCGGTTGATCCCGGTCATCCCGATTCCCAGAGGCGCGAACCATTCGATTCCTAGCAGACTAGGGCAGTCACGGTCGACGATAGTCAGAGGCAAGACTTTGCAGGAGAGCGAAGTGAGGCCTTCCTGGAAGGTGGCAGCCAGGCCAGCTCAACCAACCCGGCCAAACCAGGAAGGAACAGCGGAGCCATCTCAACCGGCCCGAGAGACTCAGGTGGGAGTGGCATGGCTGACTCACACTTCCAGGAGGTTCCATGGAGAAGGTCAAGAGAAGCAGCGATCCCATCCGAACCACTTGAAGACCAAAACAAGACTGAGCCGCGCAGGTCAACTAGAACTAGGAAAAGCCCCACCTACCTGCGCGACTAAGTCACCCATGTTGGACTGAACTAAAGGGGGAGGGTGTTCTGTATGGAACTTAGTAGGTTCCAAGTACTTCATTCTGCTTGGCCGAAAAGGCCACTTACGGATTGGTTCGCTAAGAAGAATTAAATAACTGTCATTGGCCACAAGCTGGCAGGCTAGTCGCTATATAAAGGGCTGCCGCGGCTTGGGCTATGTTCCGTTTCTTTACCTAGCGGTTTGAAATAAAGAGTTGTTGTTTGGAACCCGGTCTCACGCGCTTCTTTCGGGACAGAACACTTGTGATACTGTTAAAAGTTGATGGGTTATTGTTAGGCATCTCATTTCATTAAATAAAGGCTTGTCCTTTGGCAGCCCTTCCCATTCAAACTGAGTGCTGCACTAAATAATTGGAACCTATGAGAGGCACAAAAACTGCAGAGAAATCTACACTCAACCCTATCTATGGCGTGCTATCATACCTCAGGATAATTTGGATGCTACTGCTTGTCCAAAATGAGAAGAGTCGGATTGGAATGTCTGTAGACACTTGTTTCGAATGCTGTCCCAACAAATTATGCCCCTGATGGCTCATGTGATTAAAAATGCAGAGTTGGAAGTTAGCAAAGCCCATGTTTGAAATCTAAGAGCTGCATTTCAGGGTGAGCTCCCATCATTTGCTCCAGCTCCTTCCAGGGATATGAAAGGAGATCCCATAGGTGTCCCCCGGGCAAATGATGATATTCACTGGCTAATTCTTTCAACTCGGAAGTGCCTTAAGTTATTTCTCTGACACGAACAGGAGGGGATGTCCCTGATACAATGCAATCTCACCATTAGGCAAAAGCAGAAAAAAGCAACAGATTAGGGGACTGGAGGCTCAAGTGTAGTATGAACGGTTGTAGGGACTGTGCGTGTCTTGTCTAACGAAGAGAAGGATTATGGTGACATAATAGCAGTCTTCTATATTTGAGGGGATGTCAGAGAGAAGAGGGGGGTCAATATATTCTCCAAAGCATCTGAGAACAGGACAAGAAGTAATACATGGAAGATCATTAAAGAAAGATCCTACCTAGAATTAAGGAGAAATCTTCTGACATTGAGAACAACTGATCAGTGGAATGGCTGATAGCTAGAATTTCTGGGTGCTCACTGGAGATTTAAAAAAGAGATTGGACCATCATTTGTCTGGAATGGTATAGTCTTCTGCCTGATCAGGGGGGTTGGGCTAGAAGACCTCCAAGATCCTTTCCAATTCTGTTATTCTGAATTCTGTATTCTTAGGATAGGTGTTCCACCCCAGCAATTGCCCTATTGTTGGAAGGTTTCTTATACACCCAGTTTCACTTGCTACCTTCAGGTGTGGTAGAATTGGCTGGTCCTTCCTCCATATTGATGTGAAATTCCAATGCTGACTTGTTTGGCTTTTGTTCATCTTAATTAAAACAGCAAGTAAATATAGAGGTATTTCCTGTGTGCTGAATTTTAACTACAGTTTTGATGTTGTGGTGCCCTCAAGACAGATGTTGAGAGCAGAGGCCCAGCGTGTAATGAGGCAGAACAATGGGGAATGCATAAGCACTACAAGGGAATTTTATGAAACAAACAAACTATTAATTTAACTCAGTGCAAGGTTTGTGAAATAACCTCAAGTCGCCCTGACTCTACCCCCAATTAAGGAATTACAGTCGTTAAAAGAGAGTTGTTTGCAAGTAAAGTGACATTTAGTCTAAAGAGGGACCTATGTGAGAGTTTACATTTCTGTAAGACAAAATTTAAAGTGATTTAAATGTATTTTGTGTAGTCCTGACAAGATGGTTTTGCGAAATCTGGTAACACACAAAAGAAGATCTATGTGAATCAGCAGTTTATCTTGTTTCCTTCAAGATGGTGTTTTGATGCAATGAAAATGAGAATAGATTCTCAAGGAATAAACTTTCTCTCCCCTTATTCCATTTCTGGGATCTCTGCAGATCAAACTTAATAATGGCATCTCAGGGTGAATGATTGACAAGAACAGACATGCCCAAAAGAGAGGTTCTTCCATATATTTCTGAAAGCAATTAATCTGACAAATGCATCCAGATAAAGTTTAGCAGCATTAGGAGGCATACTTCTCAAAACTCAGGGGATTTATGGGGATGGGTAGGCGGAAATGCTTGGGCAAACTGAAACATGATGCCAAGGACAGCTCCTCTTCACTTGTGAGGTTGGTGATCTCATCAGCAACACACCTAAAGTAGTGTTTCTCATATAAGTAACTTCAAGACATGTGGACTTGAACTCCCAGAATTCCCCAGAGAGCATGAATGTCTTAAAGTGGCCTAGGTTGAGAAACACTGCTTCAGAGTATTCTGGAATTTACCCTCTCCAAGAGAATTCTCTCTCAATTTTGGCATCTTTCAGAAGTATGGGCTTCCACTCCCAGAATTCCTCAGCCAGAGGGGGAATTCTGGGAGCTGAAGTCCATACATCTTATAGTTGCCAAGGTTGAGGATGCACCGCTTGAAGAGGTGTGGAGGACCACAGCCAGGTTCTCCTAAATCTGTTGGTTGACTTCTAGC
Source organism: Laticauda colubrina (assembly GCA_015471245.1). Taxonomy (NCBI): domain Eukaryota; kingdom Metazoa; phylum Chordata; class Lepidosauria; order Squamata; family Elapidae; genus Laticauda; species Laticauda colubrina. The sequence continues at coordinate 23,093,890 of BLBF01000036.1, read as the reverse complement.
CACAGGGCCATTCCAGAAGACCCTGGTTTGTCTGGATGCACAACTGGGCAAGGTACCGCAGTAAATCATACTGACTGTTGATTTAGGAAAAGCATTGAGCTTGGATGAGCTGTCTGCTATTTGTCCACCTTCTTTTTGTCTTTGTTATCGGGGTACTTTGGCATGATCTCAGAATTCAGTGACCAATCTGCAGCTCAGTTGTGCGCAGCCGAAAACTAAAACATCTTTATGCTGGAAATAGATCAGATGATTGATGGCTAGAGCAAAACCTTCTGCCTAGGTTGGGACTACCACTCCCAGAATTCCTACTTATTTACAATTCTGGATGTAACTCACCTCATAGGGTTGTTGTGAAAATCAGAGGAGGAACGTGTATTATGTATGTTTGCCACCTTGAGTTATTTATAAAGCGATTAAGGTGGGATTTTAAAAAATGTAATAAATAAATAAACACATTTGAAGGGCATTGGTTTAGGAAAAATTGAGCCAAGGAAAACATCCTTCCCTCTTTTGTTTCTCATAATGTTAGAATTTGGGCACTAGCCAACAAAACTGATTAGCTGATCCAGGAGACAAAATAAACATTTGTACATGGTGCATAATTTTCTAATTACAATAGGCATTGTCTTTCCAGGTTTCATTGTCGTTCCAGGAAGTAAAACAGAGGATGAGGCTTTCCCCTCATTTCTATTACCCATGAGAAAGCTCCCCCATTCAGTTTATTTTTATTTATTTATTTTCATCCTGCCTTTATTATTTTTATAAATAACTCCAGTTGGTGAACATATCTAATATTCCTCCTTCCTCCTATTTTCCCTGCAACAACAACCCTGTGAGGTAGGTTGGGCTAAGACAGGGTGACTTGCCCAAAGTCACTCACCTGGCTTTTATGCCTAAGGTGGGACTAGAACTCCCAGTCTCCTAGTGATTGGCCCAAAGTCATCAAGCCCACTTTCATGCCTAAGGCAGGTCTAAATCTCATCATCTCCTGCTGATTGGCCCAAAATTACTCAGCCGGCTTTCATGCCTAAGGCTGGACTAGAACTCATAATCTCCTGGTGATTGCCCAAAGTTACCCAGATGGCTTTCATGCCTAAGGCTGGACACAGTCACAGTCACCTGGATTCTAGCTTGGCGCCTTAACCGCTAGACCAAATTGGCTCCCACTGACTTAGTAACAGCAAGGGTGTCTGTAGTGCCCTCCCAAAAAGTCAAATTGGCAGTCAGAACCATGTGATTGAATGTAAAAAATGGGAGTGTATGTGTGTGTGTGTGTTGTCTGGGTACAGTTAGTTTTGGAAAATAATAGTAATAACAATAATATTCATAGAATTGATAACAATCATATAATATTTGCTTGTCCATATTAATATACCTTCATTGTATAGTTAATCATTCTCTTAAACTTTTGAGTTTCTAAATTCTGTTTCTGTCAATTAACTACTGATAAAACGAATCTCCTGTTAAAAAATATTCTGTTTCTTCCTTCTCCTTTATTTTGAGAGTTAATCTATTCAGTTCTGTGCATTCTAATATTTTTATTACATTTTCATCTGTAGGGATCTCTTCATTTTTGTTTGCAGATATTCTGAGTTGCAGTACAAGTAGTCCTTGACTTACAATCAATCATTTAGTAACAATTTGAAATTACAATGCCACTGAAAATAGTGGCTTCCAACCAGTCCTCGATGTTGCAGCATCTCCACAGTCAAGTGATCAGAACTGGATGTTTGGCAACCAACATGTATTCACAACAATTGCAGCATCCCAGAGTCGCCACGAATTATTTATTCTTTATTGGCCAAGTGTGATTGGACACACAAGGAATTTGTCTTGGTGCAAATGCTCTCAGTGTACATGAAAGAAAAGATACATTCATCAGGAATCAAGAATCATAAGGTACAATACTTAAATAATAGTCATAGGGTATAATAAATAATCAAATCATACTAGGAAATAGTCAATATAAATCGTAAGGATACAAGCAACAAAGTTACAGTCATACAGTCACAAGTAGGAGGCGATGGGTGATAGGAACAACAAGAAGATTAATAATAATAGAAATTCAGATTTAGTAAATAGTTGGACAGTGTTGAGGGAATGATTTGTTTAGCAGAGTGATGGCATTCAAGAAAAAACTGTTCTTGTGTATAGTTGTTCTGGTTTGTAGTCCTCTACAGCATCATTTTGAGGATAGGAGTTGAAAAAGTTTATGTCCGGGATGTGAGGGGCCTGTAAATATTTTCACAGCCCTCTTTTTGACCCGTGCAGTATACAGGTCCTCAATTGAAGGCAGGTTGGTAGTATTTTTTTTTTCTGCAGTCCTAATTATCCTCTGAAGTCTGTGTCTGTCTTGTTGGGTTGCAGAACCAAACCAGAGAGTTATAGAGGTGCAGATGATAGACTTAATAATTCCTCTGTAGAATTGTATCAGCAGCTCATTGGGTAGTTTGAGTTTTCTGAGTTGGCGCAGAAAGAACATTCTTTGTTGTACTTTGTTGTGTTGTGCATATACAACCTTCCCATCTGGGTCAGACAAACAGTCAATGGGCGAAGCTGGATTTGCTTAAGGACAAGGTGACTCACTAAAAAGTTTAATGATTTGCTTAACAACCATGGCAAGAAAAGTTCATAAAATTGGGTGTGACTCACATAACAACTGCCTTGCTTAGCAATGGAAATTCTGGTCTCAACTGAGGTTGTAGGTCAAATATTACCTGTATACCGCTGCATCCAGTTGTTAGAAAGGTAGACAGCAAGTCTCTTTTGAAAAGCCTCCACAAAGCCTTTGTTCTGTTCTTTTTATAAATCTCTTCTTCCCCATTACAACTACAATTCATTTGCTATCATTTGTTGACACAAGGAACCAGCCTGAACTTGTAGCGGAAAGTAATAAAGGTGTGTGTATATCCCCCTCGCCCGCCTTTCTTGGCAAGGGCTGTCCTGCAAATTTGGCCTGTTGTCAGAAGAAGTGACTCAGCAAAAAGTCTTCTGAAATGACAATCCTGTTCAAACTTGGCGCCAATAAATTCACTGCTGAAAGAATGGAATAAGGTTGGCTGTTGCGTTTATTGTAATCTAGGCTTACTCCAGCTTGCGGATCTGGTGAAGTAATCCAGCATGTTTGGAGACCAGGCAGCTGGCTAAAGGGAACTGAGCTAGCCACATTCTCCAAATGGGTGTTAATTTCACCTGTTTGAAATGTAAAATAAATGCCAGTAAAATAAATAAATAAAAATGCTGAGCTGCAAATTTGGTGAATACACCAGTGTTTCCCTGAAGACGTTTCATTCTTCATCCAAGAAGCTTCTGCAGTTCAGAAAGGTGGCTGGGGAATTCTGGGAATGGAAGTCCACCCATATTAAAGTTGCTCAGGGTGAGAAACACTGTCTTAGAACAATGACTCACATTTTTAGTAAACCCTTATCCCGAAGGTGTTTTTTGGTGCAAAAATCAAAATAAAAGGATATCTAAATGGCCCAAATCTGACCAAGCATCATACTTCTTACTTGAAATTTGGTCAGGTTCTGCGGTTCTTTCCTGAATTCTTGGATGTTATTGGTGGGGAGAAATCCTATACGGTATGGTGTATATAAGGGTTTCATTGTTAACCATTGATGTGGTGTCCCTCAAGGTTTGTGATCATGAAGCCTTGGGCCACATTGATCAAAAGTTGAAAATGTAGCTCTAGAAAATTCCCTATGCTGAATCAGATTGTGTCCATCCAACTCAATGTCTACGGAGATTCTCAGTCGTCCAGGTCATGTTGCCGCAAAGGTGCTTTTTCAAAAAGCAACTGGACTTTGTTTTCCTTAAAAACATTTCATTACTTATCCAAGAAGCTTCTTCAGTTCTGACAATGAACTGTCCAAAGCACCTCTGGGACATTCAGATCAATCAAACATGTATCATTGTTGAATTAATGATGCCATCAAATCCTGGATTTTCTGCCAACAAAACATTGGTTATGTGCATCAAGTCAGTGGTGACTCTGAGTAACCACACAGATTTTCTCCTTCAAGTCTTCCAATGGTGCACCAGTCAGCACTGTAATTGAGTCCATCTACTTTGCAACTAATTGTCCTCTTCTGCTCTTTCCTTCCATTTTTTCCAGCATTAGAGTTTTCCCTAGAGAGCTAAGATGGCGTCTCAAGATGGCACCACCAATGGTAGCCTCGGTGAAATGATCTCCAGTTAGTATACTGGGAGTTTATACACTGGAGACAAATTACTTGTGTGTCCGATCACACTTGGCCAATAAAGAATATTCCTACATTCCTAAGTCTTTGCATAATGTGTACAAGCTGCACATTTGAATCTGGTTGTTTGTGCCTCCAGTGAGAACTCTGCTTTGATTGTTTGCTTTATTGGCTACCCATAGCATTCTCAGGCATTTTGTCTGATCCCTGTCTGTTGATCCCTACCTGGATCCATCAAAAAACTAGATCCCATCGATCAGGTGTCCCCAACCCTCTGTCTACAGCCCAGTGACAGGGCGCAGCCTGTTCGGAACCGGGCCACTGAAGTGATGTGTGAGTGTGTGTATGTGCACGCGAAGCTGCATTTGTGAAAGCACTGGGCACAACTGTGCACGAAACTATTCCCTCTTCCCCCCCGAAATGAGAAAGTTTGGAGACTGCTGCTGTTGTAAGACCCAAGAGGATTGTAAGTTTTAGCACCAATGAGGCTGATTTTTTCATATGGCCCTAAGCATATTTTGCCTATTTCCCCCACCCTGATGAATTCCAACAGAACAAAAGCACAATACAGGATGTCCCTTGTGTAAAAACAGGAAATTTCCTCCCCTCCTCCTTCCAAGATGAGAGTGGTTGTGGAAGACTCACAAAAGCTCATGAAATGAGGAAATGATAGAGCCTCTATCCTTTTCTGTCTGAGTTTATGCAAAGGAAGGAAGGTGGATTGCATAGATGAAGCTAAGGAGAACTTTCCCATTCCAGGAAGGACGTCACAATGCGAAACCTGTTAGAATATACATACTGTCCTGTTTGATACTGTCATCCTCAAACAGGGAGAAAATTCCCTATCCTCAAGACAGGACAAGATCTTGATTTTGCCCGTTTACCTAGTCTTTTTCCTTTGGGAAGAGACGTATTAGATGAAAGCGATTTCTATGTAGAGGTAAGATGAGGAATTACAGCAGAAAATAGCAAACAAGAGCCGGAATAAAAACGACATTGTCTTTTTAGTTCATTTACACATAAAATTTAATTGAAATTAAGTATAGTGAGTATGATAATGCTCCAGAGAGGAATTTGGTCTTTTGAAATTTCTCACTTCCTACACATGAAAGATTGAAAATGGGTAGGAACTTTTGGAGATTTCCAGCAGCTGTTACTAAAGGGTCATGTCCAGAGCCTTGTGGATTTCAATTTGTGTCCTCCTGTTGTACATCATTGGTTATGTTACACAGACACAAAGAAAGGATTCTCCCAGGGCTTGGATATAACCTTTCTCTAATTTCTCTTTTAGGTGGAACAATTCTTAAAAGACATTAAATGCTTGACACAGATATGATGGAAGAAGAAAACATTTCCTGAAAAGCATTTTCAGGAGTGGAAACTTGCAACTAATATGAAGAACAAATACAGGTAGCCCTTGATTTATAACCATTCATTTTGTGACCGTTCAAAGTTACAACACTATTGGGAAAAAAGTGTCTTCAATCTCACAGCCATCACAGAGTCCCTGCAATCACATGATCAAAATTCAAGATGGCAACTGGCATGCATTTATGATGGTTGCAGTATCCTGGGGTCACGTGATGGCTGTTTATGGCCTTCCCAGCTGTCTTCTTTGACAAGCAAAGTCGATGGGGGAAGCCAGATGTGCTTAATGACTGCATGATTCACTTAACAACAGTAGTGATTTGCTTAACGACCATGGCAATGAAAAGTCGTAAAATTGGATTGAATGACTGCCTTGCTTCGTAACAGAAATTTCTGGTCCTAATTTTGGTCATTAGTTGAGGATTACCTGTACAGCGCCGGTGGTACAATTTTAGGGCAGAGACAAAAGACACAAGGTGGGAAGCCAAAGTCCTTGTAAGGTGAAGCTACAGCCCAGATCCAGCTAATATGTGCAAATCAAACATGACATTTTGGTTCAACAACAAGTTATTGCTCTGCTTCGCTTCTGTCTTCCAGAAAATACAAGATAATTTCACACAGAAACATTGGTCTTTTTTTTTTGTACAAAGCATGACTGATTTCATTTGGTATGTTCCCTGATAAATGTAAATATAGTATAAGGATGTGCATGTGTATGTCATGTTTTGTGCACACACACAGACACGTCTATGTAAATAATTACATATATTCTGCCATCTATTTATACTTATTTCATAGGGAACTTATGACAGAAAGTGGTGGGAAAAAATCATTGTAAAAATATCTTGTAAGCACTGTGGAATGCACAAATAAGTCCATATGACACCCACCCACAGCTATGAGATATTTTGCATTTCATCAGGTGTGTTTATGTGTTATTCCTTCAGATGCAGGGACCTCTTGAATTAAAAATATGGAAACAGTGAGCATGTATTGTATTTCGAGAAATACAAAATTGTACATATACACACACACACACACGCTGTTCCGCTTCCTTCGGGTATTATCCCACGTCATTGTAGTTGTGCTTTTAAAGTTGTAGCAACGTTTCGGCAGAAACTCATCTGCCATCATCAGGCTTCTGTGTTGTGTTCGTCTGTGAGTCAGGCTGACTCAATACAGAACTCAATACGAACTCAATACAGAAGCCTGATGATGGCAGATGAGATTCTGCTGAAACATTGCCACAACTTTGAAAGCACTACAATGACGTGGGATAATACCCAAAGGAAGCTGAACAGCATATATATATATATACAGAAGCCTGAGGATGGCAGATGAGATTCTGCTGAAACGTTGCTACAACTTTAACAGAACTACAATGACGTGGGATAATACCCGAAGGAAGCTAAACAGCACACATGTAAGTACCCGCGAAA
>BLBF01000036.1:23044609-23086484 GCA_015471245.1 Laticauda colubrina | reverse complement strand
TATATATATATATATATATATATATATATATATATATACACCATATATATATAGTATGTATGTACTTTGCATATGTACACAATATGTATATGTACACACAAACACACATATTTTTATGTGTATCTATGTGTATATGTGTATACAGATAGTCTTCAACTTACAACAGTTCATTTAGCGATCAAAGTGACAACGGCATTGAAAAAAGTGACTTATAACCATTTTTCACATCTACAACCATTGCAGCATCCCCATAGTCACATGAATAAAATTTGGATGCTTAGTAACTGACTCATATTTATGACCGTTGCAGTATCCCAGTGTTGTGTGATCCCCTTTTTTTGTGACCAACAGGGAAGCTGGATTCATTTAACAACCATGTTACTTAATAACTGCAGTGATTCACTTAACAATGGTGGCAACAAAAGCCATAAAATGGGATAAGATTCACTCAACAAATATTTCAGTTAGTTACAGAAACTTTGGGCCAAGTGGGCGTAAAGTCGAGGACTCTGTGTGTGTGTGTGTGTGTGTGTGTGTGTATCAATAAAAACTACGTTGTTTGAAACACATTTCATTTAAACTCACTGCTCTGAAATGAACCAAGACATCTTGTATGGTCTCTGGTTGCTGGTTTTAACATGGAGCGTCATGCGGGCCAAAGCGATGCCATTCTGAGCTCGGCTGTGGCCATGCAATTGGAAAAACCATCACTGGGCATGTGCACCAACCCCGCCCCTCCCCACCAAAGTGTCAGCCACACTTTGAATTACAGGGGCTTTGGGATTGTGTCAAGACCTCTGCTTGTGGGGTGTTTAAGGAATTGGATAGCAAGCAAATGGATAGGCAGGCGTGTAAGAAAATCTCTATTGCCTAATAGTATTATTGTTATGCAATAATTCAAGACTTCCATAGTATTCCTTTTCTTGACCAAAGATTAAAAGCCGGTGAAGGGAATCCAGGGCTGTGAGCCATATGCATTTCCAACATCTTTCCAGTGCTTCTCCTGAAGCCTACCCTTCCCTGGTCTACAATATAAAATTGGGAAAGTAAAATGCCCACATTTAGCAACATGGGTTTTTGCAATTCCTCCAATACATTATAAAAAGACAAATGAGGTATAGGAAGCCTTTGACAAGCTTGAGAAATGTATTTTCATTTTGGAGGTATTATTATTATGATCGGTGTTAGGTGCGATAACAGAAGGATGTAGAAAGATATTGACTTGCCTAAATCTGGAACATCTTAAAATGGCTCACATGTAAACAACAGTATTGTTACTAGATGTGACTTTTATGATTCCCAAGTCTCAGGATGAGTTTGAATCCTAAAGCAGAAAATTAGCCAATATTGACTGTGACCCATGATTGGTGAAATTGGAAAGAAGAAGAACTCGTCTACCTAGTTCAGGTTCTTAGGAAGGTCTTGATAGGTAGATAAAAGTGCCAAATCCAGTCTAAAGATCTGGTTGACTGTGTGATGAGCCATAATAATAATAATATATTTTACTATACATTATGGCAGAAACTGGCTATGGTGGTCCCAGTAGTTATTTGGTACACTGGGGCCACGCCCAAAAAATCTTGGATGGTGCTTAGAAAATCTGTGCACTTGATAAACATTTGATAATTAAATAAATAAAATAAAATTTCCTTCTATTAACTAAAAAAGGCCATGCTGTTTTGATCCATGTACATAACTATATGATCTATGACAGGTAGTCCTTTACTTACAACAGTTCATTCAAAGTTACAGTGGCACTGAAAAAAAGAGACTTATGATCATTTTTCACACTTACGACCATTTCAGTAACCCGGTCATTATATGAACAACATTCTGGAGGCTTGGCAACTGACTCATCATATTTATGACAGCTGCCGTATCCATGTGATCACCTCTTGTAACCTTCTGACAAGCAAAGTCAATGAGGAAGCCAGATTCACTGAACAACTGTGTGACTAACTTAACAACTGCAGCGATTCACTTAACAACTGTGGCAGAAAAGGTCATAAAATGTGACAAAATTAGCAAATGTTTCACTTTGAGACAAAAAAATTGGGGTTCAGTTGTGGTCGTAAGTCAAGGACTACCTGTATGAGATTCTTAGTTCTTGGGAAGAATTCGAAGTGTATGAAGACCAACCCCAGCTAAACAACTGGCAGTTGTGATTTCGCATCTTGTGTACATACATGACCCCAAACAAGCAGATGAACTAGAAAGAAGTGGGATATTTTAACTGTCTCCTACACTGCTGTTAGAAAAAGGATGTGATGATTTAAAGAGTAGAAGGCAGAGGTTGTATTCAACAGGTTCTGACCAGTTCTGGAGAACTGGTAGCAGAAATTTTGAATAGTTCGGAGAACCGGCAAATACCTCCTCTGACTGGCCCCGCCCCCATCTGGTCTCTGCCTCCTGAATCTCAGCTGATTGGCTGGGTCTCCTTTTGTTGCCCTGCACAGGAGAATGGAGCTGGAAAGCAGGTTAGTGGGGTGGGGAAGGAATGGCGATTTTACAGTATCCTTCCCCTGCCACGTCTACCAAGCCACGGCCATCAAGCCACACCCACAGAACCAATAGTAAAAAGAAGTTTTGAATCCCAACACTGGTAGAAGGAAAACAGAATCAAAATAGAGTTATGATGATGTTTGCTTCAAGGAGAAGCACTTGGAAGGTGGCTTCCAAGCAGATGACATGGCCCTGTTGTCTTCTGCAGTGGTATTGTCTCTGCTAAGCTTCTGGTATTTTTTCCAAGTTGATAGAATTAGAATAGAATAGAATAGAATAGAATAATTTCTTTATTGGTCAAGTGTGATTGGACACACAAGGAATTTGTCTCTGGTGCATAAACTCTCAATCAAACAGCAAATTTGCCTGATGTGTCACTGTAAACTATTTTTAATTTGCTTTAAAACTGGAAACTGGAGGTGGTGGTTATTTATGGCTGTGCGCTCAGGTGAGCGCAGAAAAATAATCCTGTTTTGTCCACATCTAGTATGTCAGAATAAAAACTCAGCTACACTGTTCTAACATTTTATATTTTTCTAGATAGGGGCATTTGCTTAATTGGGTCCATTTTACATTGGTGGCAATTATGTCCATTCAAGACCCAGGTATTTGCATGACCAGATTGAACTTGCTGTCAGAAGTTGCATTTCTATCAGGATTTGTGATTCAACAAATATTAAAAATAGTCCTTGACTTACAAACCATTTGTTTAGTGACCATTTGAAGTTACGATGGTGCTGTAAAATAATGAGTTATGACCTGTCCTTGTATTTATGACCATCACAGCATGCCAACGGTCACGTAGTCAAAATTCAGGCACTTGGCAAAGGGCAGGTATTTGTGACAGTCGCAACATCCAGGGGCTACATATGTTCACCATCTGCAACCTTTCCAACATGCAAACTGAATAGAGGAACCTGGGTTCACTTAATGACTGCTCGATTCACTTAACGACTACAGTGATTCACATTAATAATTCTGGTCCCAATTCTAGTCGAAAGTCGAGGACTACCTGTTATTCTATACATCTGTCTTCACAGCACTTCACAGAAATATCCCCGTAAACAACTCAGTTGAATGCAAACTGTGATAACATCTTTCTGAAGATCCCCATGTAGAGACCTCACATATGATCCCTACAATCCTTACATTCTTTCATATTCAAAAATCTGGATTCCTGAAAAATGTTTTTGGCATTTGTATTTACATACATTTTCTTTTCCATCTCCAGAGAACAAACTCTGATGGTATCTCCTTGACTTAACTCAGGGGTGTCAAGCTCGATATCATTGAGGCTCCCATCAGGGTTGTTTTGACCTCGGAGGGCCGGGGTAGGTGGGTAGGTGGGGGCTAAGGTGGGCATGGCACAGGACTCGTGTCTGGGGCTCCTGTGATGGCCAACTGCTAAGGCAGGATTTCCTGAGACCCTCCCTCACTCTCATTATAATCTCCCTCCCTCCCTCCCTTCTTTCTTCTTTTTCATTTCCTCTTCATTCTCTTTTCTTCTTCCTCCCCCCCCCCTTCCTTGTTTTTCCTTCCTTGCTCTCTTCCCATCTTCCCTTCTTTTTTTCCTCTTTCCCTTTTTCCTTTCCTGTCCCTTCTTGCATAATCAAATTTAGTTTGTTTTGATAGCCCTCTGCTAATGAAAACAGACCCGGGGGGGGGCACATGTGGCACCCCTGTGCCCCATTTTCAGCCCCAATGGCCTCCTGCAGCCTTCTGCCAATGAAAACGAAGCTCGGGGAGCTGTGTACAGCCCCCCACCACATACACCCTGTTTTTGCTGGCAGAGGCATAGCAGGCCAGTCCTTTGCTGTTTCCAGGTTGGCCTTGTAGAAAGGATGAAAGTACCTTTCTCTGAGGGTTCAAATTTTCCCGCTGGGAAAGCTCTGGTGCAAGGATACAGACAACTGCTTGAAAGCTGGATCTTTTATTCTCAGGAAGGCTAGAAACAACGTGCCTGCGTTCCTGGGTCTAGCTAGCTAACTTTGAATGATAAGTTCCCAATTTTATACCTTTTTCCCTCCCTTTGTGTATAAGGTTTAGACACTAACATCCTGTCAGAGTTTGTTTTTCTTTCTGCCAAAAGGCAACCTCAACGAGGTGCGAAAACAAACTCTGTGGGGCAGCTTCCTGTATTACCAGTTTTTTCCTCTGATCTCTTTTAGTTTTTTATGGCTTTTTGTAATCTTCTATTTGTAATTCCTGCCTTTTGGTTGGTTTGGTATATTGTGGCCTTTGTCTAGGGGCATGTCTCAATTTTTTTATTAGATTTCTTTTCCTATGCAAGCCTGTTCCATGGCTGGCCTGATGTTCCCTTTGGGCATTTTCCTTTCTGGGTGACACCACTGTCCTCATGAAGTTCCCTTTCTACAGTCCTATGGGCCACATGTAAGCACCCCGCAGGCCAGATTTGCCCTGCAGGCCTTTAGTTTGACACCCCTGATTTAACTCCTCCACTGATTTTTGAAAAGAAAAATCTTATTTACGGGAGCTATTCTTTCCCCACCCCCCTACCATATATCTTGGCCTGGTGCCTCTAACTCCTTCAGTTTAAATTCCAGCCTAATTGTCTAAGATTGGGGTATCACTTGTTGCCTGATGAAATAGAGATGTCTCAAAAGCTTATTTTATTTCTTATTTAGAGCCTTGTTTTTCCACTTTCAACTCGCTTCAACCTCCTGTGAACCTGAGAGATATATAAATAAAAAAGAGAGAGAGAAAAAAAAATCAGAGAAAGCATGCTCACTGTCAACGGACTCTCATTATCTCTGTAATATATTGACTCTTCTCTTTCTCTCCACTCATTTAGAGGGCTTTTCAGAATCACTATTAAAGTCCTTAAAATGAAACACAGACCTTCTGACCATGATGTTAAAACCTGGAGAAGCATATATAGACTTCCCTCCCTCCCCTTGGCTGCAAAAATATGTTAAATTCTCATTATTGCTTTTAGAAGTAGCCTGCCACCTCGAGTTTGTTGAATGAAGGTAGGAAATAAATTACAGAACATTACAGGAGTAGAATAACAGAGTTGGAAGACCTGGAGATCTTACAGTCCAACTCCTTGCTCAAACAGGGAAGCCTATGCCATTCCAGACAGCTGGTCAGTTTCTTCTTAAAAACCTCCAGTGATAAAAGCACCCACAACTTCTAAAGGCAAGTCATTCCACTGGTTGTCCTCATAGGAAATTTCTCCTTAGTTCTTGGTTGCTTCTCTCCTTAATTATTTTCCATCCATTGTTTCTTGTCTTGTCTTCTGAGGCTTTGGTAAATAGTTTGCCCCCTTCATCTTTATGCAGGCCCTTCAAATATTGAAAAACTGCTATCGTAGCACCCCTAGTCCTTCTTTTCACGAGACGAAAGGTAAAGGTTCCCCTCGCACATACGTGCCAGTCGTTTCCGGCTTTAGGGGGCAGTGCTCATCTCCATTATAAAGCCGAAGAGCCAGCGCTGTCCGAAGACTCTCCATGGTCATGGGAGCGGCATGACTAAACATGAAGGTACACGGAACATTGCCATTGAAGGCCACATCAGGGTTGCCTTTGACCTTGGGAGGCCAGGGTGGGTGTGGCCAGCCCGGCATCACTCGTGACAGGGGCACCTGTGGTGGCTCGAGCACTCTGTAAGAGAAAAGGGGCTCCCAAGCTCTGTTTTCGACTGCAATGGCCTCCTGCAACCCTCTGCCAGTGAAAATGGAGCTCGGGAGGACCACACACCTGCCCTCCCAAGCTCCGTTTTCACTGGCAGAGTTACTGAGGGCTGGTTCTTTGCTATTTCCAGGGCAGCTCCGTGAGCCAGATGTAAGCACCCAAAGGCTGGATCCAGCCCCTGGGCCTTGAATTTGACACCCCTGCTGTAGGGGAAGGGAATGTGACATAGCTGATTGGCTGGCGGGGATGCTCAACAGAAGTGCTCTACACCAGTGGTCCCCAACCTCTGGACTGCAGCCCACTACCAGGCCATGGTTGATTCACAACCAGGCCGCAGGCTGGTACATATGCATATGCAGGGGTGGGATTCTACTAGTTTGCACCTATTCGCTAGAACCGGTTGTTAACACTCTAAGCAGTTTGGAGAACCGGTTCTTAGAAGAAATTACCGGCCTAATCCTGTAAGGCAGGTAGGAAGGAAACATTCTGGTGTTGCTTACAGAAACTGACTCTCCATTAACCCTGATTACATTCTTGGCAGGACTAGACTTCCTGTCTCAGGAACCTCTCTGGAGTTTTTTCCCCCTCCTTTGCTGGTACTTTGCTTGTGTGGAGTGACAATTCAAAGTTACAATGGCACTGACAAAAGTGACTTATGACCTTTTTTCGCACTTACGACTGTTGCAGCATCCCCACAGTCATGAGAGGCCAGGCGAGGAGATGTGTGCCTCAATGTGAGTGATATTGAGTTGGCCATGCCCAGCCAATAGCATAACCATCGAGCCACGCCTACCACCTAAGCCCACAGAACCAGTTGTTAAAAAATTTGAATCCCACCCCTGCGCATATGCCATGCAAGTGATGGGCCGCCCACATGCCTGAATGCAGCTTGACTTATGCGAGTGGTGGGCTGTCATGCGTGCACATGCGCACACAGCTCCACTTGCAGTCGAGCTGCAGGTGCATGCATGTGTAGGCCGGCTTGCCGCTCACAGTTCCATTCTCCCCTCCTTCTACCACCATCCCCGCCCAGACAGGTCACCAAGTTGCAAAGGTTGAGGACCGCTTCTTGGCACAGGTGTTTCTCAACTGTGACCACTTTAAGATGAGTGGACTTCAAATCCCAGAATTTCCCAGCCAACCGCCGGAGTTGAAGTCCGCTCATTTTAAAGTGGCCATGGTTGAGAAACCGCGCCCTACAGTTTTGTACACATTTTTGTTGCAGTCAACTCATGTTTCCTTCCTTCCATCAATCATATTTTCTAGTTTTCTCCCCTCCCCATATTAGAAGCACTTATAAAGACATCTACAGGCTAAGAGCACTTGGGATTACAACCTCAAATCGTACCAGTTTGGAAGAAGACAAAGGAAATGCACCCAATGATTCTATTCTTACAATATAGATATATTTCAAGACTTTCTTGACAGGTTTAGAGTCCCCTTGAACCACGAGATGGGCAGCAGATAAATTTGATCATAATAATAATGATAAGATCCTAAAACATCAACAACTGGCTATCCTAGGCCTTTGGGAAGGACTTGATACCGTATTTCTCCAACAATACGGCCTTCACCAATAGGAAGCCCCACTATGTTTTATAGGCATTCAATTTATAAAATCGAATTAAGCCCTTCCCCCCAAATTAAGGCCCATATTAAACATGCAAAATGGGGGGGAATGGCGGGGGAGGCCTTGCATTTAGGAAGTACTTGCATGCCTGCATATGGTGCTGTCTGCGTTGGTGGGGCATTTCATACCGGGAGACCTTCCGCCACCGTTGCTTTTCCTTCTCCCTTGCTGCCGCGACATTTGGCACAGCCACGTGCGGCCAGTCAGGGCTCCTCCTTGCAACCGGAGCCCTGAGGAGACACTTGGCTTCAGGCGCTCCCGTCGCCGCGTTCTGAGGGAAGGCGCTCGCCCGAGAGGATCTCTCCCTCTCTCTCCCCGCAAGGTCTTCACTGTGGCTGAGGAGGAGGACGCTGCAGCCAGTTCCTTCTGCTTGCTGAGAGGTGAGGAAGCCATGGCTTTGCACAGCAAGTGAAGCGATGCTCGCTGGGGAGAGATTTAGGAACAAGGGGCAGGAGGAGGCATGCACGCACCTGCAGCTCGCTTTCCTGGCTCTGCCCAGCCCGCACGGCTCTGGCGCGGCCCTGGCGGGATGAGCAGAGGGTCCGGCAGGGAAGCACTCACTGCCTTGGTGATAACTCTGCCGCCGGGAAGGAAGCCTGCCTGTCCTCCTGCCTGTCCAAGATGTCGCTGCCCGCCCACCTGAGGATGCAAGGGGGGGAATTAAGCCATCCCCGAAAAGACAGGCTAGCCGTTTTTTCAGAGGTCAAAAAAATATAAGACCCGGCATTATAATGTGAGAAACACGGTAGTTGAGTGAAAATGTCAAATCTGGCATCTAATATTAATAATATTAATAATAATGACTGGTTGCTTCTTCATACTTATAAATAAAGATTGACAGCATATCCTTCTGTCCATCTTGATTGTCATTCAGACGTTTAAAAATACAACAACCTCAAACCCTAAAAGTGATCCATTTATAGATCTGGAGAACCAAAACTATTCCTCCTGGAACTCCGTGGCACAGAGTAAGACACCTGCCCGTTCCCAAGGACAAAGCTCATTGCTTCTTCTACATTCACTTTTCCCCAAATTCTGTGCAATTTCACTAGTTACCACTTCTCTGCATACAGGTAGCCCTTGACTTAGAACCATTCATTTAGCGACTATTCAAAGTTACCGTGGCACTGAAAAGAGTGAATAACCACCGGTCCTCAACGTATGACTGTCGTAGCATCCCCAACAGTTGGGTGATCAAAGTTTGGGAGGTTAGCAACAGGCACGTATTTACGTTGGTTGCAGAGATCTGGGATCACAGGATGGCCATTTGCAACTTTTCTGGCGGGCTTCGGAAGAGCAAAGTCAATGCTGGAAGCCAGATTCACTTAACGACAGCATGATTCCCTTAATAACTACTGTGGTTTGCTTAACAACCGTGACATTAAAAAAAGGATCATAAACTCTAGTGCAACTTAGTAACAATCATCTTGCTTGGCAATGGAAATTCTGGTCCCAACTGCGGTCGTAAGATGAGGACTACCTGTAAGCTTATATACATACATATCAACAATCCTCCAACCAAAATTCCAGCCAAATTTCCAATCATTCAGATTGTGCCGTTGAGATAACTGCTCCCCCGATGCTTTGCAAAGAATTGGAAAAGACAGATGTGACTCAGAAGATATCAACACCCAGGGATGGCAAGGGAAACAAGATTTTCGACCTCCAAGCTAGAAAAATGCTCAGGATCTGCTCATTTAAACCCTGTCATTATTTTTGGTTTTCTTTCGTTTTTTTAAACCACAACAAAGATTCAGATCCATCCTTGGAAGATCGGTGATGAAATTTCTAAGGAGAATAGGAATGATGAATGGGAGGACTGGGAAGGCAGTTCCCTATGCTCAGATTCCCTATGTTTTTTTAAACTGAAGTCTCCCTTAGAATACGGGCAGTTCTCGACTTACAATAATTCACTTAGTGACCATTTAAAGATACAATGGCACTGAAAAAAAGTGATTTATGACCGCTTTTTCACACAACTCTCACAGCATCCCCATTTTGTTCATATGATTAAAACTGGCAACGGGCTCATATTTATGACAGCTGCAATGTCCTGGAGTCATGTGATTCTATTTTGCGACTTTCTGACAAGGAAAGTCAATGGGGAAGCCAGATTCATTTTGTCAGAAATGGTGTAGGGTCTCCCACTTGGGTGGGAGTTTGGACTAGATTATTTATAAGGTCCCTTCCAACTCTGATTATCTATTATCTGTTAAAACACTTAATAACCGTGTTACAACCATAACAATGGCAGCGATTCACTTAACAACTGTGGGAAGAAAAAATTCAAATGCTTGGCAACTGATTCAAATTTATAGCGGTTGCTGTATCCATCTTTTGCAGCCTTCTGACAAACAGAATCAATGGGGAAGCCAGATTCACTTAAACAACCATGTACTAACTTACCAACTGCAGTGATTCACCTAACAATTATGGTATATGGAAGACTGTAAAATGGGGCAAAACTCACTTCGCAAATGTCTTCCCGAACAACAGAAATTTTGCGCTCAATTGTGGTTGTAAGTCGAGGACTACCTTTATTTTGCTACAAATTTGGGATGCACAATAGTTTTTTGTCCGAGAGCTGCCCTTCGTTTTTTTGAATGTTTCTGCATTGTAAAAAAAAAAAAAAAAGGGGGGGGGGAGAGAATTAAAAAAACTGGGTGTTGAGAGAGGCAATTCCCCAAAGTAAAGTCAATTTAGTTAAATTTATATTCACCTTTAACTAATTTTAATTTACGATGTTACATACAATTTGTATGATTTCTCTCCATGGCTTTAATCATTTCCCATTTCAGCTGCTGAAAAAAAAAATCACAATCTGGTGGCAGGTTTTGAGCATCTCAAGCCAGTGACATAGGTTTTCACAACTATGGTTAACCCTAGGCCTGAGATCGTACATCCCTGCTTGGCTCACAACACAGACTCCAAAATACCTAATCCTTTCTTTCTTTCTATTTATTTGCTGCCCAGAATAGTTTCATTATGAGATGGACTGCAAATAAATTGATTCAATCAATCAATCAATCAATATCCTAGAAAAGCCATCTTTTCCCCACTCACATTCACTCTTCCTGGTCATCTTCTTCAGCAATGGATGGCATTCTAAGCAAATTGAACCAAACCATAGCCAACAGAGAGTGGTAAAACAGACCCATTCAGCTTAGGGGAAACCTGACACTGACTTTTCGTTCTTTTTTTTTGATGAAAGACAGATTCCCCAAATGCCAAGGGCAAAGCTTCCATCAGAGTTTAAAATAAAATGAAAATGAAAACCACAACCAGCAAGCAAGGCACAAAAACTTGAAGTTCCTTTTTCGGAACCCTTTTCGCCAAATTATGGAGCAAGGTTGCTTATTATAACTACAGCCAATAACTCCAGGGCCCTCCTGGTATCGGGTCAGTCCACTCCTACTGATGCCATTCCCAGGGGGATGCACAGCTATAGCACGTTGGTAGTTGAAGCAAGGTTAACAGTTCAAGAGGATGGCATCTCAATGGCTTTAGGAGAGGAGCATTTCCCGCCCCCGTGGCTCTTGACAGACGGATGTGCTCAAGACTAGTTGGCTCCTATGGACAAACTACTTCAAAAGGGTGCCCTAACTTTCTCGCCAGTCCTTCAGTCTTTGGCAGGGTGAGCGCTGGTGCTCTTTTGCTTCTGCGGTTCCCCTTTGGAAGATGGCAGCCGACGGGAACCCAGTGTCCTGACGTTACTCGCAGCTCCCGCGGATTCTTCGGCGAGCTGCTGAAAAGGCTTTTTCCAACTGCCCTTCCGGTTGCCCTGCTCGGGCCCTTGCTTGGAGGATAAATCTGACATGCTGTGCTCTGTTTTCTGACGGCGGGATGGAGGCCGGGGTCGTGTGGTGTACAAAAAAAGAGCTGGGTCGGGCATGGGCTCGAGGTCTTCCAAACTGCTGAGCCGCTCGCGAGCCACAATGTCCTTGAAGGCCCCTTTGCAATGGAAAGCACTGCTCGCCTGCCGACGGGTGTGAGACTTCTGAGTCCTTTTTTTGGGCCTAGTCTCAGTGCTGGGTTGGGGGACAGAGGGTTTCTCTGGGGGTCTCTCAGGCAGGGCCATGTTTTTCTGCCGGGTACCGTGAAGTTTCTGTTTGGTTGAATGAAGCTGGAAGGAGAGGTAAGCAGCCGCCTCTGTCTGTTTCTGCAGCTCCGTGTTAAGGACGGTTACTCGGTGGCTTCTCCTCTTGAGCTCTTCCAAGAACTTCCTTTCTTTGTTCCTCAGGTTGGATCGGAGGGCGGCCACCAAGCTCTCTTTATGCCTCAGCTCCTTGTGCAATTCCAAATTGCCCTTCTCTTTCTCTTTCAATTGGGCTTCCATGATTTTGCACTTTTCTTCCAGTTCCTGGTCTATTACGTCTAATGCAAGCAAAAAATGAAAGACAAAAGAACAGATCTGAGTTCAAAATTCACCATGAAAGTTCACCAAATAGGGTCTCAGGTAAGGATTGACAACCACTAAAATTGAATACAAATAGGTAAAGAAGGTTCCCCTCACACATACATGCTAGTCATTTCTGGCTCTCGGGGGTGGTGCTCATCTCCATTACAAAGCCAAAGAGACAGCGCTGTCCGGAGACGTCTCCGTGGTCATGTGGACGGCATGACGAAATGCCGAAGGCACACGGAACACTGTTACCTTCCCACCAAAGTGGTCCCTATTTTTCTATTTGCATTTTTGCATGCTTTTAAACTGCTAAGTTGGCAGAAGCTGAATTCTGGGAGTTGAAGTCCACAAGTCTTACAGTTGCCAAGGTTGGAGGTTGGCGTTAAGAAACCACACATCTGTTAATAGTGGAAGATAAAAACTTTTCCCAAGGGAAGGCTCCTCCAGTGAGTAAGCCATTTCTAAATATGTCAGCAAAACAATAAATATGCTGATTCATCCTTGGTTCCCCTTTCTCTTTAAGCCTAACAGGCCCAATTCCATTTTGGAACTTAACACAACGTTGAGTGATTCTGTCATCTTATATCCAGGATACCGTAACAAAATAATAGAATTGGAAGGGACCTTGGAGGTCTTCTAGTCTAACCCCCTGCTCAAGCAGGAAACCCTAAAACATATCAGACAAATGCTTGCCCAATCTCTTCTTAAAAACACCCAGGGTTGAAGCACCACAACTTCTAGAGGCAAGCTATTTCACTGATTAATTGTTCTTCCTGTCGGGAAATTTCTCCTTAGTTCTACGTTGCTTCTTTCCTTGATTAGTTTCCATCCATTGCTTCTTGTCCTGCCTTCAAATGCTTTGGAGAATAGGTTCACCCCCTCTTCTTTGTGGCAGCCCCCCTCAAATATTGGAATACTGCCATCACGTCACCCTTAGTCTTTCTTTTCATTAAACCAGACATACCCAATCTTTGTTATGGTTTAGCCTCCAGTCACCTAGCTATCTTTGTTGTGCTTCTCTGCACTTTCTAGCGTCTCAATGTCTTTTTGATATAGTGGCAATCAAAACTGGATGCGGTATTTCAAATGTGGCCTAACCCAGGCATTATAAAGTGGTCCCAACACTTCATGTGATCTTGAGTCTATCGACTCATAGATTCTATCCACATATCTGCACACATTCTGGAGAGAGAGAAATTCCCTGAGGATGGGCTCCAGCAGAAGTTTGAAAACTTGGAAAATTAATCTTCTGGTCCCGGTTACCAATCCAGATTAGATTATCCTGGGATAATCTAACAGAGACATTACCTGGGACATGTGTTCATTTGATTCTATCCCTCTGTGGAAGCAGCAAAGGTGGTATTCAGCCAGTTCTGACCGGTTCTGGAGAACCGGTAGCAGAAAATTTGAGTAGTTCGGAGAACTGGTAAATACTTCCTCTTACTGGCCTGCCCCCATCTACTCTCTGCCTCCCGAGTCACAGCTGATCAGCTGGGTCTTCTTGGTTGCCCTGCACAGGAGAACGGAGCTGGAAAGCAGGTTAGTGGAGTGGGGAGAGAATGGAGATGTTACAGTATCCTTCCCCTGCCAAGCCCACCAAGCCACACCTACAGAACCAGTAATAAAAAAAATTGAATACCACCACTGGGAAGCAGTGGAAGTACTGCCTTGGCTTTTTTGGCAGATGCAACACACTGCTGGCTCCCATTTAAGTGGTTGTCCACTAGAACTCCCAAGACCCTTCCCACAGTTACTACTATTGAGCTAGGTCCAGAAGCTTGAAGAATAGAGTCTCAAGGATCAGAAATCTGAGATGACAATCTAAAGTCCAGTTTCTATCACTTCTGGAAGTCAGCAACCTAAAACTAAGGAAAGATTTCTTAAGGGTGAGAACAATTAACTCAGTGGAACAGCTTGCCTTCGGAAATTGCGGTGCTCTATCACTGGAGGCTTTTAAGAAGAGACTGGACAGCCGCATGTCTGGAATGCCCACAGGGCAGTGTTGGCGAACCTTTTTGGCATCTAGTCCTGAAACAGAAGTGTGCCACATAAACCAGAAGAGCAGCTCCCCAGCATGCGTGCAGGAGCACTGGAAACTGGAAAAGCAGCTCCCCGGCATGCGCATTTTGCGGCGCATACATGCACGATGGCTGCCTGGTCTTCTCATTTCTGGCACTCGTGAGCATGTGAAGACCAGCTGGCCGGCATGCATCTGCATGCCGGAAACCAGAAGCTCATCTTCCCAGTATGTACATGTGCACCAGGGAGCTGCTTTTCCAGTTTCTGGCGCTCCCAAGTGTGCAAAGACCAGTGGAACCTGGAAAAGCAATGAGCGATGGCTGGCATGCTCGGAGAGATGGCTCCGCATGCCACTTCTGGCATGCGTGCCATAGATTTGTCATCACGGGTATAGGGTGTCCTGCTTGAACAGGGGTTTGGACTTGAAGACCTGTAAGGTCCTTTTCAACTCTGTTATAATGTTCTGTTCTGACCCAAGAGATGCTAAAAAATACAGCTGAAGATGGGAAGGCAGTACCAGCTGAATATGTTTTGATGAGCCAGGCGTGTTCTCCCAGGCATGGCCAGAGGCAGCTTCCTTGGGATGCTGCCATTTTCTCTTGCTAAGGCTGCCTTCCATCAACATTCCATTCCCCTTATTGTCAGACATCTGATGCTCTCCACACCCCCTTTGTTATACGAACAGCCTCACCTTTTGCCCCGAGGCTGAGAGTGAAAACTTGCATGCCTGAATAAAACCACGGCTTTGTGTGCAGTGGAAACGTCAGGACCCCGTTGTTCAGATCTCCCCAGGGTTCCAAATCTCATTAGTTTTGGTCTCTCGTTTGATTTCTAGTTCTTACAACAGAAAGTAGTCTCTGTAGTTTCTTCCCCAAATCCCAAAAACTTTAACCTGAGACCGTCTACTATTGACCTCACCCCTTTCCTAAGAGGTCTTGTAGGGGGCGTGCATAAGCGCACCAGCGTGCCTACCGTCCCTGTGCTATTGTTTTTTCTTATTTATATCCATTTCGTGTATTTATAACCACGTTCATACTGATACCTGTTATCTAATAATCTCTTGACAAAATAAAATAATATAAAAAAGCAGAAATATACAAGGAGCGTGTCTCAATTTTAGCAACTTCAAGATGCGTGGACTTCAACTCTCAGAATTTTCCAGCCAGCTTACAAAGTGTTTTCGTGGGGAGGCCCTTGAATAACAATAGCACTTAGACCAAGGGTCTTCAAACTTGGCAAGTTTAAGACTTGTGGATTTCAGCTCCCAGAATTCCTGAGCTAACATGACTGGAGGATGAATTTTGGGAGTTGAAGTCCACAAGTCTTAAAGCTGTTGAGTTTGAAGACCACTGACTTAGATTTATATGCCGCTGCACATTGCTTTGTTTATAGCCCTCTCTAAGGGGTTTACAGCAGGGGTGGGATTCTACCAGTTCAGATCAGTTCGGGCAAAACAGATGTTAAGTTTTCATCTGGTTCACTGAACTGGTATTTCAACCGACCGGCTGGCCCTGCCCACCCCTCCCCTCCCAGGAGTCTCCACATGGCCCATTTTCGATGCAGGTAAGTGCAGGATCCACGCGGAAACTCTGGGAAGGGGAAATTGGGCCTTCTGGAAGTTTGGAAAGAGGCCTGTTTCTGGCTTCTGGAGAGCCTCCAGAGCCCAGGGGAGGCCATTTTTGCCCTCCCAGAGGCCCGGGTGAGGCCTCCAGACCCTTGGGAAGGCGAAAAACAGCCCTCTCGGAAGTTCTGGGAGGCCACACCCAACATAGTCACACCCACTCAGCAACCAGGCAGTGAACCGGTTGTTGGGATTTTTGAATCCCGCCCCTGGTTTACAGAGTCAGCCTACCGGCCCCAACAATCTGGGTCCTCATTTTACCCATCTCAGAAGGCTGAGTCAACCTTGAGCCTGGTGAGATTCAAACTGCCAAACTGCAGTCAGCCGGCAGTCAGCAGAAGCTGCCTGAAGTACTGCATTCTAACCACTGCGCCACCATGGCTCTTGCATACATACAATACCTTAAATACAGGTAAGTCCTTGACTTACGATCACAAATTGAGCCCCAAATTTCTGAGGCTAAGTGAAATGTTTGTTAAATGCCTGTTGTCCCATATTACAGCCTTTCTTGCCAAAGGTGTTACGGGAATGAATCACTGCAGTTGTTAAGTTAGAAACATGGTTGTTAAGTGAATCTGGCTTCCCCACTGACTTTGCTTGTCAGAAGGTTGTGAAAGACGATCACATGACCCCAGGACACTGGTGCCATCATAAATATGAGTCAGTTGCCAAACATCCAAATTTTAATCACGTGACCATGGGGATACTGCAATGGTTGTAAGTGTGAAAAGTGGTCATGAGTCACTTTTTTCAGTGCTGTTATAACTTTGAACTGTTACTAAATGAACTTTTGTAAGTCGAGGGCTTCCTGTATTTTGAAATAAATTACCACTCAAACCGAACCAAGTTTCCTTCTTCCTCCAGTTTAGAGCTACTGATTTAATTTCTGTATTATGTCTATTATGGTTTCAGGCCTGCTTGAATGGATGTTTCTATTGTCTTGTATTGTGAGCCATCCAGAGCCATTAAGGGATTGAGAAGCTTATAAATTTTGCAAATGAATCTATGAATGAATAAATAAATATGCTGTTAACAACACTTAATTTTTGTTTGTTTTTCTTTTGACAGGAAGATATATTTTAAGACGCTGCTTATGAATGCTGTACTGCTTTGAGTCAAGATATTTATTCTTCCTTGGAAGAAAAGTAATAATAATACAAATGGTTTATTTATTTATATATGACATTTATAGGGCCAATCAATTCAGACAAATGTGACTTTGGATAACATACATCCATCGAAAAAGAACCAGAAAGTAAACACAATTAAAATTAAACCAACTGCATTTAATAGATGATTGGAAACTCTCAATGTGGCATCCTGGATGCTCCCTGAATTTGGTGATTTGTTTGCAGATGTTTCATTACCCAACTAGATAATATAATCAGTGCTAGTGAGTGTGGGCTTTGCCTCAGTGGTGGGATTCAATTTTTTTTACTACCGGTTCGTGGGCATGGTTTGGTGGGTGGGGCATGGCAGGGAAAGGTTAATGCAAAATCCCATTCCCTCCCCACTCCACTAACCTGCTTTCCATCTCCGTTCTCCCATGCAGGGCAACAAAAAAAGACCCAGCCAATCAGCTGGGACTCAGGAGGCAGAGAATAGATGGGGGCGGGGCCAGTCAGAGTTGGTATACCAAACTAATCAAAATTTCTGCTACCGGTTCTCTAGAACTGGTCAGAACCTGCTGAATACCACCTCTGCTTTGTCTCTTGTTTACAAAAGTAGTTCTTGTATGTTTCCTGAACTGCATGATGATCATATGCGGTTCCAATAGAAGAAAATATACTGTATGTAGCTCAGAATTGGTCTGTGGAGTCCTTAATGTGTAACTCTCTTTGCTAGATGGGTTCTCCTATGATCCTGGCCCCCAAAGGACCATGTTTTTAAGGCCTCCCTAAAGCCAACAGAGTCAAGGCTAATCATATATGGGGTAAGGGATCATTCCAGAGGGCAGGTGATGTAACTGAAAATGCATTTCTTAAGGGAGGAGGGAGAAATGGAATGGAATAGAATAGCAATATCTCTTAGTTTTATATGGCACTTCATAGTCCTTTACAACACTCTCTAAATGGTTTACAATGTCAGCACATTGCTCCCAACTATCTGGGTCCTCATTTTATAGACCATCGGAAGGATGGAAGGATGAGTCAACTTTGAGCCGGTCAGGATCACTCCTGGCAGTGGGGCGGAGTTAGCTTAAAATACTGTATTCTAAGCACTGTGCCACCACAGCAGAATAGAATGGAATAGAAATAGAATAGAAAAATAATAGAATGGAAATAGAACAGAACAGAATAGAATAACAGAGTTGGAAGGGACCTTGGAGGTCTTCTAGTCCAAACCCCTGCTCAAGCTGGAGGCCCTGTACTATTCCAGACAAGTGGCTGTCCAGTCTCTTCTTAAAAGCCTCCAGTGATAAAGCACCCACAATTCTGAGAGGCAACCTATTTCATTGGCTAATTGCTCTCACTATCAGGAAATGTTTCCTTAGTTCCAGGAAAAGAAGGAAAAGGAAGAGGAGTAGTCTGGTACAGAGTAGTTTTCACTGGGATTGTTGCAAGGGTGAACAAGTTTGACTCCCAATACCATGTCACCTAATTTCAAACACCTTTCTATGATCCTTCACTTTCTTGGTAGCTATGAATACTGTTAAATGCGGTGGAAGTGATAGAAGATACATTAGATTATTTGAAGGTGGAGAAAAAGAGAAAGCTCAATGCTAAGGCAAAGAGAGAGAAAAAATACAATGTCAGGGAGATGAAGAGAGAGAAGAGAGGATGTTTGAAGTTGCAAGACAGAGGATATATCAACAAGATAGGAAATGGCCACGAAGTCTTGTTACCTATGAAGTAAGCATCTCCCAGGCCACCCTTAGAGTCCTGGAGTAACATTTCCTCAATGATAGCTCCTCAAAGTGCACATGTCCTCAACGGATCATAGAGCTGAGCTACATTTCCCCTGTCGATAATGCTATAGCAGGAGGGAAGCTTTTGAGATGATTTTGAAGGCTGCAATGCCAACTTTGCTTAGGATTTCAGAGAAGGTCACAATTTCACGCCACTGGAAAAACATGAAACTAGACAAAACCAGATGCCAGAACAGGATAATGTTCAACTGGGAATCCTTCCAAGTCTGGATGATGCTACGAGCAAAGATGCCAGCTAAACAATATTACTCATGCCCGGTCATTTGGCACCCTCTACTGGCTACTTTCAATTGGAGACTTGAATGAAAGGGATCATTCAGTGGAGGAGAGAGGAAGGAGAAAAGCAACTAGGAATCAGGCCAACAACCCAGTAAACAATACCCCAATTAGGAAAGTGCCAAAGAAGCCAACAATTAAAGCTCAAACAAAGAATCTCTAAGACCACAAACACCGCACCAACAAGGCAAGCCACTAGAATATAAACTGACAGCAGACATCACTTCTTACTAGAACTGATATTACCTAGTCTGGGTAATGAAATGTCCGCAAGGAAACAAGCAAGCTCAGAGAACACCAAGGATTTCTCAGTCTGACTCCCTTAATAATTCCTTCACTCCCGTTGTTCTAGTAAAATCAGTGGTAGGATTCAACTGGTGTAACAATTGGTTTGGTGAGTGCATGCGTCTACTGCGGCCCCGATGAGTAAAACAGCTGAGGCGCAGCAAACTGCCGCACGAATCAGCTGTGCTTACAAACAATGATATAAAGCACAGGAAAAGTGCAGGGGCAGGACCAAATGATAATCAGAACTACTGGTTTGCCCGAACCGGTCTGAACCGGTAGAATCCCACCCCTGAGTAAAATATATTTTAAAAAAACAAATCAAGCTGGAACTACTGTTGCTCTTACAATTTACTGAACATCCAAGTTTTTTTTCTCTTTTTCCATCTTCGCATCCACCTTGTTAGGTTAAGAGGGAGCATGGTAGATAGCTCAACTGCTAGCCATTCTGGATCCAATCAAACTTCAAATACCCTTTCCAGAATGGATTCAACACATGTATACTAGGAGTATATTAGCCCTAGTTTATGTTTGTTATTTTGGTTAAAAAGCAGGAAAATTATCTTTTCCCTTACCTTGCTGTTTGGCTTCCAACTCTTTCACTTCCAGATCATGAGTCAATTCTAAAAAAAAAAAATGAAGCAGGAAGGTTAAACATGAGATAGTTAATTATTTGACAGATCATTGCAAGGGTTTGCAGACCTGCCACAACTTAAACCTCCAAATAAAACTGATCCTTTATTCTGTTAGTTGAGAATGACAGTTTATTAGACAGTTTATTATAGATCAAGTGACTGAAAATTGTGAGCCAAAATCCCTAAGTTCTATTCTGGATTTGCTGAAATGGCAAATTTGATTGTTTTGTCAGGGATAAGAAAACATGTACCATATTTTTTGCACTATAAGATGCACTTCCCCCCCCAAACAGTGGGTGGAAATGTCTATGTGTCTTATAGAGCAAATGTTGCTGAAGCCGCACCCACTCACTGGACCCCATACTTCGGCCGTGTTTGGCCTCCACGCGTCCCACTTTTGGCCTTGGTGCATCTTGTTTTTTGCCCATTCCAGGGGGTGGGGATTGCCACCAATTGCTGCTGCCACTGATCGTCGCTGCCAAATGGTGGTGGCAGCAATCCTCACTGCCTGGAACGGGCCAAAAATGGGATGCATGGAAACCAAAAGTGGGACGTGTGGAGGCTAAAAATGGGACGCATGGAGGTCAAAAATGGGACATGCGGCAGTGGCGATGAGCGGCAGCAATCTCCACAGCCTGAAACAGCTGCTCATCGGTATTTCAGAAGGCAGATCCAACCGCCAATCAGCTGCTCATGCTAAGTCAGGCTGTGATAACATGCTGAAGTTGACCAGGCTGTTTGCGGCAAGGACACTAGCCAGATGAATACGGATGGATGCTAGGAGGCAGAAGCAGATATTTTTTCTTGTTTTCCTCCCCAAAAGGCTAGTTGCATCCTATGGTCTGGAGTATCTTATAATGCAAAAAATATGGTACTTTTATAAAAGAAATTTCATATGGATTTTTTTTGCTGAAAATGGGAAAAATACGATTTATGGATGTACTGATTAAAAGGGGTTGAATATAAGAAGAGAATCGTATGTAGTCTTAAAGAGACAATAAGTTTGTAATTACTACGGTATAAGTCAGCTTGGAAGTAATTTATTTATATACATTTTATTTTTTATCTATGTTACTATATTATTTTTTTTATCACTTTTAGCACTTTCTTCTTTTATGTTTTCTTTTTTTTTTCTTGGTTTTACTTTGCATTAATTCATGCTTATCTTTTACTTATGTGAAAATCTCCAATAAAAATGATATATTTGAGATGTTTTTCTGAGAAGGGGTCTGATCGATTTCTTTAGACTCTGAATGGAATCCATGGTACAAAAAGAACAGGATCTCCTGTTCTAAACAGAAACTAAACCTGTATGGTTTGTGTTATGTCACAACCAGGATGGTAATGCTGCCTATGTTCAGAGTTTCAAAGTTTTTATGGCTTTAAAATGCAAACTTTTAGGGATTCTCTTGACTTAGTCAGATTGGTTTAATTGGGTTTATTTAATGGTTTTAATTAAAACCTTTTAATTAAATGGTTGCAGTGGGCTGCTATAAGCTGGTTAATTAAGAGCTTTTAAATGAGAGGCTTCATGTTAGAGGTTTGTAAACTGGTATTAATTAAGGGCTTTTACTAGAGAGGTTTCTACAGAGGGGATCGTTCCCACTTTGGCATTGCAAAAATAACAGTGAAATAAGACAGACAGACATGTTGTAAATATGCACCAAATTAAATCAGCCAATCAGCGTTTGTTCAACAAGGGATGGTTGTCAGACTGAAACCCAAAGATGAGACAATAAGATCCAATCAAGTCCAATCCTTTGTTTTAACTTAGTGGACGGAATTCCCAGACTAAAGCCATAACATGCATATTCTGTTATCCCAGCTTCAGGAATAATCATGCATCTTATTCAACATAGAGAATAAGCAAACCTACTGCTATGTGGGGTTTTTTATTAATATCTTGAGAGGCCCTCTAACTATAGATGATTTAGATGAGGGAATAGAAGGGAAACTTACCAAATTTGCAGATGATAAGGCCATGTCACACTGCCCAACGGATGCAAAAAGGACACAACGGACGAGCAAAATATTCCATCCGTTGTTATCCACTCTCAAAAGGGGCAAAAATTTGCATAAGCAGAGCAGATAACACGGAAAGGAACGGACGTGGGGAGGACGCAGAGCGGATGTATAGAGGATGCAGAGCGGATGTGCAGAGGATGCGTAGAGGATGCAGAGCGGATGCGTAGAGGATGCAGAGCGGATGCAGAGCGGATGCGTAGAGGATGCAGAGCGGATGCATAGAGGATGCAGAGCGGATGCAGAGCAGATGCAGAGCGGATGAGTTGCATCCGCTTTCATCCTTTCTCCATCCGTGCTGCACATCCGTTCTGCTTCCTCCCTGCGTCCGTTTACCGCTGGAACGGATTTGAGTTGTGCGGATGCACAGCGGATGCCTAGCGGATATAGCAGATGCGTAATGGATGCAGAACGGATGTCCCCCGTATACCTAGAGGATGCAGAATGGATGCATTGGATACATTTTCCGCTCAAAAGTTTTGGGCAGCTCAAAACTTTCTGAGCGGATGAAATGTCAATAAACGGATGCTGGACGGATAGAGAGGAAGCAAAACGGAGGCAGTGAGTACATCGCATTAACCAACGGATGGCAAGCTTTTTTGTCCGTTTTACATCCTCTTTGCATCCGTTGGTGCAGTGTGACATGGGCTTAAGCTGGCGGGAATAGCTAACACCCGAGAACAGGGTGTCAAACTTGATTTCATTGAGGGCTGCTTCAGGATTGTTTGACGTCGGGGGGCGTGGTGTGGCCAGCTTGATGTCACTCATGTCTGTGGTGGCCTGAGCACTCTTGAAGAGAAATGGGCTCCTGGGCTCCATTTTTGGCTGCAACAGCCTCCTGCAACCCTCTGCCAGTGAAAATGGAGTTCAGGAGGGCCACCTGCAGCCCTTATGAGCTCCATTTTTGCCTGTGATGGCTTCCTGCAACCTTCTGACAGCATAAATGGAGCTCGGGAAGGCCATGTGCCCATGGGCCAGATCTAAGCACTCTGCAGGCTGGATCTGGCCCCTGGGCCTTGAGTTTGACAAGATAGGCTCAAGAGCTTGCCCTCAAGATAGGCTCAAGATCCAGATGGACCTTGACAGACTAGAACACTGGGCCATATCTAACAAAATGAAATTCAATGTAGAGGTAAGTAAAGTCCTACACTTAGGCAAGAAAAACCAAAAGTACACATATAGACTGGGTGAAACCAGGCTCAATAGCAGTAATTGTGAGAGGGATCTTGGAGTCTTTGTGGACAACCAGCTAAATAGGAGCCAGCAGTGTGCAGCGGCAGCCAAAAAAAGCCAATGTAATCCTAAATTGCATTAACAGAGGGATACAATCAGATAACAGATAATCAGAGTTGGAAGGGATTTGTAGGTCATCTAGTCCAACCCTCCACCCAAGTGGGAGACCCTACACCATTTCTGACAGATGGCAGTCCAATCTTTTCTTGAAAGTTTCAAGTAATGGCGCTCCCACAACTTCCAAGGGCAACTTCTGTTCCATTGGTTGATTGTTCTCACTGTCAGAAAGTTTCTCCTCATTTCCAGGTTAAATCTCTCCTTGTTCAGTTTCCATCCATTATTTCTTGTCTGGCCTTTGGGTGCTTTAGAAAATAGCTTGACTCTTTCCTTTCTGTGGCAGCCCCTCAAATATTGGAAGATCGCTATCATGTCTCCCCTAGTCCTTCTCTTCATTAGACTAGCCAAGCCCAGTTCCTGCAACCGTTCATTGTATGTTTTAGCCTCCAGTCTCCTAATCATCCTGGTTGCTCTTCTCTGCACTTTTTCTAGAGTCTCAACATTTTTTTTATAATGTGGTGAACAAAACTGGATGCAGTACTCTAGGTGTGGTTCTACTAAGTCCCAGGGACCACTAACCAGTTCTGTGGGTGTGGCCTAATTTTTGGTTGTGGGTTGGTGGTCATGTGACTCGCTCAGCATGGCTTGTATGTAAATATTATAAATATTTATATAAATATTGATTTTTTTATGAAAAAGAACAAATTCTACCCAAAATCAGGCAAAGCAGGCAGATTGAGTTGCTCACAGAATCACATATTCATTCAGAGATCTATCTATCTGCCATTGGCTAGCTCAATCTGTCACATAACTCAATAACTCAAGGTGGCATATCCAACACATCTTCTATCCAATACACCTTCCTCCAATTTTCTCACAACAACAACCCTGTGAGGTGGGTTGGGCTGAGACAGAGTGACAGACCCAAGGTCAACCAGTTGGCTTTCAGTGCTAAGGCAAGACTTGAACTCTTCAATCTCTTGCTTTCTATTCTAGTGTCTTAATCACTAGACCAAACATGTTCTCCATGATCATGCAGTCATGCATTTTTATGGTAAAGTGTTAAGTTTGATAAACACAAAGGTGAAATAGACTTGGAAGCCCAAAGATCTTCAACAGGTGATCAAATTCAAGGATCATCATTACTTTGACCTAAAGGCTGTAATAAAGATTTGACATATATTATTATAAGGTATTAATTGGTAATCTATGACCTTCCAGATTCTGGATTTCAATTGTCCATTGAAATGCAAGGCTTCTCTTACAGCATTTGCTTTGGTCCTCAATCTTTCCCTACACTTCCCACATATCCCTTTTTATTATCTTTTTTTTTTCTTAGTTTATAATATAAAATACAAAAATATAAAAAAATAGTAGGAAAATAGGGAAGGGAGAAGAGAAGGGAAAAGGAATTGCTTTATGGCTCCTTTTGGTGCAATAAAATAAGATAATAATGTCAAACCTCAACTTTTTAACATTTACATAACAGTATAAACAAGCCATTTCTGTAACAAACACCCTATCTCATTGGTAAAACCCTGTGTCAGACTTTCATTTTTTTCCCACCTCAAGCCCAAAATCCAAAAATGATTTCCAAGTAGAAACAAGAGCAATTGTGGTTTTTTCTTTAATCAAAGAGGTCAATTTAGCCATCCCTGCTAGCTCCCCACATTTCCAAAGCCATGAACAGTTTATTTTATTTTTTAAAATGTTGTGCTTTTCTTTTGAAAATCAATAAAGTTATATAAAAATAGTGCATTGGCAGATTATGATTTTTCTGTAGAGCTCAGTTAGAAAATTCCATTTAGAAAGAAACAGCTGCCAAAAGCTTTTAAAAAAAGAAAAAATAACCACAGTATAATTATTTTTTGCTTTTTAAATAAACACTGAGTCCAAACTGAGCAGGAACAGTAGGAAATCTTCAGTCCTGCCTCTTAGTTAGGAGTAAAATTAACTCCTATCCTCTGTTCATGCCATCTTTAGTGACCAAGTTACCTCTGCCTTTATAAACTTATATTATAAATCAAGTAGAGATAGCCCTTGACTTACAACAGTTCATTTAGTCAATAGTGGGATTCAATTTTTTTTTACTGCTGGTTCTGTGGGTGTGGTTTGGTGGGCGTGGCAAGGGAAGGATATTATAAAATCCCCATTCTCTCCCCACCCCACAAACCTGCTTTCCAGCTCCATTCTCCTGTGCAGGGCAACAAAAGATGACCCAGCCGATCAGCTGAGACTCGGGAGGCAGAGAATAGATGGGGTTGGCGGGGTCAGTCAGAGATGGGATTTGCTGGTTCTCTCAACTACTCAAAATTTCTGCTCCCAGTTCTCTTGCTGAATACCACCTCTACATTTAGTGACCATTTTGAAGTTGCATCCTGAAAAAAGGGACTTAAGACCATCGTTCACACTTACGATCATTGCAGCAACCCCGATGGTCATGTGATTTACATTCGGATGTTTGACAACTGACTCACATTTATGACAGTCACAGTGCCCCAGGGTCACATGTATCCCCCTTTTGTGACCTTCTGACAAGCATTGGGGAAGCCAGATTTACTTAACAACCATGTTACTAATTTAAGAATGACTTCATCACTGTGGCAAGAAAAGATGTAAAATGGGGCAAAACTCACTGAACACATCTCTCACTTAGCAACATAAAATTTGGGCTCAATTGTGGTCGTAAGTCATAGAATTTTCTCAGGGATCTTTCATCCCCAATCTTCTAACACCTCTCACAGCATCTGATTCTGCAAGTGAAGGGAAAATGAACAAAACCCTGATGTTAAATTAGGCATAACTTTTCTGCTCATGGTTGTTAACAAGCGGATATGTTCTTGAAAAAGCACTGCTTCTTTCTCTTGCAGAGGCTGGGAAATCATTTTTTTTCCCCAGACACAAGAGGATATCTTTATTAGGAGAGAGGGCAGAGCTGGCGTCGCGATGATATGGCATGAAATATTGGAGGTCCGAGATCGCTACCGATATCTTTGCTCTTGGACGGTCCATTTGGATCTAAACCGTCCCGAAGAGATGGCGATTGTAAAGAGTGCGTCCTGTTGATCCCAGGGACATCGCAAAGTCCCTGGTAGATCCAGGAGAAGCTCTTTTTGCCAGCGGCAAAGTGACAGCCATTAAAGCTGCTGAAGTTGGGACAGCTCCGAGACGGAAGGGAACAGAAAGAGAGAGCTTGTGCCCGTTTGGTGAGAACTTTTTTTAAAAATATTTTAAGACTTGAAAGGACACCCTAAAGAAAAGAAAGAATCTGTAAAAGTTTTGGCAGAAGCAATTAAGCGGCGATTTTAAACAAGGATGTCACAGTAATAATTTTTTTTTCTTCATTGCTGGATTTTTATATATTATTTTATATTTTGAAACTGGACTGATTTCTTTTTTTTCTTGTCATTTATTCTTCTTTTTGATTCTAAAACATGTTAAGCTAGAGACTCCTTTTTAGCTATTTTTCAAATATTTTTTTTCTTTTTTAGTTAATCCTTGTTATATTTTGCCTGGAAAAGGAGAGGGGGAAAGTGAAAACTAAATAAACTTTGTAGCACTGCCAACTAGAGGCTTGGAAGCATCCTGTTTTTTCTTTACCAGACAAAGCTGAGAAAGAATTGAGACTTTGTTTTAAGGACATTGCCTGGCTGATAAAATAGAGGGAAGAGCACGGGAGAGTATTATTGCAGATGCTCTTCTGGGTTTCTATCAACAACTGGAGTCTGGCGCTGAAAGCTAGGAAAAGAAAAGGTGATAAGTTTTTTGGAGAAGAGAGAAGACAAACAAGAGCCTTGGATAATTAAATAAAGCACAGTGTATACTTTTTATTTTTTTCTAAGCTGCACTATCCCCCCCCTCATTAGTCCCCCCCCCGGCCCTGATAATAGACATTTGGACTTTTGGCTTTTTGGAATTTGGCTTTCTGGAGCTTGTTCACATTTCACATTGGTTTCTTTTTGGTCCATTTTTATATATCTTTCTATATTTGAGATCTCTTAATTGGATTAAGGTATTGAAGAACCTGAAGAACTTTTTCCTTTCTTTTTTTTGATTAATTTTTTCTTCACCTTTTTGCCTTCTTTGGGACTTCTCAACTTTTCTTTTTTAGTGTTTGTTTAGGATGTTTTTATGCTTCCCCCCCCACCCTTTTTCTTCAATTTTTAATTTTTAACTAATCAATTGGATTAAGGCATACAAGAGCCTGAGGAAATTTTGGGTTTTTTCTTTGTTTTTACTATTTTACTTGGAATTGTAGCTGGTTATTTTACAACTGGATTAAGGTTTAGAAGAATTTGAAGATTTTGAATTTTCTAAAATGAGTAGGAAGTTA
The DNA here is from genome assembly GCA_015471245.1 of Laticauda colubrina. NCBI lineage: Eukaryota > Metazoa > Chordata > Lepidosauria > Squamata > Elapidae > Laticauda > Laticauda colubrina. The sequence goes on along the minus strand of BLBF01000036.1, from coordinate 23,058,887 downwards.
ACAGCTCCAGGTTCTTCAACATCCGCTTCCTCCTCTCCACGATCTGGAGGACAACACTCAATACAGAGAATGTTAAAGCAAGAAAAAGAACAAGAAAAAGTGACCCTGCAGATGATTATGCAAGGAATTCAAAATATTCAAACAAGATCAGAGAATACTGAAAAGAGAATAGAGAACATCGAACAAAGAACAGAGAACACTGAACAAAGAACAGAGAAAACTGATGAAAAAGTGGAAAATATCCAACAATTGATGATGAAGTATGATGAGAGGCTCCAAGAAATTGAACAAGAAGGTAAACAAAGAGACAAGAAGATTGGAGACATTGATGACAGATTAACTGTGATTGAACAAGACAAAGGTGGTATGCTGAGATGGGAGATGAACAGATCAGAATTCTATCTTAGATTTCATAATATAGAGGAAGAAAAAGGACAAAATTTAGCTGAGATAATGACAGAAATTCTGGAGGAAGCCTTGGAAATAACTCAAGAGAAGATGATGGCGGAATAGATGAGGTTTATCGAGTCTCTACAAGATATGCGATGAGAAATAGTTTACCAAGAGAAGGTCATATCAGATTTACCAAAAAAGCCATTAAAACGCAAATATTGCATGTGGCAAGAGAGAAAACATTGAAATACAAAGATAAGGAGATTGTGGTCTTGAAACAAGTACCCAGAAGAGTGAGAGAGATGAGAAGAGAATACCAATTCTTGACCAAATCATTACTTTAAAAAGAGGTGAATTACAGATGGCTGATCCCAGAAGGTTTAATGTTCACATGGCAAGAACAGAGATACAGAATTGATTCAATTGAAAAAGCTGAATCATTTGACGCAGAATTTTTTAAAGAGGAAAAAGAGGCAGAAAAAGAAATTTCACTAATTGAATTCCAAGAGGACTACCAAATGACAACTGGAAAAGAAGAAGGTGCAGTAGGTGGAAAGGAGGAAGCCAAGGAACAACGCAAACAAAGATCAACGAGAGCTGTTAAACCTAATTACAAAATGTAATCATGGAAGAAAAAAAATTAATTACAATCAATATAAATGGACTTAATTCAGCTGTTAAAAGAAGAAAAATCTTTCACAAATTAGAGAAATTAAAATTTGATATAATTTGCCTACAAGAAGCAACATGAACAATTGCTGAGACAGCCAAAATTAGGAAAAATATTTACCTCGTTGGCACAATGCAAGAAAAGAGGAGTGGTCTTGTACATTAAAGATATTACCCCAACGAAATTGATATATGCTGCTGATGATGGAAGAATATAGTGGAAATAATAGACAATAATATAAATAATATAAAAACACTCCTGATTGCAATTTATGCCCCAAATGATAATCAAGAAGAATTTTATAAAAAATTACACATGAAAATAATTGAACTGAACTATGCCAGTATAGTTTTGATGAAAGATTTTAATGGAATTGTAGATAATAAACTGGATTACATAGCACAGAAAACAACAAAACAAAACAGAAAGACTCTCCCTAAATCTTCCGGTCTGGTTATGGACTATTGAGGGATTTTCTTATCCTATAATATACAAAAAAGAACAGTTAGATATGGTGAAATATTGAATGAAAAGGGTGAACTTAAATCTAAGGAAAAATTAGAGGAACAAGGTATAAAGATGAATTGGTTTTCATATGCGCAAATACAATCAAGGTATGATAAAGACATTAAAACAGAAGGTTTTTATGATAAATTGACCGATTTACATAAGATTTTGACAGGTGCTGATGAAAAGGTGATTAAAAAATTATATGGATATTTATTAGAAATTAAGTTAAAAGAAGAACAAGTTAAAGAAACTATGATTGCTTGGGGGAAGAATTTTGGATATGGGATCGATTTAGAGAAATGGCAAAAGTTGTGGTCTCAAAATTATAAATGACAATGTCAACAGCATACAAAGAAAATTTGTATAAGATGTTTTACAGGTGGCACTTTCCCCCAACAAAAATAACAAGGATGTTCAAGAATAAGTCCGAAAAGTGTTGGAAATGTCATCAGACACCTGGCTCATATTACCATATGTGGTGGACATGCCCGGACGCTAAAAAATATTGGACCAAAATCCACATGTGGTTGGGAAAAATGACACATAAGCATATAGACTTGAAACCAGAGATTTTTTTATTGGGAATTTTGCCTGAAATATATAGTAAATATTTGAAATATCTGATTGTAAATGCATTAACAGCAGCTAGGATTGTATTTGTTAAGAACTAGAAAAATGAGAAGATACCATTACAGGAGGAGATTATTAAGAAAATATTGGAATGTGCTGAAATGAGTAGATTGACATTTGAAATTCGAGAAAAAGAGGATAAACAATTTTATAAAGTTTGGGATGTGTTCTATCAGTGGTTGGATAATAAAATATAGTAATGGAATATGTAGATTTTTAGAAAATAATAAATATATAAATATGTATTTTTCTTTTCTTTTTAAATTATATTTACAAAATGATTCTAGGATACATCTGGGAGGACAATATGAATTGTTATAAAATAAACTAAGTAAAATATGATTCTTATAAAATATGAATGAATAAAAGTATAATCAATGATTGATTAATTAAAGATATTAAAGTACTTGACATTTGATTGAAAATATGAGAGGATATATAATGTAATTGTAATAGAAGACTACGAAATGGTTGCACAAAATAATATGTACCAACTGGCACACTGTATGTATATATATGGAAGATAGTTTATGTTTTTATGTTATGTTTGTTTATGTTTGTTTTAAAATCAATGAAAAAAATGTTTTTTTAAAAAAGAGGATATCTTTATTTGTAGGAAAAAAAACTGTTGCTAGGGAAGACAGAAGAAAAAGAACATGTATGACTTAGGGCTGTGATGGTGAACCTATGGCATGCGTGCCAGAAGTGGCACGCAGAGCTATTTTTGCCGGCACACGAGCTGTTGCCTAGAACAGATCCACTGCACATGTGCGCATGCCTCCCACCAGCCAGCTGATTGTCGGGTATCTGCTGCGCATGTGCAGGGGGTGAGATGCATGTGGGAGACACAGGCGCATGTGCAGGGGGCGGGTTGCGTGCACATGCACAGGGGGTGGGGGTGATCATACGCACATTGCATTATTGATGCAAACACACATGTATGCACACGCATGCACACTTTTGGCATGCAACAACGAAAAGGTTAGCCATCACTGACTTATATAGTTTGTAGCCTCATGCTTTGTTCTGGGCTGCCAGCTTTGAACTGCAAATCCTCTTACCACCACTAGATGGCAAGAAAGAGATAGAGAAAGATCTGGCTTTGTTGCCATCTAGTAGTCAGCCAGATTTTGGCAACCTAAGATTTGATAACTCAAGTCAAGTGTTCTTCCAACTCTCTAATTATAATACCATACATACAATGAGCATCACTTGCATTATTTTTTTGGGGTGGGATGGAGCAGATAGTTTCTTGCTGTAACTTTGAAATTAAAGTCACTTTTAGAAGGTGAAAGAGAACAAGGTTAGGCACTCAAAAGCCAGAAATCAGTCCCCATGATGGGTGAAAGCATTTCCTTCTGCTCCTCATTTTGATCCTGAAACTTGATGTCCAATTTTATCTTTTTTTTTTTAATTCTAGCAGAGTCCTTAAGTTTTACTACTAGCCTGCAATACAGCTCTTTGATCATTTCAGCCACTCTCCAAGGGCATCTCTGATGTCTTGGAATTCTGGGAGTCGTAGATCTATTGGGCTATTATTTGTTGATAACTTGCTTTCCTAGCCAAGGCACTCGAGGCGGATGAGAATTCAACCAAATGGTAACAAATTGAGCAAGGATGGGTTAATTGATATCCCAAATCCTTTCAGTTCCTTGACTGGACTGACACCATGCATTAATCCTTAAACCATGAGTTGGTATGACTGTGAGTTATTGCATAAATAAATACTGGCTGGTATTCACAACCCTTGGAGCCAGAAGCTATGGTTTACACAGACCAGGGATTGGTTTCACCCCAATGCTAAGCTACAAGTTACCAAAGAAGTTGTGGCATACTATAAACTCAGTTTTCATGATAAGTAGTGTGGCATGTACAGTACTGGATGTACCATTTCCATAGAGTATGTGCTGCTGCTTCTGAAATATAGGACAATTGACATATAGGTTGGAAGATATTCCAGAGGTCTTCTAGTCCAGCCCCTGCTGAAACAGGAGACCCTGTATCATTTTAGACAAATGGTTGTCCAATCTCTTCTTGAAAATCTCCAGTGATGGAGCACCCACAATTTCTGGAGGCAAGTTGCCCCATTAATTCATTGCTCTAATTGTAAGTACATTTCTCATTAGTTCTACTTGAATCTCACTTTGATAAACTTCTGTTACTTCTTGTCTTGCCCTCTGGTGCTTTGGAGATTAGGTTGACCCTTTCTTCTCTGTGACAGTCCCTCAAATGTTGGAAGATTGCTGTCTTGTCACCCCTTGTCCTTCTCTTTGTGAGACCAAACATACTCAGTTCCCACAACCGTTCATCGTACAATTAGAACAAGTCTTCACAGTTTATTTATTCCTAAAATATCAAGTGCCCCAATTGTTTTCTGGTGGAAAAAACAGTCTTGTGATTCATGAGCCAAGACTTTCATTTTTCTTTGTTCGGGGGGCAACAATTAATGCACACTAATTACCCCTCTGAGATTGCATTGTCTAGACTCCTCCAGCATCTAGGAAATAATAGGATAAAAAGAAACAGTAAAGAGAGAATTTTCTGCATCTCTTTACGGAGAACGGGAGCCGGGCCAAAATCTTTCCTGCAAATGTCAGATTAATTTGCACCAGAAGACTCATTCCAACATGGGTTAATGGTGCTTTTTATCCTTGTAAAACAGGTATCTGGAGAGATCAGAACGATAAAAAGCTCAGTGCCATTGTAATTTATGCATTTATTTTATTCTTTTTTTGGAGCATTGGAAGGAAATTATGTAAACTGGGTCGGTTCTGATTATTGGTGCAATATCTTTTAGAAAACTGAACAGAATTCAGGTAGTCCTTAATTTACCATCATTGATTTAGCAACTGTTCAAAGTTATGATGGTGCCGAAAAACATGACTTATATCCAGTCCTCACATATTTCACTGTTGCAGCCTCCCTATGGTCATTGGTGTGTGCCTGTAGACCAAGGGTGGGATTCTACCAGTTCGCACCTATTCGCTAGAACCAGTTGTTAAAAATCTGAGCAGTTCAGAGAACCAGTTGTTATTAAAAAATGACTGGCCTAATCCTGTAAGGAAGGCAGGAAGGAAACATTCTGGTGTTGCTTACAGAAACTGCCTCTCCGTTAACCCTTATTACATTCTTGGCAGGACTAGACTTCCTGTCTCAGGAACATCTCTGGAGTTTTTTTCCTCTCCTTCGCTGGTACTTTGCTTGTATGGAGTGACCATTCAAAATTACAATGGCACTGAAAAAAGTGACTTATGACCCTTTTTCACACTTACAACTGTTGCAGCATCCCAAAAGTCATGAGAGGCCAGGCGAGGAGATGCATGCTTTGATGTGAGTGATAATGAGTTGGCCACGCCGAGCCAATAACAGGACCACCAAGCCATGTCCACCCAGTCACATGAACATCAACTATGCCCACCACCTAAGCCACGGCCACAGAACCGGTTGTTAAAATTTTTGAATGCCACCCCTGCTATAGACCTATGTCTAAATCCATGTGCTCAGGATATGATAGGTTTCTGGGCCCTGCTGGACTCTCAGACTGTCTCTTATTCCTCAGACTGTCTCTGTCTAGGAACACCTTCCTCATTTTCTGGGTGTGTAATATGTAGAGATGAGATATCTCCCATTTATAACCCTTGTTCTCCAACAGTACACAGCATCTAAACAATCTGATCTAGTCAAATTTCTCTAGATGCACCTTTGCAGGGGTGGGCTTCAAAAATTTTAGCAGAGGGTTCTCTGCCTGGTTGCTGTGTGGGTGTGGCCATGCAGGAGTGGTCTAGTTGGCCTCCTGCATCATGGTGGGGGGGCATTTTTACCCTCCCCAGGCTCCCGAGGCTCTCTGGAAATTGGAAACAGGCCCATTTCCAGCCTTCCTGAACTTCCGGGAGGCCCGTTGTTTGCCCTAATTGAGCCTCTGTGCATGCCCTGCACTTATCTGCATCCAAAATGGGCCACATGGTGACTCCTGGAAGAGGCAGGGTGGGGTGGGTGAGGCCAGCCAGGAGTGGGATTTGGGGGTTCTCCGAACTGCACTGAATCTTAGCTAGAGGATCTCCCAAACCCCTGCGAACCCCAACAGCCCCACCCCTGTATATATATATCCTGTCATGTCACTCTTGGTAGGCCTGGCTTGAGTTTTCTACTGCAGCTAACCAGCTCTGAGCTGGTGGTTTCTGCACTGCTTGACTTGGCAGTGAGTTCAGTGGTGGAGAAATCTGCATTTTTTCAGCATCTCTTTTTCTCCAGCTCATTTACTTGCAGGGCGAAGTAGGAAAAAAGGGACAACTATAGAAACAGATGGACTGGTAAAAGGTTCCTGAAATTGTGCCAGTTTTGCTGGCTGTTACCTCTGCTTTAATCTTCCCCTTCAACTTAAACCAGAGGTGTCAAGCTCAAGTCTCGGGGGCCGGATCTGGCTGGCGGGGTGCTTCGATCTGGCCCACGAGGCCGCCCCGGAAACAGTGACAGACTGGCCCGCAGTGCCTCTGCATGCAGCCCTCCTGAGCTCCATCTTCGCTAGCAGAGGATTGCAAGAGGCCATCGCAGCTGAAAATGGAGCTCGCAAGAGCCTGCGGGCAGCACTCCCAAGTTCTGTTTTTTCTGGCAGCGTGTTGCAGGAGGCCAGCACAGCTGAAAATGGAGCTTGGGAGCCCGTTTTTGCTGGCAGAGTGCTTGGGCTACCATAGGCGTCCCTGACACGAGTGACATCAAGTTGGCCACGCCTACCCCAGCCCCCCAAGGTCAAACAGAACCCTGATGCGCCCCTCAATGAAATCGGGTTACACCTCTGGCTTAAACCATTCCCAGTTGACTTTCCCTTAAAGTCACTGGTCTGTTATGGCATGGATTGACAGCAATGGTGGTATTCAGCTGGTTTGCACAGGATTGGGCGGCAAGAATTTGGCGTGGGTCGCTGAACCGGTAGTAAGTTCTGGCTGGCCACGCCCCCCACCCGGTCTCCCTCCTGCCCGATACTCGCTCACCCCGCCCGCCTGCCTGACATTCGCCTAAGGTATTTCTTTCTTTTTTTTTTTCCCCTCCCGACAATCAGCTGTAGATACGATCAGCTGTGCTGGGATTCCCCTTTCATGAGGCCCAGGAAGGCAAACAAATGGAGGAAGGGGCTCAGCCTCCCCCCTCCATTTTTTGCCTTCCAGAGCCCCAGAGGAGCCTCAGGGGAGCAAAAACAACCCCCCCTCCCCGCCCGAAGCTCTTATGAGGCTAGGAAGCTCCCAAAATGGAGCTTGGAGGATGCTACATGCCCCTCCTATGCTCTGTTCCTTTTCTTCCAGAGCCCCGGGGGAGCAAAAAGCCCCCCCAGAGGCTCCTCTGTGCTAGGAAGCTTCCAAAAATGGGGGGGGGGGGGCTGCAAAAAAAGCCACACCCACCCCATCACATGGCCACACCCACCAAGCCATGTCCACAGAACCGGTAGTAAAAGTTTTTGAATCCCACCACCGATTGGCAGCCTATGCCCATATGTGCCCCTCATGTACCAATGTAATATTCCCTTTCCTCCTCCTCCTCCTCCTCCTCTTCCTCTCCTCCCCCTCCCCCTCCTCCCTTGCTACTGAAATTTAGCAGCAGTTTTTGCTTGAATTTTGTTGATGTGATCTTTTGTTGGTGTTGTTCCTCTCTATCCCCAAGAGCAAATTGTGACTCACTTTTCTTTTTTTAAAAATAAAACGAGGAGCAGAAAACTGGGGGCGGGGTGGGGGAGCCAAATGGTTCTAATACCTAGCTATAACTTGCTCCCTGCAGAACAGAATTACAGAATCAGAAGGGACCTTGGAGATCTTCTAGTCTGACCCCCTGCTCAAGCAAGAGACCCTATATCACAGGTGATGATTTGGAGGTGGGGTGGGACGTGCCAGTGAGATTAAGGATTAATCTCCTTAAGAAGGATTTGCTCCCAACTTCCAAGATCTCCTCCCATCCGCAGCCTTAGATGCTTGAACAAAATATATTTTTCCTTGCCCTTCTCGTCTTTATAAGTATATAATCCTGTATTGAAAGTTGCCGCGAGGCATTGTCGTTGCTGTAATGGAAATTAAAGCAAGGTGTTGCTGCACTGAACACAACACTCAACTGATACAAATAAGGAAGATTCCTCAAAAGGGCTGCCCGTGATTTTCTGTCATAAAGGAGAGGGAGCTTTTCTCTAGCAATCCATTCAAAAACCATCGCTATCCCTTGAGAGAGAAAGGGAGATTGATTTACCAAAGGCAAGTGGTATAAAAGGGGCACCACTTCAAAAGACCATTGAAGCATTTCCTTAGTAACCTGTTTAGGTCTGTGATTATTTCAAGTGCATTTCACTTTTCCTATAAAGAGATGTAGTGGCAGTGCGGAAGACCGTTGTTATCCTGAAGAGTTTTGGGACACGTTTTGACTTTCTCCTCATATTAAGAAAAGTGTAGAAGTTTAGAGCTGATTAAAATAGAATAACAGAAGGGACTTCTCGTTCAACCCCCTCCTTAGGCAGGAAACCCTATACCATTTTAGACAAATGCTTATCCAATCTCTTCTTAAAAACTTCCAGTCTTGGAGCATTTACAACTTCTGGAGGCAAGATGTTCCACTGATTAATTGTTCTCACTTTCAGGAAATTTCTGCTCAGTTCTGGGTTGCTTCTTTTCTTGATTAGTTTCCACCCATTGCTTCTTGTCAGGTGCTTTGGAGAATAGCTTGACACCCTCAGGTGCTTTGGAGAATAGCTTGACTGCCTCTTCTTTGTGGCAGCCCCTGAGATATTGGGACATTGCTATCATGTCGCCCCAGTCTTTCTTTTCATCAAACTAGACATACCTAGTTCTTTATATGTTTTAGCCTCTACTCCCCATATCATCTTTGTTGCTCTTCTCTGCACTCTTTCTAGAGTCTCAACATCTTTTTTACATCATGGTGACCAAAACTGAATGCGGTATTCCAAGCATGGCCTCACCAAGGCATTATAAAGTGGTATTAACACTTCACGGGATCTTGATTCTATCCCTCTGTTTATGCAGCCTTAGATTATGAGCTAGCCTGCCTGCTTTCACTTTTATTTACTAAATAAATAACAGATAACAGATAATCAGAATTGAAAGGGACCTTATAGGTCATCTAGTCCAACCCTCCACCCAAGCGGGAGACCCTACACCATTTCTGACAAATGGCAGTCCAATCTCTTCTTGAAAGTCTCAAGTGATGGCGCTCCCACAACTTCCAAGGGCAACTTCTGTTCCATTGGTTGATTGTTCTCACTGTCAGAAAGTTTCTCCTTATTTCCAGGTTGAATCTCTCCTTGTTCAGTTTCCATCCATTATTCCTTGTCTGGCCTTCAGGTGCTTTAGAAAATAGCTTGACCCCTTCCTCCCTGTGGCAGCCCCTCAAATATTGGAGGACTTCTATCATGTCTCCCCTGGTCCTTCTCTTTACTAGACTAGCCAAGCCCAGTTCGTGTAACTGTTCTTCGTATGTTTTAGTCTCCAGTCCCCTAATCATCCTGGTTGCTCTTCTCTGCATTTTTTCTAGAGTCTCAACATCTTTTTTATAGTGTGGTGAACAAAACTGGATGCAGTTATAAAGTAAATAAAGGAGAAAGGAAGGGAATATATTCATACAGTTAGTCCTTGACTTACAACAGTTTGTTTAGTGCCCCTTCAAAGTTACAACAGCACTTAAAAAAGGGGACTTAGGACCATTTTTCACCCTGATTATCATTGCAGCATCCCCATAGTTGTGTGATCAACATTTAGATGCTTGGAAACTGATTTGTATTTACGATGGTTGCGGGGTCTTGTGTGATTGCCTTTTGAGACTTTTTGTCAAGCAAAGTCAATGGGGAAGCCAAATTCACTTAACACAAACTGAACAACTGCAATGATTCACTGAAAATGTCAATCCTGAAACTGGCCTGGCTGAGCCATCTTGGAGCTTCAGTGCTGCCATACTGGAGCTGAGTGATAGGGAAGGGGGTGGGGGTAATAGAGATAGCTGAGGTGGTGTTGTCAAAACAAAATACTTTCTCTTGGGACCCAAGGACGTTCTCACACACTTGGTTGGAGGAAGGAGGAGTGATGTCAGCGGGCCAACAGACGGTGCCATGATTGGACCATGCGACTGATTGGGTTTGGTGGGAAAATTTTCTCTTTTAATTAGGTGAAAAATCATGGGACCTTTCAGAGTTGGTTTTCACCAGATATGTGCCATTATGATATTTCCAATAAAGCTTCTTCGAGGAATCTACCTGCCTCTGAGTTTTTGCTTGCAATGGAGCTATTACTTGGAATCCTGACATAAGAACTGGGTGCAAGTCTATCATACTATGTTGAGATGAAGCTATTTTCTGTTCAGAAGTCTGACGGCCCACAGGTAGAAACTGTTCTTCAGCCTGTTGGTGCGGCTGGCTATGCTTCTTATTTCCTACCCGACGGTAATGTCTCTGTTAGCAACAAAAATGTTGGGCTCGATTGTGGTTGTGGGTCGAGGATTACCTGTGTAACTTCAAACCTTTTCTTACTGTGAAAGTCTCAGACTTTCGACTCCCATTCCATAGGCCAGCCAGTCAAGGTCCAGTTTTGCAGTCTCCTGGCCATAACAAGGCCATGATACTTAGTTTCAATAAAAATCATGATGCTTAGATCATGATGCTTAGTTTCAGTAAAAACCTTGTTGCTTATGGGGCAATGGAGCTTAGCCCTGTGGGGAAAGGGCCACCTTGGGGTGCCTCTGTTGTCATTATTAAGGAGTTCCTGGCAGCTTATATGAGATTTGGGCATCCTCTTGCTTCGGTATGTATGTGTTCTGACCCAGCTCCCCAAACATGACAAATCCTTTGAAGTGAACTCAAAGTTTCTTTTAATTAGGAGTGCAAAAAGTTTCTCTCTCATAGCAGGGCAACAAGTCTGCTTGGCAGGGAGATTAATAGCTGTCTGCCACATCTATTCATCTCTGCCCACTGCCTTTTATCCCCAGAGCTAGGGTGGGGCTTCCTTAGCAGTGATGGCTCTTCCTTACAAGGATCAGCCCATGGATTTCCACTGCTCTCCTCTCCTCTGCCTTCTGCGCATCTGCATGACAGGCACTGGACCCAGCTGTTCCTCCTCTTCCTCATCAGCCACCTCCAGGCCTGGGGGCTGTTGACTTTCCATCTGAGGGGTGATGAATGGCCCAGGCTCCACCTCTGTCCCTCTCTCTGCCAGCTCCATTCCAGTGGTGGGATTCAACGATTTTTACCACCGGTTTGGTGGGCATGCTTTGGTGGGCCGCTTTGCGCACTTGCACACACTTTGCGTGTGCATTAAATGTGCACTTTGCACAGGTGCAGAGGCGTTTGTGCAGGCACAACTCCTGCAATCCTGCACTCTCCCTGTTGCTTCAGCAGCTGCCATGCGACACTCTGCTGTGCCACGGAAAGCAGCTGTGCCTCAAAAGCAGGGAATAAAGGCAAGTATGGGAGCCTAGATGGGTGGGTGGGCCAAACAGCAGAGTAACGGAGAGAACCAGTTCAGTCTTTGCTGCTCACCGGCACTACCGGCTCAGCCGAACCAGGCCTAACCGGTAGAATACCACCACGACTCCATTCCCTCTTCAGGTTGCCTTGATGCTGAACCTGATTTCCACACCTCTTCCTCCTCCTCCTGTTTCAGCTGCTCACGGTTTCATCTCATCCTTTTAAATTGTTTTGATTGAGTTAATAATGAAGCTTAAAATCCATTTACAGGTAGTCTTCAACTTACAACCGTTTGTTTAGTGACCGTTCAAAGTTACAACAACACTGAAAAAAGTGACTTAGGGCCAGTTTTTGCACTTATGACCACTGCAGTATCCCCTATGGTCACGTGATCAAAATTCAGGTGCTTGGCAGTTGACATGTATTTATGATGGTTGCATGGGATCATGGGATCACCATTTGCAACCTTCCCAGCTGCTTTCTGATAAGTGAAGTCAATGGGGGAATTCACTGACTTTCCTGAAGATCCACTTTCCTTAATTGACTTTAATTCATTGACTTCAATTCATTGACTTTATTTAAGATTTGCTTTACTTGACTTTAATAACTGACTTTGATACATTGGCTTTACTTCACTTAACAACTGCACAATTCACTTAACCACTGATTCGTTTAACAACATTGGCAAGAAAGCTCGTAAAATGAGGCACAACTCATTCAATAGCTGCTCTGTTCAGCAACTTAAATTTTGAGGTCAGTTGGGAGTCAAAAGCTGAGGATAATTTGCACTGTGGAAACTGGCTGCCCTTGAGATATCTCTCCTGTCATTATTAAGGAGCTTCTGCAGCTTATAAGAAACCAGCTCGATACCTGTGCTTCGCTATGAAACTTTGAGGTCGGGTTTAATTTTTGGGGAAGAAAATAAGGGGAAAAATGTTCTGCCTCTGCCTACCAGCATCCATCAGTATTCATCTGGCTAGCATCCTGTCAGTGTGTGAGAGAGTTGATGACTGTTTGGAAACTGAAACAGTATTTGCTATGTGAGCAATCAGACAGCAAGGAGCCTGGGCATGGCTTAGCTCAAATGTTCTGTACTAAAGCCAGTTGCTGCTGTGAAACTAAAACTGAAACTGAAACTCCTCTGCTTGTGTTTTGCATTTGGAACAAATTTTTTTTCAGGTGGGGAGTGGGAGTAGAGCTCCTTAACATCAGATTGTGTTAATAATAATAATATACAAAATACTAATGCTCTGATGGTCATTTCGAAAAACCCTTTCTTAGTGAGCACCTGGAAGCCAAGAGGAACATATGTACCAAATTTCAAGTTTGTAGGCTTTATGGTTCTGGAAATTTTGTGATGATACGTGAGTGGTATATCACTTTTATATATATTGATTTGAGCACCCTTTCATTTGGTATGTGTGCTTTTTATGTTATGCTGTTAAATCTGTCTGCTTGAGCAAATGATAAAGCTTTAAATCCCTTGATTTCTGCTGTGCTTTTTGTCTCTGGATCCAAAGGTACAAGCTGCTGGGCACCTGATTCACTGCACTGACCCTTGACAAAACAGAAGCTCAGAGCACAGAAGCTCTTTTTTTTTGCTTCCTTTTTCCATTCCACTATCTATTTTGAAAAGCTAGATTTCCAAATGAATGGATGAGTCACGCTTATAAAATGTCCTGAAGAAAAATCTGTACAAAGACGGTGGTTAGCATAAGGCTGTGGCATGAAATCTGTGGCTTCTGTACCTTTGAACTAATGGGAAAGCATTAGGAGGGTGTATATTTTCATGTATATATATGTATATATATTGTATATTTTCATGTACATTGGAAACATTTTTCTGCATTACGGGTTGGATTGGGCAAGCAAATACTCAACTTGCCAGGGCAGAAAAAGAAACTGCAGATGGGCAAAATGCCTTGAGTAAGGGAAAAATGGCACCCCCAACCTCATTTTACAAAGAACAGCGTCTGCATCCGGCTGGAAATACTAATAGTCCTCGGCTTACGACCACAGTTGAGTCCAAAATTTATGTGGCTAAGCAAGACAGTTGTTCAGAGAGTTTTGCCCCATTGTAGGGTCTTTTTTGCCACAGTTGTTACGTGAATCACTGCCGTGGTTAAGTTAGCAACAAAGTTGTTAAGTGAATCTGGCTTCCCCCTTGGCTTTGCATGTCAGAAGGCTGCAAAAAGTGATCACATGACTCCAGGACATGCAGCTGTCAGTTGCTAAGTGCCTGAAGTTTGATCATGTGATCATGGGAATGCTGCAATAGTTAAGTGTGAAAAACTGTCATAAGTCACTTTTTTTACTGCATCTATCTATCTATCTATCTATCTATCTATCTATCTATCTATCTATCCATCCATCCATCTATCTATCTATCTTTGAGTATAGCTGTCTGTCTATCTATCTATCCTATCTATATAATAGCTGTCTGTCTATCTGTTCATCCATCCTCTCTATCTATATCATATCTATCTGTCTGTCTGTCTATCTATATATCTATCTATATCATATATATCTATCTGTCTATCTAATCAATCTCATGTCCATCTATCTATCTATCCATCTATCCAGCCATCAATCTGTATCATATCTATCTGTCTGTCCATCCATCCATCCATCCA
>BLBF01000036.1:23026144-23044599 GCA_015471245.1 Laticauda colubrina | reverse complement strand
TCTATCTATCTATCTATCTATCTATCTATCTATCTATCTATCTATCTATCATCTATCACAATGAAACCTCTAACTGTCAGAGGAAAAACACATGCTTACAATTTTCCTTAATAGGTATTTTTCTTCCCTAGCTTTTATCCTAACGTTTTTGTTCATGTACCGTTCTTAAAAGCAAACATAAGCATAAAATCTAAATCTTGTGATTCATGGGGTAATATACCCTCACCAAAAGGTCTTGTAGGAATAAGGCCTGTAAAATAGTATTTTCTAAGAACCGTCCTGGGTCCTATTGTGGTTTAATCTTACATGGTGTATGAATGGTCCTTGACCAACGACCACTGTCAGGACCAGAATTGCCACTGCTAAGCAAGGCAGCTTGTAAATGTGTCACACCTGATTTTACCACCTTCTTTGCCCTGGCAATCAAACAAGCACTCTGAATAAGCAGCTGTTAGGTGAATCCAACTCCCCCCATTGACTTTGCTTATCAGAAGTGAACTGGGAAGCTTGCAACTGGTGATCACAAGGCCCTAGGATGCTGCACAATACATGCCAGTTGCCAAGCACCCAAATGATGGAGAGGCTGTGGTGTGGGACTGTCTCTTGCTGATCACATCTACCTGACCAGTGGTGGTATTCAATTTTTTTTACTACCAGTTCTGTGGGTGAGGCTTGGTGGGCATGGCAGGGGAAGGATACTGTAAAACTCCATTCCCTCCCCAGCCCACTAACCTGCTTTCCAGCTCTGTTCTCCTGTGCGGGGCAACCAAAGAAGACCCAGCCAATCAGCTGGGACTCAGGAGGCAGAGAATAGATGGGGGCTGGGGCCAGTCAGAGGTGGCATTTGCTGGTTCTCCGAACTACTGAAAATTTCCACTACCGGTTCTTCAGAACCTGTCAGAACTGGCTGAATACCATCTTGGTGCCTGACCCACTAGAGCAGGGAGGCAAGGAATGTTGTGGATCCCATCCCCTAAGGAGATACATCTGATGGGGCCCAGAAGAAGGCCTTCTCCATGGTGGCTCCCTTTCTCTGGAACATCATCCCTCCGGAGATTAGACTGGCCTCCACTCTTTTGGAAAGCCCTGAAGATGTGGTTCTGTCGGTGTGCCTGGGGAACCCAGAATGGGATGAAGCC
Source organism: Laticauda colubrina (assembly GCA_015471245.1). Taxonomy (NCBI): domain Eukaryota; kingdom Metazoa; phylum Chordata; class Lepidosauria; order Squamata; family Elapidae; genus Laticauda; species Laticauda colubrina. The sequence goes on along the minus strand of BLBF01000036.1, from coordinate 23,043,460 downwards.
CATTAAATGGCTAGTATGAATATGTATTGTTGCTGGGGTGGGGGAGAGGAGTGGGGGTTATTATTTTATTATTGCTCTTTTTATTATTTTTATTTCTTTGATAGGCTGTTTTTATATCCTTGTAACTTAAGCCACCTTGAGTTGCCATGTGCGAGTAGGCTGAAGTGACGTAGGGTTTCCTGCCTAAGTAGGGGTTGGGCTAGAAGACCTCCAAGGTCCCTTCCAACTCTGTTATTTTATTCTATTTCTAGGTGGCAATATAAATTTTCTAAATCAATCAATAAATAAAAATGCTGTCTGGGGAATTCTCGGAGTTGAAATCCACAAGTCTTAAAAGTTGCCAGGATTGGATGGTCCTGTCTTAAGGTATGGTTTCCTTTACAAAAGCCACTTCAGTTACTAATTAGCCCATAGCATCTATTCTTTTTGAGATTTGTTGGGATTAAAACTAGCCTGATTGTAGATCCATAGAGACAGGACAATAAAAACATAACACATAATGTGAAGCAATATGCCATCAAACCCAATGATTGAGTGCACAGGTTGCAGTGTGATTGTTTTTTACTGAGAATAATATATTGGAACCTACCTAGCATCATCCCAGGATCTGATTCGGATAGCAAGTAAGGTGTTAAACCAATTTGGTGTAGTGGTGAAGGTGCTGATCCAGAAACCAGGATACTGGGAGTTCTAGTCCCACCTAAGGCATGAAAGCCAGTTGGGTGACCGTGGGTCAATCACCAGGAGACAGAGAACTTGAAAGTCTGTGTGCTCCTGTACAATCTTAAGTGAAACCTAGTTTTGTAGGGGTTAAGGCAAACCTATAAACCAGGAGACTGTGAATTCTAGCACTTCTTTAGGCATGGAAGCCAACTGGATGACTTTGAGCCAATCACCAGGAAACTGAGAGTTCTAGCCCCACCTTAGACATGAAAGGCAGTTGGGTGACTTTGAGCCATTCACTCTTTCAACCCAACCTATCTCATAAGGTTGTGGGGAAAATAGGGGACAGGGAATTTAGGTATGCCCACTACCTTGAGTTGATCAAAATATATAAAAAACAGGATAAGAATCTAATAACAATGACCAAGACAGCTTCACCAAATGAGGAACTTCAGAATCCTGGACAACACTAAGCAGATTTTACTGGCTGGGGAATCTACTCTCATAGAAGAAACTATTGAGAAAAGATGCTTCATAATGCATGGAACTGCAGAATCTCTTTAAAGCAGCCATTTCCTTTTTCAACCTTCTGTGTGAGCCTGAAGGTCACTTAAAATATGGCTGTCTAATGAGTCAACTGATGGCAACTTAGCCACCAGAACTCCTCTCTGATTGCAACTGCAAAAAGTGGGTGGAATAATTATTTTTCATCATCTTGAGGTGGGAAGCATAAGGAAATATGATGCAAATCTGTTAAAAATGATGAAATTAACCAGAGTTTCTTAACCTCAGCAGTTTTAAGATGTGTGGACTTCCAACTTCCAGAATTCTGGGAAATCATGCTGGCTGGGGATTTCTGGGAGTTGAAGTCGAAACATCTTAAAACTGTTAAGGTTGACAAACATGACCCAGCTATTTTCTATCTCATATGGCTGTGGAATTCTGGGAGTTGAAATTTACAGGTCTTAAAATTGGCAAGGTTGGGCACCCCTTGCTCTAGGAATTCTGACCTGCACAAACGATGTTGTCTAGTTTCATAATGAAATGTTTGCAAAAAACCAACCAAGCTCAGAAAGCAAACGAGGACCCCACAATCCTGACCTTCTTCACAAGGTCTGATTAATGGACCAGGTTCTAGTATTAGATAAAAAATAAGTTAAGTTTTGGAAATTGAGCGTCAGCTCCTGGACATTCTGGAAATAAATCATTAATGTTGAAATTAAAAACTTCAGTGCCATTTTCTCAACGTTTTCTCTTCTATAGAATGCCGGCCAGACAGTGTCTTTCCCTAGTTAGCTACCGTAGCAGCAATGAAGACATGTTGAATCGAACCCATGAGTCTTACATTGGTTGCATTTCTCCTTGATATGGGCAAGGAAAAGTTAAATCCAACTGATGGGGTGTAGGGATACATGGAATTGTAAACTAACCAAATGGGTTGGATTTGTATAACATGCTGACCAACCAATCACTTTGGTCAACTTTAATATTCACCCAAGGTTAGCATGTTCTGCAAATGTAATTACTAGGCCTTTAACTGACTTGGTTCGACATGTTATATGGGAACACAGCATATGTTGAAGATTGCAATGGCTTATTGGACAGTGCTGGAATATTGCGACACCAATGCTGACAATCCAACTCCCCCTGCAGTGAAAGCCTTAGGGCAGAGGTCTCCAAACTTGGCAACTTTAAGACTTGTGGACTTCAACTCCCAGAATTCCTCAGCCTGCATAACATAGCTGGCTGAGGAATTCTGGGAGTTGGTCCACAAGTCTTAAAGTTGCCAAGTTTGAGGATCCCGGCCTTAGGGGGTTTTTATGTTAAAAACCAGAAGCCTCCCTTCGACACTGTAGTGGAATGTGGAGTAGGGCCGTCTTAACAGCATTATGGGCCCTGGGCAAAACATCGTACTGGGTTCCCTATGACAACTACTCGCAGAAATATAAATGTAAGTGGTCGATAAAATTAAATATATATTTGCATGTTAGTTTAATAAAAAATACAGCAAAATGTAATAAATATGTTGCTGTATTTATATGATACAAGGTGCATTGGAGGGTTAACATACACAGATTAATATGCTTATGGGGCCCAGGGACAAATGTCCATCAGGCCCATGTGTTAAGACAATCCTGATGTAGAGTAAGTTTGGGAGAAAGGAGGAAGAGTCACAGACTAGAGAATAGTCAGATAAGAGGCAGCTGAGCCCACAGAAGGAATCAGGCATGGCAAACCGGGGTGTCAAACTCAAGGCCTAGGGCTGGATGTGGCCCATGGAGTGCTTAGATCTGGCCCATGGGGCTGTCCTGGAAATAGTTAAGGATCGGCCTGCAGTGCCTCTGCCAGTGAAAACGGAGCTTGGGAGGGTTCTCCTGACCACCGTTTTCACTGGCAGAGGGTTGCAGGAGGCCATCTCAGCTGAAAATGGAGCTTGGGAGCCCATTTTTGCTGGCAGAGCACTCAGGCCACCACAGGCACCCCCGACACAAGTGACTTGAGCTGGCCATGCCCATCCTAGCTTAGCCACACACAACCTGGCCTTCCAAGGCCACACACACACCTGATGTGGCCCTCAATGAAATCGAGTTTGACACCCTTGTCTTGGAGGAAACCTTCCCTAGTTTCTTGGATTGTAAAGAAGAGGGGGAGAGCTGTACTTTCAAATTTGCAAGTGTTCGTTAATGTCATCTTATAATAAAGATAGAACTAGTATTTTTGGAGGTGCTTCTTGTCTGGACTAGAAGGCTGACAACATTTCTATGCCTGTTTTAGAGTTGACATGAATGGGGGTGAGTAGGGGGGAGAAATTTGAAGGAGTAAATGCAGCAGTTTAAAACCAAAAGTATATTCAATTCTTACCTTGCAAAGATTGTAACTAAGTTACTGGAGTTTCTGCCCCCTGAAAATCCTTAATTGGAGAATGTGATTGATGACTCTCAGCTATGAACATGTTTCGTTGGAGAATATGAATTATGATACACCCAGAGGGGTGGGGGGGGAACAGGATCATAGGTGATAGTAAATTACCTGTCTCAGAATTGGTTTCATACAGGTCATGCTGACATGTTCACTCCTAATAAATCTTTTGAAGTTTTTGAAGCTTGGCTCGAGGCTCATGATTTAATTAAGGCAACTGCTGGAATCCTGACACTACGTTTGGGAGACTCAAGATAGAGCAGGACTGACCTTAGCTTACTAATGTTGCAGGGAACCACTCTTCATGGGGCTCCACCTTTTCAAGTTACTTATCAGTCCATGAAGCTGAAAGCTTCAAATCTCTGCCTCCTTGGAGAATCAATGCGGGACTCACCTGTGCAGTATTTTTGCAAGCGTAAGATCTCCAGGTGCAAATCGTGGAGAAGTTTCATCTGCTCCTTTTTGAGGAAGGTGATGTGTCTTTGCACGCTTTGGATCTGATGCTCCAGGGACAAAGTCTCCATCGCAACACAGTGAAGAGTCTAAGCCTGGAGGGAACAGAAGTGAACTTGTGAACTGCCGGTTCAGCAGCGGTGGTGACATGGGCCTGTAGCAGTTGCTGATTTTCACCTTGCATTATCAATCAATATATCAATATAAATTGGAATGGAGCTGTAACTAAGGGACCTTGGAGGTGTTCTAGTCCAACCTCTTGCTGAAGCAGGAACATTTACAACTTCTGATTAATTGTCCTCACTATTAGGTTTCTCCTTAATTCCAGACTGCTTTTCAATCTGATTAGTTTCCACCTTTTGTTTCTTGTCCTACCTTCTGGTGCTTTGGGAAATAAGTTGAAATCCTCCCCCCCCTCCCCCCCCCCCGTCTTTTGTGGAAGCCTCTCAAATACTGGAATATTGTTATCAGGTCTATCATGCATTCCTATCAACCTTTTTCTTTCCTGAATGCCTCTGTCACTGTGCCAGAGCTACAGGCTATTTCTGGTTCTGCTTCGAGGCTTAAAATCTAGGCTGCTGATTTTGCATGTATAAGTTTTAGTTTTGAGTGGAAAAAAATGCATTAAGGTACCTCCTGGCACCTCAAAGAGAAATTCTAAGTTATCATGGACTGCCAATCTTTTCATCCAACCTGTGATGGAAGTGGGTTACACGCCATGAAAGCTTCTGCTGGAATTAATGTGTTATTTTTTTTTCTCCAAAAGCAACAAGGTTATTTGTGCTGCAAGAGAACTTAACCGAGCTGCTGTTCTGGAAATGGATAAAAATAGTTGGAAGAGGATCAGCCCACTCAGGTCTGGGGATGTCTGAGAATCATGTCATTGATTTTATTGATTTCATTTGATGTTCAGAGCACTATGCAAATCTTTCAGGGGTTTACAACCAAAAGACATTTAAAATGGGGACACGTTGAAGCAAATAATAAAACAGTCATGGAAAAAAAGTAGCAGAATAGGAGTTCATTATTAAAATGAGCAGCTAAAATCAGCGGTTGAAAGCCTGTATGAAAAGAACACAGAATATAGAATTCTAAGCTTTGAAGGAACCTTGGAGGTCTTCTAATCCAAACCTCTGCTTGAATAGGAGACCCTGTATTATTCCATAGGAATGGCTGTCCATTCTCTTCTTAAAAACCTCCAATGTTGGAGCATCCACAACTTGTGGGGGTAAGCTGTTCCACTGATTAATTTTTCAACAGTCAGAAAATTTCTCCTTAGTCCTAGGTTGGATGTCTCTAGCCTTGGTGGTTTCATCCAGCCGTACCAATTTTCTTTTATAATTTTTACAAATAAGAACCAACTGTCTGTTTCAGGGAATTCTGAATGAGTTAACATTAGTTATGTTTAGTTTAATGAAAAAGAAGGACTAGGGGACCTGATAACATGATTCCAATATGTCAGAGGCTGCCACAAAGAAGAAGGAATCAAGCTATTCTCCAAAGTACCTTAAGGCAGGACAAGAAGCCATGGATGGAAACTAATCAAGGAGAGAAGCAACCTAGAACTAAGGAGAAATTCCCTGACAGTGAAAGCAATTAATCAGTGGAACAATTTACCTCCAAATGTTCTGGGTGCCTCCATTACTGGAGGTTTTTAAAAAGAGATTGAACAAGCATTTGTTTGAAATGGTATAGGGTTCCTGCCTGGGCTGGGGTTGGACTAGAAGACCTCCAAGGTCCCTTCCAACTCTGTAATTCTCTGAACAGACCTCCAAGGCACCGAAACTTGCCTCTGAAGAAATGGCTGCAACCTCTCTGTCAAAATTCAGGATATTTGCTTAATTCAGTTTTCCCAGCAAGGAATATTTCTGGTGGGGATCATTCTTAGATTTTATTGGGCACGATAGGCAAGGCGATGGCATTTCTATACTTCTGAACCTAAATTAGGAGCTGTCTCACCCAAATAGGAGGGATCCCATTCACTCCAGCAAAACAGGCATAGTAGGGGTCCCATTGGTCAAATAATTTTGGCTGATTTGGCCCAGCAGAAGAGCCTTTTCTCCTGTGGCCCCTGCCCTCTGGAATATTCTCCTGCTGGAGATGAGGTTGACCTCTGCTCTCCTGGCCTTCTTGAAGAGCCTTAAAACCTTGTAGGAAGAGAAGAGACTGAACTGGAAGGCGGGGTTAAATGTGTCATCAGCTTAGAGTCATTGCATTGTCACAAGAGACCAAAGTTCAACTCCCCCCCATATATTCCGCTGACCCTTATCTAGCATCAGTTGAGCTTTGACCATCAGTTGATTAGATTCTTGTACTGAATGTAGCAATAATAAACTCTTTCTGTGCTTTGAACTACACAAATGTTCCTGGTTATTTGTGCTTGACCAACCTTTACTCTGCCAGCTGACCCGGGTTCCAGTGGTGCTGCTCCATGCTAGGAGTGGCTGATGGGGTAAAAAGAAGACTCCCCATCTTTGTGTCACCCAACCTCTAAATAGAGAGTCTCTATTTAGACTCTCTTAATTTTAAAGGTGTTTTAGTCCTTACTTACTCCCTCTTAATTTTAATTGCTTCATATTATCTTTTATTTGGTAGTTTATGTATATGTATTATTTGGTAATAAATTTATTTATTTGGTAAGCTACCCAGAATTGCTGCGTTGGTGGGAGGAATGGCATATACATGTAATAAACAAACAAATAAATAATAAATGCAAATCGAGGGGTTTCCTCACAAATTAGGCTTCTATTGGATTTCAGCAGGAATTTCTATTGTCTTTGTGGGGCAAAACTGCCAGTGAATTTGGTACCCCTGAGATCTCTTGGAACCACATACCTGTAGATGTGTGCACACATGCACAAATAAACAGGTATTCCACAGATACACTCAAAAGGTTTGTAAGCCTTACAATTACAACTCCTTGCATTCCTGCTCACTGGTTATGCAACAGCTTCTGAAAGATTCCAGATTTTGTACTCCTGGGTATAGGGCAGGCTCAAGTGATTCCATTAAAATAATCTTAGAACTATATTGGAGCTTAGCAGTTTAACTGTTTGCCTGAAACTGGGCAGGTCTGGTGGAGAATACTTGAAAGAAATCAACATAGAAGCAGCCCAGCCCTCAGGATATTCTCATTATTGCATTAAGTTCTGTACTGTATGCAAAAATGGCAAAAAAAAAAAAATCATCTGAGGACATACAAATAGTCCTCGAGTTACCACAATTGAGCCCAACATTGATGTTGTTAAGTGAGTTTTGTCCCATTTTTATGACCCTTCTTGCCACAGGTATTAAGCGAATCATTGCATTTGTTAAGTTAGTAACCTGGTTGTTAAGTGAATCTGGCTTCCCCATTGATTTTGTTTTTGACAGAAGGTCGCAAAAGCGGATCGCATATGACCCTAGGACATGAACCAGTTGCCAAGCGGCTGAATTTTGATCACATGACCATGCAGATGCTGTAAAAACCCAGTCATAAGCCACCTTTTTTAGTGCTGTTGTAACTTTGAACGGTCACTAAATAAACTATTGTAAATTGAGGATTACCAGTACAGACCTTGTCCTTTCAAGGTAACCAAAAGTACACATATAGACTGGGTGAAACCAGGCTCAGTAGCAGTAACTGTGAGGGGGACCTTGGAGTTTTAGTGCACAACCAGCTAAATATGAGCCAGCAGTGTGCAGCAGCAGCCAAAAAAGCCAATGCAATCCTAAGTTGTATTAACAGAGGGATACAGTCGAGATCAAGGGAAGGACTAATACCACTCTATGAAGCCTTAGTAAGACCACACCTAGAGTACTGCATCCAGTTTTGGTTACCACATAATAAAAAAAAAATGTTGAGACTCTAGAAAAAGTACAAAGAAAAGCAACCAGGATGATTAGGGGACTGGAGGCTAAAACATACAACGAACGGTTGCAGGAACTGGGCTTGGCTGGTCTAGTGAAGAGAAGGACCAGGGGAGACATGGTAGCGGTCTTCCAATATTTGAGGGGCTGCCACAGAGAGGAAAGAGTCAAGCTATTTTCTAAAGCACCCAAAGGCCAGACAAGAAATAATGGATGGAAACTGAACAAGGAGAGATTCAACCTGGATATAAGGAGAAACTTTCTGACAGTGAGAACAATCAACCAATGGAACAGAAGTTGCCCTCAGAAGTTGTGGGAGCATCATCACTTGAGACTTTCAAGAAGAGGTTGGACTCCCATATGTCAGAAATGGTGTCGGGTCTCCCGCTTGGGTGGGGGGTTGGACTAGATGACCTACAAGGTCCCTTTCAACTCTGATTATCTGTTATCTGTTATCTAACTAATCCCCAGAGGGTGAAATTTAACTTCCAAACAACATATAGGTCCTTTATAAGGCTATGCAAATTCTACATAGGCCCTTGCATTGTGCCTATTTATACCTCCAAGAAAAAGAGATGCTGAGAGAGAACGGCAGAAAAAGGTCTCTCTGTCACAGAACTCTCTGTCAAGAACCCGGCAAACGGAATATTTCACAAACCCCAGAGGGCTGCAATAACCAAGTTACTCTTAACTTCTGTTTCCCTAACAAATGATAAAGGGGATAATGATGTCATTAGGACTTGTGAATGTTTTTGTCACGCTAAAACTCAAAGAGACATTCTTGGAAAACATGTTCACAGAACCGAGAAAGTGGTTTTTTTGATCCATTAATTTTTTGGTGTATTGCTGGAATAGCTAATTAAGAACATAGAAGAATAGGTTGTAAGGGACCTTGGAGGTCTTCTAGTCCAACCCCCTGCTCAAGCAGGAGATATAACCTGATTGACTAGGTAACTAACTAGTTAAGCATGTTATAGTCAGAGGGCCACAAGAGTCCCTTTTTAGACTACAAAGTGCCATCTTGACATGAAGGGAAAATATACAGTAGATGAACTAGGTGTACAGTATGCATGCATCCCTTTAAGTCATCTTTCACTGCCTGGATTAATCCCTGCCGTTTTCTTTGCAACACTTCCCCAAAAATTGGTTTGCCATGACCTGCTTGCTAGGGCTGAGAGGCCCAAGGTCCTCCAGCTGACTTCAGGCCTAAGGCAGGATTAGAACTCACAGCCTCACAGTTTTTAGCCTGGTAGTTTTAATTACTACAGCAAATTGGCTCTTAATATACTGTACATTTGATGAGTAAATAATGGCAGCCAAGCCCAGGAGCAGAGGAAGTGGTGAGGGTATATAAATGCCATCCTGTTTTTTTAAAAACCTCGTTCTCCCCCCCGCCCCCAAATCCCCAGATATGGGCACCTTTAATTGTTATCAGATTGCAATTCTGGGCTCTTCATTAAGCCTTTGACTGGGATATTGTGGCCCTGATTCGAAAGAAGTGAATGAGACCAAGAACAAAACTCTTGATTTTAATCCTTCAAACCCAGTAAATGAATGAATTAAAATGGTTAACATTATATTTAATCTGGAAATAAGGAGAAATTTTCTGGCAGTGAGGACAATCAACCAATGGAACAGCTTGCCCTTGGAAGTTGTGGGAGCATCATCACTTGAGACTTTCAAGAAGAGATTGGACTCCCATCTGTCAGAAATAGTGTAGGGCCTCCCGCTTGGGCAGGGGGTTGGACTAGATGACCTATAAGGTCTCTTCCAACTCTGATTATTTGTTAAAGACAATATGTGAATCAAACTGAGCAAGAGAATTGAATTGAGCTTGACTGCTGATGATGTCCTGAATATATCCATGTAGACAGTTTGGTTTAGTGGTTATGGCATCAGGCTAGAAAACCAGGAAACCATGAGTTCTAATCCTGTCTTAGGCACCCCTCTTCTAGAAGAATGAAAAATTTTGAGAAATATTAAAAAGGGCAGGATAAAATATTTCCCTTAAAAGAACTAAAAATCTTAAGAAAGAGACAGAAACTCAGCCCCAGCTTCCTATCCCCAAGCAGATACTAAACTGAGGCCAGCTTTTAGAAATGCAGATTTGGCAATCCATTACTCCCTGCAGCAAGGTCTGAACAAAGGTAGGGTTAGCCCTCAGCCACAATAGGAATTACCCAACAAGCCCCTTCATTGGATCAACCCAAACTTCAACCAAACTTAGCTCAGACAAACTCCTAGGGTTTGTACATGGCCCCATGGGAGTCTGACCTAGACCGTGGTGTTTGAACTTAGATATTTTTAATATTTATATTTTACCGTGTTTTACTAATCTAGTAATTGCTGGTCTATGTATGATATCGTCATCTTTTAACAAACCCATAATTCCCTTGCGGGATGGAGTCTCGGCAACTGAATGAAGCTAGCAGGGTATTTTAATGGCCAGATGCCTTTCCTATTGCCAATAAGGAGTTTTATTCAATGAATATATTTCATACAATGAAATCCTTGTCTCCCTATTAATAAACTACCAGAGGCCTTTTGCTGGTAGCACGCCAGTTACATTCTCTCAAGAGGCGCACATGGGATCTACATCAGAAGTTTTTCAATGCCAGTCAAAAGTATCCTTCATCTGAACATCATCCATCAACTGCATATAGCAATTTTCAAATTTTACTTGATGTTGCCTTTTGCAAGCTGTTTCGGGGTGCCATACAACTGTCCCTCTTTGTCTGGGTTGAATGTACATTTTCTCAAAGGAAGGTCAAAATAATTTCTAAAAAGCGGATAATCAAATAGATCAGAGGAATGTCCATGGAGATTCTCAATCATCCAGGTCATGATTGTCCCAAAGGTGCATTTTTTCAAGAGGCAACTGGACTTTCTGGTTTTTCTTTTTGAAGATCTTTCGCTTCTTCTCCAAGAAGCTTCATCAGATCTGACAGGACGGTGGGGAATGGAAGGATTTATATTCTCTGCAGACAGCTGGACATTAGCAGCTGAGGGACCCCAAGGACACCGATAAACCTCCAGGGGCTTCAAGGACCCTCTAAAAGGATGCAAAAGCTGAGGAAGCTTTTGTTGGATGAGAAGCCAAAAGTCTTCAAAGGAGAATCAGAAAGTCCTCTTGAAAAAAAGCACCTTTGGGATAGATCAAGAGGAAGGCAACTTCTGTGATTCAGAAATGCAGATTTTGTTGCCAGGCTGTTGTCAGGCTTGATGTGGCCTGTTAAAAGGACACTGCTGTGGAGACATAGGTCTCCAGAGAGATGTAGATTTGGTGGGCTTAAAAGTAAAAAGACTCAGGGACTGTTTTCCCCCTCTACTTTCTCTAGGCAGGCAAATCCTAGAAATGGGAAAGGGGGGCATGAATGGCTTTGCTGCAGCAAAGATAGACTCTGACGATGAAGGTTTAAAGATGGTGAGCTGAGATTGCTCTCAGAGTGATGTGCCGTGGATGTGCCGCGGATCAGCATCTCCGTTCTTTTAGATCCACAAGGGGTTTCCTTTCCCAGAATTTAAATGCAGCTGCTCACAGGAAGGTGGGGGTGGAGGGAGCCCGGAAAGCTCATCGCGCATCATTATGGAGCCTTCCCCCGGCCATGGCAACTCAGCTGGATGGTTCCCTTGAGGCTTGCAGCCTCTTCTCCAACAGCAAGAGAGTCATCTGCCCAGCTAAACTTCTATTGGACCTGGACGGTCTCCCTCTCTCCCTCCCTCTCTCCATCCACCCACCCACCCACCCTCCATCCATCCATCCATCCATCTATCTATCAACAGGAATACAGAATGCCGATATCCCAAACTAGGACAGTGGTATCTCCAAGCTGGAATAAGCAGCTCTTTTCACAAGAGAGTCTGGGTTTGTTTCACTGTAATTAGGCTCTTTTTGGGAGGGGAAAGGAAGGGTTGGGAGGTGGCAGCAAATGAGAAATTGAACCTAGAGATTCAGGCAGGTAAAGGAGGGGTTTCTTTCTGCATTAGGAGTCTGCTGTTTCCCCACCTCCTGCCCAAAGTTGTTCCTAAATCCATGCAATGCAAATCTTTTCATTGATTTGTCACTAGGGAAGAGCAAGCTACTTTCAGTCTGGCAGATACAGGTAGTCCCCGACTTACAACCACAGTTGAGCCCAACTGTTTCCGTGGCTAAGTGAGACCTTTGCAAAGTGAGTTCTGCTGCCCCGTTTTACCCCCCTTTCTTGCTTAAGGGAATCACCACAGTGGTTTTTAAGTCAGTTAACACGGTTGTTAAGTGAATATTTGCTCGTCAGATGGTCGCAAAAGAGGATCGCGTGACCCCCGGGATGATGCGCCCATCATAAATATGAGTCAGTTGCCGAGAGGCTGGATTTGGACCATGTGACCACGGGCATGCTACAAAGTTCAGAAGTGTGCAAAACGGTCACTTTTTTAAGTGCTGTCTGTTATAACTTTGAACAGTCACTAAATGAACCGCCGTAAGTCGAGGACTACTTGTGCCTGTGACCCCTCTCTAAAAAAAGCCCTAGTCTTTTTTAGGGATGTCAACTCAGCCCACTATATTTGGGTTCAAGGAACAGACCCCCAATAAATAAAAGTACCAATCACCACCTCTTTGCAGAAATCAAGCAGGACTCGAGGAATGGATTCAACCTTCAACCTTCCCCATTTCTATGTTCCCCACCTACATTGGGGCTAGAATTCCAGGAAATGTCTACCTTTTTAGACTGACCCAGACTGAAACTGGTACTTCAGAGGGAGGAGAAGAGACCAGGTCAAGAAAGGCTAGGCTTGATGATCTCCAAAGCACCTTCTCCCATCACACCTCTAGTTCTGGGGTGGCTCTCCTAGAGATCAGCCGGCCCAGCTTTGACTCTTGAGCCCTTTTGCTTCTATTCCAAAACAGATCTCTGTGATCTAGTGGGCAAGTTAGGTCTTCTTTTCCACCCCTGAATCTGCTCGCCTCCCCCACCCCCACCCCAAATCACCCACACCTCTCTCCCCTCCCCACTTCCCCCTCCCTCACCCCCCCCCCTCTCCCGGGGGGGGTTTACCTGTGCAAAATCAAGAGGCGACAGCAAGTTGTGATTTGGGGTCATCGAGGCAAGCAGCTTTCAGGACAGTCAAAGGTGACTTCCGGAGATGCTCCCAGGGCCATCCAAGCACCGTCTCTCTGTACGTCAAGGTTGAGAATCCGGGAGGGGGAGGGGGAGGGTGAACACAGAGGAGGCAGAGGGAGACAATCCCCCCGCCGCCGCCGCCCCCCCCCCCCCCCCCATGCTCCGGGTCCTTCCCCCCCCCCCCCCCCCCCCCCCCCTCCCCCCCCCCACCCCCCGCGAGGAGGGGGTGGGAAAGACGGAGGCGGCGGCGGCGGCGGCGGGTCGAAGCGCTTTGCAGCCGGCCTGGCTCGATTGAAGGAGAAGCAGATGAGAAAAGGAAAGAGAGAGAGAAAGAGAGAGAGAGAGAGAGAGAGAGAGATGGAGCAAAGGCGTAAACACAGAATAACGTGACCGGAACTGGTGAGATCAGCCCCCAGTTGGCTTGAGCAGCAGCAGCAGCAGCAAACTGGAAAGGAGGGAGGAGTTGGATGGAGAGAGAGAAAGAGAGAGAGAGAAAGAGAAAGAGAGAGAGGGGGGCTTCGCTTGACAAGACCGAGATGATGAGATCATCTCATCTCTCTCTCTCTCTGTCTCTCTCTCTCTCTCTCTCTCTCCCCTTTTCTGCCTCTCCCGACGTGATAGATTGGTGTGATTTTATCCAGCTCAGGGCTGGATCAAAGCGTACTGAAAAGCATCTGGGAATACCCAAATCCAACCCCCGTTCCTCTCTCTTTCTCAGGTTTGTTTTTTTTTTTTTTGCCCACAGCGCAATTGAGCCGCCTGCTCGATTTGCCCACTTTCCAGATTCACACATTTTGGATGTCTTGACCCAACCCATTTAAACCTGGTAGCTGAACTGCCCCTTTTCCTGGTTTGGCATAATCTGGTGAACAAAATAGGCTGAGTTTGTCCGCTAGCTCCCATCTGTCCCTCCCCCCTCTGCCTCCCGCTCCTCTGTTCCTCCCCCCCTCCCCAAAAAAAACCAAAACTGTAACCAACCAAGACGAATACAAGCCAAGTTTTCTATGATGTGTGAATGCAACCGAGTCCTGCATGAACAAAGCCTATAAGTTGCTTAAAGTCAGAACCTGCGCATTGTGTAATAATCTTTCCAATCTTTCCATCTGATCAGTCAAATAACAATAGGAACTCTTTGTCTTCCAGATGCCCCCAAAGCAGAGAGAAGTAGTGGCAGACTATTTGCCAAAAGAACCTGAGTTTTATGCTTTCACCCATTGGCGTTTAAGTCCCTCCTAACCAGATCTCCATCTAATATGTGTGACATATTTGATACAACTGCAAGGCGGGGAAATTGCCTTTGCAATTAGTATTGATAGGTGGCATGCTGGCTTCAGAGGATACAGAGATAGTTAACATTCAATCACATCTTTGTTAAAAAGGAAGATAAAAGGTTTGGCATTGTGGATCAATAAAAAAAAGTGTGTGTAGCCCAGAAACTTACACAATTGTCTGTAAAAATAGAACTAATGGATGCAAACGCAATTGAAGTCAGCAAGATGTCCTTTTGAGTGACATCCATGGAATTCTGCTGGGTATCAATTACAGCCAATCTTACTCCATTCGAGGAATGTAAAATGATCACCCTCATCATTGTAATTTAGTGATAAGGAATTCAGTTCACTTTCCTCTTTCACACACAGCGAAAGAACTGATCGCGGGGTGGCGGAGGGGGAAGAAGGAACAACCCTCTTTCAACCTAGCCTACTTTCATGGCAGTTGCAGCGAAGAGAATTGCTTCTTTCTTAATTTTGTTTACCCAACCCTTCAGAGTAGTTGCCATGCATGGAATAAAACAAGTCAGTTCCTTCCCCAAAGTTTTTTTTACATTATAGAAGGGATGGGGATAAAAAAAAAATGCATACAAAGGCATATACCGCTTCTGCAAAAGGTGCGGTAGCTGTCCTAATGGGCCAGCTGGCACGGAAACTCTTCGGGATCCAGTGAAACAAAGGCAATGGAAAGGTTGATTCCAATTGACTATTGCTATTGGAGGAAAAGGAGAAAACATAGTGAAGGGGGAAAAAAATAGCATAATAACAGATTAGAGCATCAAAAAGCAGCAAGGATGGGAATAACCCCTCTTTCAGTCGATGAGCAAAACTGATTATGGTCTAAACGGGAGCTGTTTATGGTACTGAAAACTTTTCCCCCTCATCTTCAGCCTTCTGGGTTTATTACAGTAGACCAGTCTTTCTCAACCTGGGCAGTTTGAAGATGTGTGGACTTCAACTCCCAGAATCCCCCAGCTAGCATAACTGAATGACAGGAATTGTAGTCTACTGATGGGAGTTGTAATATGCTGCAGTGTTTCTCAACACGATTTAGGGGACTAGAGGCTAAAATATACGATGAAGTACTATGCAAGTACTAGGCATGGCTAGTTTAGCAAAGAGAAGGACCAGGGGAGACATGATAACAGCATTCCAATACTTGAAAGGCTGCCACAGAGAGGGGGGGGTACCCCCTCCAAAGCACCCGAAGGCCAGACAAGGAATAATGGATGGAAACTGTTCAAGGAGAGATTCAGCCTAGAATTTAGGAGAAACTTTCTGACAGTGAGAACACTCAACCAATGGAACAGCTTGCCCTCGGATGTTGTGGGAGCTTCATCACCGGAGGCTTTCAAGAAAAACTTGGACTGCCATTTGTCCTAAATGGTGTAGGGTCTCTCGCTTGGGCAGGGGTTGGTTGAAAAGACCTTCCAACTCTGTTAATCTGTTCATCTGCTAATCAACCTGGGAAGTTTGAAGGTATGTGGATTTCAACTCCCAGAACTCTACAGCCAGCATAGCTGAATGATGGGCATTATAGTCTACTGACAGGAGCTGTAGTCTACTGCAGCGTTTCTCAACCTGAACATTTTGAAGATGTGTGGACTTCAACTCCCTGAATTCCCCAGCCAGGATTGTTGAGTTTAAGCCTGCACATTTTCAAACTGCCCAGATTGAGAAATACTGCAGTAGATTACAACTCCTGTCATTCAAGGTGTGGCCAAGCCAATTTTGTATGATGGGAGAGGTAGTACCAGATAGCTGGATAATACCAGGTTCAGGAGGCCAAACCATTGTATCTGCTTTCTCTTTAATTTTGTACAAAACTTCCATAGCCACAGAGACCTATTATACAAAAAGTGGCCTTCACTTTCTGCTTCGCTGTGTATATTGTGACTTGGAAATAGTCTAGGGTAAATAAAGGCATCCTTCTAGGAAGAAATGACACAAACACACCCTTAGATTCCAGCATGAGTACCTCCAGCTGTTAGAAGGCTTTAAAAATACATTATTACCATTAATAAAAACACAAAAGTACTTCCTCAGCTTGCAAGTATATCAAATGCACCCATTTGAGCGATGACATCAATGGGAAAATGGGAGTTAACAAGAAAAGATTAGCCAAGAGTTTTGTGCCTCCTTCTCAATCACACAGTGAGTTGAACTCTGGTGAAGCTCCTGTTTTGCACAAAGTAAAATCCAAACCAACTTTTGACCTTGTTGCAGATGCATTTGAAAATGCTCTCAGCAAACCCTTGGAATGATCCAGTCAAGTTCACACTTAGCTCAACATTGTACCCGGATGCACAATCTCCTTCAAGCGACATTGGGCATGGTAAAATACCATCATCCATACGCTCTTGTGCTATTTGTACTTGGCACAGACAAGTCTGCACTTAGTCCAAAGCCACACTGAACTATGTAATAGCCTGCAGTTTGCATTTGATGAAAAGAATAGATTGGAGTCTAAGTGCAGTTAAATTTCTCATTATAATGTTTTGACAACTTTGATACAGGCTTTAAATATCTCAGTTCCTTGTCTCCTTGAGAGCATCTCTCAGGTTCTTGATGAAAACTGGTTAAATCATACCTTCACAGAGCTAGTCAGGTGAGAGTATGAGGTATTTTGAATAATTTATTCAACATAATCCTCTTATTGACAATGAATAATTCAGCCAACTCTATTTAAAGCTTGAGACCCACTTCTGTTTCTCCTTGAGACCCCTCTTAAGTTACTATGGGAAGATCAAAGAAATTGCAGTCGATATTGCAATATTTCTACAACCTGTTAAATGGTTTTTACTGCAATCCATTTTTCCTCTGCTGAGCCAGAATGCTTTTGGTGGACAGGATCTCATAAATGCTATCCTTTAATACTGTGCAAATCTACTCAGAATTTTCAGCCTTGAATGCATCATATGTTTCAATACCAAGGATGCATGTTTGACATTGTTGAAATCAGTGTTAAGCAGTAGCGGGATTCAAATTTTTTTACTATCAGTTCTTTGGGTGTGGCTTGGTGGGCATGGCATGGCTTGGTGGGCATGGCATGGCTTGGT
>BLBF01000036.1:23011143-23026134 GCA_015471245.1 Laticauda colubrina | reverse complement strand
TTGGTGGGCATGGCATGGCTTGGTGGGCATGGCATGGCTTGGTGGGCGTGGCTTGGTGGACATGGCAGGAGAAAATTATTGCAAAATCCCATTCCGTCCCCACCCCACTAACCTGCTTTCCAGCTCTGTTCTCCTGTGCAGGGCAACAAAAGAAGACCCAGCCAATCAGATGGGACTCAGGAGGCAGAGAAAAGATGGGAGTGGGGCCAGTCAGAGGTGGCATTGGGCAGTTCTCCAAACTACTCAAAATTTCCACTACCGGTTCTCCAGAACTGGTCAGAACCTGCTGAATTTGACACTCCTGGTCTACAGCCTCCCTGACTCCCCCTGTTTCCTTGACATGGGGAAAAATCTTTTTCCTGTCAAGATTGCGACTCTTACTTAAAGGGAGGAGTCCTACTTAAGAGGCTTACTTAAAAAAAGAGGACTTTTTTGTCATTGAGATGGTGTTGGAAACGTTCCCCTTTTCCCTGCTCATGCATCTGTTTGTGGTTCACCAGCAGCAATCAGGAGGATGTTCCCAAGAAGCCTGTGCTGGGTGTGAGTGAGAGCAGGACGATTCATGGAAGAGCAGCACAGGCGACTTGGGAGTAAGAATGCTAATTAATGGCCCCTCCCTCTAGGGAATATAAGCCTGTTTTCAAACGGCTTTTGCCTTTGCAAAAGGCAAAAGTTTGAAGGACTTAGTGTGATGATTACAGACTCTGATTTGTTGGACTAATTGGCTGCAAGCCATCTGTTCTCTACAAAGAGGTTTATTTGTGGAATAAAGCTGTGAAGTTTTGGAGTTTATCTGTGTTTGCTTTCGGAAACTTTGGCTGGGACAGAACAGCATTGTCTAATTTCTCTTCCTCGAATTTGATGGGAAAATTTACAAAAACCGTTGGGGTCCAACTCTGCTAGCTTATGTGATAAATCACCTGCCTTATGGTTTTCAGCAAGGCTGTGAATCACTGTCAGGATCATGGAGATTTGGAACATAAGGGTTGGAAGGCTTAAGGGAAGTTCATCTGTTCCAACTTCCCATGGAACCCTCAAAGGGTTGGGGACTTTGTCATTCAAGGTTTAAGACCCTGATGTACCTTTGCAATTGGGTCTTGGTTCCTCCTCTTTTCCATCTGAAAAGTCCAATGTTCATTATTCGTCTGTAGAGATTCTCAGTCATTTAGGTCATGGTTGTCCCAAAGGTGCTTTTTTAAGAGGCAAGTGGATTTTCTTGTTTTTTTCTTTTGAAGATGTTTCGCTTCTCAACCAAGAAGCTTCATCAGCTCTGACAGGATAGTGGGGAATGGAAGGATTTATATTCCTTGCAGACAGCTGGACATTTGCATCCTTTTAGAGAGGGTTGTTGAAGCACTTGGAGGTTTATCTGTGTCATCAGGGTCATTCAGCTGCGAACAGAATAGAATAGAATAACAGAGTTGGAAGGGACCTTGGAGGACTTCTAGTCCAACCCCTTGCTTAGGCAGGAAACCCTACACCACTTCATACCACTTCAAATGTCCAGCTGTCTTCAGGGAATATAAATCCTTCCATTCCCCACGAACCTATCAGAGCCGAAGAAGCTTCTTGGATGAGAAGTGAAACATCTTCAAAAGAAAAAAAAAAAGTCCAATTGCCTCATGAAAAAGCACCTTTGGTCATCATTGTTATTCATAGTTGATTGTCAGAAAAATAATCAATTACCATAGCAGCCCTAAACCTTTTGGGCACCAGGGACCAGTTCTGTGGGAGAAAAAAAATTCTACAGATGAGGTGCATGTGTGTGGTTTCACGCACATGTGCAGATGAACTTCAATCACTTGTGCTGCCCTATTTCTAATGGGCTATGGACTTATCCTGGTTAGGAACCTCTGTGTTGCCAGATAGAACTTCTGATTATCATCTGTTAAATAGAGTTCTTTCTCCTTTTCACACTTTCACATTTTGATACTTCACACACACACACACATACACACACACACACTGAGACAGACAGACAGACAGAGAGAGAGAGACAGAGATAAAGAGAGAGGGGCAGCATGTATGTATGTGTCTTTGTGTGTATGTGCATACATGCCCTTTTGCAGAGATGGGCTGCTAGGGATTCGCAGGAATTTGGGAGATCCTCTAGCTAAGCTTCTGCACAGTTCAGAGAACTCCCAAATCCCACTCCTGCTGGCCTCGCCTACCCCACCCTCCCTTCCCAGAAGTCCCCACGTGGCCCATTTTAGATGCAAGTAAGTGCAGGGAGCGTGCAGAGACTCGGGGAGGGTGAAATATTGGCCTCCCGGAAGTTCAGGAAGGCCAGAAATGGGCCTGTTTCCAGCTTCCAGAGAGCCTCCGGAAGCTGGGGAGGCCATTTTTGCCCTCCTGGAGGCTCGAAGAAAGCCTCTGGAGCCCGGGAAGGGCAAACCCTCCCCACCCTGGTGCAGGAGGCTGACTAGGCCACACCCACTATGGCCACACCCACACAGCAACCAGGCAGAAAACCCTTTGCTAAAGTTTTGGAAGCCCACCCCTGCCCTTTTGCATGTCTCAGCTGAGCTTTTTTCCATTTTGTGGCCTGGAAATCTTTCCTAGCCTGAACAACCTCCAGACATGTGGGCTTCAATTTCCAGCATCACCCTGTCCTGGCTGGGAATTTGGGAACTTCAAGTCTGCGCATCTAATGGAGAAACCCTGTTCAGGTATCAGAGGAATAAGCTCTCCTCTGTGTGTGTTTATTCTTAGCTTCTTACATACCGGGCCTGTTGTCCAGATGTTCCTTCTCTTCAGAAGCCTTGTCTTGCCCTTGTGGTTCTTTTCTTCCAGGAAAAATAAAAATAAGAATCAATTTGGGTGAATGGAAGTGGAAAGGGAAGGCTGAACGGAGAAGCATAACTTTCCCAATGCAAGGCTCTTTTATTGCTGTTCATTGATTTTTCAGCGCCTAAAAGAAATAAATGAAAACATGAGCACAAATAAATATCTGATTACCAGCGAGTGGAGCTATCTTTCTTCAAGCAGAGTCAAGAATCTGTCTGGATGCTATTGAAGCCTGAGGTTGTACCATGATCTGATGGCCTATGTGCCCCCTTTCAATTCTGTGATTTATTTATTTATTCCATCTTGATTATTTTTAGAAATAACTCAAGGCAGAGAGTTAACACTCCTCCCACCTCCTACTTTCTCCACAACAATAACCCTATGAGGTGGGATGAGCTGAGAGAGAGTGACCAGTGCAAAATCACCCAGGAAGCTTTCGTGCCTAAGGTAGGACTAGAACTTCATCCTCTCCTGGATCACTGGCCCAAAGTCATCCAGTTAACTATGATGCCTAAGGTGGGACTAGAACTCACAGTCTCCTAGTTTCCTTAACTACTGACTTATGGTGCCTAAGGGAGGACTAGAACTCATAATCTCCTGGTGACTGGCCCAAAGTCACCCAGTTGACTATGATGCCTAAGGTGGGACTAGAACTCACAGTCTCCTGGTTTCCTTAACCACTGATCTGATGCTATGATGTCATTTAGAAGTGTTTCTCAACCTTTGCCACAAAGATGTGTGGATTTCAACTCCCAGAATCCCCTAGTCAACATGATACTTACTGTATGTTCTTATAAGTATCTGGGTGCCAAGCCACGAAGGGCTTTATAGATATAAACTAGCAGCTTGTATAGGACTCAACAACAACCATAACAGAAAGAAAGAACCTTGGAGATCTTCTAGTCCAACTGCCTGCTCAAGCAGGAGACCCAGGAGTGGGATTCTACCAGTTCGCACCTATTCGCTAGAACTGGTTGTTAATATTCTAAGCAGTTCGGAGAACCGGTTGTTAGAAGAAATTACTGGCCTAATCCTGTAAGGAAGACAGGAAGGAAACATTCTGATGTTGCTTACAGAAACTGCCTCTCTGTTCACCCTTATTACATTCTCGGCAGGACTAGACTTCCTGTCTCAGGAACTTCTCTGGAGTTTTTTTCCTTCCTTTGCTGGTACTTTGCTTGTGTGGAATGACCATTCAAAGTTACAATGGCACTGAAAAAAGTGACTTATGACCTTTTTTCACACTTACGACTGTGGCAGCATCCCCATAGTCATGAGAGGCCAGCCGAGGAAATCCATGCCTCGATGTGAGTGATATTGAGTTGGCCATGCCCAGCCAATAACAGGACCACCAAAACACACCCACCTGGTCACATGACTACCAAGCCACACCCACCACCTCAGCCACGCCCACATAACCAGTTGTTAAAAAAATTGAATCCCACCCGTAAGGAGACCCCATATTATAACATTTTATACAAATGGTTCTCCAACCTCTACTTAACCTCTAGTGTTGGAGCACTCACAATTTCTGGAGGCATGTCGTTCCACTGATTAATTGTTCTCGCAGTCAGGGAATTTCTCTTTATTTCTAGGTTGCTTCTGTCCTTGTTTAGTTTCCATCCATTGCTTCTTGTCCTGCCTTCAGGGGCTTTGAACAATAGGTTGACTGACTCCCTCTTCTTTATGGCTGCTCCTCAGACATTGGAACACTGCCATCATGTCACCCCTAGTTCTTCTTTTCATGACTCATAACCGATTCCAGCAACCATTCTTCGTGTTTCAGGGTGCCACTCTTCTTCACGCCGCCTTGCACCGCTGTCTAGATGGAAAGAGGTGGGACAAACCCAGCGGTGGGCTGCAATTTTTTTTAATAACCGCTTCTCTGGATGGGCAGGCGTGGCCAGTTGGTCATGTGACTGGGTTAGTGATGTCACTCATCACACCCAGCCCCACCTCCCAACCACTCGCCTCAAAGGAAGAGGCAAGATTGAGACAGTTGGGGCGAACCCCACCACAGGCTGGCCCTGCCCATTTTTCAGCCTGTTTTCGAGGTGTTTCCACGGTGTTTTTAGGCCACTTTCAGGCCACTTTTCGGGGGCATTGTGCCCACAAAATGGCCTGAAAACAGCCTGAAAAACGACCCAGAAAAAGGTCTCAAAATGCCCCCCAAAGCAGGCTGAAAAGCGGGCAGGAGCAGGGCCAGCCAGTGGTTCACCAAATTGCACCTAAACTTAACTACCGGTCTACTAGAACCGGTGCGAACCGGCAGCAGCCCACCCCTGGGCAAGCCTTTAGAAACTACATCACTGTGTGTTTTACTAACAGCTAGTAAGATTCTCATGTCCTGTTATAAAATGGTTCTTCTCCTTCCGGTAGTCCAGAATCCTGGACTCTTGGTGTGAGGGTGACCCCTACTGGCATTATAGAGAAATTCAAGTGGTGTCCAAATCCTACGGATTTTCATCACAGTAGATTAGTTTGGGCACTTAAAACATTTTGAAGAGTGAAAGATTTCAACTGTTTGGCACGTTAATCTCTCCTTCTCCACAGATGATCAAATGGTAGATTTTTAAATAAGCAGGCTCAAGACAGATTAGGATGTGAACAAGAGACCAGGAAATCACCTTGATTTACTGGTACCCACAGGGTGTGATTTAAAAAAAAAAAAAAAAATCAGGACGATGGCCATGTTTTTTAATGCTCAATCCAAGAAATTGCTGGTTACATTAGCACAGGCAGTCAAGTGATAGCATCACTTTTGCAATAATAGTTTCTTAAGTTTTGTTAAGAGGAACTATTTTATTATTTAGCAAAAGCTGATCTGTTACAAGAGGTCTAAGGACCAGGGGAGACATGATAGCAGTCTTCCAATATTTGAGGGGCTACCACAGAGAGGAAGGGAGGGTCAAGCTGTTTTCCAAGGCACCTGAAGGCCAGACAAAGAATGATGGATGGAAACAGAACAAGGAGAGATTCAACCTGGAAATAAGGAGAAACTTTCTGACATTGAGAACAGTCAACCAATGGAACAGAAGTTGCCTTTGGAAGTTGTGGGAGTGCCATCACTTGAAGCTTTCAAGAAGAGACTGGACTGCCTTCTGCCAGAAATGGTGTAGGGTTTGTTTGGGCGGGCGGTTGGACTAGATGATCTTCCAGTTTCCTTCCAACTCTGTTCATCTCTAATCTGTAAATATCCTGTTGGATTCAATTACTGAAGCACCACCAGAGCTCTCCAAGTCCAGCCTGTAATCTTACAATTATACAACATGAACTGTAGGAATCTGTAGAAACAAAATGGGGGAAAGGCCTATATTTAAAATGATGAATGAGAAGCAGATCCTAGAAAATCAAGATGGCTGATACTCAAACCACTTATATAGAAGGCTCAACATGATTTGAATTGCTGCTTTAAAAAGCCTGTAGTTCTGCATCCAGTTCTGAGGTAAAGGTAACATCTGTCATGGAGCTTACACAGAGTTTGCATAAAGATAACCCTCAACTTGTAACCGTAGCCTGGACCAGAATTTCTGTTAGAATTCATAGAACTACTGTAACATGATTGTTAAGTGATTCACACCCTTTTTTTTGGCCATTTTTTGTTAAGCAAATCACTGCAATTGTGAAGTGAATCTTGTGGTCATTAAGCAAATCTACTTTCTCCCATTGATTTTGCTTGTTGGAAGCCAGCTGGGAAGGTTGAAAATGCTGATCACATGACCCTGGTGTCATGGATAGGGTTAAGGTTAGGGTTAGGGTTGGGAGTAATGCTCCCAACCAATTCAAGACTCTGGCCTTGGCTTCCTCAAAAATCCTGTTATTGGGTACATCATATAGTCAACTGTGAAACCAACACTGAATAATTCTTGCATTTTTGGTATATGTGACTTGTAACATGAGGAGGGTGGCCAGTATCTAAAGAATAGATACTGTCCATCCCCTCATGTCACAGGTCACGTTAGCCAACCGAGCAGGTGATGAACTTCTCAGCACTCCCTCCTCGAGGTTGCTGGGGCACGTTGATCTGACTTTGGTTCTCAGGAGCCTTATCATTGTTATGTCTGGCACATTGGAGGAAAACTTTCTACATTCCAAAAGTCCCCCTCTCCCTCCCCATAAGTATGGCAACTGGGAAACGAAGCAAGAAAAATATGGCTTCCGCTAGAGTCGTTTTGAGAGTTGACACCCAGGACACTACAACCATCGTAAGTACATGCCAGTTGCCAAGAGTCAAAATTTTGATCACATGATCATGTAAATGCAAAAAACATTTGTAAGTCACTTTTTTCAATGCCACTGTAATTTCCAGCTCGACCCTGACCAGCTCAAGGCTGACATAGCCTTCCATCCTTCTGAGGTAAAATGAGGACCCAGATTGTTGGGATCAATATGCTGACTCTGTAAATTGCTTAGAGAGGGCTGTAAAACACAGTGAAGTGGTATATAAGTCTAACTCGAAGTATTATTGCTAACAGTCGCTAAACAAACAGATCGTAAGTTAAGGACTACCTGTACTGGGCTGTAAACTTCCCAGTGACCACTAAGGTAGTGGTCTTAGTGACCTTAGTGACCACTACTCAGGTAGTGGTCACTAAGGCAGCTAAGGTAGAATTTTCTGAGCTTTTTGTGTGTCTAGTGGACTGCAGATTTCCTGCAATTGAAATCTGGTAGCCCCAAAGTCTCTTATCCAGAATCTCTCCTTTCCTAGTCATCACCATTCCATTTGCAGAAATCAATAATTGCCCATGATTGACAGTCTCTATTTTTGATTGGTTACATTCCTAATCCATTATGCTGTCTCTTGGCTTATCTCTTTCTCCCAACATTTCCTTTTATTCCAGGAAAAATAAAAGCAAGAATCCATTTGAGCAAATGGAACTGAAATGGGATCTTACCAGGTTACAGAAACTGTTAAAAAAATAAAGGCATCTTACTTTTTTTATTGAATCCAACCAAGTGAGCTGGGCCTCTCTGCTGATTTCTTTCTTTTTTTTTTTATGAGCACCAAACCGAAATCTATCTCCACGCATCCCTGCATCCGAGTGAATTTTCTGCTGCCTTGGCAATAAACAATAGGGATTTCTAAGCATTTGAAAGAAACAACTCCACTACTTTTTGCATGGAACAATGAAGCAAAACAGAGAGGTTTTCCCAGCTAGGATGGCATAAAATCTCACCTATTTTGTTTGTTTGTTTGTTGCAGATTCAGAGAGGAAGAGCATGGAAATTCTAGGCTGGGATGAAGTTCACTTCACGTTGTTGGCTCAGTATGGAGAATTGGGAGATAAGTTCCTTCAGCAGTTTCTCTCTCTCTCTCTCTCTCTCTCTCTCTCTCTCTCTCTCTCTCTCTCTCTCTCTCTCTCCCTCTCTCCTCTCTCTCCCTCTCTCCTCTCTCTCTCCCCCACCTCTCTCTTTTCTCTCTCTCTCTCTTTTCTCTCTCTCTCTCTCCCTCTCTCCTCTCTCTCTCTCCCACCTCTCTCTCTTTCCTCTCTCTCTCTCTCCTCTCTCTCTCTCCCCTTTCTCTTTTCTCTCTCCGTCTCCCCTCTCTCCCCTCTCTCTCTTCTCTCTCTCTCTCTCTCTCTTTCCTCTCTCTCTCTCCTCTCTCTCTCTCTCTCCCCTTTCTCTCTTCTCTCTCTCCGTCTCCCCTCTCTCTCCTCTCTCTCTTTCTCTCTCCAATGCACCAAGGAATGAATATCTAGCCTTAATGCTGACTAAGAGCAGAGGCAGCACTACTGCTGTTCTGTCTTACCCTCTATTCGTCCCTGAGGGAAAGCACACAGAAATCCCTCTTTTTGAACTGAAAGAGAGGAAGAGGAGGACGGGGCAGTATGTCTTCTAAGAAAACCTCAGGACAAAGGAAATGGGAGCTGGTGAGATGGTAAGTGATACTGGGATAGCCCTGAGTGATGCAGAATGGGAAGCTGTGGGGAGCCCAGCTTCCTCCTGCCCAGGAGAAAGGCTCCAGGCTAGGGAAATATATAGTGATAAATAGTTCTGCTTTAAAACCAGAATAAGAAAGAAAAAAAAAAAAAAAGAGGTAGCAATCTCGAAAAGAAAGACCCAACCTGGACTTGGGTTTGTTGCCTAAAAAAAGGAGGCACCTGTGAACTTGGAGCCAGGGTTCAAGATAGGCATCTCACCAGGGATTTCTGAGAGAAGCAGGTTGAATTAGTAGTTTGGTGGTGTGGTTAGATCACTTCCAGCTGGTCTCTTCTGGAGGTGGCACGAGCTATTTCCATGTTTTCATAATACTGATGTTTGCAGATGCAAGTAGGCCATAACTCAAAGTGAAATATTTAGGAAAGTAATATATTTGGACATAAAAATGGGAAAGTTTATTTATTTACTAGATTTTTTTTATCCTGCCTTTTTTATTACTTTGTAAATAACTCAAGGTGACAAGCATACATAACACTCCTTTCTCCTCCTTCTTCCCCCCAACTCCCACAACCTCCCCTCCCCCCAAAAAATCAGGGGTGGAATTCAGCTGATTTGGGCTGGTTTGGGTGAACCGGATGTAAAATTTACATCCGGTTCACCAGTATTTGAAGTAGTTGAACCGACCGGGTGGCCCCACCCACCCTGCGCCTTCCCTCCCAGGAGTCTCAACGCAGCCTGTTTTGGATGCAGGTAAGTGCAGGGTCTGTACAGGAGATCTGGGAGGGCAAAAATCAGCCCTCCTGGAAGTTTCAGCAGTCCAGAAATGGGCCTCTTTCTGGCTTCCGGAGGGCCTCCGGACCCTGGGAGAGGCTGTTTTCATCCTCCCGGAGGCCCGAGGGAAGCCTCCGGACTCTGGGGAAGGTGAAAAACAGCCCTCCCGAAAGTTCTGGTATGCCATGCCCACCATGGCCATGCCCACCCAGCAACTGGGCAGAGAACCGGTTGTTGGGATTTTTGAATCCCATCCCTGCCCCCCAACCAGTCAGGTGGACTGGACTGAGAGAGGTTGATTGGCCCAAAATAATCACGCAGAGGACTTTCATGCCTAAGGTAGGACTAGAACTCATGGTCTCCTGATGATTGGCCCAAAGTCACCCAACTAGCTCTCAGTACTAGGCTGGGACTAGAACTCACAATCTCCTGGTGATTGGTCCAAAGTCACCTAACCAGTTTTTATGTCTAAGGCAGGACAAAAACTCACTGTCTCCTGGTTTCTATGCCAGAATCTTAACCACAATGCCAGATTTGCTCTCTAAGTTGTCCTTGCAACTCCACAAATATAAACTCTCTTGCAGCACAGTTCTGTTAGATAACACAACGGGACTTCATGTTAGTAGTCCAACATAATACGAATAACTATTCATTTATCGACTTTTTTGTACTGAGCACCATCTATTCGTGGTTGAATTGCCTGAATTGCTTGTAATTTATTTCTTTTGATTTTTTTTTCTTTTTTGCAACAATTGCAAGGAAATATTGTACACATTCCTGGAAAAGACTGCAACCCGTTTAGTGTTGAGCACTAATCAATTTGTGGGGATTTTTTAGGCACCACAAGACTGTCTGTTCTTGGGACTGATGGTCTTATGAATGAAAAGACAATTCATTCTATATACAAATTTAGAAACGTTTCTCCTGCAAAAGAAATTTATACTCTGTTGCTTTGAGGGTAGGGCATAAATTAATATTCTCTATTGTCTTGTTGGAACAAAAGGATGTTTCCCTCAATTTAAATCAATTACTGGTGATTTCATGGACATTGAAAAAAATATTTTGGTTTTCTAATATACATACAATTTTAGCATTTCCTGCCAAGTAACAATCAGGTTCAATCCTGCTTAATTTTCCAAATATCTTAGAAGAAAGCAACAACGGATAATGTCTGCATTATCAAGACAATGATATGGCTCCAAGATGTCAATTTTGACTCCAAGATATTTTAAATTTTAGAAAAGGAAAGAATGCTTAAATTTCAGGATGAATTTGCAGAGTTTCAGAGGCCAAAAAATGAGTTATGAAGTTCCTGGAAGACCAGATGTGATCCAGGATTGGAAATGCCCCGTTTTGATTGATAATAGGAAGACTAATTACAACAAGGAGTTGTGGGATTGAAAGAATTAAAAAACAAAGACCAACATCCAGCATTTAACACCATTTAAAGTGTGTGTGTGTATGTATGTATGTATATATATCTTTTTGACTCCTGGGGATTGTCTGGAGTCCTGCAAGTTCCTGTATTTTTCTTGGCAAGATTTTTTAGAAGTCACTTTCCCCTACCTGCTTCTTATGGCTGAGAAATGATGTTGTGCCAAGAGTGGGACTAGAACTCATGGTCTCTTGACTTCTAGCCCGGCACCTCTCCCATTATATTGGATTGGCTCTCTGAAAAGCTTGAAAAAAAGTCACCCTCATCCCTGATAAAGTTCCAGAGAGTTATGAAGATTTTGGGCTTTGGGAAGAGGCATCTTCTGCTCAGGTATAGGAGACCACGTCCCTGGTTTTGCTTCCCCAAATGGCCAATCCAATGATGAGGTTTTAATTGTATTTATTTATATTCCGTCTTTATCATTTTTATAAATACTTCAGTGTGGCAAATGCACAATGCACCTTCCTCCTCCGATTTTCCAGACAAAAACAACCCTGTGAGGTGAGTTTTCAGTCAGCTTTCATGCCTAAGGTGGGACTAGAACTCACCATCTCTTGGTGATTAGCCCCAAATCACCCAACCCACTTTCATGGTGAAGGTGGGATTACAACTCAGCATCTCCTGGTGATTGGCCCCAAGCTTCCCAACCAGCTTCTATACTTAAGGCAGGACTAGAACTCACAGTCCTCTGTTTTCTAGGCTGGTGCTTTAATCACTAGACCAGGGATGTCAAACTCACAGCCGGATGCATCATGCGTTGGCCACGCCCTTCCCTGTTTTAGCAAAGGGGGAAAAAGTTGCGATATATGATGCTGTGTGTTTGACACCCTTGCACTAGACCAACCTGGCCCTATGAATGAAAGATTTCAGGGCAGTTAGTTTACACCTCTAATTGGTTCTTATCTCTGATTTTTTTTTAAAAGTATGAAAATAGGCATACTTTTCTGTATTTCTGCTGTGACAGCCCTACTGTGGGAATGATAGTTTTGGCTGCAGCATTTTCTAATCAGGAATCAAAGCAGACTTTCCCAAACCAGCGTGGGAAACGGGTAACTGTCGAGGGTCTTGAAATTGTATGCACACCAAAGCGGAAAACACAAACAAGAGATCTGCCTTGTATTCTGGCAGACTAGAAGATGACTTGGAAGCAGAGTAAAATTGGGTCTGATTGGGTGAGAAAGCACCTGGAAAGCCCAGAACTATAGTCTAGATTAGGAGAGTAAAATATTCCAGAGTAAGACTATCATTACCATATTGAAAATAATATGGATTTGCAGGCTTGATTTTAGGTACCTGGCTAATCTAGTATGATGTACTCAGCTTAGTTGGGACTCCAAAAGTCCTTGGAAAATTCCCAACAATTTTTATTTAATTCTTTCAATGGATGATTATCAGATATGAATCTAAAACCTTGAGGTCTAAAGGAGGAGATCATAGTTCAGCCCTTCCAGAGACAGAATCATTGGGACTTTCTTTTTTTTTTTTAAAGGGCTCAGGAGTACCACAGCCTCTGCTCTAGAGCCAGTCTTTGAAATGCTCATTGGCACATTTGCCTTTACCAGGCAATGGCTGTTGACAATTCTACTGTGGTTGGTGATAGCTCTTCCTGTCAGTGGAGAGGAGAAAAGCCTGAATCCAAATAGATTAAAACTTGGGTTCCCTTTTCTCTTGTTTTTCATCAGAAAATGCTGAACAGGTGGGCTGAGGGAATGAGCACCAAGGGGTTGAGTTATAATGAAAAATCAGTGAGTAGGAGAGGGTGCACTGAGATTTCTATTCCTCTGATTCAGTGGTGGTATTCAAAATATTTTACTACCAGTTCTGTGGGCGTGGCATGGCGGGCATGGTATGGCTTGGTGGGTGTAGCTGGGTGGGCATGGCTTGGTGGACGTGGCAGGGGAAGGATATTGTAAAATCTCCATTCCCTCCCCACCCCAATAACCTGCTTTCCAGTTCCGTTCTCCTGTGCAGGGCAACCAAAGGAGATCCAGCTGATCAGTTGGGACTCAGGAGGCAGAGAATAGATGGGGGTGGGGCCAGTCAGAGGTGGGATTTACTGGTTCTCCAAACTACTCAAAATTTCAGCTACTGGTTCTCCAGAACCTGTCAGAGCTGGCTGAACACCGCCTCTGCTCTGATTGCTCTTCCTTCCT
This sequence comes from Laticauda colubrina, assembly GCA_015471245.1. NCBI lineage: Eukaryota > Metazoa > Chordata > Lepidosauria > Squamata > Elapidae > Laticauda > Laticauda colubrina. Next base: position 23,013,108 of record BLBF01000036.1, on the reverse strand, counting down.
CTTCTTCAGATTGCTTGCAAATTGAAAGGAAGGAAAGAAGGAAGGGAGGGAGGGAAGACTTCCTAGATGGATGTCACACAAACCTTCTCCCTCAACTGACTGCATTTGATGCCTCTGAAACCACTAAACTACAGTAGGATGTGAGAAACAATCAGAGCAAAGCTTGTGGCACCAGCATGTAGAAGGAGCTCAATCTATAATGCAAATGAGTTTTTTTTTTCTTTTTTTACACCAAGGGGACCAAAGGAATTGTTAATGGGTTCCTCCAGTTCCATTAAGCTGAGCCAGCCATTGAGGATGATGGGATTTGAAGTCCAACTGAAAAGGAGCTGGGCTTAAGTGGTCCATACAGATTCTTAAGCAACTTCTTCAGATCTGTACTCAAGGGCTCTGGGAAAAAGTCTGCCACACAGAGGTGCCATTCAGCAGGTTCTGACCAGTTCTGGAGAACTGGTAGTGGAAATGTTGAATAGTTTGGAGAATGAGCAAATATCACCTCTGACTGGCCCCGCTCCCATCTATTCTCTGCCTCCCAAGTCCCAGCTGATTGGCTGGGCTTTCTTTTGTTGCCCTGCACAGGAGAACAGAGCTGGAAATCAGGTTAGTGGGGCAGGGAGGGAATGGGATTTTGCAGTAATCTTCCCTTGCCATGCCCACCAAGCCACACCCACCAAGCCACACCACGACCACCAAGCCACGCTCTCAGAACCAGTAGTAAAAAATTTTTTTTGAATCCCACCACTGCTGCCACAGCTGCTTAGACTAGGACCAAGTCAGAGAATTCAACTTGTTTGCAAGAGGGAGTAAGGATTGGAAGATCTAAATTTTTAAAACAGCTTTTTAACAGTGCAAACCACGTTGGTTAGGTGGATCTTTCTGAATTAGAAAGTATGCCTTAGAATCTTATCTGTGGAATGAATTATTTATTGATTATTCTCACTCTTCCTCTGAGTCGTCCAGCAGCTTCTATTTATCTATCACTGCAGTAGCCCTGAATGGCGGGCTTAGCATGGAAATGAAGGCTTGGCTCAAGACCATTGACTGCTTTGTTTGATTGGGTTGGCCCCACTTCTCAGCGGGGTGCACAATAACTCAACAGCTAAGAAGCTGAGCTGGAAAACTTGAGACTCGGGTGGCGCACAACTGGGTGAACTCCCATTATTGCCTCAGCTCTTGTCCACCTAGAAGTTTGGAATCATGAACACATGAGTAGATAAATAGGTACCACTTTGATGGGAAGGCAACAGCATTCCATGTTTTGCCGCATGCTCTGCACTGCGGCATGATGTCATGCTGGCTACATTACTGGCGGAAACATCTATGGACAACACTGGCTCCCTCAGCTAAGAAATGGAGACGAGCACTAACCCCTAGAGACAGACACAACTGGATGTTTACCTTTATCTGTTTACCTTTATGGTTGTTAACATTCTAAGCAGTTCAGAGAACCGGTTGTTAGAAGAAATTACTGGCCTAATCCTGTAAGGAAGGCAGGAAGGAAACATTCTGGTGTTGCTTACAGAAACTGCCTCTCCGTTAACCCTTATTACATTCTTGGCAGGACTAGACTTCCTGTCTCTGGAGCTCCTCTGGAGTTTTTTCCCCTCCTTTGCTGGTACTTTGTGTGGAGTGACCATTCAAAGTTACAGTGGTACTGAAAAAAGTGACTTATGACCATTTTTAACACTTATGACTGCATCCCCATAGTCATGAGAGGTCAGATGAGATGCGTGCCTCGATGTGAGTGATATTGAGTTGGCCACACCCAGCCAATAACATGACTACCAAGCCATGCCCACCACCTAAGCCACACCCACAGAACTGCTTGTTAAAAAATTTGAATCCCACCCCTGGGTATAGGGTTTCCTGCCTGAGCAGGGGGTTGGACTAGAAGATCTCCAAGGTCCCTTTCAATTCTTGTTATTATTCTATTCTATTCTATTCTATTCTATTCTATTCTATTCT
>BLBF01000036.1:22863762-23000657 GCA_015471245.1 Laticauda colubrina | reverse complement strand
GAATAGAATAGAATAGAATAGAATAGAATAGAATAGAATAGAATAGAATAGAATAGAATAGAAGCTGGAAGGGATATTGGAGATCTTCTAGTCAGAGGACCTATATCATTTCAGACAAGTGGCTATCCAGTCTTTTCTTAAAAATCCCCAGTGATGAAGCACCCACAACTTCTGGTGGCAAGCTGTTCCACTGGTTATATACTCATTGTTAGGAAGTTTCTTCTTAATTCCAGGTTGCTTCTCTCCTTGGTTAGTTTCCATCCATTCTTTCTTGTCTTGCCTTCAGGTGTTTTGTAGAATAATTTGACCCTCTCCTTTTGTGGCAGACCCTCAAATACTGGAATACTGCTATTATGTCATCCTTAATTCTTCTTTTCTTTGGATGAGCCCAGAGATCTCCAAACTTGGCAACTTTAAGACTTGTGGATTTCAAGTCCCAGAATTCTCCAGCCAGCTATGGAGAATTCTGAGAGTTGAAATCCACAAGTCTTAGAGTTGCCAAGTTTGGGGACCCCTGGCACGAGCCAAACCCAAATCCTGGAGCCGTTCTGGAGTCTGAACCGGGATGATTAGGGGACTGGAGACTAAAACATTTGATGAATGCTTGCAGGAACTGGGCATGGCTAGTCTACTGAAAAGAAGGAGACATGAGAGCAGTCTTCCAATATTTGAGGGGCTGCCACAGAGAGGAAGGGGTCAAGCTATTCTCCAAAGCACCAAAAGACCAGACAATGGATGGAAACTGAACAAGGAGAGATTCAACCTGGATATAAGGAGAAACTTTCTGACAGTGAGAACAATCAACCAATGGAACAGAAATTGCCTTCAGAAGTTGGGGGAGCGCCATCACTTGAGACTTTCAAGAACAGATTGGACTCCCATATGTCAGAAATGGTGTAGGGTCTCCTGCTTGGGCAAGGGGTGGTGGACTAGATGACTTACAAGGTCCCTTCCAACTCTGATTATCTGTTGGGACATGCACTGTCCCCAGTGGCTGATTCTCATGGTAGAACACAAAAGCACTTTGGAAAGCTTCAAGCCACATCCTTTAAATGTTATTGTTTTGGATGTTTTAAAGGCCTGATGAAACAGTGGGTCTAAGCATCAGCACGATATCCCAGAAAGTGTTAATGTAATAAAACGAATCCTGGTGGAGATCTTTAAAAAATAATGAGGCAAGACCAATGGGTAGTTTTGGTTTCAGCTGCCTTCATGCTGGAGAAACTGAAACGAAAGTTTGCCTTTCCACTTGGGCCTGCACAGGGTTAACGCACTTTGTAACAATCTACGGTTTCAGGTATGTGAGGAGAGGCTGTTTCCGGATTGAGGAGAAGACCATGACTGCATTCCAGTGGTTCTATTCTCCACCCCAGTCTCGAATCGCCAGCAGACCAGATCTGAAAATCCAAAGCAGGTAAACAACCCCAAGCCAAATTATCAATTCAATGCATTTTTATGATGGGGGCCACTCCAGAGGTGGCATTCAGTGGGTTCTGACAGGTTCTGGAGACCCGGTAGTGGAAATTTTGAGTAGTTCGGAGAACCGGCAAATACCACCTCTGACTGGCCCTGCCCCCATCTATTCTCTGCCTCCCAAGTCCCAGCTGATCTTCTGGGTCTTCTTTTGTTGCCCCGCACAGGAGAACGGAGCTGGAAAGCAGGTTAATGGGCTGGGGAGGGAATGGAGTTTTACAGTATCCTTCCCCTGGAATATCCTTCTATTTGCTGACGATGCTGCCATAACTGCTCACTCTGCCTTCAAAACTTATGGATTGTTTTAGCAAGGCCTGCCAAGGTTTTGGACTAACCATCAGCCTTAAAAAACACAAGTCATGGGTCAGGATGTGGATTCACCTCCCTGTATTACATTCTCTGCACAACTTGGTGTACTTTGGCTCAATTATATCTGACACTGTCTCTTTAGACACTGAGCTGAATAAACATATTGGTAAAGCGGCCGCCACATTTTCCAGACTTATAAAGAATAAGACCCTGGCTTCATAAGACCCTGACGGAACATACAAAGATTCAGGTCTATAGAGCCTGTGTCTTGGGCACACTCTTGTACTGCAGTGAGTCTTTCCCCCTTTATGCATGGCAGGAGAGAAAGTTGAACACCTTTCATATGCTCTGTCTCTGACATATTCTTGGTATCACCTGGCATGATAAAGTTCCAAATAGCTCAGTCTTGGAACCGGGGGTGGGATCCAACCAGTGTAACTACTGGTTTGGTTGATTTACATTTTGCAGTGGAGATGAGTCTGCCTACTGAGATGACTGGTTGCTTTCGTGGTTGACTTGGTCCTCAACACCAATAAGACCAAGAAGCTTATAGTGGACTATAGAAGGAACAGACCAGACATCCAGCCTTTGCTTATCAATGGAGACCGAGTGGAGCAAGGGACCAGTTTTAAGTTTCTGGGTGTTACCATGAAAAAGGACCTGACCTGGGGTGCCCACATTGCAGCCCTGGTCAAAAGGGCCCAGCAGAGATTATACTACCTGAGACTTCTCAGAAAACAACAACTGAATGAAAAACTGCTGGTCACCTTCGACTGCTGCTCCCTAGAGAGTATTTTAAGATCCTGCACCTCTGTATGGTTTGCCAATTGCACAGGGGCAGATAGGAAAGCACTCCAGAGGGTTAATGTCATTGCCCAGAACATCACTGGTTGAACCTCTCCCCTCTTTGGAAGAGCTTTATAGCTCCCGCTGCCTGAAGAAAGTTCAAAATATTCTCAAAGATCCATCTCATCCTGGGCATGAGGTAGTTTTTTGAACTATTACCATCTGACTGGTGGTACAGGATAATAAAAACAAGCACAAATAGGCTGAAAAACAGTTTCTAACCCAGGGCAGTAAATCTACTGAATTCTACTGTATAGTGCAATATTAATGCAATATCAGGGGTTTTCAATTCAGTTGTATAGAATGTGAAGGATGTGTGTTTGTGTTTATTTTCATAGTCATAATGTACACTGAAGATGGTATTTAATTTCATTGTACAAGGTGCAATGACAATAAACTAAACTAAACTATATTAAACTAAACTGAACTGAACTGAACTGAACTAAATTGAACTAAACTATATTAAGCTAAACTAAGCGAAACTAAACTATATGAAACTGAACTGAACTGAACTAAACTAAACTATATTAAACTAAACTAAACTAAACTTTCCAAAGCACCAGAAGGCAAGACAAGAAACAATGTATGGAAACTAATCAAGGAGAGAAGCAATCTGAAATTAAAGAAAAACTTTCTAACAGCGAGCACAATTAACCAGTGGAACAACTTGCCTTCAGAAGTTGTGGGTGCTTCAGCATTGAAAGTTTTTAAGAAAAGACTGGATAGCCAACTATCTGAAATGGTATAGGCTCTCCTGCTTGAGCAGGGGGTTGGACTAGAAGACCTCCAAATCCCCCCCAGCTCTATTCTGATAGATAAATTAATTGATTGATGTTGGTCTAGTTGCAGAACTCAAAAAAGATGGAAGGAGGGACTGTGAGGAAGCAAAACTGAAGGTTGTTGGAAGAACATGCAAGTAGTATGTTCACTTTATGACTGCTGCAAAAAAAAAGGTTGCAAAATCAGGTCAATCACATGATGACCCACTTTATGATTGTCACAACTTGCAACTGTTATGGGCATTTTCCATTACAATTGTAAGTTGAGAACTATCTGTAGCAATTAAAAGGAAGATTTCTTTAAATAGCCCATTGCTCCAATAAGTGAGCTAGGTTTTACCAGGGTTTTGTTTTGAAAAAACCAATAGCTTAATTGATTTGATTATTGATTAACTGATTTTAGTTACATTTATATAGCCTTAGAAGATACCCTTTAGTTATTTCAGAAAACAAAGGAAAACAAATGCAACCCAAGTTTGTTTGTTCCAATTTTGAGTTTGTCCTGCTATTGCCAAGCTGCATTAAAATATCAATCAGAATAGAGCTGGAAGGGACCCTGGAGGTCTTCTAGTCCAACCCATTGCTTATCTACTGCTTATATACCGCTTCACAGTGCTTTACAGCCCTCTCTAAGCAGTTTACAGGGTCAGCCTTTTGCCCGCAACAATCTGAGTCCTCATTTTACCCACCTTGGAAGGATGTAAGGCTGAATCAAACGTGAGCCTGGTGAGGTTCGATCTGCCAAATTGCAGGCAGATGGCTGCAGCAGAAGTAGCCTGCAGTACTGCACTCTTAGGAAGTTTCTCCTTAATTCCAAGTTGCTTCTCTCCTTGATTAGTTTCCATCCATTGTTTCTTTTGCCTTCTGGTCCTGATGGATTCCTAACAGGATCCTAAAGCAACAGTGGGTTCTTTAAGGATTGACCCAAAGCATCAAAAAATATTGTTTCATGTTTCATTATTCTACCTTTCTAGTGGTCCAGAACTCTTTGTGTAGCTAAGTGGGGCAGAGGTGACCAAGTGAATTGCTCCAACTGAGCCTTGCCCATTAAGTTTCCAGGACAGACTGTAGCCAACATCTACAATTTCACTCAGAGAAAAGCGTGATGGAGAATAAATCAATACTTCTGCTAATGGAGGTGGCTCTCTGGCTTTGGTGAATCTCCAAAACTTTTAAGAGCAATTAGGTCCTCACACAATGTTTTCAAACTCTCTGGATAAATAGAGAACTTTGCCTCAGTGTAGAAGTGGCTGGTTTTTCTTTGACAGATGCAGGAATACGGGACCAGGAACATGCCGAGATGGATGCATTTATGAAACCTTCCAAAGTGTGTGTATGTGGGGGAATGATAAGACAGAAAGGAAAGAGGAAGGGCAGAGGGGTAATAGAGGAAGAAAGTGATAAAGAGGGGAGGGGAGAGAAAGAGGGAGGAAAAGAGAAGAAGAAAAAGAAGGAGAAAAAGAAAGGAGTGGGAAAGAGAGAAAAGAAAAGGAAAAAAATAAAATAAAAGAGGTTGTAACAGATGGTTCCCCCAATAGATAAGGGCTCTGGAGACCATTATGTACAGTGTTTCTCAACTTCAGCAAATTTGTGTAGACTTCAACTCCCAAAATTCCCCAGCCAGCATGGAGGAATTCTGGAAACTGAAGTCCATACATCTTCAAGTTACTAAGATTGAGAAAGGTTGGTATGAACAACCAGTTGTAATTTCCCCAATTTTCAGGAAGGATATTAAGAAAAAAAAATCAGAAAATGTCAGCTGTCCCAACTTGGTCAGTCAGAAAAGACTCTTGGACTCATGAGTAATGAAAGTACATTTTACTAAAGTCAAGTGGATACAGCATAGTAAAGTTGGATCTGAAGTTTCATGCCCAACTCATCTGGTTAATTTCCCTTTTTCCCCTTAGTTATCTTTTACTGTCTACGACAGTGGTGGGATTCAAATTCTTTTACTACCGGTTCTTTGGTCATAGCTTGGTGGGCGTGGGCAGGGGAAAGATATGCAAACTCTCAATTTCCTCCCCACTCCACTAACCTGCTTTCCAGCTCTGTTCTCCTGTGCAGGGCAACAAAAGAAGATCCAGCCGATCAGCTGGGACTCGGGAGGCAGAGAATAGATGGGGATGGGGGTTCTCCAAACTGCTCAAAATTTCCGCTATCGGTTCTCCAGAACTGGTCAGAACCTGCAGAATATCACTTCTGGCCTAAGAGCATTTTTTTAAAAAGTGTAACAGTCCCTGGTTGTGTGGGCTGGATGGTACCGCATTCCATGGGGTGACCTTGGAACAGCTAGCAGCTCTCACAGGATGGCACCATGAGTAGTTTTAATTTCCCTTCTGCTATCCTCCATCAGGATTCCAAATAACACACCCGTAGCAAACAAAACTCTGAGGCAGGTGGATACCTCAAAGAATGATTTTATTAGATATGTCATATTGGCACAGGCTAGTGAAAACCGACTCTGACTATTCCCGAAGTTTTCACCTGATTAAAAGTTTTTCACTTTCTCAAGTCAATCAGTCACATAGTCCAATCAGGATCCAGTCTCGTTGCTAGGTGACGACAGTCCCTCCCTTCAGAGCACCTGCAGGAATGTCCTTGGTTCCCAAGAGAAAGTATTTTGTTTTGATACAAAACCCAACTATCTCTATTTCTCCCTCCCTGTCCCTCTTCTCCAGTGTGTCAGTACTGAAGTCTCAAGATGGCCTCAGTCAGGCCAGCTTCAGGATTGACACGCCCCTTATCCCACCTCACAACTCCCTCCTGCCTGTTGCATATGGAAGAATGGCATCTAGCGAAACATAGCTGGTGTGGTGGCTTGGCAGTGCTGATGGAAGGTCTCCACTCTAAAGCCCATGTCACACTGGCCAACGGATGCAAAAAGGACACAGCGGACGAGCAAAATGTTCCATCCATTGTTATCCACTCTCAAAAGGGGCAAAAATTTGCATAACCGGAGCGGATAATACGGACGCGGGGAGGACGCAGGGCGGATGCAAAGCGGATGCGGAACAGAAGCCCAGCGGATGGGAGCGGATGGGAGTGGATGGCACATCCGCTAGGCTTCCGGGGGGGCTCAGCAAAGCGGACACGGAACGGATACAGCAGATGCACAGCGGACGCGGAACGGATGAAGCGGATGCACAACGGATGCACAGCGGAAGCCTAATGGATGCCTGGCATTAATTGCGCATGCGGGGAGGATGCATTGCGTCAGCCCCGTGGATATAATGGAAGCAGCTCGGAAGCAGGTCGCCATTCAGAGGAAAGACCTGCTGTCGGACACATCGACTGCCTTGCCTGCCCTGCCTGCATGTCTGCCTGCCAGCCTTGCTGCCAGCCTTGGTTCCTGCCAGCCTCCCTGCCAGCCAGCAACCCCACAACCATGCTGAAGCACAGCAAGCCTCAGCCATCTGCTGCCAGCCCTGGCAAGAGGGACAGGGCTACCATCCCACCCCCTGGCCCTCACTCTGGTTCTGCTGGGCTTCTGCAGCATGGGCTCGCTCTTCTGGGGCTGGGGCTTCTGCTGCTTCTGCTTCTGGAGGAGCTGATGACAAGCACTCCAGCACCAGCCACCTCCACAGCACCTGCACCCTTCACCCCTGAGACTGAGCGACCAAGAGGAGTGCCAGAGACTCATTTTTGTCTTATAGCTTGTTGTTAATAAAGTCTATTTATGATTCACACACTTGCTTCATTTCTTTTTTTTAATAAAGTCTTGCTGGAAACTTTTAGAAATGGTTTAAGCCTTTGCATGCTTGTGAGATGGGTTAAGATAGCTGTGGGATGGGCAGGGATATCTGTGGGATGGGCAGGGATACCTTTGGGACGGGTTAGGATAGCAGTGGGATAAATAAACCTCCAGTGCAAGCATAGTGGGACTGTATGGTCCACCTTCCCAGGTGCCACACCTACGGCCCTTTATTATCAATAATAATGTAATAATTATCCACACATGTCAACATAAACACAAATCTTTATTAAACACCCTGTTCATTGTAGGCCAACCCAACATACATGGCCCAATCTTATCCGTGTGATGAGACAGGCTGAAGGAAGCATCCATTAAGCATTTACCATCCTGTCTTGCCACTCCACTGCTCCAGCTGGGGAGTTGCACCAGTGTTTCAGGAGGTTGCGCTGCTTCTTCGCCTCACGTGAGGCTCTGTTGGGGCCTTGCACATCCTCAGTGTCTATCAGGTTTCGCCCTTGCCTCCATTCCCCAGCCTCCATGTCCCCATTGCTTTGTTGACGGTCCACGAGCCTGTTCTGCAACACTGGGTAGCAGGTGCGCATGAGATTGTGCAGGATGCAGCAAGCTTCCACGATCCTCCTCATGGTCTCTGGGCTATGCTGCATGTTGGTGAGAAGTACCTGGAACCTGTTAGCCAGGATACCAAAGGCGTTCTCCACCACCCGCCTTGCCCTGAACAGCCTGTAGTTGAAGATCCTCTCTTCACGGGTGAGGTATTTGGAGGTGTAGGGCTTCATGAGTTAGGTTGTGAGGGAGAAGGCGTCATCCCCCACGATGAAGTAGGGCACATCTTGTGTGTCATTGGGCAGCGGGTCTGGATTTGGGAAGCCCACCATGAGGTTGTGTTCCAGCCCCTCCTTGAGGTGACTGGTGTTGTATACCTGGGCATCTGAAGATGACCCGTTGCCTGAAGCATCAATGTACATGAACTTGTAGTCAGCATCGACCATGACGAAGAGGACGATGCTGAAGAAGCCCTTGTAGTTGAAATAATTGGACCCTAAGTTGGGTGGAGCTTTGCAGGCCACGTGCTTCCCATCTATGACTCCAACAGTATGGGGGAAGTTCCACTTCTGATACCATTGCTCTCCAACTTTCTTCCAGCCTTCTTCAGTGGAGGGGCACTGGAGGAGCTCCTCCTTGTATTCTTCGATGATGGCCTGCACCACTTCTCTGACCACAATGCTGATGGTGTTGTGTGGCACCCTCCAGCCATACTGCATGCTCCTGTAGGTGGTCCTTGAGGCCAGGTGGTGCAGAGTGAGTGCCACCTTGAGCCCAGGTTCCAGGCTGGGCCGGAAGTTGGTGTTTGTCTTGGTCAACCTGTCAGCCGCTGCACAACTTCGTCAAACATGGCTGGAGGCATCCTCATGAAGTTCTGGAACGCCCGAGTGTCTTCGCTCCTGAGCTGCACCATCAGCTTGTTATACAGTCCGTACTCTGCTCTTCTCCCGATCCATTTTCGGACCCAGACGCTTCTTGGACGCCTCCTTTTCTTCCCGTAGTAGAGTTCACAGAGCCTGTAGATGGGTTCGCACTGTTGCAGAAGGATGCTGGCTGCCGAAAGGACTTTGTCACAATCCATGGTGGACATGACTGGATGCTGTGGAAGAGGAAGAGTCAGATGAAGGCTGCAGAGGTCTGAACCGCTGGGCTGCTGTTCTGAAAGTGAGATGCAGGCGAGTTGCTCCCCCTTTTTATAGGCAGTATAGGTTTTCTGCTAGGCATCCTCTAGGCATCCTCTAGACATCCTTAATATCTGAGATAGGTCCCCTCTGCGAACGTTTTTTCCATTTTAAATGCTTTGTTTTCATTCTGCATCCATTCTGCATCCGTTCTGCTTCCTCCCTGCGTCCGGGTAGATGCGAGTTGCGCGGATGCGAGTTGCGCGGATGCGCAGCGGATGCCTCGCGGATATAGCAGATCCGTAGCAGATGCGTAGCAGATGTGTAGCGGATGCAGAACGGACAAACTGGATACATTTTCCACGCAAAAGTTTTAGGCAGCCCAAAACTTTCGGAGCGGATGAAACGTCCATAAACGGATGCTGGACGGATAGAGAGGAAGCCAAACGGAGGCAGTGAGTACATCGCGTTTTCGAACGGATGGCAAGGTTTTTTGTCCGTTTTACATCCTCTTTGCATCTGTTGGTTCAGTGTGACATGGGCTTAAGATTCATAGCAATACAGGCAGTCCTCAACTTATGACCATAACCAAGCCCAAAATTTATATTGCTAAGTGAGAAAATTGTTAAGTGTATTTTGCCTCATTTTACGACTTTTCTCAGCACATTTAACAGATTAACAGAATTGGAAGGGACCTTGTAGATCATCTAGTCCAACCCCCTGCCCAAGCAGGAGACCCTACACCATTGCTGACAAATGGCAGCCCAGTCTTTTCTTGAAAGCTTCCAGTGATGAAACTCCCACAACTTCTGAAGGCAACTTCAGTTCCATTGTTTGGTTGATTTGTCAAGTGAATCACTGCAATTCTTAAATTAGTAACATGGTTATTAAATGAATCTGGTTTTCCCATTGTCTGTGTTTATCAGAAGGTCGCAAAAGGAGATCACATGACTTTGGGATACTGCAACTGTCATAAATGTGAGTCAGCTGTCAATCATCTGGATGCAAATCATGTGACCATGGTGATGTTACAACAATCATGATAAAAACAGTCATAAGACACTTTTTTCAGTGATGTTGTAACTTCGAATGGTCACTAAATGAACTGTTGTAAGTCGAGGATTACCCGTACATTGGTTTTATATCGGAAATAGTTCAGTTGCGGGGATTCTTGTAACTTCATTCTTTGTTCATCATGACAAATCTTGCTAAAGAGAACTTGGTGGAAACCTTACTGGAAAAGAATCACTGGGGGTTTAGGCAGCTGGCCAAGAGCTTGGAGAGTGGAGGGCAATTAGAAAGGAAGAGAGAGAAGGAGGAAGAGCAAAGAGATAGAATGGGTAAGGGGAAGGAGGAAAATAAAAGAAAGGGAAGAAAACTGAAAGAAAAACTGAAAGAAAAATGGAATGGAGAGTGAGAAAAGGAGAGGTATAGAAAGAGAGATTAAGCAACAGAGGTGGTATTCAGCCAGTTCTGACAGGTTCTGGAGAACCGGTACTGGAAATTTTGAGTAGCTGGGAGAACCGGTAAATATTACCTCTGACTGGCCCCGTCCCCATCTATTCTCTGCCTCCCAAGTCCCAGATGATCGGCTGAGTCTTCTTTTGTTGCCCTGCACAGAAGAATGGAGCTGGAAAGCAGGTTAGTGGGGTGGGGTGGGGTGGAAATTTTGCAGTAACCTTCCCCCTGGAGTGGGGAGGGAATGGAGATTTTACAATATCCTTCCTCTGCCACGTTCACCAAGCCATGCCACGCCACTCCATGCCCACAGAACCGGAAGTAATTTTTTTTTTTTAATCCCACCACTGTTCAGGATACACCATTTAAAGTCAGTTGGCATAGCTGGATGCAATGCAGGAAAATATTACTTCAACTGTCCTGGTTTTTTGAGAGCTGGCTGGTGAGATGCTGCCCCGTGTGTTGATCCACTGAATATCTTGGGTGCTTCTGGTGCTGGTTCATCCTTTCTCTGGATGATAATCTTCCCGTTACAGTGGAAGAAACTGTTGTTTTTTCTCATTTGTTGGAAGAAATATTCATCTGGTTTAGTTCCAAGTGGGGAGAAAGAACAGGAAAAAATGGAGGCTGATTGGAAAGATAGTTTATTGATGGCCAGGGCCACTTGGGTTTGAGGTCCTGGGCAACTGACCACATGAAGTGGAGAGTGAGGGTTATTTATTACCCTTTCTTGGCTTTGAACATGAGTTTCCTGTTCCTGTGGCAAGAGCATGTATTCTATCGGTTGCTGTCAGAGTCATAGCTAATTTTGTAGGTTATCTGACTCAAGCTTGGTTGAAGCTGATGCAATGAAAAGGGCCTGTTATGCAGTTCCTATTGTGGCTGAATGGCTTCGCCCTGAAGGATAATCCCATCATCCTGGAGCTGGAGGTCTTTTGTCTTGTGGATAGGCTGGCCAGGCTTTCTTAATGGGCATCAAATATTTGCTGTGGGCAGGGAGTTTCTGCCTTTTCAAATATTTCTCAAAACATTTCATTCTTCTAGGAGGGGTGACTTCAATCACATTTTAGAGTTGTACTTAAAGGTTTTCTTCAGTGGTAGGATTCAAAAAAATTTACTACTGGTTCCCTGGGCATGGCTTGATGGGCAGGGGAAGGATACTGTAAAATCCACATTCCCTCCTCACCCCACTAACCTGATTTCCAGCTCTGTCCTCCTGTGCAGGGCAACAAAAGAAAGCCCAGCCAATCAGCTGGGACTCAGGAGGCAGAGAATAGATGGGGGTGGCACCAGTCAGAGGTGGTATTTGCTGGTTCTCCGAATACTCAAAATTTCCACTACCGGTTCTCCAGAACTGGTCAGAACCTGCTGAAGACCACCTCTGGCTGGGGCTGACATGATAGCAGCCTTCCAATATCTCAGGGGCTGCCACAAAGAAGAAGGAGTCAAGCTGTTCTCCAAAGCCACCTGAGGCAGGACAAGAAGCAATGGATGGAAACTAAGCAAGGAGAGAACCAACCTAGAACTTAAGAAGAAATTTTCTGACAATGAGAACAATTAATCGTGGAACGACTTCCTCCAGAATTCTCCAACACTGAAAGTTTTTAAGAAGAGACTGGACAGCATTTGCTTGAAGTGGTGTAGGGTTTCCTGCTTGAGTAGGGGGTTGGACTAGAAGACCTCCAAGGTCCCTTCCAACTCCTATCCTTTCCTATCCTATCTTACTCTATTATATATTCTATTCCAGGGGTCCCCATCCACCGGGCCCCGGACCGGTACCGGTCCATGGATCATTTTGTACTGGGCCTCAAAGAACGAATAATCATGATTAAAATAAATATAAAAATATGTTTTTAGTAAAGAAATAGTAAAGAAGCCCTTTACTGTCGGGGAAGAATTGATTTTGCCAGTCCTTGAAAAAGTGTTTCTGCGTGAAACTGATCCCTGGTAAAAAAAAGGTTGGGGATCACAGTTCTATTCTATTCTGATGCCATTTTAGACAAATGATTGTCAAATTTCTTCTCAAAAACCTCCAGTGATGAAGCATCTACAACTTCTGGAGGCCAGCTGTTCCACTGGTTAATTGTCTTCACTGTTAGGAAGTTTCTCCTTAATTCCACATTGCTTTTCTCCTTGATTAGTTTCCATTCATTGTTTCTTGTACTGCCTTCTGGTGCTTTGGAGAATAGCTTGACTCCCTCTTCTTTGTGGCAGCCCCTGAGATATTGGAAGACTGCTGTCAGGTCTCCCCTGGTCCTTCTCTTCTTTAGACTACTTCGCACCACCGTTCATCGTAGGTTTTCTTCATGTTTATCTCACTCCACTGAGGATCTGCTCGACCGAAAGCTCCCTTTGATTCTGTTTCCAAGGACAAAGAAACAATAAAAACAGGTTTCTTCACTGTATGAAATTATTTTGTGCCATTTGGCCCAACCCAGTATCCAATGTTGCATGCCAATCTGCCCTGCTGAGAAAACCATTTTAACTGCCATTTAATTAGGTATCTAATTACTAACTTATGGAGATTTGGTACATGTTTGGAGGATGAACGACCTCACTGTAAACTTTGGCCAAATGCAAATTTCAAATGTCTCATAGTTGTGCCCATATATATTTTTTTAAACAAAGTTTTTACTCTGAATTTAGAACGTCACAGTGGGTTAAAAACATTTCATGGCTTCTGACTTGATAAATGCAATACAGCTTCCTATTCCCCTAACAAGGGATGATGAAGCTTAAACTGCATCTGGTTGCAGAGAAGATATTTATAGGTGGTCCTTGACTTAGAACCATTTGTTTAGCGGCCTTCTGAAGTTATGACAGTGCTGAGAAAAGTGACTTATGACCAGTCATCACACTTATGAACATCGCAGCATCCCTGCAGTCACGTGTCCAAAACGCGGGCCTTTGGCAACTGGCATAAATTGATGATAGTTGCAGCATTGTGGGGTCATGGGATCACCATGCAAGACCTTCCCAGACAGCTTCTGAGAAGCAAAATCATTGGAGAGGAAAGGCAGATTCGCATAACAATCATACGCTTCATTTAACAACTATGATGTTTCGCTTAATGACCTTGGCAAAAAAAAATCCCAGAAAATCAGGCATGGCTGATCTTAACCACCATCTTGCTTAGCAACAGAATGGTATAGGGCAGTGATGGCTAACCTTTTTGGCACCAAGAGCCCAAAGTGCATATGTGCATGCCCAAAGTGCAATGCGCATGCATCCCCATGCATGCTCGTACATCCCCTGTGCATGCACCAACCCTGCACATGCACCCCATGCATGCACCCAGTGCATGTGTGTGTGTCCTCCATACATGCATGCACATCCCCCACCCCTGCACCCCACTCCAGTGCATGCACATGTGTAGCAAAGACCCGATGACCATCTGGCTGGCAGGAGGTGCACATGTATGCATAGCAAAGCTGAGCTGGTGCGATGGCTTGCGTCCCCATGGAGAGGGTTCTGCATGCCACCTCTGGCACGTGTGCCATAGGTTTGCCATCATGGGTATACGTTTTCCTGATTGGGCAAAGGGTTGGAGTAGAAGGCCTCCAAGGTCCCTTCCAAATCTGTTATTCTGTACTCCTGCTAGAGCAGCAGTCCCAGGAGTGGGATTCAAATTTTTAACCACCAGTTCTGTGGACGTGGCTTAGGTGGTGGGTATAGCTTGATGGTCATGTGACTGGCTGGGTGTGGCCAACTCAACATCACTCACATGGAGGCACACATCTCCTCGTCTGGCCTCTCATGACTGTGGGGATGCTGCAGCAGTCGTAAGTGTGAAAAACGGTCATAAGTCACTTTTTTCAGTGCCATTTTAACTTTGAATAGTCACTCCACTCAAGCAAAGTACCAGCAAAGGAGGGAAAAATAATCCAGAGACGTCCCAGAGACAGGAAATCTAGTCCTGCCAAGAATGCAATCAGGGTTAATGGAGAGGCAGTTTCTGTAAGCAACACCAGAATGTTTCCTTCCTGCCTTCCTTACAGGATTAGGCCAGTAATTTCTTCTAACAACTGGTTCTCTGAACTGCTTAGGAGGTTAACAACTGGTTCTAGCAAATAGGTGCGAACCTGTAGAATCCCACCACTAAGCAGTCCCCAACCTTTTGAGCATCAAGCACCTGTTCCATGGAGAGTTTTTTTCCACGGGCCAGACGGGGTTTGGTTTCCTGTGCTGCCTGCATCCGTGGGTGAGCCTTTGCTTGTTTGCACAGACCAGTTTCTGGAATGCTGTGGGACCAGGGATTGGGGACCCTTGTGCTGGAGTGTAAACTACCCCACATCATTTTAGTTCAGGTTGGTATGTTGTGTAAAACCCACTGAAATTGACATTAAGGAAGATTTAAATTACATTATAGCAGTCTTGCAAGATTTGAGGGGCTGCCACAGAGAAGAGGAGGGCACCAACCTGTTCTCCAAAGCACTTGAGGGCAGGACAAGAAGCAATGGGTGGTAACTAATCAAGGAGAGAAGCAACCTAGAATTAAGGAGAAATTTCCTGAGTGTTAGTTAGAACAATGAAACAATGGAACAACTTGCCTCCAGAAGTTGTGAATGCTCCAACATTGGAAGTTTTTAAGAAGAGATTGGACAACCATTTGTCTGAAATGGTATAGGGTCTCCTGCCTGATCAGTGAGTTGGACTAGAAGACCTCCAAGGTCCCTTGCAACTCTGTTATTCTGTAAAAAACAAAACAACCTCCCACCCTCTTTGTTTACTATGCCAGCCAGGTCAAAATCTCACCAGCTTCCTGGCTAAATGTGAACGGAATATACAAGGACGCTTCTTCCTTCTTTACATTTATTACATTTTATTTGTCAATTGCTGACAAGATAATAGGTATAAGTAAAAACATAGTTGATGAATACATGGATACATATAAGAAAAATAAAAGAAACAATAGGACAGGGACGGTGGGCACATTGGTGCGCTTATGCATGCCCCCTACAGACCTCTCAGGAAAGGGGTGAGGTCAAATGCAGAAAGTCTAAGGTTAAAGCTTTTGGGGTTTGGGGAAGAAACCACAGAGTCAGGCGGAGTATTCCAGACACTGACCGCTCTGTTGCTGAAGTCGTATTTCCTGCAATCAGGTTTGGTGCGGTTTACCTTGAGTTTGTATCTATTGTGTGCTCTTGTGTTGTTATGGTTGAAGCTGAAGTATTCATTGACAGGTCAGTCATTGCAATGTATGATTTTATATACTCTACTTAGATCGGACCGAAGGCGGCGTAGTTCTAGCTTTTCTAGGTCCAGCATTTCCAGATTCATCTCTTTCCCTTTTCAACCCCTGGGCCGGAGCTGGGTCTCCCTCTGCAACTTCACCCTTTCCTTGGTTCACCGCTTCCGGCCGTCTGGACGAGGCATCTCTTTGTCCTTCTCGCAAGTAGCAATGCCAACGCTTTGCCCAAATCCACGGGCGAGGTTTTGCAGGGGGAAGGGCCCCCTAGCGGCCACGAAGGTCCTCGCCACGAGACGCGGAGAGAGAGAGAGAGAGAGAGACCGAGCAGACGCATCCCCGACTACTCCACATCAACAATGCGTTTGCAGCCGCGCTCTCTGACGAGGGAATCTGAAGCAGCTGGAAACACTCTTGAGTCTCGCCTGCCTCTTTCTCTCCTTCTGTCCCTCCCCTCCTCCTCCTCCTCCTCCTCCTCCTCCTCCTCCTCCTCCTCCTCCTCCTTTTTCTTCCTTCGGTCACTAATTCTCACCTTGATGTCGGCTGGTGGGATCCCTGCCTTGTGAATCCAGTTGAAACCGGGGAGCAAAATTCCAGGTAAGGAAAAAGAGCCTTGGGCGAACTGCATCGTAAACCCGAAGCTGTGCTCCAATCATGCGTATTAGGTAGAATTGGGGCTCTGGATCCGGATCAGGAACGGTGAGGTCCTGATGACTTAAACGGACGCGTGTACATTTGGAGTTGTTTGTGCACATGGATTTTTTTTATTTTTTTTTAATTTTTTGCACGTTCCTCCCCAAAAAGGAGGAAGGAAGAAAACTGGCATGGTGGCAGAAGATTATTAAGGAAACAAGTCTTTGCAACATGCTTGGGGTTTTAATAAATGGGGAAATATGGAATTAATGGGGTGATTTGTGGGGAGGGAGGAAATCTCTATTCTCTAACCCTAATAGGAAGGGACAGATCAAGATTGGTTTTCTGGAGAATGTGGGATGGATCTCGTGTTTTGGGTGCAAGCTGAGATTCTGGGAGTGGGGGAAAAAAGCAACTCAGGAAAGAGGGCTTAATTTGTTTAAGTCAGAGTGAGAGGGCACAGGTTGCTGATTGCATAAAGGTGATGTTATGCCTATGAATCCTGATTTGCCAACTTGTCAGTCCAAATTATCACTTTGCTTGACAGGGAGAGGAAGAAAATATTGTGTCAATATTGGGCTTTGCAAAAGGAGGACGCTCAGATGTCCCTATCAGCTGCAATTTGAAAGTACTATTTGACTGTTCACATCTCTCTGTCTCCATCCCTCCACCCATCATCCTATCCATAAATCACCTTGTTTTACTTGCAATTAAAAGGGAAGTGCAACATTTAGTTTAAGGATTGATTCAGCAGTGGGAAAAAAATGTAATTTGGCAGCATGCTTTGTATTATCATGTTGGCTGAAAGGACAAGTCTGCAGGAAGGGCAGTCCCCTCTCTTTCTTGACCACTGCCACAGGTTCGCGGCAATCATTGTCCAATATTGGTTCCTGTGCTTCGAAGGTGGATTGTGACACAAGAGCTGGCACATGGGTGATGTGCTCTGAAATAGATGCGTGCCCGCTTGTGGGCAATTGTAAACGTGTGTGCTCCCCCTTGCTTTTCTCTCATGGTCAATGGGAGGTGTTCATTGTAGCCTTCTTGGTAAGTAGTTGCTTTCAAAGGGTGCTTTCATTGTGCAGGACTCATTTGAATTGAATTCCAGTGCCTTATTTGGCCAAGTGTGATTAGGCACACAAGGAATTTATCTCAGGTTACAGAAGCTCTCAGTGCACATGAAAAGCAACAGAATAATCATCAATCATCATCATATCATCTTCATCATCATCCCAATAAAAGGAAAGATACAAAGAAGAGTAATTAATAATACTACATGCTACATGGATAAATACAGACATTAGATAGCACTGTGAGAATTAGGTGTTACGCAGAGTGATGGTATGAGGGAAAAATGCTCTCTTTGTTTAGTTGTTTTTGGCATGCAGGGTCCTATAGTGCTGTCCCAAGGGGAGGAATTGAAACAGTTTTATGTCCAGGATGTGAGAGGTCTGGAGATTTCTTCTGCAGGAGGATGGGCACAAGACCCTGAGTGTTTCTCTCCTGGATTAGTATTCATCCATTGTTTCTTGTCCTACCTTCAGGTGCTTCTTTGTGGCAGCCCCTTAGACATGGGAACATGGAGCACAAATTTGAGCCCGATTGAACCCAACATTCAATCGGGACAGTTGTTATGTGAGTTTTGCCCCATTTTATCACTTTTCTTGCCATACTCTTAGATAGTGGAGCTGCCACAAAGAAGAGGGTGTGTGTGTCAACCTTAGCATGTCTAATTTAATGGAAAGAAGGACGAGGGGTGACACAATAGCAGTGGTCCAATATTTGTGGGGTTCCTGCAAAGAAGAGGTGGTCAAGCTATTCTCCAAAGCACCTGAAGGCAGGGCAAGAAGGAATGGATGGAAACTCATCAAGGAGAGAAGCAAACATGAAAAAAAAAATCTTGACAGTGAGAACAATCAGTGGAAGGACTCACCTCCAGAAGTTGTGGGTGTTCCAACACTGGAGGTTTTTAAGAAGAGATTGGATAACAATTTGTCTGAAATGGTATAGAGCTGTGATGGACAACCTATGGCATGCGTACCAGAGGTGGCAGACAGAGCCCTCTCTGTGGGCATGCAAGTCATCACCCCAGCTTGGCTTTGCCATACATGCACATGCATGCCTCTTGCTGGCCAGCTGACCTTTGGGTTTCTGCAGCGCATGCATGGGGCTGGGCGCATGGGGGGGGCTGGGCGCATGCACGGAGAATGCACACACAGTATGCATGGGGACGCATGCATATTGCATTTGGGGGATGCGCACGTGCAAGCATGCTTTGGGTACTTGGTGCTGAAAAGGTTAGCGACCATTGGTATAGAGTTTCCTGCTTGAGCAGGGGTTGGACTAATAGACCTCCAAGGTCCCATCCAACAGTGTTATTCTATTATCTGTTCTGTTATCTGATATTTGGAAGTAGCTCATTTCACAAAGCTGTCTTCCTCTTTGCCCTGCCGAGTTCATTGATTCACTCAGGTACATAGGGAGCTTTCTTATGCAGTTTATCTGACTGATTAGTCCAACAGTATCTACTCCGGTGGCCCCCAGCTTTCAGGCACTGATTGATACAGGCGATCCTTGACTGACCATCACAACTGAGGTCATTGCTGAATAAGGCAGTTGTTACTTGAATTGTGCCCAATTGTAAGATCTTTTTTTTTTTGGCCCTGGTTGTTAAGAAAATCACTGCAGTTGCTAAGTGAATCACACAGTCATTAAGTGAATCCTGCTTCCCCCATTGACTTTGCTTGTTGGAAGCTAATTGGGAAAGTTGGAATGGGGATCAGATGACTTCTAAATGCGGCAGCTCTTGTCAATACATGCTGGTTGCAAAGTACATGAATTTTGAGCATAACAATAGCAATAGCACTTCGACTTACATATTTCTTCACAGTGCTTTACGACCCTTTCTAAGAATATAGAATCAGCATGTTGCCCCCAGTAATCTGGCTCCTCATTTTATTGACCTTGGAATGATGGAAGGCTGAGTCAACCTTGAGCTAATCAGGATTAAAGTCCTGGCTTGCAGAGTTAGCCTGCAATAGCAATAGCAATAAGATTTATATACAATTTCATAGCGCTTCTGCAATCTTCTCTAAGCAGTTTACAGAATCAGCTTATTACCCACAACAATTTGGGTTCTCATTTTACCCATCTTGGAAGGATGGAAGGCTGAGTTAACCTTGAGCCTGTCACGATCAAACTCCAGGCACTGGGCAGAGTAAGCCTGCAATAGCAATAGCACTTAGACTTACATACCGCTTCACATGCTTTACAACCCTCTCTAAGAAGACAGAATCAGCATGTTGCCCCCAACAATCTGGATCCTCATTTTACCGACCTCGGAAGGATGGAAGGCTGAGTCAACCTTAAGCCCCTATCACACTGCACCAACGGATGCAAAGAGGATGTAAAACGGACAAAAAACCTTGCCATCCGTTGGTTAACGCGATGTATCCATTCTGTACTCACTGCCTCCGTTTTGCTTCCTCTCTATCTGTCCAGCATCCGTTTATGGATGTTTCATCTGCTCAGAAAGTTTTGAGCTGCTCAAAACTTTTGTGCGGAAAATGTATCCAATTCGTCCGTTCTGCATCCGCTAGGCATCTGCTAGGCATCCGTTCTGCATCCGTTACGCATCCGCTATATCTGCTAGGCATCCGTTCCGCATCCGCGCAACTCGCATCCACTTGGACGCAGGGAGAAAGTGGAACGGACGGGGAACGGATGCAGAACGGATGCCTAGCGGATGCAGCACGGAAACAAAGCATTTAAAACGGAAAAAACGTTCGCAGAGGGGACCTATCTCGGATATTAAGGATGTCTAGAGGATGCCTAGAGGATGCCTAGAGGATGCCTAGAGGATGCAAAGGGACACCTATACTACCTATAAAAAGGGGGAGCAACTCACCTGCATCTCACTTTCAGCCCAGCAGCCCAGCTGTGCAGACCTCTGCAGCCTTCATCTGACTTTTCCTCTTCCACAGCATCCAGTCATGTTCACTGTGGATCGTACCACAGTCCTTTTGATAGCCACCATCCTTCTGCAACAGTACGAAGCCATCTACAGGCTCTGTGAACTGTACTATGGGAAGAAAAAGAGGCGGCCAAGAAGTGTCTGGGTCCGAAAATGGATCGGGAGAAGAGCAGAGTACGGACTGTACAACAAGCTGATGGTGGAGCTCAGGAACGAAGACACTCGGGCGTTCCAGAACTTCATGAGGATGCCTCCAGCCATGTTTGACAAAGTTGTGCAGTGCCTGACACCCAGGTTGACCAAGGCAAACACCAACTTCCGGCCCAGCCTGGAACCTGGGCTCAAGGTGGCACTCACTCTGCGCCACCTGGCCTCAGGGACCACCTACAAAAGCATGCAGTATGGCTGGAGGGTGCCACACAACACCATCAGCATTGTGGTCAGAGAAGTGGTGCAGGCCATCATCGAAGAATACATGGAGGAGCTCCTCCAGTGCCCCTCCACTGAAGAAGGATGGAAGAAAGTTGCAGAGCAGTGGTATCAGAGGTGGAACTTCCCACACACCGTTGGAGCTGTAGATGGCAAGCACGTGGCCTGCAAAGCACCACCCAAGTTGGGCTCCACTTATTTCAACTACAAGGGCTCCTCACCCGTGAAGAGAGGATCTTCAACTACAGGCTGTCCAGGGCAAGGCGGGTGGTGGAGAAACCTTTGGCATCCTGGCCAACAGGTTCCAGGTACTTCTCACCACCATGCAGCATCGCCCAGAGACCGTGAAGAGGATCGTGGAAGCTTGCTGCATCCTGCACAATCTCATGCGCACCCGCTACCCAGTCTTGCAGAACAGGCTCGTGGACCTCCAACAAGGCAATGGGGACATGGAGCCTGGGGAATGGAGGCAAGGGCGAAACCTGATAGACACTGAGGATGTGCAAGGCCCCAACAGAGCCTCACGTGAAGGGAAGAAGCAGCGCAACCTCCTGAAACACTGGTGCAACTCCCCAGCTGGAGCAGTGGAGTGGCAAGACAGGATGATAGATGATTAATGGGTGCTTCCTTCAGCCTGTCTCATCACACTGATGAGATTGGGCCATGTATGTTGGGTGGGCCTACAATGAACAGGGTGTTTAATAAAGAGTTGTTTTTGTGTTGACGTGTGGATGATTATTACATTGTTATTGATAATAAAGGGCCATAGGTGTGGCACTTGGGAGGGTGGACCATACAGTCCCACTATACTTACACTGGAGGTTTATCTATCCCCACAGCTATTACCCATCCCAAAGGTATCCCTGCCCATCCCACAGCTATTACCCATCCCACAGGTATCCCTGCCCACTCCACTGCTATCTAACCCATCCCACAAGCATGCAAAGGCTTAAACCAATTCTAAAAGTTTCCACCAAGACTTTATTAAAAAAAAAATGAAGCAAGTGTGTGAATCAAAGATAAACTTTATTGAACAACAAGCTGTAAAAGAAAAATGACCCAAGTCAAGTGTCCAAATAAAGTCCACAGGGAGCCAACCAGCCAGTCTCTGGCACTCCTCTTGGTCACTCGGAGGTGTGCCCAGTCTCAGGGGTGAAGGGTCCAGGTGCTGTGGAGGTGGGTGCTGCTGCAGTGCTGGTCTGAAGCACCACTGGGGTGCCTGGCCCCGAGAGGACAACAGGTGACGGTGTGTTGAGAAAGCTCTTGGACAGCTGGCTCAGACCCGCGATGCTGAGAGGTCCTTCCTCCATGCCATGGGGTGTCAGCCCCAGTACTGATGACAGATGTACTGAGGCTGGGCTTGGCTGTGGGGTGGAGAAAGGAGTAGTGTAGTGGGGCTGTCTGGTCTGCAGCTGGGTGAGGACTGGCGTGGGTGGCATCGGTGGTGTGGATGGTATCGCTGTCGT
The DNA here is from genome assembly GCA_015471245.1 of Laticauda colubrina. Taxonomy (NCBI): domain Eukaryota; kingdom Metazoa; phylum Chordata; class Lepidosauria; order Squamata; family Elapidae; genus Laticauda; species Laticauda colubrina. The sequence goes on along the minus strand of BLBF01000036.1, from coordinate 22,978,727 downwards.
CGGTGGCATCATTGGCGTGGGTGGCATCGGTGGCATCAGTGGAACCGGTGGCAACGGTGTCGCCTGATGACTCTGTGCCTGGACTGGGAAGGGCTGCTGCCTGTGCTGCTGGACCTCCTGGTAGGTGAGGGGCTGTGGGAAGACTTGGAATGGGAGGGACATCACCTGGGGTGGAGGAGCAGACCTGGACTGGGTGGAAGCAGGTTCCTCTGGATCTGGAGGGCTGTGAAGCAGCTCGGTGATCCAGTCCTTCACCACCTGGTACTGGGGTTCCTCCATGTTCCTGAGGGTCTGGTTGACATAGGTGAGGAAGGGCTTGCGGTTGGAGGATGAGGAGTCGGTGTGGACCAACTGAGAGAGGAGATCTATGCTGGTCCGGATGGTGTCCCTGATCTCCAGGAGGACAGTGTGGCTCTGCCCCTCCTGCTGTCTGGCTCTCTGCCTTTCTGTGGAGGTGGAGCTGGGGGGGGGAGGTGGATGCAGCTACGGCTGTGGTAGATGCGACGTGTCCTTTCTCCCACCGCACCAGGGAGTCCTCCACACGCTCTACCACGGTTACAACAGCTGTCCGCGGGTTCTCCGCCATGGCACGCTCCACAGAAACCTGCCTGGAGACAGGGACTGACTCTCGGCTGGAAGAAGACTGGCTCTCAGCAGGCTGCCTGAGAGAGAGGGTAGTGAGAGGGGCTCCTGGTGCTCCTCGGTGGCGGATCTCACCCTCCAGGAAGCTGCACCTGGCCATGACGTAGGTCTCTCTGTCCGTCAGCTTAACCACGGCCTGGCCAGATTTCTTCAGGTGCAGCTTCTCGTACCAGGTGTGCATGTACTTCCACCAGCCGAGGAGCATCTCCGAAGTGGAGCCCATACTCTCCGCCTTCTCTCTCCAAGCAGCCTGCTTCCTTTTGGTGTCCCTGTACAGCCAGTGTCCCTTCTGCCACAGATAGTTGTTCTCTCTCAGCCACTCCAGCACCTCATCCTCATGCGTCTCCACAATGGAGTATTGCCTCCTCTCCCGTTGTCGCATACGCCTCATCAGAGTGGCTCCCAGGTAGTAGGGGCTGCTCCTCCACACCACCAGCAGCAGCAGCACCAGCAGGATCATCATCATCATCATCATCATCACCAGCAGGATCATAATCATCATCATCAGCAGCAGCAGCAGGATCATCATCATCATCAGCAGCAGCAGCAGCAGTACCAGCAGGATCAGCAGCAGCAGCAGCAGCAGCAGCAGCAGGACCAGGATCAGCAGCAGCAGAATAAGCACCAGCAGTGCCAGCAAGACCAGGAGCATGAGCAGGACCAGGAGCACGAGTAGGACCAGCAGGACGAGCAAGACCAGGAGCACGAGCAGGACGAGCAAGTCCAGGAGCACGAGCAGGACCAGCAGGACCAGCAGGACCAGCAGGACCAGGAGCAGCTTCAGCAGAGTAAGCACCAGCAGAAGCACCACCGCCAGGAGCAGCTTCAGCAGAAGCTCCAGCACCAGAAGAGGGAGCCCGAGTAGCAGAAGCCCCAGCAGAAGCAGAGTCAGGGACAGGGGGTGGGAGGGTGGCCCTGTCCCTCTTGCCAGGGATGGTGGCAGGTTGCTGAGGCTTTCGCTTCTTCCCCATGGTTGTGGGGTTGCTGGCTGGCAGGGAGGCTGGCAGGGAGGCTGGCAGGCACCAAGGCTGGCAGGAAGGCTGGCACCAAGGCTGGCAGGAAGGCAGGCAGGCAGGCACCAAGGCTGGCAGGCAGGCAGGCACCAAGGCTGGCAGGAAGGCTTGGCAGGAAGGCTGGCAGGAAGGCTGGCAGGAAGGCAGGCAGGCACCAAGGCTGGCAGGCAGATGGCAGCAAGGCTGGCAGGCAGGCAGAGAGCAAGGCTGGCAGGGAGGCCGGCCAGGAGGCTTGGAGGCAGGCTGGCAGGAAGGCTGGCAGCAAGGCTTGCAGGCAGGCATGCAGGCAGGGCAGGCAAGGACTCGATGTATCCGGCAGCAGGTCTTTCCTCCGAATGCTGGCCACGTGTGAGCTGCTTCCCTTTATATCCGCGTGGCTTACGCAATGCATCCCCCCTGCATGCACAATTAACGCTCAGCATCCGTTCGGCTTCCACTGTGCATCCGCTTCATTCGCTGTGCATCTGCTTTATCCGCTGTGCATCCGCTGTGAATCCGCTGTATCCGTTCCCCGTCCGCTTTGCTGAGGTCTCCCGGAAGCCTAGCGGATGTGCCATCCGCTCCCATCCGCTGGGCTTCCGTTCCGCATCCGCTTTCCATCCGCCCTGCGTCCTCCCCGCGTCCGTTCCTTTCCGTGTTATCCACTCCGGTTATGCAAAAATTTTGCCCCTTTTGAGAGTGGATAACAACGGATGGAACATTTGCTCATCCGTTGTGTCCTTTTTACTAACGTTTTGCATCTGTTGGGCAGTGTGACAGGGCCTTTAAGTCCCATTAGGACTGAACTGTTGGCTGTGTGCAGAGTTAGCCTGCCACACTACATTCTAACCACTGCGGGCTCATGAGCATGGTTGTAAGTACTGTACAATGATTGGTTGTAAGTCATTTTTTTCATTGATGCTGTCACTAAATGAATGATTGTAAGTCTGCAGTTTTTATTGGTCTGCAGTTTTCATCATTGTTGTAAACACAGGTAGAGTGAAGATCAGGCAGTCTTCAACTTACAACCATTTGTTTAGCGACCATTCAAAGTTACAACAGCCCTGAAAAAAAGCAACTTATGACTATTTTTCACTCTTTTAACTTGCAGCATCCCCAGGGTTCCAACAATTGAAATTCAGATAATTGGCATAACTGGTTCATATTCATGACAGTTTTTGACAAGCCAAATCAATGAGGAAGACAGATTTGCTTTTACAAAGCTGTTACTGAGTTAACAATTGCAGGGAATCACTTAGCGACGGTGGCAAGACAGGTCTTAAAATGGGGCCAACTCACAACTGTCTCACTTAGCAACAGAAATTTGGGGCTCAATTGTGGTCGTAAGTTGAGGACTATACTTGTACTGTGTATTTGTCAGAACTGCCCTGAATTAATATAAGGTTTTCCCTGCTTTTCAAACAGAGGAAGTTTTTCCATTACTTGGGTGCTTGATTCTTCTGAAATGGAGATATCAGTGAGAAAACTTGGTGCACAGACCATGCTATGCCATTGAATCAATGGTGGGATTCATTTTGTTTTACTATCAATTCTGTGGGCGTGCTTGGTGGGTGTGGCAGGGAAAGGATACTGCAAAATCTCCATTCCCTTCCCAGCCCACTAACCTGCTTTCCAGCTCTGTTCTCCTGTGCAGGACAACAAAAGAAGACCCAGCCAATCAGCTGGAACTTGAGAGGCAGAGAATAGATGGGGGCGGGGCCAGTCTGAGGTGGTATTTGCCGGTTCTCCGAACTACTCAAAATTTCCACTACTGGTTCTCCAGAACTGGTCAGAACCTGCTGAATACCCCCTCTGCATCGAATCAATTTTAGATTGAAAGATGGCTCTTTAAGTCACTGAGACTCTCCTACTCAACACAGGCATCCAATGGCTGTCCAGTTTCTGCTTGGAGACCTCCAAAGAAAAGATCCCCAGGACCTCTCTAGATTACTTCCATGATGGTTTGTTTGATTTCTGGCTCAGCAAGAGTCTGTTTTGTTCTGATCAATAAGTCATAGTTCAATAAACCAGCAGTAGCTTAATATATGATCTGAGTCATTTATTACAAACACTGTCCAGAAATGGTTGATGGCCAATAATTACATTCGGTTAAAATCTAACCATGAAATAGCTAAAAATAGATATATTTTTTTGCTCAAAAGGAGGACTTCACACATTGCTCTGAGCCATAACCATTTATTTGATTGGAAGCTTTAGTGTAATAAGTAATGGTTAATTCCACCAGCAAACCAAAGCACTGAATAACACAATATTTGGTTCTAATTCATGCATCCAGCTGATTTAATATTAAGGATAAAGCCTGTTCTTTAGATCTATCTTACCAATCGCTATGATCCTGAGTTCTTGGCCAGTGGTCAGTGGAAACTGAACAAGGAAAGATTCGATCTGGAAATAAGGAGAGATATTCTGATAGTGAGAATAATCAACCAATAGAATAGAAGTTGCCTTCAGATGTTGTGGGAGTGCCATCACTGGAGGCTTTCAAGAAGAGACTGGATTGCCCGCTGTCAAAAATGGCATAGAGTCTGCTTGGGTGGGAGGTTGGACTAGATGACCTACAAGGTCTCTTCCAACTCTGCTAATCCATATCTATTTCTGAACGAAGACAGCTGAAATTTGACAAAGTCAAAAGCTTGGAGTTTGGGGTTGTTTTTTTTTTTTTTTTTGAGTTATAGTCTAATGACAAAAGATTAGATCTTTGGCTGATCCCAAAGATCCAGCAATTATTCCATAATTTTCTGTGAAATCTGGAAACCCCAGCAGTTGAATCTTTAGCATGGGAAGCCAGATTTCTTCCCGAGCTTCTGTCCGTATGCTGAATAGTGGTCATTATGTGAAGATTAGAACAGAATTGCCTTCTTTTAGATCAACCCAGGACTGCCTGCTTTGGCATAAACACTTCTGGAGAAGAAGTATCAATAAAGGAGAATGTTTGTAGCTCAGGACTGAAAATGTGGAGTGTTTGGTGCTCTCACAGCTTTGTGGTTTTCTTGTAGACGTTTCATTACCCAACTAGGTAACATAATTAGTCCTAAAAGCACTTAGACTTATATACTGCTCCATAGTCCTCACGGGGTGGTTTACAATATTAGCATGCTGCCCCCCAACAATCTGGGTCCTCATTTTACTGACCTTGGAAGGACGGAAAGCTGAGTCAACCTTGAGCCGATCAGGATTGAACTCCTGGCTGTGGGCAGTATTAGCCTGCAATACTGCATTCTAACCACTGTACCACCACAGCTGCTTATAAGAAATGTCTTCCCATCCAATGCCCCAACACTGGAAGTTTTTAAGAAGAGATTGGATAACTATTTGTCTGAAGTGGTGTAGGGTTTCCTGCCTAAGCAGGGGGTTTAATTTTTTTTTTTTTTTAATACTTGCAGCTGGGTATTCTTTAAGTACAGGTGGACCGCAATTGAACCCGAAATGTATGTTGCTTGGTGAGAAATGTGTTAAATGGTTTTTGCCCCATTTTATGACTATTCTTGCCACATTTGATAAGTGAATCACTGCAATTGTTAAATTAGTAACATCGTTGTTAAGTGAATCTGCCTTCCCCATTGTCAGAAGGTCGCAAATGGGGATCCCATGACCCTGGGACACTGCAACCATCATAAATATGAACCTGTGATGACCCGCGGCGTGGCACAAAAGCAACAAAGTCACAACAGTAGATAAAGTCCCTTTCATACCTCCAACTTGGCCCCCAATGTCCAGTTATCATCGGCTGGAGAAGCAACTCTCCCAAGAACAGTTTTTAAAGGGAAGAAATTCAATCCAAACCCAAAGTACATATAAATTATAAATAAAAACCAACACAAACCACGTTGCAGCAATTAGCGAGACAGGGCAGGGTAAGGAATTGCAGACTTCCAAAAGATAACAAAACAGTTAGGAGGATGCCAGAACCCAGATATGCCTGACAAACAGAGATAATGCACGTCTTGCTTCCAGCAACTTTGCTGTGTGTAGTTTGCCTTTTTAAACAATTTTCCCAGCTGCAGCTAATGATCAGGGCCCTTTCCTCCCCCGTAACCCATGTAACTCACATTGTTCCCTTCTCCATTCCTCCCTGCATGCCCTAGGATGAAGAGGAAGTGGCCCTGGGTCTTCCTCTGAATGCCCAGCCAGACTGTGCCCTTCCCCAGTTTTTTCCACAGCCACCGGAGCCACACTCCCACTCCCTGTCAGCTCCTCAATCTCCTCCTCAGAATCAGATTCCAACAGGGGCATGACAGAACCAGTTGCCAAGCAGCTGGATATAAATCACATGACCATGGGGATGGTGCAATGGTCATCAGCGTAAAAAATGGTCACTTTTTTCCAGTGACGTTGTGACTTTGATCAGTCATTGAATGAACTGTTATAAGTCAAGAATTACCTGTATTTTATGCCTATGGAGATTCTCCATCCTCAAGGTCATGGTTGTCCCAAAGATGTTTTTTCAAAAGGCAACTGGACTTTCTTTGTTTTTCCTTGAAGACATTTTGTTTCTCATCTAAGAAGCTTCTTCAGATCTGACTCTTCTTCAGTTCAGAATTGAAGAAGCTTCTTGGATGAGAAGCGAAACGTCTTCCAGGGAAAACAAAAAAAGTCCAGTTGCCTCTTGAAAAAGCACCTTTGGGACTTTAAGAACTTGGTTTATTTTTTCTTAAAGCAGCATGGTACTCCTTCCCAAGTTAGTCCCTTGCCCTCATAATGATGGAAGCTTATACGTAGCTATGTGTAGACATCCACTATCACATTCCCCTAATCACCATGGCCATTGATGAGGATTCTGGGTATTGAAGTCAATATTTTTGGAGAGTACCCAGATTGAGAAATTGGATTAACCGCCTCTTTCTTTCTCAGCAGTTGAACATCCTGTGAGCTACCTCATTCCTCCTAAAGTCCTATCCCTCATCATTGCCTGTTCATTCACGCAAGCATAAACACAGAGGGTCTGCCAAATTAACTAGGAAACAGATGGAACAAGTCACTAGGGACGCACTGAATTTATTGGAATAACATTTTGCTTGATCAGATTGGAATACATACAAATGTCCCACAAAAATAACACATTTTGATACATCTGTCTATGGCCCGGCCATGCTAAGAATGCTTTGCAGAGTTTTTAATTGACCTTTTGTAAAATAATACCAAGATAATTTATTGCATCCAGTTCCAGGCAATACATTTTAGGAAGGACAGGCTGGAACAAATCCAGAAGAAAGCAATCAAAATAATAAGTAGCTGGAATGAAAAACATCAGAGGAAGAGTTGAATTATATGGTATGTTTATCGGGAAAAGAGATGATTTGTACTTCAGGGTTGAAATATGGGATCCTTGGTGCTCTCCAAGCTTGGTTGGGTTGGTTTTCTTGCAGATGTTTCATTATTAAACTAGCATAGATGGTATTACCTAGCTTGGTGTAGAAATGTCTGCAAGAAAACAACCAAGCTCAGAAAGCACCAGGGACCCCACATGGTGTATGTTTAGTGTAAGAAGGTAAAGGTAAAAGGTTCTCTTTGCACATATGCTAGTCATTTCTGGCTCTCGGGGGCGGTGCTCATCTCCATTACAAAACCAAAGAGCCAGCACTGTCCAAAGACGTCTCCGTGGTCATGTGGCTGGCATGACTGAATGCCGAAAGCTGCACAGAATGCTGTTACCTTCCCACCAAAGGGGTCCCTATTTTTCTACTTGCATTTTTACATGCTTTCAAACTGCTAGGTTGTCAGAAGCTGGGACGAGTAATGGGAGCTCACTCTGTTACATGGCACTAGGAATTTGAACCGCCGAACTGCCCACCTTTCTGATTGACAAGCTCAGCATCTCAGCCACTGAGCCACCACGTCCCTCTTAGTGTGGAAAAGAGACCACCAAAGGAAGATGTGTTAGCTGTCTTCAAATATCTGAAGGGCTGTCATGGAGAATATGGGGCAAAAGTTTTTCAGAATTGATCTAGAAGGCAGGGCAATAAACAAGGGGTTTAAAGTACAAGGAGGTAGATTTCAGATGGACAGCAGAAAATGCTTCTGATGATCAGAATTGTCTGGTATATGGAATAGATACAAGAGTTGGCTTAGACAACTTCCAAAGATACCTTCCCCCACCTTTCCATACTGTAATTCTATAGGACAGTAGATTTTGATGATTGCTGAACTCTTTATTGTCAGTAATTTGATTTTCAGTTGGTTGGATACTTGGATACATTTCTTGAAGCTAAGAGAGGAAATGTTCATCATGAAAATTTCCCCATTGGACAGATCTTCAAGCAAAAACTAGATGATCATCTGTATGGCCCAATGTTTCTCAACCTTGGCAACATTAAGATGTATGGACTTTGACTCCCAGAATTCCCCAGCCAGCAAATAGCTTGGGTTCATATTGCAATTAGTTTTTTTGATTTACAGCAGTGAACCCACCAATTAGTCTCAATGATATAATGGACTTTCTCTTTGAAAGAGCAGGAACCTAACTGCCTACTCAGATGTTAGAGTTGTCTGGGAAGTCAGCATAGACTGAATAATCCTGGGTCAACTCCCATGTTCTCTTACACTCTTATTCTCTATTTTGGTTGCCACAATGTAAACAAAAGATGTTGAGACTCTAGAAAGAGTACAGAGAAAAGCAACTAAGATGATTAGGGGGACTGGAGGCTAAAATACATAATGAACGGTTGCAGGAACTGGGTATGTCTAGTTTAATTAAGAGAAGTATTATGTGTGACATGATAGCAGTGTTCTAATATCTCAGGAGTTGCCACAAAGAAGAAGGAGTCAAGCTATTCTCTAAAGCACCTGAAGCAGGACAAGAAACAATGGATGAATACTGATCAAGGAGAAAAGCAATTTAGAATGAAGGAGAAACTTACTAACAGTGAAAACAATTAATCAATGGAATGGCTTGCCTTCAGAAGTTGTATGTGATCCAACACTGGAGGTTTTTTAAGAAGAGACTGGCACAATACTTTGCTTGAAATTGTATAGGATTTCCTGCCTGAGCAGGGGGTTGGACTAGAAGATCTCCAAGGTTCCTTCTAACTCTTTTATTCTGTTATTTAGCAGATTGTCCCAATGACACGTAGGTAGAACTTGCAAATTAAAGGATAGTCCTTGGGAAGTTGAGATAGAACCTGGGCGATAAGTGGACCCAAATTTGAACCTTGCAAATTAGATCTTTGGCTGGCCAGCTGATAGTAATGCTTGTGACAAAGAACTCCTCCTTCTTTTACAAGATTCTTTAAGAGGTTGCCCTTGTCATTTTTCTATTTATTTATTCTTATTTCTATTTATCATGGATACAGAAGGTAATTTATGTAATGTCAGCAAATCCAAGAAGCAATTTCTTCCAGGATAGGAGGAAATATGTTTGCTTGGATGAGGTTTGGGCGGGACACATTTTCCTAATGTCATCCTTTGCTTCTTTCTCCTCCTGTATTAACCATTAATCAATTTAGCCTTCTTATAACTTATATGGCGTAGATAAAACCTCATCCAAGGTTCACCCTGACCCAGGTTGCTGCTACCACTAGTAGGTTTTGACAAAGTTCTCCATTGTCAAAATGATGGGATTTAAAACAGAATGGCCCTTTGAATTACAGATGGACTACAGATTAACAGAGTTGGAAGGGACCTTGTAGTTCAATACTCCACCTAAGCAGAAGACCCTACACCAGGGGTCTTCAAACTTGACAGCTTTAAGACTTGTGGACCAACTGTAGTCATGTTAGCTCAGGAATTCTGGGAGTTGAAGTCCACAAGTCTTAAATTAGCCATGTTTGAAGACCCTTGCCCTACATCATTTCTGACAAATGGCAGTCCAATCTCTTCTTGAAAGCCTCCAGCAATGAAGATCCCACAACTTCTGATGGCAAGCTGTTCCATGGGTTGATTGATCTCATTTGTCAGAAAGTTTCTCCTTATTTGTAAGTTGAATCTCTCCTTGATCAGTTTCCATCCATTATTCCTTGTCTGGTCTTCGGATGCTTTGGATAATAGCTTGACCCCTTCCTCTCTGTGGCAGCCCCTCAAACATTGGAAGACTGCTATCAAGTTTCTCCTGGTCCTTCTCTTCACTAGACTAGCTGAGGCCAGTTCCTGCAACTGTCCTTCGTATGTTTTAGTCTCCGGTCCCCTAATCATCTTGGTTGCTCTTCTCTGTCCTTTTTCTAGAGTCTTAATGTGTTTTTACAGTGTGGTGACCAAAATTGGATGCAGTACTCTAGGTGTGGTTTTACTAAGGCTTTATAGAGTGGTATTAGTACCTCCCTTGATCTTGATTGTATCCCTCTAACATTTCCGTTGCTAAGCAAGGCAGTTCAGTGAGTTTGGCTCCATTTTATGACATTTTTTGCCACTCTCGTTAAGTGAATCATTGCAGTTGTTAAGTGAATCATGGGGTCATTGAGCGAATCTGACTTCCTCCTTTGACTTTGCTTGTCAGAAGCCGGCTGGAGAGGTTACAAATAGTGGCCCCATGAGCCCGGGACACTGCAACTGTCATAAATACACATCAGTTGCCATGCCCCTGAATTCTGATCAGGGGTCCATGGGAAATCTGCAACAGTGTGAAAACTGGTCATAAGTCGCTTTTTTTCAGTGCAGTGGTAACTTTGAATGGCCACTAAATGAATGATTGTAAGTCAAGAATTACCTGTATCTATAAGTGTAATGTAATGTCATGGGAGGAACCGTATCCTGTGCTATGTTTCCTTGTTGAGCTTTTCTGAATTCTTGGAAGCAAAACCTTTCCTAGAAGATAGTAATTTCTGCAGTTCTCTCTTCTTTGTCTACCCTCTGTTATGAAGCAAAGTGATGTAGCTGATCAAAATCCTTCCATTTCAGTTGGTCCTCAACGGATGATCACAATTGCGCCCAAATTTTCTGTTGCTAAGTGAGACAGTTGTTAAGTGAGGTTTGCCCATTTCACGACCTTTTATTTGGCCACTGTTTCTAAGTGAATCCCCGCAGTTGTTAAATTAGTAACACAGTCATTAAGTGAATCTGAGTTCCCCGTTGACTTCACTTGTAAAAAAAGGGGATTACATGACCCCAGGCCACTGCCACCGTCATAAATATGAGTTGATTGCTAAGCAACTGAATTTTGACCACATGAGCAAATAGGGAATTGAGGTGAAAAATCATCATAAGTCACTTTTTTCAGTGCTGCTTTTAAGAGCTGTGGTGGTGCAGTGGTTAGAATGCAGTATTGCAGGCTAATTCTGCCGACTGCCAGGAGTTTGATCCTCACCAGTGCAAAGTTGATTCAGCCTTACATCCTTCCAAGGTGGGTAAAATAAGGACCCAGATTGTTGGGGACAATATGCTGACTCTGTAAACTGCTTAGATAGGGCTGTAAAGCACTGTAAAGCAGTATATAAGTCTAAGTGCTCTTGCTCTTGTTGTAACTTTATTTTTTTTTTAATTTAAAAAACTTTATTAAACAAATTCTACAATTTAAAAACAATTAAAAACATATTTACATTAATTATATCATATTCGTAGTAGTGTTCACTCACTTTGACATATTCTTAAGTATATAGAATATTACTAAATATTATTACAATTATTTTACATTTGATTTAGGTCATATTTTCATATATGTAGTTATTTACATATTTATACATAAGTATATATAGTTATGCCTATTCATACCAAATTATTTTATCACACCACAACCTTTCATTTCATCTCTCTATTTTGTGTCTATCTTGCAACCAATTATACCATAAATTCCAAATTTCGTAATACTCTGTCTCTTCTCTCTCCTTCATTTCCACTGAAAGCCTATCCATTTTTGCACACTCTAAAACTGTTTTTATTATAATATTGGTGGGAATGCTGTCACTTTTCCAATTCTGGACAAAGGCTATTCTTGTTGCAGTTATTATATGTAATATAATATATTGTAGTTTCTTACTTCTTTTATCTCTTAACATACTCCATAGGAATTTCTCTGGTCTCAATTCAGTTTTCTGTTTTGTAATTTCCTCCAGCCATTTCCTAATTTTAAACCAATAATTTTTAGCTTGAGGGCATGTCCACCACAAATGGAAATAGGTTCCTGTTGTAACTTTGAACGGTCACTGAATGACCTGTTGTAAGTCGAGGACTGACATGTCCTGAGCATTGCACCCTCTTTCTATGGGCTCAAAAAAGAACAACATGGAAATGTGAAGGAGTTAAGGGTGAAAATTGTGTATTTGTTGGCAATGGAGCTTTGAGGTATCTGCTCAAATGAGGGAATAATCAGAGGTAATCAGTAATGAGAACAGATCTGAACCAAAAGAAGATCACTGACAGAATTCCTTTGCTTTCATGAACTCCATTAAATTTTCATTATGTTTTATTACCTACCAAGGGAAACATCAAGGAAGGGAGCTTGCCACATAGGTCTCCTTCAGATTGGGAAGTGTGGGTGGCTCAGGAAATTGCAGAGCGATATAAAAATACGTTGTCAAAACCAGCACAGAGAATATGCCTCCTTATGCCCCCTCCAAGATTCAGAGCAGCCCCCAAACAATCATGAAAGAAATATTACCCCTTCCCCAATAAACTTATTTTTAATTCTTTTTTCTCCACCTCTGCAAGCCTGGAAATGTCACCCCTGGTTATGTTTACCGTATGTTGACATTATTCCTCATGGCTCTCAGTTGCAAAAGCATAATTAACATAAATTAATACATGACTTACAATAGTTCATTCAGTGACTGTTCAAAGTTACAGTGGCACTGAAAAAAGTGACCGATGACCATTTCCACATTTACAACCGCTGCAGTATCCCCAGGGTCATGTGATTAAAATGTGGGCGCTTGGCATGTATTTACAACAGTTCCACTGTCCCAGGGTCATGTCCACTTGTAAACTTCTGAGAAGCAAAGTCACTGGAAAACAACAGATTCACTTAACAACCATAAACTCCTTTTTTTTTGACCCTGTAATCCCTCAATTCAGGGTAGAGTTGGGTCAACTTGAGTGGAGCTGAGTGTTTACTGGCTGGATGCCCTTCTTGATGCCTATGTGGAGTTCAGAGCAGATATTTTTTTCTTTGAGCCCTAAGAGAAACATCTGCTGGATTGAACTAGGATTGAACTCTCAGCCTTCCAAGTGGGAAGCTAGTGTCTTCACCACTAGGCCACCATGCCACTCATTCACTGAACGGCCATATGGCTCACTTAATAACTGCAGGGATTTGCTTAACAACTATGGCAAAAAAAAGGTAATAAAAATGGGGTACAACTGAACTCTCCTGCTTAGCAATAGAAATTTTGGGCTCAACTGAAGTTGTAAATTGAGGACTACCTATATAGAAAAAGCCCAATTAAAAAATATCCTTACATGATCACTGGATCATTCACTGGATTCACTGGAAATGTGATCAACCAGAAAGGTTGCAGAGTGCTAGAGAGGATCAATGCAATGAATAAGATGTTCATGACCAGAGGTGGTATTCAAATGGTTCTGACCAGCTCTGGAGTACCAGTAGAGGAAATTTTGATTAGTTCGGAGAACCGGCAATTGCCACTTATGGCTAGCCTGCCCACCCATCCCCGTCCTTTCCTGTCCTATATTCCCTTGCTTTTTAGCTCAGCTGATTTGCTGGCAGAGCGGATTGCCATGCCTTCGCTGAGTTAAAAAACAGCTCACCTCACTAGCGCTGACACAGAGCGCAAAGCATTTTCTCATAGAACCAGTGGGGAACAACTGGTTTGGAATCCCACCGCTGTTGATGGTCACTATTTAAGGACCTCATTCACTGTTCAAAAGCAGTTTTCTCTAAATTTTCTTTTCTCCTTTGAAAGGAAATTCAGAAACAAATTCCCTTTCCCTAAATTTAATCAGAACTGCTAGGGAAAATGCAGTATTTTTCATTGTGATGCTGTTACCAAATTCTAGGGCAGGATATTGTGTTAGAAACAAATCAGGGCAAATTATAATTAACCCTCAAGAGTTACATAATTTTAGATTTTGGAACTAATGGTCTTAGGGGAGGTAAGGAACATTCAGGATTTTAAAAAGCCTTTTTGTTCCTTTCGTTTTGGTGGCTGGAGGCTATTGTTAACTTTGGAGGAGGGGTGTCAAACAGGTATTCCAGAGAAAATCAGTAGCTGATGTGCATTATCTTTCCTTCCCCATAACTGAGTTTTATTCCACTTTATGATAGACCTCTCTTGCCACAGTTGTTAAGTGAATCACAGCCATAGTTAAGTTACTGATTGTTTCGGTGAATCTGGCTTCCCTGTTGACCTTGCTTCACAGAAGGTCGCCAAAGAATAGCAAGAATGTTCAAGAATAAATCCAAAAGATGTTGGAAATGTCATCAGATACCTGGCTCATATTACCATATGTAATTGTGCGGATGCAAAAAAACATTGGACATCCACACATGGTTGAAAAAAATGACTAAAAAGCATATAGATTTAAAACCAGAGATATTTTTATTGGGAATTCTACCTGATACATACAGCAAAGATTTAAAATATTTGATTGTAAATGTATTAACAGCAGCTAGGATTGTATTTGCTAAAAATTGGAAAAATGAGAAAATACCATTGCAGGAGGAAATTATCAAGAAAATACTGGAATGTGCTGAAATGAGTAGATTGACATTTGAAATTAGAGAACAAGAGGATAAGCAATTTTACAAAATTTGGGACCTTTTCTATCAATGGCTAGATAACAAAATATAGTAATAGAATATGTAGAATTATAGAAAATAATGAATATATAAAGATGTATTTCTTTCATTATTATTATTATTATTATTATTATTATTATTATTATTATTATTATTACATATATAAAATGTTTTTAGGTTAGATTTGGAAGGACTATATGAATTGTTATAAAATAAACTAAGTAAAGTATAGCTATCTCGCAAAGTATGAATGAACAAAATTATAGTCAAATGATTGATTAATAATAATACTAGGATAATCAATTTCTGATAATATGAGTTATTATGTAATGTAACTGTAATTGAGACTATGAAATCGATGCACAAAAAATTGTAAACCAACCGACACACTGTTTGTACACTTATGGAAGAAAGTTGGATGTTTTTATGTTTTGTTTGTTTTTGTTTGTCCTTAAAAATCAATAAAACTTAACAAAAAAAGAAGAAGAAGAAGAAGGTCGCCAAAGATGATCACATGAGCCCAGGACATTGCAACCAACCTAAATATAGACCAGTTGGCAAGCATTTGAATTTTGATCACATGATCATGGGGATAATGCAACGGTTGTAAGTGTGAAAAACAATCACAAGTCCCTTTTTCCAGTGTAAGTATAACTTTGGTCACCGAATGAACTGTTGTAAGTCGAGGACTACCTGTATTAATTTATGTTAATTATCCTTTTAATTATCCCAGTCATAAGTCACTTTTTTCAGTGCTGTTCAGTGCAGGGTGGGCTGCTAGGGGTTCGCAGGGGTTCAGGAGAGCCCCTAGCTAAGATTCTGTGCAGTTTGAAAGAACGGTTGCAGGAACTGGGCATAGCTAGTCTAGTAAAGAGAAGGACCAGGGGAGACATGATAGTGGTCTTCCAATATTTGAGGGGCTGCCACAGAAAGGAAGGAGTCAAGCTATTTTCTAAAGCACCCAAAGGCCAAACTTTCTGACAGTGAGGACAATCAACCAATGGAACAAAAGTTGCCCTCAGAACTTGTGGGAGCGCCATCACTTAAGACTTTCAAGAAGAGATTGGACTACCATTTGTCAAAAATGGTATAGGGTCTCCTGCTTGGGCAGGGGGTTGGACTAGATGACCTAGAAGGTCCCTTCCAACTCTGATTATCTGTTATCTGTTACCCCCAAAGCCCACTCCTGGCAGGCCCCTCCCACCCCTCCCCTCCTCTCCCCTCCCAGAAGTCTCCACACAGCCCATTTTGGATGCAGGTAAGTGCAGGGCAGGCGTGGAGCCTTGGGGAGGGTGAAAAACAGGCCTCCTGGAAATTTGGGAAGGCCAGAAACAGGTGTGTTTCCGGCTTCCAGAGAGCCTCCGGAGCCTGGGGAGACCATTTTCGCCCTCCCGGAGGTTTGAAGAAAGCCTCCCGAGCCCAGGGAGGGTAAAAACGCCTCCCCCGTCATGGTGCAGAAGGCCAGCTAGACCACACCCACCATGACCACGCCCACCCAGCAAACGGGCCGAGAATCCATTGCTAACATTTTTGAAGCCTACCCTTGGTGCTGTTGTAATTATGAACGATCACTAACGGTTGTAAGTCATGGACAACCTGTAACGTATCCATAACAAGATTTATAGAGCACCACGTCTCTCTCTGCAAGGCACCGTTTTGAAAATGTGTCTTCCCTCCAAATAAGAAACAAAGGACAGTGTGGTTTTCAGAAGCCCTGTGACCCTGAAATCCAATCTGCCTGTCCCTCTAAGAGGCTATTTCACAGGAGGCTTTTGAACCAGATTAATGATTTCTTGGATTTACTCCAGAAGCATTAAAACCAGAATGAGAGACACTCTGAGTGCCCTTTCCAGACATGAATTTGTCCTGGAGGCTGAGCAGCTCCAGCAGCTGCATTGCTTATTGCAACGGTCTCTAAACTTGGCAAGTTTAAGACTTGTGGACTTCAACTCTCAGAATTACTCAGCCAGCCACAACTGGCTAGGGAATTATGGGCAATGAAGTCCATAGTCTTAAAATTGCCAGAGTTGGAGAGCTGAAATTTCAGAACCCATTCAGAAGCCCTGGAAGAGCAGTGTGGTGGCCTAGAGCAGCGGTGGGATTCTACCAATTTCTCTACCGGTTTGGTGATTGCACATTCGTACATGTGTGTGCACCTAAAGCGCGTATAGCTTTCCAAAATACGAGCTGAGGCTCTGCTGCACCAATCAGCTGAGAGGATAAAGAAAAGCACAGGGGCAGGTGGGAAGGGCCATCCTGCACTTTTCTCTTCTTTCTCCTCTCAGCTGATCGTCAAAAGTTTTTTTTTAACTACCGGTTTGGTTGAACTGGTAGCAATTTTTGCTATCGGTTCAGGTGAACCAGGCTGAACCAGCAGCATTTCACCACTGGCCTAGAGGTGGAGCTCTCGCCTCACAATCAGGAGGCTGTGAGTTTGATCCTAGGTAGAGGCAGATATTTCTCTCTCTGGACACACTGAGAACTTATATCGGATGAACAAAACTCTGCAACAGGAAGGGCATCTGGCCATGAAAACACTTTGTTAGCTCCATTCAGTTGCCCAGATTCCATTCAGTTGCCCCGCAAAGGATTATGGAGTCAATAAATGATTATGAGGATGATTTCAGAAGCCCTGAAAATTTGTCACCTTCAGAAAAATCTGGGCAGGGCAGAAATATTGGACTTCAACTCCCAGAATCCTGAGGCTTGAATTGATGAATTCCATCTGAGAGAACCTGTGAGAACTCATCACTTAGAATTTTCTAGCCACCAGCTATGTTTGGTCAAAGCAGTTGCATGAGGCTGCATGTTTCTACAGGTGGTCCTCACTTATGACCACAATTGAGCCCAAAATTTCTGTTGCTAAGTAAAAGATTTGTTAAGTGAATTTTGCCCCATTTTACAATCTTTCTTGACATCATTGTTAATCACTGCAGTTGTTCAGTAAAATAACAAAGTTGTTAAGTGAATCAGTATTCCCCATTGAGTTTGCTTATCAAAAGGCTGTAAAAGGGGATCGTATCACCCTAGGACATTGCAACTGTCATTAATATGAACCAGTTGCCAAGCATCCAAATTTTGATCAGGGGCCTTGGGTACCATATTCTTGGTGCTGCTATTTGTCAACTTATTTTTTACATCACTCTGCGATCTCCTGAGCCACCCACACTTCCCGATCAGCAGCAGTCCTGTGTGGCAAGCTTCCTCCCCGTTGTAAGTCAAGGACCATTGTAGCATTGCTAGAAGTGGTGATTTCACTTTTGAGGAAAATCCTATTGTTGTTTTAAAACATTTTTAAAATTAAGTTATAGAGTATTATAAAATACAAAAAAATACAAAAGTAAATAGAAAAACAGAGGGAGGAGGGGAAAGGAGAGATGTGAAGTGATGAAAAAGAGGGGGTAAAAGGAAAGAAAAAGAAACATTGACTTCTGTTACAGTAAAAGAAGGCATTAGCATCAAATCACAGCTTTTTGCTTTTCCATAATAGTATGATCTATCAGTCTAATCTGTAAAACCCAGTCAGAGTTACATTCTTTTCCACAGCAAGCACGAAGTTCAGAAGCAGTTTCCATATGGAAACAAAAGTATTTTATGTTCTTTTCTTTAATCAAAATAGTCAATTTTGCCATTTCAGTAGGGAAATCCTATTGTTGAACGATGGGAATGTGGTGGCTCAGAGGCTAAGACACTGAGCTTGTCGATTAAAAAGGACAGCAATTCAGCGGTTTGAATCCCTAGCACTGCATAATGGAGTGAGCTTCTGTTACTTGTCCCAGCTTCTTCCAACCTAGCAGTTCGAAAGCATGTAAAAATGCAAGTAGAAAAATAGGGACCACTTTGGTGGGAAGGTAACAGCATTTTGTGTGCCTTCGGTGTTTAGTCATGCTGGCCACATGACCATGGAGATGTCTTCGGACACCGCTAGCTCTTCGGCTTTGTAATGGAGATGAGCACCACCCCCTAGAGCTGGAAAAGACTAGCACATATATGCGAGGGGAACCTTTTCCTTTTCCTATTGTTGAATGATGGTTCCAAAATATTTCTTTTTCCCAGACAAATTTATTGGTTGTAAACCATCTAGAGTCACAGAAAGTGAGTGGGTAACCATATAAGTTCAATCATTCAGTCAGTAAATCATCAACTCAAGTCTTCCTGCAAATGAAATGAAGGATTTAATCTATGCTCAGTACTGGATTGTTTATTGACTGAAACTGGGCCCATAAATGCCTTTGATCTGAGGATGACAAGGAAATGGTGCCTTGCTTCTTTTATAGAATCATTCTGTGGACCTACTCAGAGATACGAGGTTTATTCTATCATAGAAAAACTGAGACTCATTAGCACTGTGGTAGCCATCTGGAACCATACTGTGGACGTTTTCTAAATTCTAAGATATCTCTTACATAAAAGCCAAGCTAAGGACAGCTCCATTGCTTTTTGTGACATTTATCTAAATAACAATACAACTTAGACTTATATACCATTTCACAGTGCTTTTACAGCCCTGTCTAAGCGGTTTACAGAGTCAGCATCTTGCCTCCAACAATCTGGGTCCTCATTTTACCCACCTCGGGAGGATGGAAGGCTGAATCAACTTTGATCCTAGTGAAATTCAAACTGCCAAATTGCAGGCAGCCAGCAGTCAGCAGAAGTAGCCTACAGTACCACATTCTAACCACTGCACCATGGAGGCTCTGAACCTTTGCAGATCAATTCACTCAGCTTTGCTCCAACTTGAAGTCCATGTTCATAGTCGGTCTAATAACCTACTGTAGCATCTGCTTCTTCTAATGGAGTGGATAGATTTCAGTTCACACAGTGTGACAATGCAGACAGGATTCTTATTGCTTGAGGCTGTCAGGGTGCACACTTGATTTGTTCTTCCTGGTTGATGAGAAAGAAGTGCGGTCAAGAATGGAGAGAAGGTTTCAGTGTTTCTTTGAAGGAAGGAACCAGATTGTGCACGGTGTTCCTGTTGATTACAAGAAGTCCTTGACTTACAACCCCAATTAAGCCCAAAATTTCTGTTGCTAAGTGAGACATTTGTTAAGTTTTGCCCCATTTTTCTATCTGTCTTGCCACAGTTGTTAAGTGAATCATTGCAGTTGTTAAGTTAGTTTCACAGTTGTTAAGTGAATCTGGCTTCCTTATTGACATTAGCAGAATAACAGAGTTGGAAGGGACCTTGGAGGTCTTCTAGACCAGGGGTCACCAACCTTTTGGACCTCAGGGACCACCAAACTCATAATTTTAAAACCTGCGGACCACAGGCCCTGGGAAAATCTTCCAAAAATCTGTAGGAAAATCCCCACCCCGCTTTCCTACCGAGTAATCATTCTTTATTTGGGATCACAGGATACCGTCTCTGTTCTGTATAAAGAATAGTAGACTCCTAATACAGGATTCTGATTGGCTAAAAAACCTGAATTGGGATTGGTTCAATAGGAACCAATCCACGAAGCTGCTCAAAGGCGGCAAAACTAAATACCTGCCATTGGCTACAAGCCGGCAGGCGAAACCCTATATAAAGGCTGGACGGAACAGTCTCCATCTCCATTCTCAGGGGGAGAAAGAGAGAGACTTTTGGCCTCATGCAAGGAAAGCAGCAGAAACAGCAGAATTCTTTCTCTCTCTCTCTCCAAAACTTTGCCAGAAATGAGTCTTTGTGAGACTTGTCATGCCAGCGCAGCCTCTTGGAGCAAGGTGGTTTGCAGGGTCCCAAAGACTCATCTCTGGCAGAGTTTGGGGGAGAGAAAGAAAGACTTGCTGCTTTCCTTATGTGTAGCCAAAAGCAGAAGAAAGAAGTGGAAAGAAGCAGCCCAGAGGCCAGGCCAGGCGTGTGAGGTGAGTGGGGCAAGTCCCACCCCTCCACCCATTCACCCCCTCCACTCACTGTCTCGTGTTGTTCGCAAAGCAAGCGACACAAGTCTTGTGTTCCCATGGGCCATGTGGGCGGTGCAGCCTTGTGTTCCTATGCAGCCTGGATTAATTATTTTGGGGGGTGGTTTGGGGGTGACATTTCTCTGTGGACCACCAAAATTTTCTGGAGATTTTCCCCCCTCCTTTGCTAGTACTTTGCTTGTGTGGAGTGACCATTCAAAATTAAAATGGCACTGAAAAAAGTGACTTATGACTGTTTTTCACACTTAGGACTGTTGCAGCATCCCCACAGTCATGAGAGGCCAGGCGAGGAGATGCGTGCCTCGATGTGAGTGATGTTGAGTTAGCCATGCCCAGCCAATAATAACATGACCACCGAGCCATGCCCACCATCTAAGACACGCCCACAGAACTGGTTGTTAAAAAATTTGAATCCCACCCCTGTGCAGAAGGCCGACTAGGCCACACCCACCTTGGCCATGCCCACCCAGCAACCAGGCGGAGAATCAGTTGCTAAATTTTTTCAAAGCCCACCCCTCAGTCAATCCCTTCCAACAACTTCATCCCATGAATTGAATTCCCTCAATCCCCTCTCCTGTTCTCCCCCTCTGGACCTTGTCTGGTTGGGAAGGACGCACAAGGAGCAAGAAGCAGGGGTGGGCTCCTGGGGGTTCGCAGGGGTTCGGGAGAGCCCCTAGCTAAGATTCTGTGCAGATTGGAGAACCCCCAAATCCCATTCCTAGCTGGCCACATCCATGCCCAACCCTCCCCTCTCCTCCCCTCCCAGAAGTCCCCACGTGGCCCGTTTTGGAGATCAGGTAAGTGCAGGGTGGGTGCAGAGGCTCGGGGAGAGCAAAAAACTTCTCCGAAGTTCGGGAAGTCAGAAATGGGCCTGTTTTCGGCTTCCAGAGAGCCTCTGAAGCTGGAGAGGCTGTTTTCGCCCTCCCAGAGGCTCAAGAAAAGCCTCCGGAGCCCAAGGAGTGCAACCCCCACCCCTAGGCTGACTAGGTCACACCCATCATGGCCAGGCCCATCCAGCAACCAGGAAGAGACTTTGCTAAATTTTTTGAAGCCCACCCCTGGAAAGAAGGTAGATTTCCCCCAACGAGCCTCAGCCAAGCCTGTGGATACATGCATTTAGAGAAACTAAATTTTCCACGAATCTTCAAGTTTGAGCAAGCTGGTACATACTGCTTTAAATCATATATATCTTTTTTCTTTAAAAAAATCTTCATTTGACATTAACATAATCATCATTGCTTGCTTTCTGCTGTTGGAGGTTTGCCAAACTTGACTCGGTTTGGAAAAGAGAAAACAGCAGAAGACAGTTAGAAATTTTACGTGGTTCTTCTAAGATCCATCTACATGGCTTTGTTCCAAGAGTCACCTATATGGCTTGAAGAGTGCAGGAAATGCATTTGAATGCCTGCCATGGGACTGCACCTCCTCTCATGTCCTTGGAAAGTGTGCAGTCCTTTTTCCATCTCTCTGCACATCTCAGTCATAAAGAGATGGGCTGGCTTGCCAGGGGTGTGAAGTATTAATGGTGCCATCAGTTTTTTGTTGCACAAGTTTGCAGGGGAGAAAATGAAGCTGATTTTCCCAAGCATCATTTTCAGTGCAGTTGGATAAATCTCATGCATTAAAAAAAAACTACAACACCCTCCAAGCTAGCCTCATATGGTTTTCCATTATCTTGAAATATTTTGCACCAATTTCCTTAGCTGTGGCCAAATCCTCCCAGCTTGCCAATGTTAGTCAGAGAACTTAGTCCCTTGTGCTGCCATTATCAGCTACTAATTAATATTTAATTTTTTTCATTATGTGGATTGCTTTTAAGTGTTTTAATTGTCCTGAGGTGGCTTTAATTGCTGTTGGTTGCAGGCTATCCAGAGTCACATCATCCAGTGAGGTGGGAACTGGTTTAAATTGACTAAATAAATATGTAAAACAACAACAACAACCCAAATAATAGCAGCATGACGACTTCAGCATTTTCAAACGTGTGCCAAAAATCTACCTTGAGATTTCTCAAGACTTATTTCACTGCCAAAGAAGCTTCTGCTTCCTCTTTTATTCTTCGTCTGCTTAATATCTTCTGTTGAATTTCTGTTAGTGTTTTGACAAATTTCCTTATTTTTGAAGATTGGAGAAGTAGAGCTGTTTTTGGTGCCTTCTCTGTAATTCTTCTTTTTATCATTTTGTGTGTTTGGTCTAGTGCAGGGGTGTGAAATTCAAGGCCTGAGGGTTGGATGCAGCCTGCGAGGTGCTTAGATCTGGCCTGCAGGACTACCCTGGAAACAAGAAAGGACCAGCCTGCAGTGCCTCTGCCAGTGAAAACGGAGCTCGGGAGAGCGTCGTGACCAAAAACAGGGCCCGGAGGCAGTGGTGGGATTCAATTTTTTTTACTACCAGTTCTGTGGGTGTGGCTTGGTGGGCGTAGCAGGGGAAGGGTACTGCAAAATCTCCAGTCAGAGGTGGTATTTGCTGGTTGTCCGAACTACTCAAAATTTCCGCTACCAGCTCTGCAGAACTGGTCAGAACCTGCTGGACATCACCTCTGCCCAGGGGCCTGCATGCCAGCCTCCTGGGCTCCATTTTCACTGGTAGAGGGCTAGGAAAACAAACTAAAAACAAAAGAAAAGGAGAAATGTTTCCCCTTTTGCATTTGAGGATACAAGAAGGGGACAGGAAAGGAAAAAGGGAAAGAGGAAAGGCAATGAAAAAGAGGGAAAGATGGGAAGAGAGCAAGGAAGGAAAAAAAGAAGGAAAGAGGGGAAGGAAGAAGAAAGGAGAATGAAGGGGAAAGGAAAAAGAAGGGAAGAAAGGAAGGAAGATTATAATGAGAGTAAGGGAGGGTCTGAGGGAAGTCCTGCCTTAGCACTTGGCCACCACAGGTGCCCCCAACACAAGTGGTGTCGAGCTGGCCACACCCACCTTAGCTATGCTTACCGTGGCCACGTCCCTCCCCCCCAGAGGTCATACATAACCCTGATGCGGCCCTCAATGAAATCTAGTTTGACATCCCTGGTCTAGTGTTTAAGGCACTGGAATAGTAAACAGGAGACCATGAGTTCAAGTCTTGCCTTAGCCATGAAAGCTGGCTGGGTGACTCTGGGCCAGTCATTCTCTCTCTCTCTCTCATCTCAACCCACTTACAGGGTTGTTGATGTGGGAAAAGGAGGAGGAGGAAGGTGTGAATTATTGCATTATTATTATTGAATTATTTGCAATGACAGGATAGAAATAAATACATCCTTGATGCACTCTGAGCTTAGTTATTTTCCTACAGATGTTTCAATGATGACGATGGTGCTACCTAAGTTGGATTATAACATCTCTGCAAGAAATCAACCAAGCTCAGAGAGCCCCAAGGACTTCAGGGCTGAACCCTGAGTTACAAATATTCAGTTTTTTTGGTACTTCGTAAATTCCCAAATACTTCTTGATCTGGAAGAGGTTCCCCAATAATACCATTTAACTGTGAGAAGCCAAGGAGATTGTCAGCTTCTGGAAAGAGGAATAAAACCTCAGAAATCATTCACTATGTCCTTCCCTGCCATTGAAATATCCACCACTCTTGAATCAGATGAGTAGTATAATTACAAAAAAATTGCTGCCAAAGAGTGGATTTCTGCATATTTCTACTGCCTCTGTCTGACTCGCTGCCAAATGATCCTCTCCTGACTTTGTGTGCGTAGGAAGCAATAAGCAAAGCAGTTGATTGATTCTCCCAACTTTGTTGTCCTTCCTTTTCTGTAGCCAGGAATGGGGAAGATCTTCCCTGTAACTGGCGAAGAGCACTCTCTAGCCATCACTCTCTATCCATCAGCTACAAACCTGGATGTTTGGGAAGTGATGAAAGCAATTTTGGGCAAAGTCCACAAGGTAACTGTGATCACATCATGCAAAGCCCTTTGGCACATGATGTCATGATGTTACCCACAAAGGGGTGGAACTTGCAATGCTGCTATTAGCATATTGACAAAATGGTGGATTCTGGATGGTCCTCTTTGCCCATCATCTCCTGGGACCTTCTTGGGTTCTTTCTTCTACAGTCCCTTCCATTGTAACACAAGGCGAATTCAATCAACCCTTTCCCCCAAGACTGGAGTCATAAAGAGAACCCATAAACACCAAATTTATCTTGGGATCTTTCTCCTAATCCCTTTACTTTGTTTACATAGGCATGAAATGTTGCTTCCGAGTTCTATGAGATCTGGTCATTATACTATTATACTAGATCAGTGGTGTCAATCTCAATCTTATTGAGGGCCACATCAAGGTTGTGTTTGACCTTGGGGAGTTTTCAGCTGGGCATGGTCATGATGAGCGTGGCCAGCTTGATGTTGGGGGCACCTGTGGTGGCCTGGGTGGGGCTGGGGATGGGATCCACTTTAGTTAGTACAGTACTTTGTTTTGCCAGCGAAAACAGAGCTTGGGCACCCCCACGTGGCCCTGACAGGCTCCGTTTTCAGCTGTGGCAGCCTCCTGCAGCCCTTTGCCAGCAAAAAGGGCCACTGCGTGCAGCCCTCCCAAGCTCTGTTTTCACTGGCAGAGGCACCGTAGGCCGGTCCTTTGTTGTTTCCAGGTGTTGTGGTTCACTGGCAGCCGGTGCAGAAAGCAGCAAAATTGGACAGTGAGGAAGAATGGGGACCAGTCAGGGAGTCTGGAGAGGACTCAGATGAGGATCCTGTATCTGATGCAGAGATGGGGCCAGGACCATCTGGGTGTGGGGTGCTGTCTCCAGAGCCTTCGGAGTCTGGCAGCAGCTAGGCCGAGGAATAAGGGGAGCCTGTTCCCAGTGTGCATGAGTGCAGAGCTGCTAGAAGGCGAGAGCAGTTGAGACAAAAGGGGGACTCAGGAGTAAGGCTTGGAGGTGATAGCCCCTCCCATAAGCTATAAAGGATAGGCAAAGATGACAAAACCTTTGCAGGAAGCAAAATCATTCATTCAGTTCAGATTCATTCTTGAAGTCTTTGTACTTTGGTTGTTTTTTTTTTTTTTCTAGTTCATTTGATACTTCTGTTATTGGCAGCACTTCACAGAAAAGAAATGTGGGTGCTTATCTCGAGGGACTGTTTGAGATTAATTCCAGCCGGGAATGAAAACAAATCCCAGCATTGCAATAAAATAACTCTTGTTTTTAAAATAAGTGTGTGCATAGTTACGGTCTAGGAAGGCTTGATCAGAACACCAGGGCAACCCTACCAGCCAGATCTAAGCGACCTATGGTCCGGATCTGGCCTGCAGGCCCTAAGTTTAACACCCCTGTGCTAGATCATCCTGTTACACCACTTCACTTTTATGTTATCTCAGCCATGGGTGAGCCACTTTGATTAAGGCACATCTGCATCCAGGTCTTCAGAGAGATAACAGCTGTAGTTTTCCCAGAAGGACCAGACAAGAAACATGACCAGATGAGCTAATTCTCCTTTATTGTAAGGCTGTATTAACAGACTCTTGCAAGTCTGAAAGTACTAATCTCCCATTGTCTCTTTTACAACCTGAGAAGTTAGGAAGAGTCCTTTCTGAGCTTCTTGCCCCTCCCATTATCCGGCTGAAGGCTGCACAACCTCTTATCAGACCATTCTCTAGGCAGCATCCTTTTCCCTATTTCTCAAAATCTTTCTTATATACCATTACATCAGCAGACGAGCCTGAATAAGGAGTGGAGAAGTGTCAATCAAATCAAATAATCTTATTACAGCCATAAGGCCGGAAAGCAACAATTTCCTTTGAGAGTAAATCAAAGGCTGACTTAAAGTCAACAAAGAGATGTTATAGGATGAAAGTAGAATATTTTTTCAGACAGATGAACCAGACAAAGTCTGATCATTCCCCTCTGAAGCCAGCCTGCTTTTCCACAATAACATTATAACTTTGGACACATTCCAATAATTTTGTAACTAAAAATCTGGCATACAGTTTAATTATTACATTGAATAAACCAGTAGGCTGTTAATTTGTGGAGTCGAATCTATTCTTATTTCTTGTTATATAACTTATATCTGAACACACATGTATAGATATAAGGCATAGAACATAGAATAAATAAGAGTTGGAAGGGACCTTGGAGGTCTTCTAGTCCAATCCCCTGCTCAAACAGGAGGTCCTATATTATTCCAGACAAATGGTTGTACGGTCTCTTCTTAAAAACCTGCAGCAATGGAATACCACAACTTCTGGAGGAAAGCTACTCCATTGACTTATTGTATATATATTGCAATAGCATAAAGACTTATCTTCCTTAAATCACCCAAAGAGTATTTTATAGCACTCTTTGGGTGATTTAAAATGTAAGTATTATTTACATATTGTCCCCACCAATCTGGATCTTTATTTTACCATCCTCAGAAGGATGGAAGGTTGAGTCAACCTTGAGCAGGTCGGGATCGAACTCCTGATTGTGAGCAGGGTTTGCCTGCAATGCTGCATTTTAACCACTGCACCAACAGGGCTCATTTATAGTACAGGTAGTCCTCGACTTACAACAGTTCATTCAGGGACCACTCAAAGTTACAACAGCACCGAAAGAAATGATGTAATTTTGGTCGTAAGTTGGGGATTACCTGTACAGAATTATATGTATATTTATATATACTCAGTTTTTAGCTTGTATATTGTTACTTTCTGTAAGAAAGTTATTCTATTTGAGCAGGAATGTCCACATCAATCTCAAGTGACCAGTAAGGGCTGCTGTGATCTCACCTTTTACTGGTCAAGCCCATGTCACACTGCACCAACAGATGGAAAGAGGATGTAAAACGGAGAGAAACACTTGCCATCCATTGGTTAACGCGATTCATCCGTTCTGTACTCACTGCCTCCGTTTTTCATCCTCTCCATCCGTCCAGCATCCGTCGACTGAGGTTCCATCCGCTCAAAAAGTTTTGAGCTGCTCAAAACTTTTTGAGCAGAAAATGGATCCAACGCGTCCGTTCTGCATCCGCAACGCATACAGGGAACATCCGTTCTACATCCGTCATCATCCGTTACGCGTCCGCTATATCCGCTAGGCATCTGCTGCTCATCCGCGCAATTCAAATCCGCTCCAGCGGAAAACGGACACAGGGAGGAAGCGAAACGGATGCGGAACGGACGCGCAACGTTAGTAGCACGGACGGAGAAAGGATGAAAGTGGATGCAGCTCGCAAAGAAAGCATTTAAAACGGAAAAAATGTTCGCAGAGGGGGCCTATCTCGGATATTAAGGATGTCTAGAGGATGCCTAGAGAATGCAAAAGGACACCTAGTGGAAAACCTATATTTCCTATAAAAAGGGGGAGGAACTCACCTGGATCTCACTTTCAGTCCAGCAGCCCTGCTGTGCAGACCTTTGCAGCCTTCATCTGGCTCTTGCTTTTCCACAGCATCCATTGATGTCCACCATGAATTGTAACACAGTCCTTTTGGTAGCCACCATCGTTCTGCAACAGTGCGAAGCCATCTACAGGCTCTTTCAACTGTTCTATGGGAAGAAAAGGAGGCGGCCTCTCTGCCTTTCGGTGGAGGTGGATCTGGGGGTGGATGTGGGTTGGTCTCTGGTGGAAGTGCCCTCTCCTTGCTCCCACTGTGTCAGGGGGTCCTCCACGCGCTCCATCATGGGTAATATAGCTGTTGGGGGGGTCTCCGTCGTGGCACGCTCCACAGATGCCTGCCTGAACACAGGAGCTGACTCTCTGCCAGAAGAGGACTGGCTCTCTGCGGGCTGCCTGAGAGAGAGGGTTGTCAGAGGGGCTGCTCCTTGGTGGTGGATCTCACCCTCCAAGAAGCTGCACTTGGCCATCATGTAGGTCTCCCGGTCCGTCAGCTTGACTGTGGCCTGGCCAGATTTCTTGAGGTGCAGCTTCCCGTACCAGGTGTGCATGTGCTTCCACTAGCCAAGGAGCACCTCCGAAGTGTAGCCCAGGCTTTCCGCCTTCTCTCTCCAAGCAGCCTGCTTCCTCTTGGTGTCTCGATAGAGCCTGTGTCCCTTCCGCCAAAGATATTCATTCTCCCTCAGCCACTCCAGCACCTCCTCCTCATGTTCCTCTTCGATTGTGTATTGCCTCCTCTCCCGTTCACACGTCTGCCTCTTCCTCCCTTTGGCAGGGCCATATGGGCCCTCATCAGAAGGGCTTCAAGGTTGTAGGGGCTGCTCCTCCACACCACCACCACCACCAGCAGCAGCAATAACAGTAGCAGCAAAAGCAGGACCAGCAACACCAGCAGCACCAGCAGCACCAGGAGCACCAGCAGGAACAAGAACAGGACCAGGAGCACCAGCAGGACCAGCAGGACCAGGAGCATGAGCAGGACCAGCAGGACCAGCAGGACCAGGAGCAGCGCCAGCAGAGTAAGCACCAGCAGAAGCACCAGCACCAGGAACAGTGCCAGCAGAGTAAGCAGCAGCAGAAGCACCAGCACCAGGAGCAGTGCCAGCAGAGTAAGCACCAGCAGAAGCACCAGCATCAGGAGCAGTGCCAGCAGAGTAAGCACCAGCAGAAGCACCAGCACCAGGAGCAGTGTCAGCAGAGTAAGCACCAGCAGAAGCAGCACCACCAGAAGCAGCATCAGCAGAAGCAGCACCACCAGAAGCAGCATCAGCAGAGTAAGCACCAGCAGAAGCACCACCTCCAGAAGCAGCATTAGCAGAAGCACCAGCACCAGAAGAGCGAGCCCGGGCAGCAGAAGCCCCAGCAGAAGCAGAGTCAGGGCCAGGGGGTGGGAGGATGGCCCTGTCCCTCTTGCCAGGGCTGGCAGCAGATGGCAGAGGCTTCCGTTTCTTCCCCATGGTTGTTGGGTTGCTGGCTGGCTGGCTGGCTGGCAAGCTGTGTCTGGAAGCAGGTCTTTCCTCTGAATGGTGACCTGCTTGCGAGCTGCTTCCCTTTATATCCACGGGGCTGACACAATGCATCCTCCCCGCATGCACAGTGAATGCTAGGCATCTGGTAGGCATCCGCTAGGCTTCCACTAGGCTTCCGCTCTGCATCTGCTTCATCCACTCTGCATCCACTCTGCATCCGCTCTTTCTGTTCTGCGTCCACTTTGCTGTGCTCCTCGGGAAGCCTTGCGGATGTGCCATCCACTCCCATCCACTTCCATCTGCTAGGCTTCCATGGAGCATCCGCTTTCCATCCGCCCTACGTCCTTCCCCTGTCCGTTCCTTTCCGTGTTGTCTGCTCTGGTTATGCAAATTTGGGGCACTTTTGAGAGCGGATAACAACGGATGGAACATTTTTCCCGTCCGCTGTGTCCTTTTTACAAACGTTTTGCATCCATCGGCCAGTGTGACAGGGCCTTCACTTAACTTTGCTCCTGTTATCCAGGTGGCCTTTGCTTGTACGAATGTCGTAAAAGGTGATCATGTGATCCTGGGACACGGCAATCATCATAAATATGAGCTAGTTGGCAAGCATCTGAATTTTGATCATGTGACCACAGGGATGCTGCAATCATTCATCAGTGTGAAAAATGGTCATGTCAAATTTTCCCAGGTATTGTAGCTTTGAATTTCAATAACAGGAAATGTTGTATGGAGTGGACTCTCTGTAAGAGGTGACAGAGAGCAACTGTAGGAGGTAGCTATGCTGAGTCTGAGGGGGAGGGTCAAGCTAGTGGTGGTATTCAATCAGTTCGGCCTGGTTCTGGTGAGCTGGTAGGAGTGATGAGCAGCAGAGACCGAACTGGTCCTCTCTGCCACTCAGCTGTTGGGCCCACCCACTTGCCCGGGCTCCCATACTCACTATTATCCAGGGGTGGGATTCTACCAGTTTGCACCTATTCTCTAGAACCGGTTGTTAGCATTCTAAGCAGTTCAAAGAACCAGTTGTTAGAAGGAATTACTGGGCTAATCCTGTAAGGAAGGCAGGAAGGAAACATTCTGGTGTTGCTTACAGAAATTGCCCCTCCATTAACTCTAATTACATTCTTGGCAGGACTAGACTTCCTGTCTCAAGAACTTCTCTGGAGTTTTTTTCTCCTCCTTTGCTGGTACTTTGCGTGTGTGGAGTGACCATTCAAAGTTACAATGGCACTGAAAAAAGTGACTGATGACCATTTTTCACACTAACAACTGTTGCAGCATCCCCACAGTCATGAGAGGCCAGGGGAGGAGATACGTGCCTCGATGTGAGTGATATTGAGTTGGCCACACCCAGCCAATAACATGACCACCAAGCCATGTCCACCAGTCACATGACCACCAAGCCACGCCCACCACCTAAGCCACGCCCACATAACCAGTTGTTAAAAATTTGAATCCCACCCCTGCTTTTATTTGCTGAATTTGAAGTGCAGCTGCTTTGCACGGCACAGAATAGTGCCACATGGCAGCTGCTGAAGTGACCGGGATCGTGCAGGCTTGCAGGAGGCGAGTTAAAATGCCTCTGCGCCTGCACAAAGTGCGTGTTTGGCATGTGCGTGCATGCAAAGTGCGTGCACGCATGCAAAACATGCCCACCAAGCCTTGCCCACCGAACCGGTGGCAACACTATTTGAATCCCACCACTGGATCAAACATGTCATCAGTTTGGAACCCCTATGTTCCCACAAGAGCTTCCTTTGAATTCCGTTGACTCTAATGTAGTGTCAGTTTGTCTTGATGGTTAGTTGATCAGATTCTTATGTATAGGTAGCATGTAACAAATCTGAAGTTTTTTTGAACTCAACTCCTGTTCTTGGTTACTTCTGCCTGACAGTAACAGGTGTTACAGACCTCGCAGCAAATTCTTGATGTTGCTGGCTTATCGGGGTAACCGTTGCTCTGATACAGGATCTGCTAAGTATGAGGGAAGCTGTACAGGTAGCTCTTGATTTATGACTGGTTGCTTAGTGAATATTCAAAGTTATAGCAGACACCCCCCCCAAAAAAAATACTTACAATGCAATTCCAAAGTCCTGATGGCTGCTCTCCTTCACTCTGACAAGACTGCATTTTGGGTGCTCAGCAAGCAAGTGACCCACATGGATAACCATTTTCAGCCTCCTGCAGTCACCTGTCCACAGTGGATGATGCTTTTGCAAACACCGCCCTCCCAAGATTTATTTCAGGTTTTCAGCAAAAATGCTGCATCGCAGATTTGATGAACGGCCACCACAGAAAAAGGTCATCAAATCAGGTCGGTTATGTGGATGGCCTGCTTTATATGACCATCACGATTTATAATCCAGGGTCAGCGAGGTGCTGAAGAGATTCGGGATAATGTCAGTGTTCCAGCAAACCTCCATTCCAACCAATAACTCTGAGACAGACATCTCTCAAAGGTTCCTTTTATTTGGATAGTAACTGGTACATCTGTGGAATCCTGAATCTGAAAGTTTCGGGCTTGCAAAAATAAAAACTTTAAATCCATCCCCCATGCCCATCATCACATCACATGGCCCAATCACCACCTGTCCCAAAGTAAGATTTCCTTTTCACTATGAGCGGCACAACTTGACCTTGAATCAGAAAAAGAATGTTATTATGTCTAAATAAGATATACTCCAATGAACTCCCCTCCTCCCACTTTCCTAGGCTTAATTGTAGCAGCGCGGGAGCATGAGATCTCAAACTGGCTTCCAAAGTTGACAGCCGGTTCAAGTGAACCTGGATGTTAATTTTACATCTGGTTCGCCGAAACAGTAGTTGCAGCGACTGGCTGGCCTTGCCCACTCAACCCCTCCCAGGAGACTCCACATGGCCCATGTTGTATCCCAGGTAAGTACAGGGCCCGTGCAGAGGCTTGGGGAGGGCAAAAAACAAGCTCTGAACTCCCGAAGGCTCTGGAAAGCCAGAAATGGGCCTGTTTTCAGTCTCTAGAGAGCCTCTGGAGCCCAGGGAGGGTGAAAAATGGGCCTCCCAGAAGTCCTAGAAGGCTTGAAATGGGCCTGTTTCCAGCCTCTGGAGAGCCTTTGGAACCTGGGGAGGCTGTTTTTCATTCTCCAAGAAGCTCAAGGAAAGACTCTGGAACCCGGGTTGTGTGTGAAAAACAGGCCTCCTGAAAATTCTGTAAGGCCAGAAATGGGCCCATTTCTGGCTTCCAGAGGGCCTCCTGAGCCTGGGGAGGCCGTTTTTTTTTCCCTCCTGGAGGCTTGAGAAAAACCTCCAGAGCCTGGGGAGAGTGAAACCTCCCCCCCTCCTGCTGTGGTGGAGGAGGTCACATTCACCATGGCCATGCTCACCCAGCAACCGGGCAGAGAACTGGTTGCTAAATATTTTTGGAAGCCCACCTCTGTTGTAATTGTAATGGGCAAGTTTCATTCTTATCATAAGTTGAGGACTACCTGAATCACCCTACTGAGGCAATGTCATGGCAACAGAGCAGAAAAGGAAAGTTGCCAAGGAACATTTGCATGGCTTGAAGGGGTGGAAAAGACCGTTGTAACCGCTGAGGGGAGGTAGGCTGTAGTTAGGTCTTGAACTGTGGTGCTGTAGCATGAAAGAGTGCGGGAGAATGACTGCATCCAAACACAAACACAAACATCAGAATCTAGACAAAGGAGAAGTCAGGACAAGCAGCTGCTGTGAGATCAGCCAACAGGGGGCGTCTTTCTCCTGAGACATCTGCCAACCGACCCACTAATTAGTTGCCAACGGCAGCACGAAGCTTTATTATTTATATGCCAGATGTATGAAAATTACATCAAGAGGTCTGATTTTGCTCCATGCATAAATTCAGCCGACAATTGCACAGACTGGGGAGGCGGCGGGAAACTTCAAGGTGGAACATGCAAATAACTGCTGAGAAAAAGCATGTTCTCCTGAGGCTGCAGCTTTGCGTGGCCCACAACTTCTTTTAATTGGTTAATTAAAGCGTTGCCCAGGGTGTGCGTGTGTGTTGCCGTTCCAGCAGAAAGCAACAAACTTTTGTGGGTCTCTCAAGTCTAGTGAATGTGGAAGGGGATGACGAAGCAAGGTTTGACAAAGTTGGGAAAAAGAAGATGTTCCTTGAAGCACGGTCTCTGCCCTTCTCAGTTGCCGTTTATGAGCAGAATAACAGAGTTGGAAAAGACCTTGGAGGCCTTCTAGTCCAGCCCCCGGCTCAAAGAGGAAACCCTATACTATTTCAGACAAATGGCTGTCCAGTTTCTTCTTAAACACCTCCAGTGTTGGAGCATCCACAACTTCTGGAGTCAAGTTGTTCCACTGATTAATTGTTCTCACCGTCAGGAAATTTCTCCTTTGGTCCAAGTTGCTTCTCTCCTTGAGCCACAAAATGATGGTAGATGGCAAAAGTCAGAAGCAAAATGAAGAGATGTCAAGATCAAGTGAGGTACTGATTCCACTTTATAAAGCCTTAGTAAGACCACACCGAGAGTACTGTATCCAGTTTTGGTCACCACACTATAAAAAAGATGTTGAGACTCTAGAAAGAGTGCAGAGAAGAGCAACCATGATGATTAGGGGACTAGAGACTAAGGCATATGAAGAACAGTTGCAGGAACTGGGTTTGGCTAGTCTCGTGAAGAGAAGGACCAGGGGAGACATGATAGCAGTCTTCCAATATTTGAGGGGCTTCCACAGAGAGGAAGGGGTCAAGCTATTATCCAATGCACCTGAAGGCCAGGCAAGGAATAATGGATGGAAACGGAACAAGGAGAGATTTAACCTGGAAATAAGGAGAAATTTTCTGACAGTGAGAACAATCAACCAATGGAATAGAAGTTGCCCTCGGAAGTTGTGGGATCTTCATCACTGGAGGCTTTCAAGAAGAGATTGAACTGCCATTTGTCAGAAATGGTGTTAGGGTCTCCTGCTTGGGTGGGGGGTTGGACTAGATGACCTACAAGGTCCCTTCCAACTCCATTCTTGGGCTCATCCTGGTCGGTGGTGGGATTCAGTTTTTTTTTTACTACCGGTTCTATGGACGTGGCTTGATGGGCATGGCAGGGGAAGGATACTATAAAATCTCCATTCCCTCTCCACTCTTGGGGGAAGGATACTGTATAATCCCCATTGCCTCCCCACCTCACTAACCTGCTTTCCAGCTCCGTTCTCATGTGCAGGGCAACCAAAGAAGACCCAACCGATCAGCTGGGACTTGGGAGGCAGAGAATAGATGGGGGCAGGGCCAGTCAGAGATGGTATTTGCCAGTTCCCCGAACAACTCAAAATTTCTGCTACCAGTTCTCCAGAACTGACTGAATACCACCTCTGCTTGGGCTCATCCTAGTCATCTCCTACAGTACTTGCTCTATTTTGGGGGGAAGATTACATAAACAGAAACTTGTAAGACTGAAAATATTTCTTCCTCCTTTCCTTTTTACTCCCTACAAAACCAGGAAGGAACCCTTCTGAGATGTTTTATCACACCATCTCCCGTATTGTAGGCTGAGATATCGTTTACATGCCAATTTGCCCCATCTGTAGCTTTCCTTCTGTCTCCCAAGGTCATTCTCACATACCATTATGAAGTTTGATGTGCTAATTCCCCAAGTCACTGGTCGAGATGCACATCATCTCAACAATGAAAACTGTGATCAACTTCATACATAGTATTAAGCTATTATTTGCTTAACTATCATTAGATAAATAAGAACAAGACCCCAAAGCTGCAAGTTTGCTTAAGACGCTGAGACAGAGCAAACCATATTACAGTTTTGTGCAATGGCTAAACTAGGTTTCTGCC
Source organism: Laticauda colubrina (assembly GCA_015471245.1). NCBI lineage: Eukaryota > Metazoa > Chordata > Lepidosauria > Squamata > Elapidae > Laticauda > Laticauda colubrina. Next base: position 22,943,974 of record BLBF01000036.1, on the reverse strand, counting down.
CAAGACAAGGAGAAGCTAAAATAAAATGTGCTAACAAAATATGCCTTGCAATTTATTTTCTTGTCAAAGAGGAGGCTGCAGTATTTCTGATCTCCAGGTGCTTGAGCATTTTTGGTGGGAAAAATGGAATTTTCTGTACAACGGTGTCCATGAGAGTCTTCCTCAGTGGTGGGATTCAAAATGTTTTACTACCAGTTCTGTGGGCATTGCTTGGTGGGCGTGGCTTGGTGGGCATGGCAGGGGTAGGATACTGCAAAATCCCCATTCCTTCCTCACCCCACTAACCTGCTTTCCAGCTCCGTTCTCCTGTACAGGGCTGTCATGTCCCTGGTGGAGACTGACTCTGAGGAAGAGGAGGAACAGCCAACAGGGAGTGGGAGTGTGGCTTCAGAGGTGATGGAGGAGGCTGGGGAAGGTCAGAGGCCAGCTGAGCAGTCAGAGGAGGATCCAGGCCCATCCCCTCTCCATCCTAGGGGACACAGGGAGGAGAGGATCACGGAAAAGTGAGGTCTACTCAAGAGGAGGTTACCATGATCCTCCTCGTGGCTTGCAGCTGGGAGCTATGTATATAAGTTTGTAACTATGCAGTTAGAATTGCTGGAGTCAAAGTTTAGTATTTACTCTGAAAGAGGTTTATTTTTGCTGGCATTCTTCCCATGGACTCTCCTTGGTTATTTTCCTGGTGTTTATGATTAGTTATCTTGACTTGCTTCAGAACTCTTGTCAATGCGGTTTGTTTTGGTTTTCTTTTTGCCTCATTATTTACTTTTGTGACTATAAACTGTGCCTAATAAAACAGTGAAGTTAAGTTGAAGGCCTTACCAGACTTTAATGTATGTTTGGGGTTATTTTGAGAGATTATGGGTCATCACAAGGGAAACCCAAGAAGACCCAGCCGATCAGCTGGGACTCAGGAGGCAGAGAATAGATGGGGGAGGGGCCAGTCAGAGGTGGTATTTGCTGGTTCTCGAAACTACTCAAAATTTCCGCTACCGGTTCTCCCAAATGGGTCAAAACCTGCTGAATAACCACCTCAAGTCTCCCTGCCTTCTATGGCATCAGGAGGGAACTTCTCTTATGGGGACTTTGAAGACCAAGAAGTGACAATGGCCAGGGAGATTGCAGAATGATTGGGGGAAAGCACCTCACAGATAGTCCTTGACTTACAACAGTTTGCTTAGTGACTGTTCAAAGTTATGGCATTGGTAAAAGTGACTTATGACCATTTTTCACACTTGACCAAATTTGGGGCTCTTGGCAACTAGTATGTATTGATGATGGTTGCACTGTCCGAGGGTTGTGTGATCATCTTTTGCGATCTTCTGGCAAGCAAGGTTAATGAGGAAACCAGATTCACTTAACAACCATGTTGTGAACTTAACCATTGCAGTAACTCACTTAATGACTGAGGCAAGAAAAGACGTAAAATGGGGTAAAGCTTGCTTAACAACTGTCTCAGTCAGTGACATTAATTTTGTGCTGAGTTGTGATAGTAAGTCGAGAATTATGTGTATTTTGAGGATTATTTTCTCATTGCATTTCTCATTGGATTTTTATTAGGGTTCTGGGTTTTTTGTAATTGAGATGCTCCAAGGGGTCATGCAATGTAGCGAGCCTTGTGTCTTTTACTATTGTAATGTTGTTGGGTAAACCTAAAGGTCTTATCCTGTCCTTTGAATTTGGGTGGAGGAATGTAGATTTTAGGAGTCTTTGTTTTTCTACTTTTTAAAAATCCCATCAGCTCCAGCCTTCTGTGGGAGCTTGTGGCTGAAGGAGTTTGTTTATGAATAGATTGGCCTAGTGGTGGGCTGCAACCAGTTTAACAACCGGTTCTTTGAGCACCTACGGAGCATTCAATAAACACCAGTTTGAACCTCTCCAGCTCACCTTCTAGCTTTCTCTGGTAAGTAGAACAGCTGAGGTGCGGCAATCCACTTTGCAGCGCGAATCAGCTGAGCTGCAAAAGAAGGAAATGTAAGGCAGGACAGGGTGGGGGGCAGTGGGCAGGGCCAACTGATTTTCATTCATACCAGTTCGCTAGAACTGGTATGAACTGGCAGCAGCTGGATTGGCCCAATCTTCCTGAATGGATACAAAATCTCTATTCCAAAAGACCAGTCTCTTCTGCTTGAGACTGTTCTCCTATGGCAGGAAAACTGGGACTGCTTTCTGCCTTTAAGAACATGTTTCTCCATTTCTCCTTTGGGGAAATATAATATTCTGTCTCTTTTAATATCCCCTAAAATGTTTCATTCTCTAGGAAGGGGAGAGGGGCTTCCCACAATACCTAAGAGTAAGGACAATTCTTTCTATGGCTGGGACTAGATGCTGTCATTCCTTGTAGCTGGTGTGGTCATTCATCTTCTCGAACAAAATCTCAAGATAGAAAGGCCATTGTTGCCCCAATGTCTAAAACCATTGCAGTATCGATAAGAACCTTTTGTGTAAATCTTGTGCACATGGTTTATATTCAGATTATTCTGCTCTTACGGAAAACTGAAGCTGTGCAGCAAGAAATCCAGGCCAGTCTTTAAACTCCAATTAATCACAAAGGGATTAGTGCAGATATTTGGGTTTATTTCCCTTGTTGCAGCTGTTTGCCTTCAGGGGCAGTTTAATGTTTGCACCTGCTACACAAATTTTCCTGGACAGCTATGAATAAGACTGTAAATTTCCTCAAATTACATTCAGGGTTTAATGGTTAGCTGTCAGTTTCAAATTGCAGGAACAAGTTTAGTTGATAACTATGCAGCCTTGCATTTCCTGTGGACTTTTTCGCCTGCTCTCCAATCCTCTCATTAATATGGCAATCAACCCCCTGTCTGGTCCTGCACCATTCTGCATTATTTTATCTGAGCAGTACCAAAAGTAATACAGGTAGTCCTCAGCTTATGAGCACAACTGAGCCCAAGCTTTCTGCCCTAAGTGGGACATGTGTTACGTGAGTTTGGCCCCATTTCATTGGCCACAGTTGTTCAATGAAAGCACTGCAGTTGTTATGTCAATAAAACGATTGTTAAATAAACTTGCCTTTCTCATTGACTTTGCTCATCAGACGGTTGCAAAAGGGGATTGTATGACACCGGGACACTATAACTGTCATAAATACGAGTCAGTTGCCCAGCGTCAACTTTTGATGTCTGAATTTTGATCATGTGATCATGGAGATGCTCCAATTCTTGTGTGAAAAACTATCAAAAGTCATTTTTTTCAGTGCTGTTGTAACTTCCAATAGTCACTAAATGAAGCTGTAAGGATTACCTGTAATTCTTCCCTACATCAAAAAATCCTAGCTTTTGAATATACTACCTGAGACTTCTCAGGAAACAACAACTGAATGAAAAACTGCTGGTGACCTGCCACTGCACCATAGACAGTACCTTAACCTATTGCACCTGTGTATAGTTTGCCAACTGTACAGTGGCAGATAGGGCAGCACGCAAGGGGGCTACCATCATTGCCCAAAAGATCACTGGTTGTTCTCTCCCTTTTTTGGAAGAGCTTTATCGCTCCCACTGCCTTAAGAAAGTTCAAAACATTCTCAAAGATCCATCTGATCCCTGGCACCCTTTTTTTGAACTATTACCATCTGGCAGGCGGCACAGGATAATAAAAACAAGGACAAATAGGCTGAAAAAAAAGCTTCTATCCCAGGGCAGTAGCTCTTTTGAATTCTACTGTTTAGTGCAGTGTTGGTGTGGTGTTGGGAATTTTCAGTTCAATGTGTGGAGGGTGAAGGATGTAAGTTTATGTTTATTTTCATGGTCATAGTCATGATGTGCACTGAAGATGGTGTTTGATTTCGTTGTATGAAGTGCAGTGACAGTAAACTAAACTAAACTAAACTAAATTAAAGAGAAGTGTTAAAGGGGAAAATCAAATAAGGATAAATTTTTGAAAATTTATTTTGATGATGAGCATTCTGCCAGCGCCCCTTCCTCTGATAAATTTCTTTATCTTCCATACTACAGATCCAATTTCCACCCTAAATTGCATTTGTTGGAATAGTGTGATTGCTAGTGTATGGAGTTCTAGAAGGGGAAGGATCTATTAAGGCTACTGAGTGAGAAATTCCAATTAAAGCAATTTAACTTGAATAGATGGTTTCTGATAACATTCTCCCAGGAGAACCTCTGAAAGGCAGATTGCTTCTCTAACTAATTTTAGTGTAAAAGTTTTTTCTTTTTTTGTCAAATATTCACTCAGAATTGGCCTTAAACATTTTTCTTTGAATCAATCTTGACTTCTACCAACCTGGCATCTGGTTTTGATCACCACAGTATTAAAAAAAAGATATTGAGACTATGAAAAGAATGCAGAGAAGAGCAACAAAGATGTTTCGGAGACTGGGAGCTCAAACATGAAGAATGGCAGCAGGGATTTGATTTATTTAGTTTAATGAAAAGAAGGATTAGAGGTGACATGATAGCAGCTTTCCAGTATTTGAGGGGCTGCCAGAAAGAAGAGAGAGTCAATCTATTCTTCAAAGCCCCTGAAGGCAAGATAAGAAGCAATGGAGGGAAACGAAAACTATCTGCATAGGAAGTATTTTTGTTAATTCAGGTAATAATATCCTACCAAGAGGAAACAGTTCTAGGAGATTATACAAATGTGTATTTAAATGAAACACTAATCCCATTACATCCCTAGCCCCTTGATAATTTACTCGAACATTTTCTATATAGCTACAATGGAAACCCATCATCCTAAAATATGTTGCTTTGTTATTCAAAGCAGAATCTAAGATCTGTTGAAGTCTTTGACACTGATGTTAATACCTCTTCCTATTGTCTCGGCTAAATAAAAATCTCTAATTCTTTACTCCATTCAGCCATTAACATTTGCATATCAAACGGATCCATCACCAGTAGAATTTAATAAAGATTAATTGTAGGTTTTTTTTGTGTTACAGTCCTATCTGAGGCACAGGGAAAAGGACCTGCTATGTTGATGAAAATATTTTAAGACTCCAGACAACGAAAGAGGAACTAGGTATGGGGGAAGAGAAAGATTTGCCCAAAGTCTGTTCAATCGGGAAGCAGATTTGCGGAATGTTTTTATTTTATGATAGCAATAGCACTTAAACTTATATACCCCTTCACAGTGTTTTACAGCCCTCTCTAAGCAGTTTACAGAGTCAGCATTGCCCCCAACAATCTGGGTCCTTAATTTGTGTGGTGCAGTGGCCGAGGAGTGGATCTCTTGCCTCACAATCAGGAGTCTATGAGTTCGATCCTAGGTAGAGGCAGATATTTCTCTCTTTGGACACAATCAAAATATATCTGCTGCGAACTCCCCATTGGCAAAAAGAAGGACATTCAGCTCCATTCAGTTGCCCCAACTCCATTCTGATGCAAGGGATTATGGGGTCATTAAAAGACCGAAAAGAAAGAAAGAAATCTGGCTCCTCATTTTACTGACCTTGGAAGGATGGAAGGTTGAGTCAACCTTGAGCTGGTCAAGATCAAACTCGTAGCAATTTTCAAGCCAGATATGCAACAGATGGAAAACAGATATGCAGTTAAACTCACAATTAAAGTGTTAATTAAAACAAGTGACAGAACAAAGAACCAAAATACAACACTGCATATCTAAATTTGATAGCAACCTCAGTTAGATCTCAAACATTTCTTGGAAGGGTTATCTTCAATTTTGTTTCGTTCTGAAAAACCTCCTCTTATCCCCAGTATGGAAAATGCTTCAAGACCAAGTGCATAATTCGTGTTCCTGGCTTGGTTAAAACATGCCTGGAAATCAGAAGATGAGTTGAAAAGAAGAACTGGATTGAAAAAGAGCCAATCCTCCAAGACCTTTCTTCTTCCTCTTGTTTACCCTCCAGCAGATAATTTAAAGTCATCTGTGAAAAAGTGAAGGTCAGCATTTCCATATAAATGGGAATCTGAAGTGAAATCACTTTCTTTTCTGTTCATCACTGTTTTGTAATATAGGGCAATAATACAGTACTGACAAAGTACTTTCGGTTTTTTCCCCTTCTTCTTCTATTCCAGAGTGCTGGCTAGGAAGAAGTTGCCAGGATTGAGAAATACTGTTCTAGCAGTGGTGGTATTCAGCCAGTTCACACCGGATCGGGCGAACCAGTAGCAAGGATTTAGTGTGGGTTACCGAACCGGTAGTAGGTTCTGGCTGGCCACGTCCCTGACCCAGTCACCCTCCCGCCTGATACTCGCTTCACCCCACTCGCCTGACGTTCGCATAAGGTATTTCTTTCTTTTTTCCCCTCTGGACAATCAGCTGTAGATATGATCAGCTGTGCCGGGATTCCCTTTGCTGAGGCCTGGGAAAGCAAAAAATAGAGGGAGGGGCTCAGCCCCCCACCTCCATTTTTTGCCTTTCTGAGCCTTAGAGGAGCCTTATGGGAGCAAAAATGCCCCCCCCCCCGAGGCTCCTCTGAGGCCAAGAAGGCCTAAAAAATGGGTGAAGGGGGTGCTGCAAAAAAAAAAAAAAAAGCCATGCCCACCCAAATGGTCAAATGGCCATACCCTCCAAGCCACACCCATAGAACTGGTAGTAAAAAAATTTTTTTGAATTCCACCACTGTGCTCTAGCCATAAAGTCGATAACTTTCCCTCTTCCACCATATTGCAAAGAAATAGTTGGAGATGTTAGGAGGTAATGCCCAAGGGTTGCACAGGCAGTCCTCAACTTACAACAGTTCATTTAGTGAACATTAAAAATAACACTTGGGCAGAGGGGATGGAGTAGAAGACCTCCAAAGTCCCTTCCAGCCCTAGGATTCAATAGTCTGTCTACTTGCTTGCCTCTCTCTCCTCCCTCCCCCTCCCTCCCTCTCTCTTTTCAAGAAAAGATTGGACAATCATTTGTCCAGGATGATATAAGGATTCTGGCCTTGAGCAGGGGGTGGACTAGAAGACCTCCAAGGTCCCTTTCAGTCCTAAGATTCTATGCTTCTACAGTGGTGCTGAAAAAAGTGACTTATGACCGTTTTGTTACACTTATGACCATTACAGCAACCCCGTGGTTATGTGCTCAAAATTCAAATGCTTGGCAACTGGCTCATATTTACAACAGTTGCAATGTCCTGTGATGGTGTGATCACCTTTTGTGACCTTTTTACAAGCAAGGTCAGTGGGGAAGCCAGATTCACTTAACAACCATTTTTATTAACTTAAGAACTGCAATGATTCACTTAACAACTGCAGCAAAAAAATTGGCTTAAAAATGGGGCAAAACTCACTTAATACCTGTGTGGCTTAGCAACCGTAATTTTGGGCTCAGTTGTGAGCATAAGGTACTATCTGTATGGCCTCATAGTCTATACTTCTGGTTTACAATAAATCATTGAATAGAACAGCAAGTTTAAAAAGAATCCTTTCCATGCTGGCAGACTACCTGTGCCCATGTAATAATCCAGAATGGAGAATTCAAATCTCCATTTGAATTCAATTCAAATGAATCCAGAATTCAAAGATAATTATTTTTGTAGGTAACCCCAGAGCGCAGTTGTTTTTCATTCATTATGAATAATTCCAGATGACAAGCTCTGTTTCCCAGTGTTTTTTTTTATTGGTAAGAAATCTAAACTTTTACAACCTTAAAGGATCTCAACAGAACATTAGCCTCTGCGTCATTACTTCCTCGCCAAAGGAGAGAATAACAATAAAAATGAAATCACACCAGGGAATTTTTAAAAAATCAAATGAAACATACTTCATACTCCTTCCTCCTCCTATTTTCTCCACAACAACAATTCTGTGAGGTGGCTTGAGCTGAAAAAGAGTGACTGGCCCAAAGTCACCCAGTCAACTTTCATGCCAAAGATGGAACTAGAACTCACAAGTCTTCTGATTTCTAGGCCAGCCCCTTAACCACAACACCAATTTTGAAAGCCTGTTTAAGTTCCTCTCCGCTCCATCTTATATTAAACGAAATTAAGTGGTTTAGGATTTATTTTTCATGCTTCCTTCGTTCTCTCTCTCTCTCTCTCTCTCTCTCTCTCTCTCTCTCTCTCTCTCTCTCTCTCTTTTTTTTTTTTCACGCACGCTTCCCTTCCCCCTTTACGTTCCTTTGCAAATATCGAGGTGTTTCCTTGCTGTGGGGTGTGTGTATTTTTTGGGGGGAGAGGGGGCTGTTTTTCTTATTTGTCAATCTACCTGCATTGTCTTAGCAATTTTTGGGATGGAGACAAGACCAGCCCAGCTTGGCTAAACCATGACTTTCACTCTTGATGGAGAAACAACAATCCAACAAGGTTGTGCAAGAAGGACCAATGAGAGGCCTGAAATAGCATCTATGGTGTAATGAATAACAAGATAGGGTGGTGGATAGGAAAAACCAGAACTTGGAGGTTTCGGAGCCCCATAACCAAGGCAATTTTAGTTTCACAGGGGAAAAAGAAACCCTGCCCAGCTCCTTAATCAGCAAGCAGAGACAGGGACAGGAAGTGGTCAAATTGGTTTCCCATCCATTTGGAGGAAGAGGGTATAAAATAGCTACAGTCTGTAAAAACACTTTGGTACTACACTCCGTGAAAACTATACTCAGGTTATCTTCTCCTCAGCTTGTCTGTGTGAATAAACTGCTGTGCTGGACCAGGAAGTAGCCGTGATGTTCCAGAGAAAACGAAGTGTCTCCTTTGGAGGTTATGGATGGTGGGTTCCTTCCCTTCCCTTCTCTTCCCTCCCCTCCCCTCCCCTCCTGTCTTTATTACTTTATAAGTAACTTAAGGTAGTGAGCATACATAGTGTTCCTTGCTCTTCTTTTCCTCACAACAACAGCCCTGTGAGGTGGGTTGCATTGAAAGGTAATGATTGGCCCAAAGTCACCCAGCTGGCTTTCATGCCTAAAGTGGGACTAGAACTCAGAGCTTCCTGGTTTCTCGGCCAGCATCTTAAGCACAACATCAAATTGGTGCCCCTGTCCTTTCTCTTCCTTCTCCCCATTTCTCCAGTAGTTGAAGGGACCTGATATTGTGCCGCTGCCCCCCCTCTTCATTTTCTATTCCAAACTACAACCCTACGAGTTTAATTGAGCTGAAAGAGAAGAATTGATCTAAATCCATTGAAGGCTTGTCTGTGGCTGAGGGTAGATTTGAACCTGGTACTCCCACACTTAATGCAGCCTTTCTTCACTAAACTCCATTGGCTTTCTATGGAGAAGTAAAGGTTTGGGACAAGGAAACTTCTTGCTTAGTCTTTCTCCTCCTAATTCCCAAAGATGTTGCAGTGAAGTCCTCTCGGGACATTTTCCCTTAAGTGACTTGATGCAGGGTCTTTATAATACCTTGAGGACTAGGCACTTGAAACAAAAAATGTGAGATGGATTGGCTAGGAAGCAGAGCCTTCAAGAGCGACCCCACAATGCTAGATTTACACCCTCAGGCTTATCTGTTTGTCTCCAGTGAACTGGGTTACTTGGATTGGATTTTGAGTGCTTTGAAATCAGAAAATGATTTGAAATCAGAACTCTTTTCTTATTTTTTTTTTACTTTAAGAACTTTGCTATTTGTCCAATTCAGGTTTTATATGACTTGGCTGCAAGGACAGTTTTTCTCAGAACACCATCACTTTCCTAAACAAATAATTCCCTCAACACTGTACAACTATTTACAAAGTCTGCACTACTTGTGACTGTTTGACTTGCATCCTTACGATCTATATTGACTGTTTCCTAGTATGATTTGATTGCTTATTGTACCTTATGATTATTATCAAGTGTTGTACCTTATGATTCTTGACTTTTGACAAATGTATCTTTTCTTTTATATATACTGAGAGCATTTGTACTAGGACAAATTCCTTGTGTGTCCAATCACACTTGGCCAATAAATAATTCTTTTCTATTCTTTTCTATTCTTTTCTATTCTTTTCTATTCTTTTCTTTTCTTTTCTTTTCTTTTCTTTTCTATTCTATTCTATTCTATTCTGTTCTGTTCTGTTCTGTTCTGTTCTGTTCTATTCCACTCTACTCTACTCCTACTCCTACTCTACTCTACTCTATTTTTAAATGTTTTAAACAGCCCATTGAAAAGATCAGCCTTTTTGCCAAAATAGTACAGTGCTGAATTTGAGGTTAGATGTTTTGTAACGCTGGGCAATGCTTTGGATTCAGGTGCACAAAAGTACAATGGAGAAGGTGAAGATGCAAACAGATTTGTCCATCTGCAACTCAAAGTGGCTGAATTTTTTGGGGTGGGGGGAAGGGGTTGCATGGCTACCCTGGATGCTGTAGCTCTATCCTGAGTAAAGTTGCAAGGGGTCAGTGCATCAGGCACTGATAAAAAAAAGGGGAGCATAAATATTTAAAACTACAAAAAGCATCCTTTGCAATGCTTGTTTGGATCAAAGGTCCCCTTAACAGCAAAAAGAGCCTCTTTGGATTCTCTCCAGAGATTTAAAAAAAAAAGAGATTGGACAGCCGTTTGTCCAGAATTGTATATGGTTTCTTGCTCAAGCAGGGGGTTAAGTTAGAAGACTTCCAAGGTCCCTTCCAACTCTGTGACAGGTAGCCCTCGAATTACGACCCAAATAGAGTCCAAAATTTCTTGTTGCTCAGCGAGATATTGGTGAAGTGAGTTTGCCCCATTTTCAAGCCTTTCTTGCCACAGTTAAGTGAATCACTGCAGTTGTTAAGTTAGTAACCCGGTTGTGAAATGAATCAGGCTTCTTCATTGACGTTGCTCGTCAGAAGGTCGCTAAAGGGGAATCACCCATGACCCTGCGACGCACTGCAACCATCATAAATACGAGTCAGTTGGCCAAGCCTCTGAATTTTGATTGCAATGTTCTTGGGGATGCTGCAAGGATAATAAAGTATGAAAACACTGTCACTTTTTCCAGTGCCATCATGGTAACTTTGCACGGTCACTAAATGAACGGCTGTGAGTCGAGGACTGCCTGTATTCTGTAATTCTTGTTTCTTGAAGCTCAGATCTTTGACTCAGCAGTTGGTCTGGGAGGGTACCCACTGCCTTGTTTGCTGACTAATTGTGTTAAAGCATATTTGTGTGTGTTAGCTAGAAGGCGCTGAGTTGTGTGACAGCTCTTTTATCTCAGCCATCTGGCCACAAACATTTTTTTCACAGGGTGGGGCTGCCCGACCTCATCAGATGCTTACCACATTCCACGGGCACATTTAATCAATATCAGATGTATGATTGTTTTGCACGGCTGAAATGTTTTCACAAGGATCACGAGGGACCTTCGTCTTTCCTTCTGATGATTGTCCCAGAAGGACAATCCCAAAGGAGTTTTTTTTTTTTCAACTGGACTTTCTGGTTTTTCCATTCCCCACCATCCAGTCAGAGCTGAAGAAGCTTCTTGGGTGAGAAGCAAAATGTCTTCAAACAAAAAACAGTCCAGTTGCCTCTTGGGAAAAAAAAAAAAAAAAAAGCACCTTTGGGACAACCATGACTTGGATGATTGAGGATCTCCATAGACCTGAAGGACAATATTTCCCTGCCCTGGGACATAGAATCATAGGGTTGGGAGGGACCTCAAGGTCTTCTAGTCCAACCCCCTGCTCAAGGCAGGAGATTTATGCCATTCAAGTCAAGTGGTTGTCCAGTCTATAAAATGTCCGGTGATGGAGAACCCACAACCCTAGGAGCAAGTTGTTCCATTGATTAATTGTGCTGACTGTCAGGGAATTCTCGACTCCTCTACTCGTAGCAGAATACCTTATGCCACCAGACTTGAAATTCTAGACCTAGAAAACCTTGAATTACGCCATCTTCGGTCTGATCTAAGTATGGTATATAAAATCATATATTGCAATGTCCTACCTGTCAATGAATACTTCAGCTCCAATCACAACAATACAAGAGCACACAATAGATACAAACTCAAGGTAAGCCGCACCAAACTTGATTGCAGGAAATACGACTTCAGCAACAGAGTGGTCAGTGTCTGGAATACTCTACCTGACAGTGGTTTCTTCCCCAAACCCCAAAAACTTTAACCTTAGACTGTCTAGTATTGACCTCATCTCTTTCCTAAGAGGTCTGTAGGGGGTGTGCATAAGCACACCAACATGCCTACCGTCCCTGGCCTATTGTTTCTTTTTTATCCATATCCATTTCATGTATTCATGACCATGTTTACACTTATACCTGTTATTTAATACTTGCTTGACAAATAAACAAATAACAAGTAATAATAATTCCTCCTTACTTCCAGGCTGAATTTCTCTTTAGTGACTATAGAGATTCTGAGTTATCCAGCCAGGATCATGGCTGTCTCAGAGGTGCTTTTTCAAGAGGCAACTGGATTTCCTTGATTTTTTTCTTTGAAGACATTTCCCTTCTCATCCAAGAAACTTCTTCAGCTCTGACTGGATGGTGGGGAATGGAAAGTTTTATACTCCTTGCAGACAGCTGGTCATTATTTTATATTCTTTTAGAGACTTGTTGAATCAGAGCTGAAGAAGCTTCTTGGATGAGTTGTCTCTTGGAAAAAAAAAACCACTTTTGGGACAACCATGACCTGGTTGAATAAGAATCTCCATAGACATACACCTAATAGACATAATATCCCAAGATGTATGTAGGTGTTCCTATGTCTAGAAATAGTATGATGTCAGACTGGATTTTGGAAAGACACATGTTATTTTATTTCTTTTACAATGGAAAGAGCTAGCCGCATTTAGCAACCTCATACTTATACTCAGGGACCCATATAACTGCCTTAAATGTCTGTCATGCTGCCACTTCTTCCTCCTCCTCTACTCAATTGGATTTATATTTTTTGAAGGTGCAAAATAGGGGAGGGAGTCACCTGGTGTCCTACTTTCCATTTCTAGTCTGCTAATTTTTTTTAAAAGGGTTAAGGATGGAATAACTGAAGGCCACTTGCTGATAATTACCCACAAGATCATTTTAAATGGTTCTGGAAACATCTGCATCCTTTTTGATAGTGTTATTGAAGAAATGTACATTCTTTTCTTTCATGCTTCTTTCTCTCCCTAGTTTGCTCGCCTTTTATCTGTTTTTTTCAGTGAGCTGCCTTTGATGAGTGCTATTGATGTTTAATAAATATGCATCAATCAGTCCTTTTTGCCACAAGAACTGAGAGATGTGTTAGGCTGGTCGACCCTGGATATGGGGATTGACTGGGATGTGCAAGTTCTGGAGACAAGCCATTCCACTGGTTAATTGTTCTAACTGTCAGGAAATTTCACTTTAGTTCTAGGATGCTTTTCTCCTTGATTAGTTTCCATCCATTGCTTCTTGTCCTGCCTTCAGGTGGTTTGGAGAATAGCTTGATTCCCTCTTCTTTGTGGCAACCCCTGAGTTATTGCAACACTGCTATCAGGTCTTCCCTAGTCCTCCTTTTCAGTAAACTAGACATGCCCAATTCCAGCAACTGTTCTTCATATGTTTTAGCCTCCAGTCCCCTAATCATCTTTGTCGCTCTTCTCTGCACTCTTTCTAGAATCTCAACATCTATTTTACATTGTGGCAACCAAAACTAGATGTAGTAGTACAAAATGAGCCTGAGCCATATTGAGTTATTTTTTAATCCTGGTTGGTAGATTTCCAGGTTCAGCAAAAAAAAAAAAAAAATGTGAATAGTTATTCTGTGGTCTTGCTATTCTGGGAATTGTTCTTTTAACAGGTCATCCAATGAGGTTAACATGGTTTCTTTAGAATGTTATATGAATAGCAATTTCTTAGCCCCGATTTACATTAAAATGTGTTACAGATAGTCCTCTATTTATGGCCACAGTCGAGCCCAAAATTTCCTTTGCTAAGCAAGACAATTGTTTTACGAGTTTTGTCCTGTTTCACAACAGTACCTTGCCACAGTTGTTAAACGAATCACTGCATTTATTAAGTTAGTAACATGGTTGTTAAGTGAATCTCGCTTCCCTATTTACTTTGCTCATCAGAAGGTCACAAAAGGGAATTTTGATATGTGACCACGGATATGCTGTAATGGTTGTAAGTGTGAAAAATGGTCATAATTCACTTTTTCCAGCACCGTTGTAGCTTTGAACGGTCACTGAACGAACTGTTGTAAGTCGGGGACTACCTGAAAATAAATCTAGCCAGTGAGTTCAAAGATGATCCCCTTGTTAGCTTGATGTTTGAATTGATTCTGTTCCATCAAGTCAGTGTTGACTTCTTGTGACCCTGAGATAAATATTTCCCCTGGCAATCTATCCCCAACCTGGTCTTTCAGGTCTTCTAATCAATCGGTGGTGGGATTCACATTTTTTTACGACCGGTTCTGTGGGTGTGGCTTGGTGACTGTGGTATGACTTGATGGGTGTGGCAGTGGAAGGATACTGTAAAATCTCCAGTCAGAGGTGGTATTTTCTGGTTCTCAGAACTACTCAACATTTCTACTACCAGTTCTCCAGAACTGGTCAGAACCTGCTGAATGCCACTTCTGCCACTAACCTGCTTTCCAGCTCCGTTCTCCTGTGCAGGGCAACTAACGAAGACCCAGCCAATCAGCTGGGACTCGGGAGGCAGAGAAGAGATATGGGTGGGAACAGTCAGAGGTGGTATTGGCCAGTTCTCTGAACTACTAAAATGTTCCACTACTGGTTCTCCAAAACTGGTCAGAACCTGCTGAATACCACCTCTGCTTCTAATACAAAGTTCCCCAAATCTTCTGGCTTTGCAGCTTGGCAGGAGGGAGAAGAAAGAGGGGGTGCTTTTGCGTGAGCAGCGTGTAAGTAAGTGCGTGTAGCTCCATTTGTGTGCTGCTTAAGCCCATGTCACACTGGCCAACGGATGCAAAAAGGACACAGCGGACGAGCAAAATGTTCCATCCGTTGTTATCCGCTCTCAAAAGGGACAAAAATTTGCATAACCGGAGCGGATAACACGGATGCGGGGAGGATGCAGGGCGGATGCAAAGAGGATGTGGAACGGAAACCCAGAGGATGGAAGCGGATGGGAGCGGATGGCACATCCGCAGGGTTTCCGGGGGGCCTCAGCGAAGCGGACGCGGAACGGATACAGTGGATGCAGAGCGGACGCCGAACGGATGAAGCGGATGCACAGCGGATGCACAGCAGAAGCCTGGCGTTAATTGCGCATGCGGGGAGGATGCATTGCGTCAGCCCCGTGGATATAACGGAAGCAGCTCGGAAGCAGGTCGCCATTCAGAGGAAAGACCTGCTGCCGGACACATCGACTGCCTTGCCTGCCCTGCCTGCATGTCTGCCTGCCAGCCTTGTTGCCAGCCTTGGTGCCTGCCTCCCTGCCAGCCTTGGTTCCTGCCAGCCTCCCTGCCAGCCAGCAACCCCACAACCATGCTGAAGCACAGCAAGCCTCGGCCATCTGCTGCCAGCCCTGGCAAGAGGGACAGGGCTACCATCCCGCCCCCTGGCCCTCACTCTGGTTCTGCTGGGGCTTCTGCAGCACGGGCTCGCTCTTCTGGGGCTGGGGCTTCTGCTGCTTCTGCTTCTGGAGGAGCTGATGACAAGCACTCCAGCACCAGCCACCTCCACAGCACCTGCACCCTTCACCCCTGAGACTGAGCGACCAAGAGGAGTACCAGAGAGTCATTTTTGTCTTATAGCTTGTTGTTAATAAAGTCTATTTATGATTCACACGCTTGCTTCATTTCTTTTTTTTAATAAAATCTTGCTGGAAACTTTTAGAAATGGTTTAAGCCTTTGCATGCTTGTGGGATGGGTTAAGATAGCTGTGGGATGGGCAGGGATACGTGTGGGATGGGCAGGGATACCTTTGGGACGGGTTAGGATAGCAGTGGGATAGATAAACCTCCAGTGCAAGCATAGTGGGACTGTATGGTCCACCCTCCCAAGTGCCACACCTATGGCCCTTTATTATCAATAATAATGTAATAATTATCCACACATGTCAACATAAACACAACTCTTTATTAAACGCCCTGTTCATTGTAGGCCAACCCAACATACATGGCCCAATCTCATCCGTGTGATGAGACAGGCTGAAGGAAGCATCCATTAAGCATTTACAATCCTGTCTTGCCACTCCACTGCTCCAGCTGGGGAGTTGCACCAGTGTTTCAGGAGGTTGCGCTGCTTCTTTGCCTCACGTGAGGCTCTGTTGGGACCTTGCACATCCTGAGTGCGATGCAGGCGAGTTGCTCCCCCTTTTTATAGGCAGTATAGGTTTTCCGCTAGGCATCCTCTAGGCATCCTGTAGACATCCTTAATATCCGAGATAGGTCCCCTCTGCAAATGTTTTTTTCCGCTTTAAACACTTTGTTTCCGTTCTACATCCGCTAGGCATCCATTCTGCATCCGTTCCGCTTCCTCCCTGCGTCCGGGCGGATGCGAGTTGCGCGGATGCGCAGCGGATGCCTAGCGGATATCGTGGATGCGTAGCGGATTGAGAACGGACGAACTGGATACATTTTCCGCGCAAAAGTTTTAGGCAGCCCAAAACTTTCGAAGAGGATGAAACGTCAATAAACGGATGCTGGATGGATAGAGAGGAAGCCAAATGGAGGCAGTGAGTACATCGCGTTTTCGAACGGATGGCAAGGTTTTTTGTCCGTTTTACATCCTCTTTGCATCCGTTGGTTCAGTGTGACATGGGCTTTACCGAGGTACAATTGCTCACCATTTCTGCGGCCTGATTCTGAACAGCTCAAGGCCCAGCAGTGGCTCAGGTTGGGGACCCTTGTCCTAATGGTCCATCCATTGCCACTGTTACTTGAGTCCATGCACTTAGCTGCTAGTCATTTCTTCTTTTCTTTTCCTTCCCCCTTTCCTAGCAATTTAGACTTATCCTGACATTTATTCCCAATGATAAGATTTAATATTAGAGGCTATTTAGGACTTTTATTCGTCCTGGAAAATAAGGAGCACAAAGCACTTCTCTTTAAACCATGCTTTCATTCATTTCACAATTCTGATTTTCAGAACGGTGTCCACATAGAGCAGTCCCAGGACGGTTGAATTGCATTGTGTGGCTCACAACACACACTTGCTGAGCTTTGTACCATGTCTAGCCAAGAAAGGTCATTGGCCAGGAGTCTTGACGTCAAACCAGCCTGTGCTTTTCATATGTCTAGTCAAAGTGAAACTTTGGTTTCACTTTGTTCTCTTGGTTGAAAACACACACACACACACGCAGACATGAAAACAACACTAGACCATTTTGTGCAATTGTGGCAACCTGTATAATTCTATGCTTTTTCAAGAGTCAACTGGACTTTCTTTGTTTTCCCTTCTCATCCAAAAAGCATCTTCAATTCTGAACTGAAGAAGAGTCCGAACTGAGGAAGCTTCTTGGATGAGAAGTGAAACCTCTTCAAACAAAGACAAAGAAAGCCCAGTTGACTCTTGAAAAAGCACCTTTGGGACAACCATGATTGAGAATAGACATCCATACACATCCGTATAATTCTACTGTAGTGACACCTGGGTTGCTTTTGGGCAGTATTTCAACCAGGTTTCTCTCAGTAAACTGTCACTTTGCATTGATTTAAAGCTATGAACAGATAGTCCTTGACTTATGACTGAAATTGAACCTGGCAATTATGATTGTAAATCATGATGGTTGTAAGGCAGGCTTTTTTGTAGAAATTGTTTAAATGAACGCAATTGTTTTCTAGGGACCCATTTTTGCCAGAAACTGGGAGTAAATCCTGGATTCCAACAAAAATATACATTGCAGTTGCATGACTGTGGGTCAGTATAAATGAATGTAAATGTGGGCTGGTTGCTGAGCACTCAAAATGTGGACATACAGTATGAATGTGGGAGTAGGGCAGCCAGTACAACTTCAGAAGATGCTTGTAAATAAACTTCAGTAAATCAGAACAAAGCTGGAAGAAACGTTGGAGGTCTTCCAGTCAAGACCCAGTACCATTTCAGACAGGTCCAGTCTTTTCTTAAAAACTTCCAGTGATGGAGCACCCACAACTTCTGGTGGCAAGCTGTTCCACTGGTTAATTGTCCTCACTGTTAGGAAGTTTCTCCTTAATTATAGGCTGCTTCTCTCCTTGATTAGTTTCCATCTATTGTTTTCTTTTCCTGCCTTCTGGTGCATTGGAAAAATAAGTTGACCCCCTCTTCTTTGTGGCAGCTTCTGAAATACTGGAATACTACTCCCATCCTGGACATAAATTGCTTCAACTTCTACCCTCAAAACACCACAATAGGGCACTGCACATCAGAGCAACTAGACACAAGGACAGTTTTTCCCCAAATGTCATCACTCTGCTGAACAACTAATTCCCACAACACTGTCAAACTACTTAGTAAGACTGTATTACGATTATTCTTCTCACCTTTCCTATTACTTATCTCTTCCCGCTCAATGTTTATAACCGTGTTGCTTGCATCTTTACAATTTATATTGTTTTATTTGTTTCCTAGTATGATTTGATTACTTGTTGGACCCTATAACTATCGATAAGTGTTGTACCTTATGATTCTTGACTCTTGATGAATGTATCTTTTCTTTCATGTACATTGAGAGAGCATTTGCACCAAGACAAAGTCCTTGTGTGTCCAATCACACTTGGCCAAGAAAGAATTCTGTTCCGTTCTGTTCCGTTCTGACTCCACTTCTGTCTCCACTTCACTCCATTCTTTTGATCTCTAGAATAGCCAAACTCAAATCCTGCAACCATTCTTCATATACTTTTGACTCCAGGGCTTTAATCAATCTTGGTTGCTCTTCTTTGCACTGTGTAGCACACCCTAAAGTATTGACACTTTTTTTTTATAGGGGGAGGTCTAATATAACTTTGAATGTTTGGTAAATGACCAGTCATAAGTTGAGGACTACATGTATCTGGTTTGCAGCCACCCAATAAGAATTATCAACTGCAAGCTGGAAGGTTCTGTAGCTTTCTCCCCTATAATCTGTGAATTATTCATCAGAGCCTGGTGTGTGCAGTCTGATCTGTGATACTGTGCTACAGGTGATGGTAAAACAGATGAAGCTCTTTTCTTTTCAGATTAAAAAGAAAGGGCTATGGAGTGGTAGCTGTTGAATCTTTCATTGCAGGAGGGAACAGGCTGATTCAGAAGGTGCAGGCTGAGTAAAAAACGTGTCCTTCGCATTACGAGTTCCTTGTTATTTAAGGTGCAGAAGTGAAAAATTGGAAGCGCCTTACCAAATGCCAGCTTACTTTGAAGCCTATCTAATTGCTGAATTTGGTTTAATTTAGACCGATTTATAATTGGCTGCCTTGGGTGGGTGGGAGCCCAGCTTTGGCACATTAAAAAAAACCCAACCAGATTGTTTCCTTGCTTGCTGTTTGTGGCTCTTGGCACGGTGTACATGGAGGGTTTGAAATGCTTTATTTTTTTGTCTGTGTGTGCTTTGTAGTCAGTGTTTGTCTGGAATGGAACAGGGTCTTCTGCTTGAGCACGGGGTTGGACTAGAAGACCTCCAAGGTCCCGCCTTCCAATTCTTGTTATTCTGATGTTGACTCCTGGTGACACATGTCCCTGCAAGATTTTGCAAGTTTGAGAGATTTTGGAACCGCCCAGTCATTTTGTAGAGTGGGAAGGATGGCATATAAATTTATTAAGTAAATAAGTTTGCAAAATGCCTGCTTCCTATGGGTTAAGAGCTGTGGTGGTGTGGTGGCTAGAATGCAGTACTGTAGGCCAGGAGTCTCCAACCTTAGCAACTTTAAGACTTGTGGACTTCAACTCCCAGAATTCCTCAGCCAGTCTATTCCAAATATTAGCCTCTACCTAGGATCAAACTCACAGCCTCCTGATTGTGAGGCGAGAGCTCCAGAACTAACAGAAAAATTAAGAATCCAAATAATCTCCTTGACATTCTTCTCTCTCTCTCTCTCTTTTTTTCAGGATTGACAAAGCCATGCTTGCTAGTCTGAAGATAAAGTAAGTCAATGATTCTTGAAATCTTATTATTTTTTCAAAAAAAATATTGGCCTTATTGGCTTGCTTCTGCAATTGTTTGCTACACACACATACATATAGCTGTTCAATGGGGTTGACCATTTCCTACAACCCTTTGCAAAACTTTTACCAACCCAATATAATACAGGTAGTCCTCAACTTACAACAGTTCATTTAGCGACTGTTTGACTTACAATGACACTGAAAAAAGTGACTTATGACTGCTTTACACACTTACAAGCATTGTAGCATCCTTGTGGTCACCTAATCAAAATTTGGCAACTGACTCATGTTTATGACGGTTATAGTGTCCTGGAGTCACCTGATCACCTTTTGTGACCTTCTGACAAGCAAAGTCAATTTACTTTGTGACCTTCTGACAAACAAAGTCAATTTACAAAGCCAGATTTACTTAGCAACCTTATTACTAGCATAATTTTGCAGTGGTTCACTTAACAATTGTGGCAGGAAAGGTCATAAAATGGGGCAAAGTTCAACTGTCTCACTTAACAACTGTCTCACTTAGCAAGATAAATTTTGAGCTCAGTTGTAGTCATAAGTAGAGGACTAACTGTACTATGTTTGCTAATGCTCTCCTTTGCTTTGGATGTCACGGACTCTTATCACATGGAGATGAACCTCAAGTGGTTGTATCATTTCAGGTGGGAAGAAGTTTCTCCGTTCAAAATTTTCCTCCGTGTAGAAAGCTAGCCTGTCAGGGAGGTGATTATCCTAGCCTTTTGCCTCTGAAGAGACCAGATTTCTATGTAAAGAGGACCTTTTTTCATGAGAAGGAATATTCCATTTTTGCAAACCTCTCACCCTCAGTCTGCTGTGACACAGCAATTAGTTGCTACAATGAGGTGTTGGAAAATAACAAATGCTGTGTGTGATTGCCTGGAAAGAAAGCAGAGGAGGATCACTCATGAAAATATAATTCAGCAACCTTTGGAACTGACAAAATATTAACTTTGGTTTAGGTTGCATCTGGGCTTCTGTAAAATTAAATTAAGCAAACTTTACAAATTGGGGGGAGGGGGGAAACCAGTGAAATCCATTTGAAGGCTTTAGGAAGCAGTTGGAATTTTCCTGCAGGTTTCTGAAGGGGAAAATATTTGCTAAGTCAGAGATGATGATACTTCTTTCTCGTGTGTGTGTGTGTGTGTGTGTGTGTGTGTGTGTGTGTGTGTGTGTGGTGTGTCTGTGTCTGTGTCTGTGTGTGTCTGTGTCTGTATGACTCTATGTGGATGGATGTTACCCTTAAAGTTTGTTCAGCATTTGAAGGTGGGAGGTAATGTTTCAGAACAAGCCACTTGAATTTTGGGAGCCCTTATTTCTTAGAAAATCTGCAGCACCTTTTGGAAGTCAAGCCGATGGCAATTCATAGCAATTCCTGTCTCCCTAGGACAGGAATGTCCAACCTGGGCAACTTCAAGACTTTTGGACTTCAATTCCCAGAATTCCCTAGCCAGACATCCTATAGTTTTAATTTCAGTGCATGGTCTCAACCACTGCATAATAACAATGATAGAACTGGAAGGATGCCTTGAGGTATCTGGAGGTGTGCACAATCCTGCCAAGAAATCTGTTATTCATCTCTTCAGGCTTGGTGTGCTTCCGTATTTCAAAACCAATCAAAACAGAGCTGGAAGGGACTTTGAGGTCTTCTAGTCCAACCCCCCTGCTTAAGCAGAAGCCTCTATACCATTTCAGACAGATGGCTGTCCAGCCTCTTCTTAAAGAACTCCAGTGATGAAGCACCCATAACTTCTGATGGCAAGCTGTTCCGTTGGTGAATTGTCCTCACTGTTAGGAAGTTTCCCCTTAATTCCAGGTTGCTTCTCTCCTTGATTAGTTTCTACCCATTGTTTCTTGTGCTGCCTTTGGGTGCTTTGGAAAATAAACTCACCCCCTCTTTTTTTGTGGCAGTCCCTCAAATATCAGAATACTGCTATCATGTCACCCCTAGTTCTTCTTTTCTTTAGACTGGCCAAATTTAAATCCTGCAATCATTCTTCCTATATTTTAGACTCCAGGCCTTCAATCCTCTTAGTTGCTCTTCTTTGCTCTTTCTTTTCTTAGTTGCTCTTTCTTTTCCGACATCTTTTTTGTGATGTGTTGACCAAAACTAGATGCAGTACTCCCGGTTTGTTCTTACTAAGGTTTTATAAAGTGGTACTCATACTTTCCGTGATGTTGATTCTATGCCTCTGTTTATGCAACCAAGGATTGTATTTGCAAAAAGAGAGACCCAGGTTGGTGATACAAAGTTCCTCCTTACATGTATGGAAGTGTAGAGCAGGGGTGGGCATCTATGGCAACTTTACAACTTGTGGAGTTCAATTCCCAGAATTCCTGAGCCGGCAACTCTGCTGCAGGAAGGTTGTTTTTTTTGCCAACGGTGGTTAATGTCCAAGCATCTGCTCCTAAGAACTTCCATCCTCTCTCCTATCAGCCTTCCAAGAACAATTATCTGTCCTTCCTGTGGTGGCTTATTCCCTCTTGCAGCTGATGCAGATCCTAAGCCAAGCTTTTCTGAGCCTTGTGGGATTCCAGCATTAAAAATTGTTACTGTCACATCCCTCGCATTGTCAGTTTTCATGTCAAGAGAGCGAAAGCAATAATGTTCCTAGCTCCAGGCTAAAGTACCTTATCTTCTCTATCTTTTTATTGTTATATTATCTTATTCTCCCAGGCAGCTTGGATTTGAAAACAATTTCCATCTGCCCTTTTATGAAAGTGATTTTTTTTGGGTTGGCTCCACTGTGAAAAGGATGCTTGTCCTTTTTACTGGGGTGAGAAGGATTTTGGAGCAGCTGTGCTAGCACGGGCACATCCGGGATGGCGGATGGGTGGGTGGGTTGAGGGTCAAAAAAGCAGTGTTGCCATCGTGCCATCATCACCCATGTTGCACAGCAGGATGTTGGTTGAATAGTCACTTTACAATCATCTTTGTTTTGGAGACCCTTCCTGAAAATATCCCTCTGTCCAAGACCTTACTCATCAAAATGAGTCAGTGGATGGAAGAACAAATTTAGTTGAAATATGTAAGAAGTCGTACATTGTGTGCCCCAGTAGTATCTAGCTGACTTTATACAACACAGAATAATAGAGTTGGAAGGAACCTTGGAGGTCTTCTAGTCCAATTCCCTGTCCAAGCAGGAGACCTTATACCATTTCAAATAAAATGGATGTCCAATCTTTTCTTAAAAACCTGCAGTGATGGAGCACCCTCCACTTCTGGAGACTAATCCATTCCACTGTGTCAATGAAGATTCAATCATCCAGGCCAAAGATGTTTAAAGGTTGAATTATGGCAACTGGACCATCCTTTGTTGATCTGAGATATTTCATTGCTCACCCAAGCAATGACTTCAGTCAGAGTGAAATCAGTTAGGCAGAGATTCAGAGAGACATTAGAATATACTTGTCAAGGTTGAAGTGTGCTTACGCTGTTGCAACTTTTATTGCTTCTCAGCTTGCCAACAAACTGGTGGTGGTGGTGAGGGTAATGTAGGCTCCAGATATCAAGGGTGAGGAATGGAATATAAATATAAATGGAATATAAATAGCACTTAGACTTATATACAGTGCTTTACAGCCCTCTCTAAATGGTTTACAGAGTCAGCCTATTTCCCACAATCTGGATCCTCATTTTACCCACCTCCGAAGGATGGAAGGCTGAGTCAACCTTGAGCTGGGTGAGATTTGAACTGCCAAATTGCAGGCAGCCAGCAGTCAGCAGAAGTAGTCTACAGTACCACTTTCTAACCATTGCACCACTACAGCTCTCATTCCCAACCATCCAGTCAGAGCTGAAGAAGCTTCTTGGATGAGAAGTGAAACGTCTTCAAAGGAAAACGAGAAAGTCCAGTTGCCTCTTGAAAAAAAAAAAGAACCTTTGGGATTATAGAGTTGAAAGGGATCTTGGAGGTCTTGTAGTCCAACACCACCTGTTCAAGCAGAAGTCCCTATACCAGGGGTGTCAAACTCATGTTGTCGCGGTGTTGTCGTGATGTACCGCAACTTTTTTCCCCTTCGCAAAACCGGGCTTGGGCATGGTCAGTACGTGACACATCCGGCCTGCGAACCATGAGTTTGACACCTCTGCCCTGTACCATTCCAGACAAGTAGCTGTCCAGTCCCTTCCTTCCCTGATACTTTCCGATCCATGCTGGCTGGAGACATTGAATTCCACACACCTTAGAGTTGCTGAGAGCCACTGATATTTAAGGCCCGGTCCTTAAATATATTTAAGGCACTTACAGATGCAAAGAGAATGTAAAACGTTAAAAAAAGCTTGCCATCCGTTGGAAAACGCTATGCATCCGTTGTGTACTCATTGCATACGTGTTTCATACGCTCTATCCATTGAGGATCTGTCCACTGCGATTTCATCCACGCAAGAAGTTTTGAGCTGCACAAAACTTTGTGAACGGATGAACTTTCCGCCGTGTACGATGTAAATCCGCGACATACGAGCAACAAACATTCTATGTCCATTTATCATCCGTTAAATGTCTGCATCCTCTGGGCATCGTCGCAACTCACATCCGCTGCAGCTGAAAACGGAAAGAGGGAGGAAAGAAAAGGTACACGGAACGACTACACAGCGTTAGTAGCACGGAAATAGAAAGGATGCGCAGTGAACAGTTTGCATCCAATATACATCCGCGCGGCATCCCCTTTCTTTCCTTTAGGCGTACATGATGCATCCTCTTAATCTGCTATGTGTCCGCTTCAAAATTCTCCCCCGTAACCCCTTCGGAGGTGTCATCCGCTGTCATCTGCTAGGCTTCCGATGAACATCTGTTTAACATCCCTGCTACATACTACCCACGTCGGTTCTTTTCCGTTCTGTTTATGCAAATTTTCGCCACTTTTTGAAGCGGATGACAATGGATGGAGCCACCCCTGAAATTTTGCTCGTCCGCTGTGTCCTTTATGCATACGTTTTGCGGCCATCGGCCAGTGGGACCTAGCCTTTAGAGTGTATGTTTTTCCTGTCACACGTTGAGAAACGCTGTATGGCAAGAAGGCGCTCCTGCCTTAATTCGAATTGAAGGGAGATGATCTCCTTCTCAGGCAGCTGAGTAATCACAAGCATGTTTAATCAATCAACGATCATCATAACCCCATGCACTACGCTGTTTTAATTAGAAATCAGAAGGACAATCTGCAAGAGAGAAGGTTGTTGTTCTTTTCTTTCTTTTCCTTCAGCCAGAAAGAGGGAAAAATGAAAGAAAGAAAATAGGAGAGGAAGACAAGGCACCACAGTAATAATAAGGCGAATGGCACTCATCCTTAAAACAAATTAGATTTTTCTCCCCTTCCTCACCTCTTGTGACAGTAACTTTCCTGATGGTGAGATAACGTAGCAACCAGTGCAGTACTGTAGAGACCCTTAAAATTGATTCTGCTGTATTGTTTACTTTTCCTGACTCTGGAAAAAAAAAATTGCAATCAACTGCCCTTTTGCCAAGTTAGAGATTGCTTCTTTCTCATGGTGTGTGTTTGTGTGTGTGAGTGTGTTTGTGTGTGTGTGTGTGTGTGTGTGAGAGAGAGAGAGAGAGAGACTGTGTGGGTGGACATTGCCCTCCAAATTTCTTCACCATTTGGCAATGTTTTGCAGAATAAGCCTTCATGAATTTTGGGAGGCCTAAGGAAATCTACAGCACCCTTTGTGAACCGACTGAATGAGGTTTTCTTAGGGTCCCAAGTCCTCTTTCTCCTTAGAACATAGAATAATAGAGTTGGAAGGGAACTTGAAGATCTTCTAGTCCAACCCCCTGCTTGAGCATGATAACTTATGCCATTTCAGACAAATGTTGTCCATTCTGTTTTTTTGAAAGCCTTCAGTGATGGAGCATCCATCTGAGAGCAAGCCATTCCATTGATTAATTGTTCTCATTGTAAGGAAATTTCTCCTTAGTTCTAGGTTGCTTCTCTGCTTGGTTAGTTTCCAACTATTGTTTGTCATCTTGCCTTTTGGTGCTGTAGAAAATAGCTTGACCCCTTCGTCTTCGTAAGAGCCTCTCAGTGCTATCATGTCACCCCTAGTTCTTTTATTAATTAGACTAGACACACTCAATTCATGAGACACCTTAAGGCAGGGGTGTCTAAACTTGGCAGCTCTAAGACATGTGGACTTCATTTCCCAAAATACCACTGACTAGGGAATTCTGGGAGTTGAAGTCCACAAGTCTTAAAGTTGCCAAGGTTGGACAGCCCTGGTTTAGGGAATCTGGAGGTTGTACATGAAGAACACTGAAGAATCTGCATACATACACCAAATGGGCTTTTAGTTATGTCTCCCAAGCCATCCGATAGCTTTTGCTTAATGTTGACTTCAGTGCATAGTCTCACAATTGCATAGTAGCAGTGTTAGAGTTGGAAGGATGCCTCGAGGTCCTCCAGTCCACCCCGGATTCAGTTTATCAGCTGCACCTGCCCAAAAAGGCAGCCAACTCACTTCTTTGCAACTGCAACTCTCTCAAAAACTCTATCAAAAAGACAAGCTGCAGATACCCTAGTACTTGACTTAAAACAATTCATTTAGTGACCACCTGAAGTTACAATAGCACTGAAAAAAGTGATTTATGACCTTCTTCACACTTATGACCATTGCAGCCATCCCCATGGTCATGTGATCAAAATTCAGACACTTGGCAACTAACTCATATTTATAATGGTTGCAATGATCCCCTTTTGCGACTTTCTGACAAGTAAAGTCGATGGGGAAGCCAGATTTGCTTAACAACCATGCTACTAATTTAACAACTGAAGTGATTCGCATACCACTTATGGCAAGAAAGGTTGTAAAATAGGGCAAAATGCACTTAACAATGGTCTAACTTAGCAACATAAATTTTGGGCTCAATTGTGTTCATAAGTCGAGGATTACCTGTGTTCTAATACTAATAAAAATAATAAACTCTTACCTTTAAGGATTTTCTCTTGAAACTTTGCTAACTTTTGATTCCCAACAGTTTTGGTCCTGCATTTTGGGAGGGGGGCACAGAAGAGTGGCATGGTGGCCTAGAGGTGGCAGTTCTTGCCTCATGGTCAGGAAGCTGTGAATTCAATCCTAGGTAGCGGCAGATATTTATTTCTCTGGGCATACTGAAAATATATTTGCTGAACAAAACTCCATATTGGCAGCAGGAAGGGGATCCGGCCATTAAAAAAACACTCTGCTAGCTCTATTCATCCAGACTCCACCCTGCAACCGATTATGGTGTCGTTAAATGATGATGATTTGGGGAGGGGGGCACAGAGTATCCACCCTGTGGATGACACTGTTCAGCTATTCAGAATGGCTGATTCTGATGGTTCTTGGAGCAACCGGCAGATGTTTTGGGAGAGGTTGTAGAAGGATGGAGACAATCCTACTACCATCGGGGGTGGGTGGGTATCTGTGAAAATGGCATCAAATATCATTTCTCCCTCTCTTAGGGATGCTGGGCTGCACTTCCCTTCTAAACATAAGGGGTTTTGCAGCAGACAGCTGGTAGATTGAGGCTTTAAAAGCAGTCATTTCCGAAGCCTATTAAGACCTGCGGATGTTCCTTGGCGTGTTCTTAATTTTTTCCTTTTTCCTTAAATATTGGGTTGCATAACAGGATCCGGAGGTTATAGTCTGAACCAGCTGGAGTTTTCTGAACATTTCTCGCAGGCAGTCTTGCAAAAAGCAAATTAGGTATTTAATCTGGGGGTGCTGCCACTTTCATCAGCTTTCACAGGTTAGCTGTCTTGTAAAAGAGACCCAGCTGGCATGTCTGTTAAAGCTGGTTAAAGTACAGAAGGTTTTGATGCATCCTGGGCACATCATTTCTGGCGGTAATAATAATGATAATCAAAGCTGCCTGCTGCTTTAAGGATTCTGCAATGCCATTTGCAACAGTTTAAAAGCATGTTTGCTTGTTGACTCTACAGGTAGTCCTTGACTTAAGTGCTTAACAAAGCCTGGGATTTCTGTCATGTCAAGGCGATTGTAAGTCCAGGCTTCCACATGACCAATCTGATTTTACTATCTTTTATGTAGTAGTCATAAATAGAAAAAAACTTATGGTCTTTAGAGATTCTCAGTTATCCAGGCCATGGTTGTCCTAAAAGTGCTTTATTAGGAGGAAAAGTTTCTTGTTTTTTTCCTTGAAGATGTTTCGCTTCTCATCCAAGAAGCTTCTTCAGCTCTGACAGGTTAAGTGGGGAATGGAAGGATTTATGCTCCTTGCAGATAGCTGGTAATTTGCTTTTAGAGGGTTGTTGAAGCACTTGGAGCTTTATCTGTGTCCTCATTTTTTTCCCTCTGGAAATCCATTCCTACTCCCACACCATTTAAAGGGTATTCATCACAAATTGTATCGCTAAAAGTCTGTAGAGATTCTCAGTCATCCAGGTCATGATTGTCCCAAACTAGACTTCCTTGGTTTTTCTTTTGAAAGAAAATTGGGGATGGATATCTTTCAAATGGTGTAGGAATAGGAATGGATTTCCGGAGGAAAAAATTGCAGACAGCAGGAACCAGGAGCACTACTCAGGTGATACCTGAGCGCTTCAACGACCCTCTAAAAGGATGCAAATGACCAGCCGTCTACAAGGAAGATAAATCCTTCCATTCCCCACTATCCTATCAGAGCTGGAGAAGCTTCTTGGATGAGAAGTGAAATCAGAGGTGGTTATTCAGTAGGTTCTGACCAGTTCTGGAGAACTGGTAGCAGAAATTGTGAGTATTTTGGAGAAATGATGAGCATTTCGGAGAAAGGCAAATACCACCTCTGACTGGCCCCACCCATCTATTTTCTGCCTCCCAAGTCCCAGCTGTTTGGCTTGGTCTTCTTTTGTTGCCCTGCACAGGAGAACAAGCTGGAAAGCAGGTTAGTGGGGTGGGGAGGGAATGGGGATTTTGCAGTATCCTTCCCCTGCCATACCCACCAAGCCATGCCCACCAAGCCATGCCCTCCAAGCCACACTCACAGAACTGGTAATAAAAAAAATTGAATCCCATCACTGAGCGAAATGTCTTCAAAGAAAAACCAGAAAGTCTAGTTGCCTCTTGAAAAAGAACATTTGGGTCCCGCAGGGATCATCTGTGGCTGATGATGGACTTGCATGTGAGTCTCTGAATCCCAATCAGGCTCCCTCACCATCACACTGACTTCATGGCTCAAGAGAGAAGAATTGGCTCAAGAACTGCAGGGAATGTCTGTGCTTGTGGGTCACCTAAAATCAACCTGTCCCCGTTCCTCATCCAGCACAACACTACTTGTATTCCTCAGTTCACAACCATTCATTTAGCAACTGTTCAAAGTTACAATGATCTGGAAAAAAAAGTGACTTATGACCAGTCCTCACACTTATGACACTTGACACTCATGTCACTCCATGGTGACGTGATCAAAATTTAGGTACTTAATAATTGGTTTGTATTTACATAGATTGCAGCATCCCAGGAGCACATAATTTCCCCATCTGCAAGCTGCCCAGAGTCACCTCATAGCGGAGATGGTCAGCAAAGAAATTTAATCAATAAATAATAAATTTGCAGTCTTCCTAGCTGGTTTCTGGCAAGCAAAGTCAGTGCGGGAGCTGAATTTGCTTAATGAATGTATGATTCACTCGATAACTGCAGTGATTTGTTTAATTCCATATTTATTTTCAGTTGTCTTTTCTGAGTGAAAAAACCTCCCTAGTTTCTTGAGGAATTCTGTGGATGGCATAGCTGGCTGGAGAATTCTGGGAGTTGAAATCCACAAGTCTTAAAGTTGCCAAGTTTGGAGACCTCTGTTTAGCTTCTTTTAAGGGGTTGCCACAAGGAAGGGGGAGTCAACCTATTTTCCAAAACTCCAGAAGGTAGGATAAGAAGCAGTAGATGGAAATTAATCAAGGAGAGACCCAACCTCGAACTAAGGAGAAATTAACTGATAGCTAGAACAATTAATCAGTGGAACAGCTTGCCTCCAGAAGTTGTGGATGCTCCAACACTGGAGGTTTTTCAGAAGAGGTTGGACAACCATTTGTCTGAAATGGTACAGAGTTTGAGCTGGGGGTTGGACTAGAAGACCTCCAAGGTCCCTTCAAACTCTGTTATTTTGTTAATCTTCAGTCATCCATGGTGCTCTTCTTGGAATCTGTTGCAGTTTAAGTTTTTCTTAAAGTGGGATTCCACTTTAAGGACTCATTATTTGGCTTGATCAAAGCTGGTAGTAACCATCTTAAGGCGTCCTTCATTCTGAGTAACAGTAGCGCATACAAACCATCCTATTACTTCACTTTAAAAGGTCATCCTACTATACCATAAAAGTCTGCTACGAAGCCTTGCCCTTATTCTGCAACTGATTGCAGACGTGGGTTTTTTTGGTCTCTGGAACGGCCGCTCTCCTGAGATTAGGAGTGAATCATATTATGAAAAATGGAAGTAAATTATGTTTGATGCATGGAGATTTTTTCATGGCATAATCAGCATTCTTCAGCATCTGAGGGCATAGCTAAACTTACAGTCAGAAACTGAATTCTTCTCAAATGAAACCATCCTTCGTTAGAAATGTAGGGAAAGAACAGACAACAGATAATCAGAGTTGGAAGGGACCTTGTAGGTCATCTAGTCCAACCCCCCCCCACCCAAGTGGGAGACCCTACACCATTTCTGACAAATGACAATGCAATCTGTTCTTGAAAGTCTCAAGTGATGAAGCTCCCACAACTTCCGAGGGCAACTTCTGTTCCATTGGTTGATTGTTCTCACTGTCAGAAAGTTTCTCCTTATTTCTAGGTTAAATCTCTCCTTGTTCAGTTTCCATCCATTATTCCTTGCCTGGCCTACAGGACTTTAGAAAATAGCTTGACCTCTTCCTCCCTGTGGCAGCCCCTCAAATATTGGAAGACCGCTATCATGTCTCCCCTAGTCCTTCTCTTCCCTAGACTAGCCAAGCCCAGTTCCTGCAACCGTTCATTGTATGTTTCAGCCTCCAGTCCCCTAATCATCCTGGTTGCTCTTCTCTGTGCTTCCAGAGTCTCAACATCTTTTTGATAGTATGGTGATCAAAACTGGATGCAGTACTCTAGGTGTGATCTAGAAGGACTAGAGACAACAGGATATTTGAGGGGCTGCCCCCCAAAAAGGGAGTCAACGTATTCACCAAAGCCCCTGAAGGCAGGACAAGAAGCAATGGATGGAAACAAATCAAGGAGAGAACCAATCTAGAGCTAAGGAGACATTTCCTGACAGTGAGAACAATTAACTAGTGGAACAGGTTGCTTCCAGAAATTGTGGGTGCCCTATCACTGGAGGGTTTAAGAAGAGATTGGACAATCATTTGTCTGAAATGGTATAGGGTCTCCTAAATGTCTATGGAGAGTCTCAGTCATCCAGGTCATGGTTATCCCAAAGGTGCTTTTTCAATAGGCAACTGGACTTTCTTGTTTTGCTTTGAAGACGTTTAGCTTCTCATCCAAGAAGAGTCTCCTGCTTGGATGAGGGGTTGGACTGGAGGACCTTTGATATCCCTTCCAACTCTGTTATTCTATTCTGTTATTCTTTACCCCAAAGAAAGTCTGGAATGTATAGGATCTCCTGCCACAGGCACGGAGTTGGATTAGAAGACCTCCAAGGTCCTTTTCAACCAGTGGTGGTATTCAAATATTTTTATTACCAGTTTTGTGGGAGTAGCTTGGTGGGTGTGGCTTGGTAGGTGTGGCAGGGGAAGGATACTGTAAAATCCCCATTCCTTCCCCACCCCACTAACCTGCTTTTCAGCTCTGTTCTCCTGTTCAGGGCAACAAAAGAAGACCCAGCCAATCAGCTGGGACTCGGGAGGCAGAGAAGAGATGGGGGCGGAGCCAGTCTGAGGTGGTATTTGCCGGTTCTCTGAACTACTCAAAATTTCCACTTTCTCCAGAACTGGTCAGAACTTGCTGAATACCACCTCTGGTTAGGGTCAAATTGCATTATCTTGATTTGTTTGTCAACCCACTGAGATCTAGACATCCAGCTATTACCGGTACTACTGCTAAAATAGATTGTAGATCAGAACAGCATCCCCCAATCTTTAGGGCACCAGGGACCAGTTCCGTGGAGAGAGGTTTTTCCGTGGACCAGAGGGGGTATGGTTTCGTGTGCTGTCTGCACTCTGTGGGTGGGGCTTCACTTGTTTGTGTAGCCCAGTTTCTGGTATACTGCAAACTGGTGCCAGTCCACGGACCGGGGGGTTGGGGACTCCTGGATTAGAAGATGATTTTAACATGCACAGTGTATGGAAACAATATTGAATTAAAAAATTGCTGCCCACAATGTCAAAATTTGCCTTGCATCTTGAAAATAAGCCACCTGGATTGACCAGCCCTATGTGATATGGCCAAATGCTGTACCAAATTTGCATTGGCCATGGTAGATGCGCAGACACTCTCTGCAAGTGGGGTAAAATACCATCACTGAATTGTGACTGTAGGGTGAAAAACAAACTATCCAAAATATTGTGTTAAAGTGCCAAAACAGAGCCTATAATGGAGGCTTTTCAGATCTCCTGGCTGTGACAAATGAAGCAAAAAACATATTTGCAATCTAGACATATATTTATAATATTTTAGATTTTATTGTGTTTCTGTCAAAATGCAATGGGAATGTGCCATACAATCAATCCATCAATCAGCCAATTTCAACCCATCCTGGGCTGCGAGTGGTAGCCAATGATTGGATTATAAAAAGTGGGCAGGCAAGGACACAAAATTTGATCATATATTGTATTAATAAAATGCAGCGCACAGGCTTTCTTCTCGTAGATTTAATATTTTACTATTTCTGTCACAGTGAACATTACAATTTGCTTTCAGTGTTGCAGACACAGCACAGTTGAGATTGTACCCAGCTGATTTTGGCTGAATCTCATAAGGCATTAATTACTGGTTTGTATTTGGCGAGTTCTAGTTGTGAAGAAAGAACTGGTACAATATATTTGTGTTACTGTTGATAACAAAACTGCCTGGATGTTACCAGAAAACAAACTCAGAGGAGCCATTCTCTTTATCTTAAATGACCAAGGAAAGTTTACCAATTTTAGGTTTCCTGTGAAGGGTTTTCAGAGATTGGTACGAATTTACTGCTGTGATGAGGAGCTTTAAGCACTGGCGTTTGTGGGTTGGTCAACTTTCGTGAATTATCATCACACATAGTTAAAATATTTGGAGTGGGAGGGGGGAGAAATATATTCTTCAGAGCATTGTGGGAGGGTTTTAAAGGAAAGAAATATGTGCACCTGCACATAACTCTTGTAATATGCATGGGGGGGGGGGAAATCTGCATATTATTATAGATACAAGAAGGAAACAATAAAGAATGCAGAACTGAGGGAGGCAGCTTCAATCCCACACATGCCAGCCAAAATACAGACAGCATGCAGCAATTCTGAGTCATATAAACTGCCAGAAAGCAATTGTTTTTGCAAATGCTTTTCTATTTAAACCCTCCAAGACAAAAGAGGGATAATTGGTACATGGTTTGCATAAAGGAAATTGAAAGTGATCAGTATCAAAGGAGCAGGACAGCTGCTTGTTAAGGTAGGAAGTATAAGGCTTTGTTGTTAGTTGCAAAGTCGTGTCCGACCCATCTTGACCCCATGGACAACGTTTCTCCAGGCTTTCCTGTCTTCTACCATCTTCTGGAGTCCATTAAGCTCACGCTGACTGCTTCAGTGACTCCATTCAGCCACCTCATTCTCTGTTGTCCCTTTCTTCTTCAATTGCCCTCAATTGTTCCCAGCATTAGGCTCTTCTCCAATGAGTCCTTCCTTCTCATTAGGTGGCCAAAGTATGTGAGTTTCATCTTCAGGATCTGGCCTTCTGAAGAGCAGTCAGGGTCGATCTCTCTAGGACTGACCGGTTTGAGGCTAAATAGGATCAAATCATCAAATAGCTTTTCCAGCAGTCTCTGAACAACCACAAAAAAAAACCCAGTGGTGCTTGTTCTGTTTGGAAATAAGGTGCGCGAGACCGGGTTCCAGCAAACAGCTCTTTATTCAAACAATAAAGTGACTTATAATGGAATGTTTGCCCAAGCCGCGGCAGCCCTTCTTATAGCGGCTTGCTCGCGGCTTGTGGCCAATGACGTAGTTTAAGAGTTCCCGCCATCAGGTGGGCCAATGGGAATGGCGCTTATGTAACCAATCTGAGAACGGCCTTTTCGGCCCATCAGTTTAAGGTATTTGGAGTCTACCAAGTTCGATACACAACAGTGCTTATAAATGGATGAATTATCAGGCTGACCGTGGTTCAGGAAACTATTACTATATGGGAACAACTAGCTGCAAAATTCTCCCTTATCAGTAAAGGGAGCTGTCTCCTAGCTCAGGAGTCTCCAAATTCAGCAATTTAAGACTCGTGGACTACAGTTCCCAGAATGCCCCAGCCAGAATGGGTAGCTGAGGAATTCTGGGAGTTGAAGTCCATAAGTCTTAAAAGTTGCCAGGTTTGGAATTTGGAGATCCCACTCCTAGCTGGATCACAGGAAGACTATTAGAAAAAAAAATCAGAAACCCTTTGCAATATATAGGTAGTCCTTTGAGGGAACTTTGATGTTTGTGACATATATGCACCTCAACAAACATTGTAATTCGTTGCCAGTGCCCTGATTCCCAAAAGGCTAAATCATACAACATAGAAGAATAGGATTGAAAGCAGAGGTGGTATTCAGCAGGTTCTGACCAGTTTTGGAGAACCGGTAGCAGAAACTTTGAGTAACCAGCAAATACCGCCTCTGACTAGTCCTGCCCCCACCTCTTCTCTGCCTCCTGAGTCCCAGCTGATTGGCTGGGTTTTCTTTTGTTGCCCTGCACAGGAGAACGGAGCTGGAAAGCAGGTTAGTGGGGTGCAGAGGGAATGGGGATTTTGCAGTAACCTTCCCCCAGGAGTGAGGAGGGAATGGAAATTTTACAATATCCTTCCCCTGGCACACCCACCAAGCCACGTCCACAGAACCGGTAGTAAAAAAAATTAGATTCCCACCACTGCTGCGTAGGGCTGTAATGGGGATAAAAGGAAAAGGAATCTCCCTGGAAGGTAGAGCCTTGAATTCCTAAAGGAAAGGCAGAAAATTCTCTTCACGGAACCCCAAATTCTCTCCCCTTCACATATGGATCCACATATGATCCACCTTCAGATGGGGCACAATCCAAACTACCCTCCCAGGACCATCTAGATTTTGGGACCAACAACTGGGCCTAGCGCATCATCCCTTCTGCCAGCCTTCTTCGGCCTGTGCTGAGCTGAGGATAATTCCCTTGGCTGGGGATAATTGTTGTTGTAATTCCTCTCCTTCTGGGGGTGGGGTGGGGGTGGGGGAAGAGTCCCTCTCTCTTTAGTCTGCTTTTGTTTTGATTCCTTCTCCATAGGTGAGCCGGGAGCCCTTTTCTCCCTTTCCTCCCTGCTTCCCCATTGTCTTTTACACTTAAATTTGTTTTTCATTAGTTCCTATGGCAACCACGAATGTATCCTTGGCGGGTTTTGAAATTAAGAGAAAATGAGCGCAGATTACCGAAAAAGGGGGTGGGTGGGAGGGTATTTGAGATCAAAGAGGCTGGTGGGAAATAGCCCTGCCTGAAAAATTGCAAGTTAAGCCAGTCGGGGTATTTCTTCCAGACGAGAGACTCCTTATCCTTGCCATTATAACTAGCTTAAGATCTTGTTTAAGGAGATAATCCTTTGCATTTCCCCTCCAAAATGCAGAAAAAGAATGGCTGGTAAGTTGCTGTTGTTTAGTTTGTTGCGGTTCTTGTGATGCAAAGGGCAGGGGAACATGGTCTCTTTCCCCCCTGGTCTGGTGCCCCTCCAAATAGAATAGAATAGAATAGAATAACTGAGTTGAAAGGGATCTTGGAGGTCTGCTAGTCCAACCCTCTGCTACATGGGATGATAGTCCTACAAATTCCTGCCAGAAGGGCCACGGTTCTACATTGTGGCCACCAAGGGCAGGGTTTACCCAGCCGAGCGAGAAGGAGCCAGATTGAAGGGAAGGATGTTGTTTTGCCTTAAAAACAAGCTGTTTTGGCTTTCTAGTGCCCAGAAAGCCAGAGATGCAGTCTTCAAGGCAGATAGGCCTAATGGGTAGAGTAGCGCGTCTGGCACTCAGCGTGCAGGGACGGTTCGCTTATTCGTAGTTTTTCAAAGGTTGCCTTTCTGTTTTTCTGAACTGCTGTCACGGTGCACAGACACGTCTTTCAGATTTCTCCTAGGGGTCTTCTTGACTTTTTCTGATACCTTGGAAGGGGGTAGCCATTGCTTTCTGTTATGTTATCTTTTCCAGTAGATTTCTTTCCATCACTGCGAAGCCTCCCTGGTTGCCTGTTCCTGATGAGACTCCCCCTAGGAGAAGCCCCCTCCACTGGGGAAACCCTCTCCCTGCTGTCTGGAAATGCTGGAGAACTGCAGATGGGTTGAAGAGAGGTGGTACAGTGAGAAACAGGAGACAGATGCTTTCGGTAAAATGAATGAGAGAAGCAAGGCCCCGCCCTTGCAGTTCAAACCCCGCCCCTTTTGGACAGGCCTGTGATGTCGCAGTGCACAGAACAAAAGGGGCAGAGCTTGCATCATTGTAGGGGCGGGGCTGCTTTCCTTGGCTTGACCCCTCCTGAGGATGCCTCTGTTCACCCCTCTCCCCCATCTTGGTTCCCTTGCAAAATAATTTCAGAAAGATCATTTCCCACCCAGCTTCTCTTTTGCTTGGAGAGCAGTTTTTGAAAGCCTTTAACAAATTAACAGAGTTGGAAGGGTTCTTGGAGGTCTTCTAGTCCAACCCTCTGCTCAAGCAGGCGACCCTATATTATACCATTCCAAATAAATGAGGTGTCCAATTTCTTCTTAAAAGTTGTGAGTGCTCCAGTGGTGGAGCACCTACAACTTCTGGAGGTGAGTCATTCCACTGGTTTATTGTTCTCACTGTCAGGAAATTTCTCCGTAGTTCCAGGTTGCTTCTCTCCTTGACTAGTTTCCATCCATTGCTTCTTGTCCTACCTTCAGGTGTTTTGGAGAATAGGTTGACCCCCTCTTCTTTGTAGCAGCCCCTCAAATATGGGAACACTCCTATCATGTGACCCCTAGTCCAAAACATGATTGGACAATCACTTGTCTGAATTGGTATTGGGTTTCCTGCCTGAGCAGAGGTTGGTCTACAAGACCTCCAAGGTCCCTTCCAACTCCTCTCCTCTCCTCTCCTCTCCTCTCCTCTCCTCTCCTCTCCTCTCCCCTCCCCTCCCCTCCTCTCCTCTCCTCTCCTCTCCCCTTCCCTTCCCTTCCCTTCTGACTACATAGTTGCTCTTCTCTTTCTGCTTGAACAAAAGGAGAATTCAAAAGGGATAATGTGCAAGGGCAATTTTCCTTACATACATAACACATTCCAGCATTGTCTTTTGAGATAAACAATAGTATATAAAACAAAGGAAGTTAATCAGAAACAATGACGATAAGATAAAAAATAGAGTCAAATCTAATTATTAGCTTTCCTGCCTAAGGTGGGACTAGAACTCATAATTTCCTGGTGATTTCTAGTCTGTTGCCTTAACCATTAGACTAAACTGGCTCTGGTTCAATCTACAGGTAGTCCTCGACTTACAGCTACAACTGACTCCATTATTTCCATTGTTAAGCAAGGCAGTTGTTAAGTGAGTTTGCAAATGTTTTGGCGAGAGCTATTAAGCAAATGACTGCAGTTGGTAAGTGAATCTGGCTTCCTCCATTGACTTTGCTTGTTGGAAGTCAACTGGGAAGGGTATAAATGATGATCACGTGACCCCTGGACAGTACAACTATCATAAATACTTCCGCTACCCTGATAAATAAAATTCTTTCTTGAGCTGAGCTCAACTCCTAGTTACAACCAGGGGGTGGGCTTCAAATTTTTTAGCAAGGGGCTCTCTGCCCTAATGACTGACTGGGTAGGCATAGCTGGGTCGTCATGTGACTGGGTGGGTGTGGCCAACTCGATGTCACTTCTTTGCCCTAATTACCTAAGAAAAGATATATAAAGTTGTTTATTGTTTAATGCATTTAATATTTAAATAAAAGACTGGGTGCAACCAGGCTTAATAGCAGTGACTGTGAGAGGGATTTTGGAGTCTTAGTGGACTTTCTGGTGAGTTACGTGATTCTTATTATTTGGAAATTAATCCCCTAGGAGGCTAGTGGCTATGTTATCTGGTTTTCTCAATGGCTCTTCCTCTCAAACGCTGAGTGGATTATTTATCTACCTTGCAACACTTTTACAAGGTGTGAAATGCTCTTGGCTGAACACCCAGAAGTTCAACTAAGCCTATTAAGATCTTCCCTTGTTACTTGTCTTTCTGAGGTTATGGGGGGGTCTCGGAGCCCTGCAGAGTCTTAGCCAGGGGCTCCCATGAGCCCCTGTGAGCCCCCAGTAGCTCACCCCTGGTTACAACAGACCTTGCTCATTAGTCTATTTTGTACCCACACTGATGTCATCATGAGCCTCAATACCTTTATACAAAAGGTACCTTCAAATACTCTTCATCTGACATCATCTGCCAGCAATGCCCTTCTGGGTTCAGCGTAAGAGAAACATTGTGCAAATGAATGCACGGATACAGTTTTGCCATTAGGACACTAAACAAAAACAAAATCTAAGTAGTCCTCAATTTACAAACAGTTCGGTGCCATTCAGAGTTGCACTGGAAAAAGTGACTTTTGGCCAATTTTCACACTTACCACCATTGCAGCATCATCTCCATGGTCACCTGTATAAAATTCAGACACTGGGCAACTGGCTTATATTTAGGATGGTTGCAGTGTCCCAGGACTCACATGATCTCCTTTTGTGACTTTATGACAAGCCAAGTCAATGGTGAAGCCATTCACTTAACAACCGGTTACTAACTTAACAACTGCATTGATTCACTTCACAGTGGTGGCAAGAAAAGCCACAAAATGCGGCAAAATTATACTTAACAGCTATTTCACTTAGTAACAGAAATTTTGGGGCTCAATTGTTGTTGTAAGTTAAAGACTACCTCTAACATCATAATATGTCAACCTCCCAGGAAATTTCACATCAAATTACTACATCATAAAAAAGATGTTGAGACTCTAGAAAAAGTACAGAGAAGAGCAACCAGGATGATTAGGGGACTGGAGGCTAAAACATACAAAGAATGTTGCAGGAACTGGGCTTGGCTAGTCTAGGGAAGAGAAGGACCAAGGGAGACATGATAGCAGCCTTACAATAGTTGAGGGGCTGTCACAGAGAGGAAGGGGTCAAGCTATTATCCTAAGCTCCTGAAGGCCAGACAAGGAATAATGGATGGAAACTGAACAAGGAGAGATTCAACCTGGAAGTAAAGAGAAACTTTCTGGCAGTGAGAACAATCAACCAATGGAACAGAAGTTGCCCTCAGAAGTTGTGGGAACGCCATCAGTTGAGACCTTCAAGAAGAGATTGGACTGCCATTTGTCAGAAGTGGTGTCAGGTTTCCCACTTGGGGGGGGGTTGGACTAGATGACCTATAAGGTCCCTTCCAACTCTGATTATCTGTTATCTGTAAATTTTGAAGTTGCTGTTTTTGGAATGTAGGATTTGAACAGCATCATCAGGTGAGACATGTTTCCAAAATAGCTAGGTTGAAAGCTCAACAGAGTAGCTGTTTTAGAAATAAGGAACTTTACAATCAGTTGGGGAAGATATTATGGATCTACATACATCAAAAGCTTTCAGGTTGACTCTGAGGACCATAACAAACAGAATGGAATGTTAATACATCGGAGGTGTTAATTGACAAGATACTGTCTCACCTGCAGCCTGCATCTTGAAACCCAGCCATGTTCTGTCTTCCCTTCTTTTTCCCTGCTTCATCTTAACTTAAATCCTGCATCAGTACAGCTCAGTGTTTCTCAAACTTGGCTAAATGTCTGTGGAGATTGTTAGTCATCCAGGTCATGGTTGTCCCAAAGGTGCTTTTTCAGGAGGCAACTGGACTTTATTTTCCTTACAGATTTTGATTCTTATCTGAGAAACTTCTTCAGTTCTGACTGGTCTGAAGTCAGAACTGAAGAAGCTTCTTGGATGAGAAGTTAGACGACTTCAAGGGAAAACAAAGTCCAGTTGCCTTTTGAAACAGCACCTTTGGGACAAACTTGGCAGCTTGAAGAACTGTGGACTTCAACTCCCAGAATTCCCCAGCCAGCACTCCCAATTCTGGGAGTCAAAATCCACAGATCTTCAAGCTTCCAAAGTTGAGAAACACCACTTTAGCCATTCCATGTATCTTATGAACAATCAAAATTTGGCCTTTTAATAACATTTGTTAATTGGAAAAGGTGTTCCTGGACTGTTTCAAATTTTTAGAAACTTTAAGGTCGTGTCCATGTTGATTACATGTTTTCCCACTGCTTCCCTTTGGAGTCCTCTCTTAATTTCCCAGCTACCTTTAAGCTCCTAATTTTTCCAATAACACAGGTTGTCTTGTCTTACAACCTTCATTTAATGGCTGTTCAAAGTTAAACAGAACGGAAAAAAGTGAGCTATGACCATTTATCACGATTATGATTGTAATCCTGTGGTCACGTGATCAAAATTTGAATGCTTGACAGGTATTTATGGACAGTTGCAGCATTCTGGGGTCATTTGAACTTTTGTGAACTTCTGAGAACAAAACGGGGAAGCCAGATTTGCTTAACAACTGTGTTATTAACTTAACAACAGCAGTGATTCACTTAACATGAAAGGTTCTTAAAAAGAGGCGAAACTCCCTTAACAACTGTCTTGGTTAGGAACAGAATATTTGGTCTCAATTGTGGTTGTAAGTCGAGGACTACCTGTACCCAGCCTAATATTATACAGTTTTATCCAACTCTCATCTTTTAAATCTTAGCCAAGATTGGCTAATGCTGCCCTCTGTTGGAACTATAAATTAATATCAAAACTTAACCTTCAGTAGATGGAATTTATGCAAGGCTGTGGATCAGTAGTGTGACATGATAAATTTTCAAGCTGTAGAAATGAAATTTACATTGATTGCAAATTCCTCTGAAAGATAGCAGTGCTATTTTAAGAATATAACAACTCATACTATAATACCTTGATAAGACCACGCTCGGAATATTGCATCTGGTTTTGGTCACCACAATATGAAAAACATGTTTGGAAAATAATTTGAACCCTTCTTCTTTGTGGAGGCCCCTCAAATATTGGAACAGTGCTATTCCTGTCTCCCCCCCCGCAGTCCTTTTTTTCTCTAGACTAGTCCAACCCAATTCCTTTAACCTGTTCTAGTCTCCAGTCCTTTAATCATCTTATTTGCTCTTCTCTGTACTTTTTCCAAAGTCTCAATATTTTTTTTGTAATGTGGCAAAATTACATCTTTCTAGACCAGTGTTTCAGTCTTTCTTCCAGTGGTTCTCAACCTTGGTACGTTTTAAATTTGGGGACTTCTCCATGGTGAGAAACACTGCTTTAGATCCTAGATTTTCCTAATCTGTATTAGACTTTCCTATTAGAATTCATAATCATGTTTTAGTTTTCTCCGAATTTTGTACACTTGCCTTGCTGAATTTATGGGGAGAGTCTCTTTTTGAATAAAAACATTGATATCCACTCAAAATCTGGGTGATTCTGCTGAGCAAAATACCATCAAAACCATGAGAACCAAACAAGGGGAAGTGGAAGTGGAGTAGTTTCAGCAAGAACGCATATAAAATAAAACTGTGAAAAAGACACAGACAAACCACTCTTTCACACTTCAGTCGGTGTTAAAAGGACCACCCTTTGACTTGGGTTGGGTTTTAACCACATCCACCACAGACCCCACCCAGCTGAACTGCCACAAGCAGTTCAACTCGTAGGAGTAGTATCTCAATTCTATTTTCTTCTGTGTTCTGGGTTAAGAATGAGCAATCTGGAAAGTAGGTAAGGAAAGAAAGAAAGAAAAAAAAAGGAAGAAGGAAAGAAAAGAAAGGAAAGAAGGAAGAAGGAAAGAAAGAAAGAAAAAAGAAAGGAAGGAAGGAAGAATGAAAGGAAAGAAAGGAAAGAAGGAAGGAAAGAAAGGAAAAAAAGAAAGGAAGGAAGAAAAGAAAAGAAAAAGGAATGAAAGGAAAGGAAGGAAAGAAAGAAAAATGGAAGGAAGGAAGGAAGAAGGAAAAAAAGGAAAGAAAGGAAAGAAGGGAGGAAAGAAAGAAAGAAAAAAGAAAGATAGGAAGGAAGGAAGGAAGGAAGAAGGAAAGAAAAGAAAAGAATGAAAGGAAAGGAAGGAAAGAAAGAAAGAAAAAAGAAAGGAAGGAAGAAGGAAAGAAGGGAAAAAAAGGAAAGGAAGGAACGAAAGAAAAAAGAAAGGAAGGAAGGAAGAAAGGAAAGAAAAGAAAGAAAGGAAAGAAAGAAAAAAGAAGGAAAGGAAGATGGAAAGAAAGAAAGAAAAATGGAAAGAAAGAAAGAAAGGGATAGAAAGGAATGGAAAGAAAGAGATAGTAAGAAAGGAATGGAAAGAAAGGTATGGAAAAAGAGAGAGAGAAAGAAAGAAAGAAAAAGATGAAAAGAAAGGAAGAAATGGAAAGGAAGGAAAGGAAGAAATGGAAAGGAAGAAGAGAAAAAGTAGAAAAAGAACGAAAAAAGAGAAAGAAAAATTGAGAGAAATAAAAGTAGAAAGAGAAAGA
Source organism: Laticauda colubrina (assembly GCA_015471245.1). Classification (NCBI taxonomy): domain Eukaryota; kingdom Metazoa; phylum Chordata; class Lepidosauria; order Squamata; family Elapidae; genus Laticauda; species Laticauda colubrina. The sequence continues at coordinate 22,901,521 of BLBF01000036.1, read as the reverse complement.
AAGAAGAAAGAGAAAGAAAGAAGAAAGAGAGGGAAGAAAGAAAAAAGAAAGAAAAAAAGAAAGAAAAGAAAGAATCTCTTTCAGAGATATGGATCATCTTCAGCTATGAGGACAATTCACCTTATGACCAACTGCACTGTCAGACTTCAAAGCTAGAAAGTAACTTTTTAATGTTTTAAATTCCTCACCAGTCTTGACCAAATGCCTGGCACTTTCACTTTAGAAAACTGTTAGTGAGATATTTCCAAGCCAGCTGAAATGAAATGTATTAGCTTTGCATTAAACATGTCAGCAAGTGATATTATCATTTAACCTGCTGGTCTTAGAACAGAATAATAGAGTTGGAAGGGACCATGGAGCTCATCTAATCCAACCCCCTGCACAAGCAGGAGCAAATATTAGCCTCTGCCTGGGATTGAACTCACAGCCTCCTGATTGTGAGGTGAGAGCTCCACCTTTCGGCCACTGGTTCCACACTGAGAGAGATTCCCTGTCCAAAGGAAGAAAACGTATTTTCTCCTTCTCCTTTGTTTCTTTCCTTTCTTCTTTCCAAGGACAGCCATTGTTCTTAGAAGTTGCTAAACCCTAGCTCCAGGAAGTCCACCTATAGAGGGAGAATGGAAGAAGTTTAATCAGGAACATCTCAAAGTTCACCAATTTCATAACAAAATCTCCTTCATAAATTCCATTGTAGGCTAGTTACCATAATGATAAACTTGAAAACTTTCTATAATCACTCATTCATTCATCAAAACAAGAACACTGGTTGCTTTCTCTAACACAATGTTTCTCAACCCTGATAGCATTAAAATTTCAACTCCATCTCCCAAACATGTTATAGGTAGTCCTTGACTTACGACCACAATCCAGCTCAAAATTTCCATTGCTTAGCAAGACAAGTGTTAAGTGAGTTTTGCCCCATTTTACGATCATACTTCCCACGGGTATTAAGTGAAACACTGCAGTTGTTGAGTTAGTAACATGGTTGTTAAATTAATCTGACTTCCCCATGGATTTTGCTTGTTAGAAGGTTGCCAAAGGGGATCGCTGTCAGGATTCCGGCAGTTACTCCAATTAAATCATGAGCTTGCTCAAGCCACACTCCCAAAACTTGAAAGAATTTATTAGAAGTTAACATGCTGGCATTAGCCTGGGTGTAACCGATTCTGAGATACATAATTCACTGTCACCCTTGACCCTGATTCCCCCCCATCCCTCTGGGTGTATCATCCAATGAAACATGTCCATAGCCAAGAGTCATCAATCATGCTCTCCTATTAGATTTTTGCATGGCAGAAGTTTCAGTCATCTAATCAGTCTCTGAAAAAAATATGAATGGAATGTGCTTTCGATTCCACACTGCTGCCTGCTCTTTGAAACTCCCCCCCACCTTCTTTCTGTTGACAATTATAAAACTTGTATACAAAATGTTTTATGAGTTGACAATTGCATGACACTGTGACTGTCATAAATATGAGTCAGTTGTCAAGTGCCTGAATTTTGATAATGTGACTGTGGGGATGCTGTGATAGTCATAAGTGTGAAAAATGGTCATAAGTCATTTTTTTAGTGCCTCTGTAACTTGGAATACTCTCTAAATAAATTGTTATAAGTCAAGGACTACGTATAAAGGTAGTTCTCTATTTACGCCCACAATTGAGCCCCAAATTTGTGTTGTTAAAACAAAAATTTGTTTAGTGACCACTTTTTATGACCACATTTGTTAAGTGAATCACTGAAGGTGTTAAGTTTGTAACATTGTTGTCAGTGGTGGGATTCAAAATTTTTTACTACCAGTTCTGTGGCCATGGCTTGGTGGGCGTGGCAGGGTTAAATCCCCATTCCCTCCCCACTCATGGGGGAAGGTTACTGCAAAATCTCCCTTCCCTACCTAGCCCACCAACCTGCTTTCCAGCTCCATTCTCCTGTGCAGGGCAACCAAAGAAGACACAGCTGATCATCTGGGACTCAGAAGGCAAAGAATAGATGGGGACAGGGACAATCAGAGCTGGTATTCCAAACCACTCAAAATTTCCCCGACCGGTTCTCCAGCACTGGTCAGAACCTGCTGAATAGCATCTGTGATTGTTGTTAAGTGACTCTGGTTTACCCATTGATGTTGCTTGTCAGAAGGTTGCAAAAGGGGATCACATGACCCCGTGATTCTGCAACTGTCATAAGTATGAATTAGTTGCCAAGCGTCTGAATTTGGATCATGTGACTACGAGGATGCTGCCCCTGTCATAAGTGTGAAAAATAATCATAGGTCATTTTTTTCAGTGCCTTTGTAACTTTGAACAGTCACTGAATGAATTGTTGTAAGTTGAGGACTACCTGTACTTAACTGCAATGATTTACTTAACAACGGTGGCAAGAAAGGTCTTAAAATGGGGCAACATTCAACAACTGTCTTGCTACTAACAGAAATTTTGAGCTAAGTGGAGAACTTATCAGTATTGTCCCAAAAGAAATCCCCCATGTTCTTTCTTTTATTACGGTCAGTTATTGTAAGATATCTTCAGAAAATGTAAGGGGAAGCTGTTGTCATAATCATTTTGCAGAACTTGGAAAAAGTTAAGTCACATTGAAAGAATCTGTGTTGTTTCAACTTCTGATGTTACAATAGCAATAGCAGTTAGACTTGTATATCGCTTCACAGTGCTTTACAGCCTTTTCTAAGCAGTTTACAGAGTCAGCCTATTTTCCCCAACAATCTGGGTCCTCATTTTACCAACCTCAGAAGGATCGAGGCAGGCGTGGGATTCTACCGATTCACACCTATTTTCTAGAACTGGTTGTTAACATTTTAAGCAGTTCGGAGAACCAGTTGTTAGAATAAAGTACTGGCCTAATCCTTTAGCGAAGGCAGGAAGGAAACATTCTGGTGTTGCTTACAGAAACTGCTTCTCCGTTAACCCTTATTACATTCATGGCAGGACTAGACTTCTCTGGAGCTTCTCTGGAGTTTTTTCCCCTCCTTTGCTGGTACTTTGCTTGTGTAGAGTTATCATTCAAAGTTACAATGGCACTGAAAAAAGTGACATATGACCGTTTTTCATACTTACGACTATTGCAGCATCCCCACAGTCACGAGAGGCCAGGCGAGGAGATGTCTGCCTCGATGTGAGTGATATTGAGTTGGCCACACCCAGCCAGTAGCATGACCACCAAGTCATGTCCACTCAGTCACATGACCACCAAACCACGCCCATCAAGTAAGCCACACCCTCAGAACTGGTTAAAAAATTTGAATCCCACCCCTGGATGGAAGGCTGAGCCAACACTGAGCCATATGAGATTCGAACTGCCAAATTGCCGTCAGCAGTAGCCTGCAGTACTGCCTTCTAACCATGAAAATGGTTCTAAGAGACTTTTTTCTGGGCCATTGTAGTTTTGAACAGTCACTAAATGAACTCTTGTAGGTCTACCTGAATTGCTTCACAGCAAATGCTTCCTCTTAAGAGACTATAATAACCTTTTTAATATATACGAACATTAAAAATCATAGTCTCGGTTTGCTAAACGTGGTTTGATCAGAAAGGGATTTCTTAGCTAAAATGAATACTGTATATTTTTTTGAAGAATGATTATATGTTTCCAGATCTTGCCCACGTTTACATCTTGATATGGCTATACATAACACAGCAAATGGTACCATAATTTCAATCAGATCAAGATTTCAGTTTCTTTTTTTTCTTTTTCTTTTTGCTTTGGAATAATAGAAAGTTAGTGTTGGGAGGGTTCAGAGTGTGTGTATTTTTTTTTTAGAAAGGTTGTAATTTTTTAAATTTTAACAACATCCAAAAATCTAAGACTGCCTTAGGTGTTATAGTCTGTGTACTACAATGGCTAGCAAAACTGTCTACAGGTGTCCTTAAAAATATATATTTTTAAATAATTAGTATCTTTTTCCTCTTTACTTTCTTTTGGTATTTAATTCTTGTTCTATTTGCTATGTTTACCTATTTTCCCCTTTTATTAATATGTATAATATCTAGAAAGAGTCAGTTTAATGTAATGATTGAGGCATCAGGCCAGAAACCAGGAGACTGTGAGTTCTAGTCCCCTCTTAGGCACAAAGTTAGGTGAGTGATCTTGTCTAGTCATTCACTCTCAGCCCTAGGAAGGAGGCAATGGCAAACCACTTCTGAAAAATCTTTGCCAAGAATCAGCCACACTTGCATAGAAGAAAACACAAACACACAAAGTAAACAGTTGCAAGGGAGACTCTAATAGTTACTTAAGATTCAACCTCTCTTATATAATAATTATTTTGATGTGAGTTGTACTCAAATATCCTTTCCCCCCAATGCTATACTCAATCTTGTATGAAAAAGCTGCACAATTTTATGCTTGTAATATTGGCACCCTAAATCAGGGGTGTCAAACTCAACACCTGTGGACCAGATCCAGCCCGCAGGGTGCTTAAATTTGCCCCACAGGGCTGGTCTGGAAATAGCAAAGGATCGGCCCGCAGTGCCTCTTGCAGCCAAAATGGGGTGCAGGGAGCCCGCCTTAGGCCCTCCCATGGCCTGTTTTCAGCCTAGATGACTTCCTGCAGCACTTTGCTGGCAAAAATGGGGTGCAGGGGGCTGTTCGAGGCCCCCTGCACCCCATTTTTGGCCTGAATGGCACTTCAGCACTGTCAAAACAGGGTGTGGGGGTTGTGTGATGTCCGCCATCAGAGGTGGTATTCAACAGGTTCTGACCAGTTCTGGAGAACTGGTAGAGGAAATTTTGAGTAGTTTGGAGAACCGGCAAATCCCACCTCTGACTGACCCCACCCCCATCTATTATCTGCCTTCCAGCTGATCAGCTGGGTCTTCTTTGGTTGCCCTGCATAGGACAATGGAGCTGGAAAGCAGGTTAGTGGGGTGGGGAGGGAATGGGATTTTGCAGTATCCTTCCCCTGCCACGTCCACCAAGCCATGCCCACAGAAGTGGTAGTAAAAAAAAAATTGAATCCCACCACTGCCCTCCATGCCCCATTTTAGGTATGGACAGCCTCCTGGAGCACTCTGCCATTCCAAACAATGCAGACACAGCAATACTCGTAATAATTTTCAAGGATATCATACAAATGTCAATGTACTCAAACAACACAGTATGTTAAGATTTAAAACAAAAAAAGGGAAAAAATCCAAATAAAAGAAAAGTATAAAAGAAGAGTATCTTGGTGCAATTAAAGTTCTGCCGTTGTGGCTAAATTGACTTTTTCGATCACACTGTGTGGATACACCAGATGGCCAACCAGATGTATCCCGGAAGTTTGCAAATATGTCAAAAGGAAGATGAGCGTTCACATCCTGGCTTGTTTAGTGCCTCTTCAGAAGTTAGACACCGTCTTTAGAGAGAGACTTGCTTCTGTAAACCCCAAGTATAAGGCAGCAGCAAGCAACAATTAAATGAAGATAAAGCTCATGTCACACTGCACCAACGGATGCAAAGAGGATGTAAAATGGACAAAAAAGCTTGCCATCCGTTGGTTAACGCGATGTACTCACTGCCTCCGTTTTGCTTCCTCTCTATCCGTCCAGCATCCATTTATTGACGTTTCATCCGCTCAGAAAGTTTTGAGCTGCACAAGCGGAAATTGTGCGGAAAATGTATCCAATTCGTCCGCTACGCATCCGCTACGCATCCGTTCTGCATCCGTTACGCTGCATCCGCTATATCCGCTAGGCATCCGCTGCGCATCCGCGCAACTTGCATCTGCTCGGATGCAGGGAGGAAGCGGAACGGATGCAGAACGGATGCCAAGCGGAAACAAAGCGTTTAAAACGGAAAAAACGTCCGCAGAGGGGACCTATCTCGGATATTAAGGATGTCTACAGGATGCCTAGAGGATGCCTAGAGGCTGCAAAGGGACACCTATACTGCCTATAAAAAGGGGGAGCAACTCACCTGGATCTCACTTTCAGACCAGCAGCCCTGCGGTGCAGACCTCTGCAGCCTTCATCTGACTCTTCCTCTTCCACAGCATCCAGTCATGTCCACCGTGGATCGTAACACAGTCCTTTTGGCAGCCACCATCCTTCTGCAACAGTGCGAAGCCATCTACAGGCTCTGTGAACTCTACTATGGGAAGAAAAAGAGGCGGCCAAGAAGCGTCTGGGTACGAAGATGGTTCGCCAGAAGAGCAGAGGATGGACTGTATAACAAGCTGATGGTGGAGCTCAGGAACGAAGACACTCGGGCATTCCAGAACTTCATGAGGATGCCTCCAGCCATGTTTGACGAAGTTGTGCAGCGGCTGACACCCAGGTTGACCAAGGCAAACACCAACTTCCGGCCCAGCCTGGACCCTGGGCTCAAGGTGGCACTCACTCTGCGCCACCTGGCCTCAGGGACCACCTACAGCAGCATGCAGTACGGATGGAGGGTGCCATACAACACCATCAGCATTGTGGTCAGAGAAGTGGTGCAGGCCATCATCGAAGAATACAAGGAGGAGCTCCTCCAGTGCCCCTCCACTGAAGAAGGATGGAAGAAAGTTGCAGAGCAGTGGTATCAGAGGTGGAACTTCCCACACACCGTTGGAGCCATAGATGGCAAGCACGTGGCCTGCAAAGTTCCAGCCAAGTCGGGGTCCACTTATTTCAACTCCAAGGGCTTCTTCAGCATCATCCTCTTCGCCATGGTCGATGCTGACTACAAGTTCATGTACATCGATGCTTCAGGCAATGGCTCATCTTCAGATGCCCAGGTATACAATGCCAGTCACCTCAAGGAGGAGCTGGAACGCAACCTCATCGTGGGCTTCCCAGATCCAGAACCCCTGCCCAACGACACAAAAGATGTGCCCTACTTCATCGTGGGGGATGACACCTTCTCCCTCACAACCTACCTCATGAAGCCCTACACTTCCAGACTCCTCACCCGTGAAGAGAGGATCTTCAACTACAGGCTGTCCAGGGCAAGGCGGGTGGTGGAGAACGCCTTTGGCATCCTGGCCAACAGGTTCCAGGTACTTCTCACCACCATGCAGCATCGCCCAGAGACTGTGAGGAGGATCATGGAAGCTTGCTGCATCCTGCACAATCTCATGCGCACCTGCTACCCAGTCTTGCAGAACAGGCTCGTGGACCTCCAACAAGGCAATGGGGACATGGAGCCTGGGGAATGGAGGCAAGGGCGAAACCTGATCGACATTGAGGATGTGCAAGGCCCCAACAGAGCCTCACATGAAGCGAAGAAGCAGCGCAACCTCCTGAGACACTGGTGCAACTCCCCAGCTGGAGCAGTGGAGTGGCAAAACAGGATGATAGATGATTAATGGATGCTTCCTTCAGCCTGTCTCATCACAATGATGAGATTGGGCCATGTGTGTTGAGTGGCCCTACAATGATCAGGGCATTTAATAAAGAGTTGTGTTTGTGTTGACATGTGTGGATGATTATTACATTATTATTGATAATAAAGGGCCATAGGTGTGGCACCTGGGAGGGTGGACCATACAGTCCCACCAAGCTTGCACTGGAGGTTTATCTATCCCACAGCTATTACCCATGCCAAAGGTATCCCTGCCCATCCCACAGGTATCCCTGCCCAACCCACTGCTATCTTAACCCATCTCACAAGCATGCAAAGGCTTAAACCATTTCTAAAAGTTTCCACCAAGACTTTATTAAAAAAAAGAAATGATGCAAGTGTATGGATCAAAAATAGACTTTATTAACAAGAAGCTATAAAACAAAAATGAGTCTCTGGCACTCCTCTTGGTTGCTCAGTCTCAGGGGTGAAGGGTCCAGGTGCTGTGGAGGTGGCTGGTGCTGGAGTGCTTGTCGTCAGCTCCTGCAAAAGCAAAAGCAGAAGCAGCAGAAGCCCCAGCCCCAGAAGAGCGAGCCCGTGCTGCAGAAGCCCCAGCAGAACCAGAGTGAGGGCCAGGAGGTGGGATGGTAGCCCTGTCCCTCTTGCAAGGGCTGGCAGCAGATGGCTGAGGCTTGCTGTGCTTCAGCATGGTTGTGGGGTTGCTGGCTGGCAGGGAGGCTGGCAGGAACCAAGGCTGGCAGAAAGGCTGGCAGGGAGGCAGGCACCAAGGGTGGCAGGAAGGCTGGCAGGGAGGCAGGCACCAAGGCTGGCAGGCAGGCACCAAGGCTGGCAGGAAGGCTGGCAGGCAGGCAGGCAGGCACCAAGGCTTGCAGGAAGACTGGCACCTCGGCTGGCAGGAAGGCAGACACCAAGGCTGGAAGGAAGGCTGGCAGGCATGCAGGCACCAAGGTTGGCAGGCAGGCATGAACCAAGGCTTGCAGGGAGGCAGGCAGCAAGACTGGCAGCAAGACTGGCAGCAAGGCTTGCAGGTAGGCAGGCAGCAAGACTGGCAGGGAGGCTGGCAGTAAGGCTGGCAGCAAGGTTGGCAGCAAGGCTTTCAGGCAGACATGCAGGCAGACATGCAGGCAGACATGCAGGCAGGACAGGCAAGGCAGTCGATGTGTCTGGAAGCAGGTCTTTCCTCTGAATGGCGACCTGCTTCCGAGCTGCTTCCGGTATATCCGCGGGGCTGACGCAATGCATCCTCCCCACATGCGCAATTAATGCTCGGTATCCGCTAGGCTTCCGCTGTGCATCCGCTGTGCATCCGCTGTGCATCCGCTTCATCCGCTGTGCATCCGTTCTGCATCCGCTGTATCCTTTCCGCATCCGCTTTGCTGCGGCCCCCCGGAAGCCTAGCGGATGTGCCATCCGCTCCCATCCGCTTCCATCTGCTGGGCTTCCGTTCCGCATCCGCTTTGCATCTGCCCTGTGTCCTCCCCGCGTCCGTGTTATCCGCTCCGGTTATGCAAATTTTTGCCCCTTCTGAGAGCGGATAACAACGGATGGAACATTTTTCTCGTCCGTTGTGTCCGTTTTGCATCCGTTGGGCAGTGTGACAGGGCCTTAAGACATAGATAAGCAAAACAAGTTTCTAAATCGATTGGTCCCAACACAAATGGAAAACTTACAGTGCCAGGTCAAGGGAAAGATAACCTCAGTCAATAAACTGGTGTCATAAATAACTAGATTCTAAGCATCACAACAGAAGATAACCCAGATGCTGCAAAGGTGCTTCTGGCAAAGGCCAGCGTTTCCTATGGAGACTTAAATGCTGTCTGCTGAGTACACACAGCTGAGGTCAAACCTTGCTGTGAGTTTGGGCTCTGTGAGTTTGGGCTCATGCTACTTTTGAACAGCACACATTGGCCTCTCTTTCCATCTCTCTCTTTCCATCTCTCTCTACCCCTTCCTTAATCTATCTACCTATTTTCTGCCCATGCAGGCATGGCCTAATCTGTGAAAGGCCTGGGCTAATCCTACATCACCCTGTTTCCCCTTTCAAAGGCCCTGGTCCTTAATCTCCCTGTTTCTTCCCCCACGACCGCTTCTTTCATCGGCCCTGACTTTACCCTCCTCTTGCAGCTGGCTGCCAGGGCTGAGTCATTGTTGTTGCTGGGCTCCCCAGCAGCTCATGTCGCCCTTGTCATGAATGCCTGCAGCCACCGCATGTTTTTTTCAGTGCGGCTGGACTGCAGCTGCACAAAAAAAAACAAAAAAAACCATGCGGTGGCTGGAGGCTTTTTGCAGCAAAAATTACCGACCTCTGGCTTTGCTTGCTCTGCTTCTCCAACCTGCCACTGCAGCCGCATTCTAGGCATCGGAGGTCCATCCCATGGAGCCCGCTGCATCGGAGGGACTTGCTCAAGCAGATCCGAGCAGAGCGGTGCAGCAGTCAATGGGATGAGCCTGCATGGCCAGTGCCTAGAACACAATTGGATTCCAGCTGCACCGAAAAAAGGACGTGGCATCTGGAGGTTTTTTGCAGCAAAAATTACCGACCTCTGGCTTTGCTTGCTCCGGTTCTCCAGCGCGCCGCTGTGGCCATCAGCGATTGTCGCGCATGCATAAGAGGGATGCATGGACTGAGCAGGGAACGGAGGAGCAGGTGGAGAGGAGCAGGGCCAGCCAGGGGATCATTTTACCGATTCTCCAAACTACCAGAAACAGTAACAAACCAGTAGAATCCCACCCCTGCATTGTGCCTGTGAGCAGCCCACCCCCAGCACTCCTCTACTGCTCTCCTTGCCTCTTAGTGCCCCCCTAAGACATCCCACCATCCCCCATGGGGCGAGACCACCCACTTTGGGAACCACTGCCCTATACCAGTCGCGACAAATGGCAATTCAACCTCTTAAAAATCTCCAGTGATGGAGCACCCATGACATCTGAAGGGAACTCATTCCATTGGTTAATTGTTCTCACTATTAGGAAATTACTCCTTAATTCTAAGTTGTATCTCTCTTTGATAAGCTTCCACCTGTTATTTCCTGTCCTGCCTTCAAGTGCTTTGGAGAATAGGTTGAGTCACTCTTCTCTTGTGACAGCCCCTCAAATATTGGAAGATTGCTGTCTTGTCACCCTTTGTCCAGTCTTGGCATTGATCCTTTGCTCGATCCAGTCATAAAGGTAAAAAATTTCCTTGTCCATTTGTGTTTGACTCTAGAGATTGGTTCTCATCTCTGTTTTTTAGTCAAGGAAATCAGCCTTCTCTGAAGAACTTCCATGGTCATGTGTCCAGAATGACTATATGCCAAGGCACACGGAAGCCTCGTACCTTCCTACTGAAGTGGTACCTATTTATCTACTTGCATTTGCATGGTTTTGAACTGCTAGGTGGGCAGGAGGATCCAGTCTTAGCATTGGCTAACAGTGATTCATATCTGTTGTTTGCCAATCCTTCTCATGACTGTGCAGGGCATGCTGGGTGGCTTGAAGCTCCAGGGATGTGTGCAACCTTGCAAAATTTTGTGTGTCATCCCACCTTCTTTCAGAAATTGTCACTGATTTGCCATTTGTAGTAGAACAGGAGGGTAATGTGATTTGTTTATAACATATTATTTATTTACAGTATGATTTAACTTATGATTTATCACTTGTTTGAATCTTATGATTGTAGCTATGATTTATGACCCATGACCTTGTTGTTTGTGTGTACGCTGAGAGCTTATGCACCAGGGACAAATTCCTTGTGTGTCCAATCACACTTGGCCAATAAAGAATTCTGTTCTGTTCTTTCTATTCTATTCTATTCTATTCTATTCTATTCTATTCTATTCTGCTATTCTTTCCATTCTTCTGTTCTGTTCTAATACTAAAAACTATCATGTGCTTTGTTAATGATATGTATCCATGAATCTCAACTCCACTGAAATGACATTAAATTATGTATTCTTTCATTCATTTACAGGGATTAGCTCTGCTCCAATTAAAGCTAATTATGCCTGAAGTAAATCTCCCATTCTTTGTAAATGTGGGTTAAAGACAAAATGCAACATAACAAGAGAAATAATAGGCCAAAGCACTAGGAGAAAAAGACAGAAAAAAATGTAAAAATATCTAGGAATACTATGGTTAAGGAACTGGTAATTAAAATACATTTTTCACCAAAGAGTATAGTTATAGCATTCTGTGATCTGTTGGAAAAAGCTTATTTCAGTGGGCTCACAAAAGGTCCGGAGTTGTCACCCTTTCCTGGTTGAGCAGACAAGGAACATGACCTGATGTGCTAATTCTGCTTTATTGTAAGGCTACAATTAACAGAACCTTGCAAGTCTGAAAGTATAAATCTCCTTCTGTCTCTCTCTTGTTGAGTTCTGTAGTAAAATTGCTAACGTTCAGTTCCTTTGATGAGACCACTCTCATTATAATGCCATTATTTCTTACTATTTTTGGAGTTAAATGATGCTTCCAGCTCTGGTTGTACCCATCAGCTCTGTTCTGATTCAAATCACTGATTTGATTTGGAACGTAAATCTTATCCTGTTCAATTTTCTAAATCAGTTTGTACCCATGCCTTGAATAATTTGGGGGGCATTCATTGCTGTTAGACAATATGATTGGAGTTGGAAATCTGATAAACAAAGTTACAGGTATCTGATCTGGGTTGGTCATAAGTCCGAAAGCTTGGAAGACTAAACTTTTGGTCTGTGTCCAGCCCAGACTGGTATTCCTTGACTTACAACCACAATTAAACCCAAACTTTCTGTTGCTAAGTGAAACACTGGTTAAGTGAATTTTGCCCCCATTTAAAGACCTTTCTTCCCATAGTTGTTAAGTAAATTATGTGGCTCAGAGTTGGCTAGCTGTCAGGATTCTGGCAGTTACCCCCATTTAAATCATGAGTCTCAAACCAAACTTAAAAATGAATTATTGGGAGTTAAAGTGTCGGTATTGCCTGGGTGTAGTAAAGAGGTACATAATTCATTGTCACCCTTGACCCTGGTTCCCCCCTACCCCCTGGGTATATCGTAATTCCTATTCTCCAATGGGACACATCCATAGCCAAAAGTCATAAATCCTGTTCTCCAGTTAAAATTTTGCGGGGCAGAAACTTCAGTCACCTAGTTATTATCTTTGAAAACTATTTATGTAATGCAGTTTCAGTTTGCAAGCTGCCGCACTGCTCCCCCCACCCTTTCTGTTGGGCTCAAATTTTGTGCTCAGTGTTCACTTTTTTGTGCTCACAAATTTTGTGCTCAATATCTCAGGAGCTGTCACAAGGAAGAGGTGGTCAGCCTATTCTCCAAAACACCTGAGGGCAGGGCAACAAGTAATGGGTGGAAACTAATCAAGGAAAGAAGCAACCTTAGAACTAAGAAGAAATTTCCTGACAGTGGGAATAATCAATCAGTGGGACAACTTTCCTCCAGATCTGTCTTAGAAACATTTGGATGGCAGCTACATGGTGGCATGAAGAGAGTACTAATCAAACTGGGTATAACCTGTTCAATAGGCCATAATCAGTGGAACAACTTGTCTCCCGAAGTTGTGAATTCTCCAACACTGGAAGTTTTTAAGAAGAGATTGGACAGTCACTTGTCTGAAATGGTATAGGGTTTCCTGGTTGAGCAGGGTGTGGACTAGAAGACCTCCAAGGTCCCTTCCAATTCTGTTATTCTGTTAATTATGGTCATTATTTGAGGACTACCTATAATCAGTTTAGAGATTTGATAGAATTTCCTTCAAATCTACCATTCACATAGTCATGAGGGTTTTCTACCACTAGTCGGTGCTCTGGGAACACCAAAGTTAACACAAAGCCATCACTAGAAGTTTGTGTCTGTATAACTTGTCTCTCGAGTAAAATATCGTTGGTTTGGTGGACCTTTATGGACTGTACAAATTAAAATTAATTCTAAAATTAAAGGCTTTGGCCATTTTTAGCAGGGAACCCATAATGTTCAGGAAGAATAGGTGAAAAGATAAAACTTGAAGAAGGGAGGTGAAGTCCGGGGAACAAAAAGCAAAAAGGTGAATTCTCATGAATTTTTTTACTTAAGACAGGAAGACATTGAAGTGAGAGGAAAACACTCTTCAGGAATAAGCTGTCTTGGTTTTCCCCATTTAATATCCACCAAAAGAAACAGTGATAAGAATAAAAGCATCCAGAAGACCAAACAACATGGCTTAAAGCCATATTCTGGATGTTGTGGTCTCCTGGAAGTCACATTTGCGGGCATCAAACTAAGGAAAGCTTGACTTTGGTGGAGTCTTATACAGGGAGTCCTCAGCATATGACCACAATAGTGTCCAATTTTTCTGTTCTTAAGTGAGACAGTTGCTAAGTGAGTTTTGCCCCATTTTACAACCTTTCTTGCCATACAGAGGTGGTATTCAGCCGGTTCTGACCAGTTCTGGAAAACCGGTAGCGGAAATTTTGAGTAGTTCGGAGAACCGACAAAAACCACCTCTGACTGTCCCCGCCTCCGTCTATTCTCTACCTGATTGGCTGGGTCTTCTTTGGTTGCCCTGCACAGGAGAACGGAGCTGGAAAGCAGGCTAGTTGGATGGGGAGGGAATAGGGATTTTACAGTATTCTTCCCCTACTACATCCACCAAACCACACCACACCTACCAAGCCATGCCCACAGAACCAGTAATAAAAAAAATGAATCCCATCACTGTTGCCATACCTGTTAAGTGAATTTCTGCAGATGTTAAATTACTAACACAGTTAAAAGTCTGTAGAGATTCTTAGTCATCCAGGTCATGGTTGTCCCAAAAGGTGCTTTTGCAGGAGGCAATTGAACTTTCCTGTTTTTTCTGCTGAAGATGTTTCACTTCTCATCCAAGAAACTTCTTCAGTTCTGACAGGGTAGTCCTTCCATTCCCCACTCTTCTGTCAGAGCTGAAGAAGCTTCTTGGATGAGAAGCAAAACATCTTCCAAAGAAAAAACAAAGTCCAGTTGCCTCTGGAAAAAAGCACCTTTGGTACTAACACAGTTGTTAAGTGAATCTATTTTCCCCATTGACTTTGCTTCTCAGAAGATCATTTATTTTATTTAGCGTATGGCAAATACATGGATTTATAGTGGATCAGATGTTAATGTCCAGTTCACCCAGGCATTCAAGGTCAGGGTGGTCTATGTTGAAAAAAACAAACAAACAATGGGCTGGTATAAGCTCTTGATGGACATTTGGACACAAAGTGATGGATATTTTGTCAAGGAGCACCATAGACACACTGAAGGGTAGAGACAAGACCCCACTTAAACAATGAGTCCTGGCAGAAAGTCATAAAAGGTGGTCACGTGACCCCAGGGCACCACAAACTCCTAAATATGAATCAGTTGCCAAGTGTCTGAATTTTGATCATGTGACTATGGGAATGCTGAAATAATCATGTGAAAAACAGTCGTAAGTCTCTTTTTGTTGTGGCCTGCCAGCAGCCAGCAGAGCTGGCGGCAGACTTGGACAGTGAGGAGATTGGGGAGGAACATGGGCTGGTCCTAGAGTCTGGGGAGGGTTCTGATGAGTGCTCTGTGTCGGAGGCAGAGATGGGGCCAGGAACCTCCAACAGTTGTCAGCTGCCTTTGGAGTTGGAGATCAGGGGGGAAGAAGAAGAGTGAGAGCCTGTTCCTGATGTGCGCATGCACAGAGCTGCCAGGAGAAGGGAACAGTTAAGGAACAAGGGTCAACTTGAGAGTAAAGTCACAGGTAGACAGTGAATGTCCTCTCCCATAGGGAACAAAGAGGAGCGAAAGAGGAGTGGTGTTTGCAGGAGACAATTAGTTTATTTAAATAGTGCGAAGATTTGTTCGTGACTCTCAGAGACTCCTTACCAAGTATTTTGTACAGCGTTGCACTTGGAAGCTATTGGCTTGGCAGCTCTCCAAGCACGATAAGGTCTGTGGTTGTAATTCACCCTTGAAAGACTGTTTGCTGGGACTTTGCTGGATGTGAATGATAGGAATTCACATTAGCCGAATAAAAAGGGGTTTTGTCAGGACAAGGAATCTGCTTCGTGATTTTGTGAAGCCTAGTGAAGAACACTTTTTTCAGTGGCATTGTAACTTCGAACGGTCACTAAATAAATTGTTGCAAGTCGGGGACTCCCTGTACTTTGGTGGATGTTGTGAAATCTGGAATTGACAGAACAAAGAATCTTGCCAGGCACCTCTGCTGAGCCTGTCAATCAAAGCGATGGCCTGCTTCACCTCTTCAAGGGATCAAAGCTTGCTGAGAAACCCAGCTTTTATCTTTTGTTCGGAATCATAGAGAGTTCATGGTCTGTTGACCCAGCCACTAAAGATAGTATTGTATCTTTTTGGCAATGGGAACAATTGGTGTTCTGAAAAGAGCACAATGATTTCATCTAATTTCCAATAAAGGAAACCAATTTTTGTTTCACTTTCTGTTGTGGGTCACACTATTTAACTAGGGTGTGGGCAAGCAGGTACAGGTGGTCCTTGACTTACATCCACATTGAGCCCAAAGTTTATGTTGCTAAGGGAGATGTTTATTAAATGAGTTTTGCCCCATTTTACGACCTTTCTTTCCACCGTTGTTAAGTGAATTATTGCAATCCAATCCAATCTCTTCTTAAACTTCTCCAGTGATTGAGCACCCGCAATGTCCGAAGGCAAGCCCTTTCACCAAGGGTTGGATTCTACCAGTTTGCACCTATTCTCTAGAACCGGCTGTTCACATTCTAAGCAGGTTGGAGAACCGGTTGTTAGAAGAAATTACTGGCCTAATCCTGTAAGGAAGGCAGGAAGGGAACATTCTGGTGTTGATTACAGAAACTGCCTCTCCGTTAATGTAACCCTTGTTACATTCTTGGCAGGACTAGACTTCCTGTCTCTGGAACATCTCTGGAGTTTTTTTTGCTTGTGTGGAGTGACCATTCAAAGTTACAATGGCACTGACAAAAGTGACCATTTTTCACACTTACGACTGTTGTAGCATCCCCGCAGTCATGAGAGGTCAGGCTAAGAGATGCATGCCTTGATGTGAGTGATATCGAGTTGGCCAGGCCCAGCCAAATAACATGACCACCAAGCCATGTCCACCCAGTCACATGACCAACAAGCCACACTCACCAACGAAGCCACACCCACAAAACTGGTTGTTAAAAATTTGAACCCCACCCCTGCCTTCCACTGCTTAATTGTTCTCACTGGCAGCAAATTTCCCTTTAGTTCAAGGTTTGCCAAACCTGTTTGAAAAGCCATCTAACTTTTTTCCTTATGGTTCATTACAAAGAATATAATACACATTTAAAAACAAATCTAAGCTGACAAATTGCCCAGCCTAGAGTATTGCATCCGTTAAAAAAAATGAAGCAAAATCCAACAATGTTTGCACAATGAAATCTCCAGCTATTTTTCCTCTCTGTTGATTACATGAATTTCTAGGGCAGAGGAGACTGACCTACTTTAAACCACTGTAACTGTAAATAGAGACACTGTGAGGGTGTTGCTTTCAAAGACATTTAGTTTTGGGTCATTTGAGTCAGTGGTAGGATTCAAAATTTTTTACTACTGGTTCTGTGAGCGTGGCTTGGTGGGTGTGGTGTGGCTTGATGAGCGTGGTATGGCTTGGTGGGTGTGGCTTGGTGTGTATGGCAGGAGAAGGATATTGTAAAATCTCCATTCCCTCCCCACTCCTGGGGGAAGGTTACTGCAAAATCCCCATTCCCTCCCCACCCCACTAACCTGATTTCCAGCTCTGTTCTCCTGTGCAGGGCAACAAAAGAAAACCCAGCCAATCAGCTGGGATTTGGGAGGCAGAGAAGAGATGGGGGTGGGGCCAGTCAGAGGCGGTATTTGCCGGTTCTCCAAACTACTCAAAATTTCCACTATTGGTTTTCCAGAACTGGTCAGAACCTGCTGAATACCACCTCTGATTTGAGTAGAGTAGGAATGTCAAACTCAAGGCCCGGGAGCCCAAGAGGTCCCATGGGGTTTTTAGATCTGGCCAATGGGCCCATCCTGGGAACAGCGAAGGATTGACCTGCAGCGCCTCTTCCCGTGAAAATGGAGCTCAGGCCGTCCTTGGGCACCTCTCCTGAGCTCCATTTTTACTGGCAGAGGGTTGCAGGAGGTCACCGCAGCTGAAAACGGAGCTAGGGAGCCTGTTTTTGCTGGCAGAATGCTTGGGCCTCCACAGGCTCCCCTCTGACACAAGTGACGTCAAGTTGGCCACACCCTGGCCACTCCCTCCCCCCATGGTCAGACACAACCCTTATGCATCCCTCAATAAAATCAAGTTCGACACCCCTGGAATAGGGCTTGGTGCAGCCAAATAGTGAGCCAAGTCTTTGGGTTTTGATTCAATAGAAATTGGGGGGGGGGGAGGAATGCACCAGACAGACTGGCTTTGTTGCTGCAAGAGCAGTCAGCCACTGATGTTATTCATATTTGCAAACAAATACTATTTATGATGCCTGGATCAATTTAATGGATCCAACCACATAGCAAATGGAGTATGTTAGCATCATAATTCAAAAGAGAAAGCAGAGTATTTTCAGAATGCTACTTATTTCTGCACTAATAATAGTACCAATAACAGAATAACAGAGTTGGAAGTGACCTTGGAGATATTCTAGTCCAACCCCCTTCTGAAGCAGGAGACCCTATATCATTTTAGACAGGTGGCTGTCCAGTCTCTTCTTAAAAACTTCCTGTGATGAAGCACCCACAACTTCTGAAGGCAAGTTGTTCCAGTGATTATGGCCTATTGAATGGAATATACCCAGTTTGATTTGTACAGGTAGTCCTTGACTTACAGCAGTTCATTTAGTGACCGGTCAAAGTTACAGCGGCACTGAAAAAAATGGCCATATGACCATTTTTCACACAACCGTTGCAGCATCCTCATGGTCACATGATTTACATTCGGGTTCTTGGCAACTGTTTCACTTTTATGATGGTCGCAGTGTCCTAGGCTCAGGTGATCCCATTTTGCGACCTTCTGACAAGCGAAGTCAATGGGGAAGCCAGATTCACTTAACAACCGTGTGACCTTAGTAAGATCACACCTAGAGTACTGCTTCCAGTTTTGTTCACCACACTATTAAAAAAGATGCTGAGACTCTAGAAAAAGTGCAGAGAAGAGGATGATTAGGGGACTGGAGACTAAAACATACAATGAAAGGTTACAGGAACTGGGCTTGGCTAGTCTAGGGAAGAGAAGGACCAGGGGAGACTTGATAGCAGTCTTCCAATATTTGAGGGGCTGCCACAGGGAGGAAGGAGTTAACCTATTTTCTAAAGCTCCTGTAGGCCAGACAAGGAGTAATAGATGAAACTGAACAAGGAGAGATTAAATAAAGAGAAACTTTCTGACAGTGACAGCAATCAACCAACGGAACAGAAGTTGCCTTCATACATCGTGGGAGCTTCATCACTGGAAGTTTTCAAGAAGAGACTGGACTTCCATTTGTCAGAAATGGTGTAGGGTCTCCTGCTTGGGTAAGGTCTCTTCCAACTCTGATTATCTGTTATCTGTTTAAACTAATTTAGTAACTGCAGTGGTTCACTTAACAAAGGTGGCAAGAAAAGTTGTAAAATGGGATAAAACTCAACTGAACAAATTTCTCACTTAGCAACATAAATTTTGGGCTCAATTGTGGTTGTAAGTTGAGGACTACCTGCAATCTCTTCATTACCACCATCTTGTAGCCATCCAAACAGATCTGGTTAAACTCAGACTAAGGACTAACGGTATTATAAAACTTTGGAAATAAAATATTTTTTTTAAAAAAAGGAAGCTATGAGTTTAAAAGAAGGACAAATGAATCTCCATATATTGACCAGCAATATACCTCTGAATTCTCTAGCTATCACCAGCAGAATGGTGGGAGCAATTAAATTTTTTGCCATTATGGCAGATGCTGATAAATCTGTCCATATAAGCTTTCTATTCTACTTCAGAGCAATTTTAATTTGCATCCACTGTCGCCATGCCATGGCAAGGAGTGCCAGCCAGGTTTAGTAGGCTAACTTTCTGAGTCGGGCGGAGAACTAAAATGCTTAATTTGGTTTGTATGAAAACCATGGGATCCCATCAGCTCACAAGGGCTTTCCCACACATTCGTTCAGTGCCCTATATGAAGCACGTCTTCTACTCTTATCTCAGGGCTTCATACACAGTCCTTGCTGAGAAATCTCCATGCCAGAGGTTGGCCTCACATCATTCAGAAAACCCAACCCGGCTTCCTGAGAAGCTCAATTTATCAATTCATGCTTATCAGCTTCCACCAGTCCGGTTTGAAAGAACTCACTCTGTTGCCTGGATGGATCCCAACTGTTACAGACCTGTGGGGAGCACAAGAGCCGTTGAGTTTCTGGAAGAGAGATTAGGAAAGGAAGGATTCTTAGAAGGACTGCAGTGCAACCAGGGAATTGTTCACTAAGGGCCACGCAACGAAGGTATGATTTTGTAGGCTGAGTCAAGTTCAGTTCCTTCTTACTGCAGGATCAGCTACGTAGTTCTCTTGGAAGCAGTCTGAGGTGATCTGCGTTGCTTTCTTCCAGGATTTCTGGTTCGTCTCACAGTCAACTAGACGTTCAGACAGGATTAGGCATTTTTGTCAGCATAACAAGTCCTTCTCAAGGACCTGAGGTAGGCGGAAGATATGGATGTTTAATGGTGTTAGAGGTATCTTTGCAGGAAGTAAGCAGTTCTGGATAAAGCTGCCTTTTGCAATTGACTGATGGCAAATTTGTCAATGCCGATAGCATTCAAGTTGTTTTGAGACTGCACCTAAGGCATCGATGACTATTGGCATCACCTTTGCTTTCTTTTGTCACATTCAGTCTATTTCTTTTTTGTATTTTGGAACTTTCTCCAGTTCTTCCTCTTCTCTTCTGCTGTCTCCAGGTTGATCTGGAGATCCATCTGCTATCTCAGACATTGTTGTCTCTTATTGACAATTGTTAAGTCTGGGCTGTTATGTAGCAGGTGCCTGACTGAAGTCCAAAATCGTTATCATGGTTTGTTGCCTGGTCAGACAGATGTTCAGACTGGACATGGAGTTTTTGTCTGTCGATGGAGTCCTTCCCAACGACCTAGGATAGACAGATGTGGATGTTTAATGGTGTCAGAGGTACAGTTGCAGGATGTAAGCAGTTCCGAGGAAAGCTGCCTTTTGCAATTGACTGATGGTGAATTTGTCAATATTGGTGGTGTTCAGTTGGTGCTCCAATTGTTTCGGGATTACACCTAAGGCATCTGTTACGATTAGTATTACCTTTGTTTGTATTTTACTTCTATTTGCAAGTCTTTCTATTTTGTTGTTTACTCCATTTCTTTCTCTTCTATTCTGCTGTCTCCAAGTTCTGATACATCTACTATCCATACCTTTTTGTTTGTCTTATCAACAATTGTTAAGTCTGGGATGTTATGTGGCAGATGCCTATTCGAATTCTAAAGTCCCAGGGCAATTTAGCTTCTTCATTTTGTATGAGTTTTTCTATGTTATGGTCCCACCAGTTCTTGCTTGCAGGCAAATGATATTTCTTGCTGATTTGCCAACACATCATTGTTTTGCTACTGCACTTCCTGGTCTAATGCACAGCTTTGAAATTTCCTGGTGGTTCCCCATCCAATTGCTAAGCCTCTTAACTCTGTTTTAATTTTTTTTTTTTAAATGGGAAATAGTACTAGATGCAGCTTCCTGCTTTGAGGATTCAACTGATGAGATGTTTCACTGGGCGAAATACTATCCCTCCTCCTTCGATAGCAGCTTGTTCCATCTGAATAAATTAATGCTTATTTAAAACAATTAGTCCCTTTTAATAATTTAAACCATACAGCCAAAAGACAAACAGAGGTATATGCAAGCAGTTCATATTGACTACATTACAATAACATGGTTAAAATCAGCCTCAAATATAGTATACTAGCTCGATACCTGTGTTTTGCTACGAAACTATGTGGTTGGGCTTAGTTTTTGGGGAGGAAAATAAGGGGAAAAATTCTGCCTCTGCCTACCAGCATCCAGTATTCATCCGGCCAGTGTCATGTCAGTGTGTGAGAGAGTTGAGGGCTGTTTGGAAACTGAAACAGTATTTGCTGTGTGAGCAAGAGGATACAGCAAGGAGCCTGGGCGTGGCTTAGCTCAACTGTTCTGTACCAAAGCTGCTTCGTGCTGTGAAACTAAAACTGAAACTGAATCTCCTCTCCTCTGCTTGCATTTTGCATTTGGAACAGATTTCTTTTCAGGTGGGGAGGGGGAGTAGAACTCCTTAGCATTAGCGCATGTTAAAAATAATAATATGCAAAATTATTATTCTCATTCATTCTTATTTTGAAAAATCCTTTCTTAGTGAGCACCTAGAAACCAAGAGGAACATACGTGCCAAATATCATTTGTAGACTTATGGTTCTGGAGATTTTGTGATGATGCACTTTTATACATATAGATTTGAGGCTGATTTTAACTGTGTTATTGTAATGTAGGTACTGATGAGTCAATACAAAATGTTTGCATCTATCTCTGCTCGTCTTTTGGCTTTATTGTTTAAATTAATGTTTATATTTATATTTCTTTGCATGTTTAGCGGACATCCATCAATAAGCAATCCAATTGATAGCAACACAGCATCAAAAGTACGGAAGTATGGGGTTATGTTCAAATGACCAAGAAACTGCACTGATCCATCAGCCACTTCTCTGCACCTAATCTAATTTTGTTTATCCAGCCACCTATCCGTAAAAATCAAGTTATGCAAATTGACAGACAATATATGTAAGAGAAAACCATCTGTAGAGAGGAAGAGTGGAGAGACTATAAATGCATGAATAGCTGACATGTTACCCACTGTGCTACATCAGTTTTCTCTGATGTCTTTAATTTGTTGAATGTCGTCATGGACCTTTGACTTCTGGCAGAGATGGCTCCTTCCCGGTTGTGGCACCTCATTGCTTTGATCCTCTTGCTGGCTTTTTAGATGTCAGGTTAGACTCTTAATGTTTGCCTCTCGTCTCAGCGGCATTGAGTTCCTTCTTTTGTTCCTTTGTTCAAAACGGTTTGTTTAACATGGTTGAATAGTTCTCAGCCACACAGCTCTTCTGCTCAGTTCTTAAAATGAGATGATTGGGGAGAAGGCATTTTGGCAATGTTGAGGCATTGTGAGGGGCCTTCAAAGGTTAGGGGTGTGAGGGAAGAATCCCAGTTATATGTAGAATGTTTCGGGCTGCTCAACTCGCAAAAATGGAGCTGCGGATATAATCTCACAACTGAGGCACTCCAATTGATTAACAGCAAAATTCACATTCGCATATGATGAAGTTTTCGCAAAGAATATCTTGGTCACGGCTGCGACCTGCTCTTCGACAAGGACCCATAAACCCAAGAAGTACCCTTGGGAAGTGTGAGCTTCAAATCCCAGAATTCTCAGGAATGGTCATACTGGCTGAGAGGTGGAACTCTCGCCTCACAACCAGGAGTCTGTGAGTTCAATCCTAGGTAGAGGCTAATATTTGGAATAGATTCTCCTGCTTGAGCAGGGGGTTGGACTAGATGACCTCCAAGGTCCCTTCCAACTCTGTTATTCTATGATTTAAGTTCTTCATAAATTCTAAGAATTCTGGAACCTGAAGCCCATGTGTCATGTGGCTCCCATGAGCACCAGACTTTAGAAGGATGAAATAAAGGTGGGAACAGCAGGCATTCCCACAGCTGCTGTGGTAACATCTGCCATTGTCTTCCTCTGAGGCGGGAAATATAGTTCTGATACATCTGGAATGGCCAGTGTGTGCCATCTTTGATAAGATATTTTAAAGGATACCAAGGCTTAAGACAATTGCTAAAGTCTCACAGGAAGGGTTTTAATTTAATTTATTTATTAATATTTATTTTATAATTTTTATTTTATATTTATATTTATTTTATTTTAAAATATTTTAGGAGGAGGAAGGGGTATAGTGTTAATAAAATGAAATAATTATTAACACAATACCTCTTCCTCCTTCTATTTTCCTCACAACAACTGTGAGGTAGGTTGGACTGAGAGAGAGGGACTGACCCAAAGTCACCCAGCTGGATTTCATGCCTAAAGCGGGACTAGAACTCAGTCTTCTGGTTTCTAACCCGATGTCTTACCCACTAGAGCAAACCAGCTCAGGGTTTCCATGGGATTGGGATTATGTGCCAGCACTAGTACATGTGAATGAGACACCACAGCTGATGGACTGATGGGAATT
The DNA here is from genome assembly GCA_015471245.1 of Laticauda colubrina. Lineage (NCBI taxonomy): Eukaryota > Metazoa > Chordata > Lepidosauria > Squamata > Elapidae > Laticauda > Laticauda colubrina. The sequence goes on along the minus strand of BLBF01000036.1, from coordinate 22,878,055 downwards.
CTGTCACGGGCTGCTGGAAGGTGAACAAAATTGAGTATAGACTCCTTCAAGTTGACATCAACGAATGACTGGGCCAGATCCACAGATTTTCTTGCCTACAGAAGGATGTGGTTTGTGGTGCCTTCTTCCAGGGTTTAGGTTTTTTTTTGACTTCCAAATCTAGCCATGAGCCTTGGAATTGCCAGATCTAATCCCTAACAGGGGTTAATCTTGTTTAGGCCCTGAGATCACTTGAAGTTGGTTAGATGTTGCCTCATAAGGTGAAATAGCAGCACGACAAAGGAACATCACAGAAGGAAATGGCAACTTACCTTTGACAGCTCCTGCTAACAACTATATTTTTATATGCAGGAATTTGGCTTCTGGCATCCTTGGAGGATTTGGTCTGTCCAGATTCATTCCAAATCTTCCTTGTTCCTCCTCCCGACAACCCTGGACATAAAGGTGAAAGATTACCGGCAGTGAGAAAATGCCAGTGTTATTAGAAGATTTTATCTATGGGAGCTGACAGGCAGAATCCCAGCTGTTTAAGTTAAAGGTTAACAGTAAATATAACTGGTAGGTGCTGAGAAATTCATTTTTCAAGAAATATGTGGGAAGGCAAGAGCCAGTTTGGTCCAGTGGTTAAAGAACCAGGCTAGAAAGCCAGAGACAGTGAGTTCAAGTCTTGCTTTAGCCATGAAAGCCTTTGGGGCCAATCACTCTGTCTCAGCCCAACCTAACCCACTTCACAGGGTTGTGAGTTATTTGTAACAATAATAAGGGCAGAAACAAACAAGTAAATAGGATTGTTGTTCAACTGCTTCCAACTTTGCAACTTGACAAACATAATTCTGCCAGCTTGCCTACTCATAGCTCTTTGGGGTTTTGAAGGTTCTGCTTGGATCATGAAGTGATAGTATCTCATTATTTTATCTTCTGTTGGCTTCTCTTTCAGATACCTTCAACTGTAAAGTCTTCTCCAATGACACTTGCTTCATTTTATGGGTCCAACTTTTTAAAGTTTGGATTTTGTGATTAAAGCAGTCTGATCAGGAGTGGGCTTCAAAAAAATTAGCAACCAGTTCTCTGCCTGGTTGCTGGGTGCGGGTGGCCATGGTGGGTGTGACCTTTTTCAGCCTCCTCCGCTGTAGTGGGGGGCTCATTTTTGCCTTCCCTGACCTCTGGAGGCTTTCTTCAAGTGTCCAGGAGGGCTAAAACAGCTTCCCCGGGCTCTGGAGGCTCTGTGGAGACTGGAAACGAGCCCTTTTCCGGCCTTCTGGAACTTCCAGCAGGCCCGTTTTTTACCTTCCCCAGGCTTCGGATGCTCTTCTGGAGCCTCCGAGAGGCCCGTTTTCCACCCTCCCCAAGCCTCCACGCAGGCCCTGCACTCACCTGCAATCCAAAATGAGCCGGGTAGAGATTTCTGGGAGGGGCAGAGCAGAGCGGGCGGGGCCAGCCAGTCGTTGCATCTTCCATGAACCAGATGTAAAATTAACATCCAGTTCGCCCGAGCTGTTGTGAACTGATAGCAGCCCACTTCTGGGTCTGGTTTTACTTCATCTCATATTTAATGAGGAGAGTGCAATGGCTCAGTAGCTGAAAGATGTTGAGCTTGTCAGACAGCCCAGGTTCGAAATCCGAGTGCCACATGATGGGGTGAGCTCTTGTACTTTGCCCGTGCTTCTGCCCACCTAGCCATTCAAAAGCACGTAAATGCAAGTAGATAAATAGGTACCACTTTGATGGGAAGATAACAGCATGCTGTGCGCCTCAGTGTATAGTCACGCTGGCCATAGAAACATCTTCGTACAATGCTGACTCCCTCAGGTAAGAAACAGAGATGAGCACCTTCCCTGCGAGACATAACTGGACCGGGGAAAACTTTAGTTTTAATATTTAGTGACTGTAGGACTCTTCTATTCAGAAGTGTCTTTGAGAGGTGGGTAGAGTAAAAATAAATAAATAGCCAAGTTGGGGATTATAGTTGGGATCCTTTGTTAACCCATGACAGAAAATTAGAGAATGAGCAAGACAGGAAGATATATCAAGATGCTCTTCAAGAAAGCTATGTTTCTGGAGGCTGAAGGAATTCGCAACCTTCCTCCTGTTTTTTCGGCTGGGGTCATTTCTGACATGCTTGGCCATTGTGGTTTATTTCAGAACACCCTTTTTATTCTACAGGTAATCCTTGACTTAACAACCATTCATCTTGTGACTGTTCAAACTTACAATGACAAAGTGACTTATGACCGTTTTTCACACTTATGACCATTGCAGCATAACCATGGTCACATGCAATGGTTATGTGAAAAGCCATCATAAGTCACTTTTTTTCAACACCATTGTAACTTGGGTCACTAAATGAATGGTTGTAAGTTACAGTAAGGACTACCTGTAAATAATCCACTGTGTTAAGGAAACCCCATTTCCTTTCCAAGACTTTAAAAACATAATGATTCTTTATTTATAGATGCCTTTTTCTTTTTCAATTTGAATTTTAAAATTGTCATAATATTAAGAGTTTTCCTAGGAGATCAGCAGTGCCTGAAAAATGGAGATAAGCTGGGGATCAAAAATCTTGTGTTTTAACTTTCTTCTTCAAAGAAGGAAAATGAAAGCCTTCTGCTCTGCCTCTGAAAAGTTGGAAGGGGCCATGTCAAAAATTTATTGGACATTAAAGGGTTCTGGAATGTAAATCCAGATATTCAAGTTGTTATAAGAGTAGGAGTTTGTGAAACAAATTTGAATGATATAAAAGGGAATATTTTATGGAGATACTGTTGGTCATGGGTGTCAAACTCAAGGCCCAGGGCCTGGATCCGGCCTGTAGGGTGCTTAGATCTAACCCGCAGGGCCGCCCTGGAAATAGTGAAGGACCCGGCCCATGGTACCTCTGCCAGCAAAAATGGAGCAGATGGTTGCAGGAGGCCGTCCCAGCCAAAAATGGAGCTTGCGAGTGCCACGCATGGTTCCCTGAGTTCCATTTTCACTACCAGAGGGTTGCAGGAGGCCATCGCAGCCATAATGGGAGCTCAGAAGTCCCTTTTTGCTGGCGGAGCACTCGGGCCTCCACAGGCACCCCCCGACAAAAGTGATGTCATGGCTGCCCCCACAAGTTCAAACACAACCGTCAATGTGGCCCTCAATGAAATTGGGTTTGACACCTCTGCTGTACTGGCTGAGGAATTCTGGGAGTTAAAGTCCACAAGTCTTAAAGTTGCCAAGTTTGAGGACCCCTGGAGTAAAGAAAGTTAATAAATATAAAATGAATGAATGAATCAGGAGATGAAATTACACTCCAGTCCTTTTAACAGAAATGATAAATACGACATCTAAAGTGTGTTGGAAGGAATGGCTGTTCTATATGTAAAGTGGGTGACTCCAAATCTGCAAACCTGATTGGTCAAATAAAATAAGCATTGGATTGGTTCACTAGGAACCAATCCAAAGAGCTGCTAAAAGGCGGCAAATTTAAGCAACTGCCATTGGCTGCAAGCAGGCAAGCCAGCCTGTATAAAAGGCTGGCCTCGGCTTCAGCCAAGTGTTCCTATTTACTGACTAGTTAAAGAATAAAGTATTTGTTGTTGGAACCCGGTCTACCTCGTGTGTTTTCCGAACAAAACACTGGCGACGAGGGTGGGATCGTCCTGAACGGAAAAACCTGCACGCGGTGATAAGAAGTCCAGATTACAACCAAGATGTCTGGAAACAACGCACCACCTGCACCCTTCAATCCCAATGAAGAGGATTGGGATTCCTATGCTGATTGCTTCCAAATGTATTTGGAGAGCAATGAAATGGAAGGCATTTCAGAGCAACGCAAGAGAGCTGTGTTCCTGACTCACTGCGGGCCAACGGTTTTCAAGATGGCAAAGGCCCTTGCGAAGCCCCGAGACGTTAAACAACTAACGTGGACAGAATTGCAAAGACTCCTCAAAGCACACTACGCTCCAATGGTGTCCAACTTAATAAAGCGACACGAATTTTACCGCAGAGACCAGAGAGAGGGAGAGACCGTCGCCGATTTCATCGCTGCCCTTAAACAATTAGGGGGTGAGTGTGCATTTTTGAACATTGATGAAGCAATGAGGGATCGCGTGGTGTTGGGCCTGAGAGACTCGACCACACAGAGTAAATTACTCAACAAGCCCAAAATCACCGTTACCGAAGCCATCGCGGAAGCCACAGCCGCTGAAGCCGCGAAAAAATCTGCCGTAGCCATGAAAAAGATGAACACACACAGCGAAGAAACACCAACCAAAGACAGGAAGCAGCCTGCCACCACAACCCACTACGAAGAGTCGGGCGAAACAATTGAATCGAGAGAAGAAGATGACGAGGTCCACCGTTTGCTCACGAACAGAAAAGAGCGCGAAAGAAGAAATTGGCGGGAATGCGCTGGCTGCGGAGGAAACTGTTAAGCCTGGGTTCCCCAACCAGGGTTAGGTAGACAAGCTAAACAGAATGTGCAGCGTTAGTTAGATAGGCACACAGATAAATGAGTGAGCTAAGCTTGTATGTTTATGAACATACAGTAAAAATAACAGATACGCTTGTGCTATCAAGAATATAATTTATTCCAGTATAAGTTTATGGCATAGTCAAATAACAGTCCAATATTCATTTACCATGTAGTCAGTCCATTCAGGGGTATTCAGTTAGCAAAGTCCATGTAGAATATCCTATGTCAGTTCACTTACAGATCAGTCCTTTGTTGTCTCTCCCGTTCGAGCTATGCAGTCTTGATTCCAAGCAGTAATCAGGGATCATCAAAGCCAGAGAGAGAGAGTGCAAGCCGTAGTCTTGCTACTTTTATATTGTTTTCTTAACCACTCCTTTAATTGCTATTTCCACAGTTAAAGCTGCAGACACTCTAACATACACTAACTACGATTCATAGTTATTATTTCACCTAAACCAGTTAGGGTAAACAATGTTATCCCTAACATAAACCATCCCCGAGCCGAATGCAGATTTCTCGATGCCATCTGCCGGCATTGCAAGAAATGAGGACACATCGAGAAGGTCTGCAGGAACAAAAAATACTACAGCCCAATGAGACGCAGAAATTCCCCAACACGAGCTGAGCCTAAACGAGCTGAGAGAAAGTGGCAACAAGAGAAGCGAGCCAATACACACCAAACTGTCATTATACAGAGTGCTCAGACGGAAAGTGGGAAGAAAATTAAAGTCATTGTGAAAATCGAAGGAAAACACTGCAAGATGGAAGTGGACTCGGGGTCCTTCCTCTCCATGGTATCGTGGGACACAATAAGACAGCTAGTCCCAGGTATCAAACCCAAAGAATTGAAGAAGCAGCACCTAACCCTCAAGGACTATCAGGGAAACCAAATCCCTGTGGTAGGCATGGGACAATTCCGAGTCATCTACAAACATCACATCAAGGTGCTACCGCTGACCATAGTCGACCAAGACAGACCAAGCCTCCTGGGCATCGAATGGTTCGCGCCATTGGGCATCGGGATGACCGGGGTCGATCGAGTGACTACAACTGGCTGGGAAGACGACCTCATCCGAGAATTCCAGGACGTTTTTGACGGCTCACTTGGCAAGTATCGGGGAAATCCCATTTCTTTCAATCTAAACCCCCAAATAGCCCCACGAAGAATAAAAGCCAGGCGAGTTCCTTTTGCACTAAAGGCAAAAATAGAGGAACAGCTGGACAAATTAATAGCCCAAGGGGTGTTAGAACCTGTGGACCATGCCAAGTGGGAAACGCCTATTGTCACACTCATAAAACCTGAATTAGAATCTGTGGTGACTATAAGGCTACCCTGAACCACGCATTACAACCAAGCGCATACCTGGTGCCAGTAGTCCAGCATTTGCTTCATTCCCTGGGAAAAGGCAAAGTTTTCGCTAAACTCGACTTGGCACAAGCCTATCAACAACTCCCAGTGGACCCAGAAACAGCAGAAGCACAGACTATAGTCACCCATAAGGGCGCATTCAAATGTCACCGGCTCCAATTTGGAGTAAGCGTGGCCCCTGGCGTTTTCCAGTCTCTGATGGAACGCCTCCTAAATGGCATACAAGGAGTCGTTCCCTATTTTGACGACGTCCTAATCTCAGCCAGAGATGAAACTCAATTAAGGAAAAGACTCAAAGAAGTATTAACTAAGTTTAGGGAATCTGGCCTCAAGGTAAAAAGAGAAAAGTGCTGTTTAATTAAGAACAGCGTCGAATTCCTGGGCTACTCAATAGACGGAGAGGGTATCCACCCTACAGACAAAAAAGTTAAAGCAATCAAAGACGCACCTGAACCAAGAAATAAAACCGAACTACAAGCATTTTTAGGACTAATTAATTTTTATAATGTGTTCCTGCCAAACAAGGCCACTATAGCAGAACCATTACACCGTCTGCTAGACAAGAAGGCAACTTGGACTTGGGGTTACAAAGAAAAAAAAGCTTTCCAAAATATTAAAAGCTTGCTAACATCAACAAACGTTCTTATCCAATTTAGCAACACACTGCCATTAAGAGTGACCTGCGACGCCTCACCATACGGAGTAGGTGCCATCCTGAGCCACCAACTACCTGATGGCAGAGAAGCACCCGTCGCATATTACTCTAGGACTCTATCCAAAACCAAGCGGAATTACAGCCAATTGGACAGGGAAGCTCTAGCAATTGTCGCTGGAGTAAAACGCTTCCACGAGTACTTATATGGGCGGACTTTTCAAATCATAACAGACCACAAACCGCTAATGGGGATTTTGGCGGGAAACAAGCCAACACCTAATATACTGTCCCCAAGAATGACTAGATGGTCAGAGTTCCTAGCAGCTTATTCCTGCACTCTGACACATCGCCCAGGGAAACAAATTTCCCATGCGGATGCTTTGAGCAGAGCACCCTTACCAGCAACCGACGAAGACCCGGCACCAGCGATGACAACGCTACAAATCGAGACTTGCCCCGATCTACCCATATCAGCTTATGATGTCGCCAGAGCCACCACGAAAGACTCATTGACTGCCCGCGTTCTTAGCTGGGTAGGTAAAGGCTGGCCGGAAAATCAAAAAACTGAAAACTTTAAACCTTTCCGGTCCAGACAGACTGAACTTTCAATCCAAAAGGGGTGTTTGTTGTGGGGTGATCGGGTAGTAATCCCTGCCAAATTACAACCCAGGGTACTTAGGTTGTTACATGAAGGGCACCCGGGAATGGTTAAGATGAAAAGCCTTGCTAAAAGTTATGTTTGGTGGCCGGGTATTGATAAGGACATAGAGTATTGGGTAAGCTCATGCAACAAATGCCAGGCAATTAGACCGTCCCCACCAAAAGCACCCGTTAAAGACTGGGAAACCCCTCGGGGACCTTGGTCAAGAATACACATTGATTTCGCGGGTCCTACCAAGGGGCATACCTTTCTGATTGTCGTTGATGCCTATTCGAATTGGCTTGAAGTAAAAGTTATGCCATCAACGACAACAGAAACTGTAATTAAAAAGCTGGACAACCTTTTTGCCACCCATGGCATACCGGACGTTCTTGTCTCAGATAATGGGCCACAGCTAACCAGCATACCATTTGAGCAATACCTAGTCTCCCTAGGTATAAGACATGCCCTAACCGCGCCGGCTCACCCGGCTGCGAACGGCAGGGCTGAGAGAATGGTCCGGTTTACTAAAGAAGGGTTAGAAAGAATGGACGCTGGAGATGTCTAACAGAAAGTAAACCGTTTGCTTACACTCCAGCACATAACGCCCAGTACCATAACCAACAAGTCCCCAGCTTAATTACTTATGGGACGGAAGTTAAGATCACACCTTGATAGGTTACACCCAAATTTTACTCCAGAAAACCCCCCTGACTCCTCTACACGGTTTAGACAATTTGAAATAGGCGATTTGGTATACGCTAAAAATTTCACCGGGGACCCGGTATGGCTACCAGGACAGATTACTCAAATCACACGCCCCAAATCCTACCGATTAAAAATAGAGGATGGCAGGGAATGGAAGCGGCACATAGACCAGCTTCGATCCCGAATTATAGAGAGAACCACAGACTTACAACCATTCACCGACAAAACTGGTGAATTGCAAACCAAGGTGGGGGGGGGGAAGGCGAGAAATAAATAAAGAACTGTTTAAAACCAAAACCAATGAAACATATGAACAAAAAGAGCAAATAAAAGACTCACTGTTTGGAGAGACTTGCGTGAAGAGCCCATCGGAAGGGGCCAGCCAGGCCAGCTCGACCTGCCCAGAAGAAACGGGAGGGAGCGGCAAAACCGCCAGCCTAAGAAACTCAGGCGGCGGTAAAATGGCTGACTCACTCTTCCAGACGGTTCCAGGGAGAAGGACGGACGACACAGCAGCCCCATCCGAACCGGTCGAAGACTTCACTAAGAATGAACCGCGCAAGTCAAGTCGAGTCCGGAAAAGCCCCGCCTACCTGCGAGACAACGTCACCACGTAGGACTGAACTAAGAGGGGAGGGGTGTTCTATATGTAAAGTGGGTGACTCCAAATCTGCAAACCTGATTGGTCAAATAAAATAAGCATTGGATTGGTTCACTAGGAACCAATCCAAAGAGCTGCTAAAAGGCAGCAAATTTAAACAACTGCCATTGGCTGCAAGCAGGCAAGCCAGCCTGTATAAAAGGCTGGCCTCGGCTTCAGCCAAGTGTTCCTATTTACTAACTAGTTAAAGAATAAAGTATTTGTTGTTGGAACCCGGTCTACCTCGTGTGTTTTCCGAACAAAACAATGGCAATGGCAATTGACACTTACAGGATATAGAAGAGAATATTTGTGGCTCAGGGTTGAACTATGGAATCCTCCTTGGTGCTCTCTGAGCTCGGTTATTTGCTAGCAGATGTCCCATTACCCAGCTAAGTAACACCATCAGCAGTGGTGGGTTTCCAGATTGTTTCCCACCAGTTCTGTGCATGTTTCTATGCATGCGTGCTTTGCAGATGTGCAGAGGGCTCAAAGGCAGACCTCTGTCAACGCTGGTAAGCTGAACTGTTTTTTTAGCTCAGCTGAGGCGCAGCAATCTGCTCTGCCGCGTGAATCAGCTGAGCTAAAAAACAAGTGAATATAGGACAAGAAAAGGCAGGTGCGGGTGGGCAAGGCCAGCCAGAGATGGTATTTGCCAGTTCTCCAAACTACTCAAATTTTCTGCTACCGGTACGCGAGAACCAATCCGAACCGTCTGAATACCTCCTCTGACCATTAGTGCTAATGAGTGTGTAACTTTCTCTCTGTTGCATATAATAGCTTGCTTGGCCAGTGTCGGTGGGAGTGTGGTGTTGTTGTTTTTTCCCTTGGTAGTTCCTCAATTAGGGTATTAGTTTCTGCTTGATTGTCTGGTGTTATTCCCTACGTATCTGGATGTTGGCTGTTGGAAAGGCTGTGTATTGGTCTTTTTTTTTATTGTCCCATTTGCACGGTATATAAATATAGTTTATCTTTATGTGATCGATTGAGCTTTAATAGTTTTGTAGCTTGCTGGATTCATGCATGCATACGTGCCTTTGAGCCAGGGTTGATTTAAAACAGTTTGCAGTTTCCTTGGCAAGGTTTTTCTGGAATTGTTTTGCCTAGGGCTGAGAGAAACTGGCTGGCCCGAGATCCCTCAGCTGGCTTCATGCCTAAGGCAAGACTAGAATTTACGGTCTCCTGGTTTTTAGCCTGGTGCCTGTTAACCATCACACGAAACGGGTCCTGTAGCTGAATACAGTATCATTCATATTTATTTATTTATTAAGCATTCATGTTTATTTATTAACACCTGCAACCTATTTGGAATTCAGTATTTGGTATTTTAGGTTTCTCAAATGTTTAGCAATTATATATTGTTGCTTTTTAGTGTTTTTTAGACTGTGGGGCTTTTGTGAATTTTCAAGTTTTGATGAAATACACTACCAAAGCACTGCACGAAAACTGTTCCCTTCTTTTTATGAAGAAAAACAGCAGCTATTGCTGGTTTCAGCAATATTCCTTAGCAAGGTTATTTATAGATAAATATGCCAAATCTCCTTGTCACCGCTATTGAAAATATCCTACTTATTTTATATATATTACACTATATTTTATTCCAATTGTCTTCTGCATTTTAGCTGGACAGATTTTTTTTTTTAACATTTTTTTGACATTTCAGATTTTCTTCTGTCCTTTAACATCTATATTTAATCTATTGAATCCTTGTTCATTTTAATCATTTTTATATTATCTTTTGTCATTTTGTAAGTCATCCAGTCATCCATCGCATTCAACAATGAGATGGGCAACATATACATGTTATAAATAAATAATACTTACATACTATCCTGGCTAATTATGTTTTAAATTTGTGTAATATGTTTGGTATGAATGTTGACTAAATAAAAAACCTTTTTACCTGAAAAATGCCAGAGTGAAGGCAAGAATTATGGCCCTCACTTTGAATTGACTTCAGATTCTGTGTGTATAGTAGTATGTATGTATGTATGTATGCGAGCCAGTTTGGTTTAGTAGTGAAAGTAGCATGCTAGAAAGCAGAAGACCACTGGATCCAGTCAGTTCATAAAAAAATAAAAAAGAATAAAATTTATGCCAGCCTATAGCATTGGCAGGAACAGCAACGATATTTGCTTCTACTCTGATATTGTAAATGTTAAAATATAATTTTAAAAATAGATGTTAGGATCAGTAAATCCTACATGTGTTGCTAAACTAAGTGGATTGGATACTTTGCATTTTATGGCAGATCTCAACTAATACAGTACCTGGTTCTGCAATTTGTAAACTGAATGATAAAATTTGGGAACATTTTGGCTTGGCCTAATGTGGTTACTGGAGGAAGTTACCTCAGAGCAATCATTCATCTCTGATCTCCATTACTTCTGCATTTAAAAGACTTTACATAAAAAGAGATGCTCAATTTTATTTCCCATAGTTATTTCACTGCAGGGTACTATCTGGATTTTCTAGTGCTAATGATGGCTAATAGACATACTTCACTACTAATTTTCTAGTAAAACAGATCAGAATTTCCTTACAACAAAACCTTACTTCCTCTGCTTATTGAATTTCTTTTCATCTCAGTCTAAGTCTTGGAATTTGTATGATTGACAGAAATGTTTAGCTCTGCGAGCAACGTTTGAAAGATCAGGAAATCTGAAGGCTGGGAGATCAAAAGTTTAAGTAGAGCAGAACTAAAGAATAAAGAAATATAAATAATCCAAGAAACAAAATTTATCTTCCTTTCGTGATTCTTAATAGGGTAATTGAGGGATGAAGAAAATATTATCCCATTTAGAAATTAGGGCAGAATTTTTTTCACTTTTTACTGATCAGTGGTAGGATTCAAATTTTTTACTACGTGGCTTGGTGGGTGTGGCAAGGGAAGGATATTGTAAAATCTCCATTCCCTCCCCACTCCAGGGAGAAGATTGCTGCAAAATCCCCATTCCCTCTCCACCCCAGTAACCTGCTTTCCAGCTCCGTTCTCCTGTCTAGGGCAACAAAAGAAGACCCAGCCAATCAGCTGGGATTCAGGAGGCAGAGAATAGATGAGGGTGGGGCCAGTCAGAGGTGGTCTTTGCCGGTTCTCCGAACTACTCAAAATTTCTGCTACTGGTTTTCCAGAACTGGTCAGAACCTGCTGAATACTACCTCTGATATTGATTCTGATTATAGAAATAAAAAGTGACACTGTAACTTTCTATTAAAGCATTAAAATTGTACATAGTTTGGACGCAACTTTTCCTCAGACTTTCCCCATAATATTTGCATATAGTTTCTCCCATCAATGTTCAAGTAGTCTTCAAGTAGTCTTTAAGTAGACCACAATTGAGCCCAAAATTTCAATTGCTAAGAGACATTTGTTAAGTGTGTTTACCCCATTTTACAATCTTTCTTGTCACAGACGTTAAGAGAATCATACAGTTTCATTGACTCTCCAGGTGGTCTCAATGACTCTCTAAAAGAATGTAAATGACTAGCTGTCTGCAAGGAGTATAAATCCTTCCATTCCCCACCATCTAGTCAAAGCTGAAGAAACTTCTAGGAAGAGAAGTGAAACGTCTTCAAAGAAAAACAAGAAAGTCCATTTGTCTCTTGAAAAAAGCACCTTTGGGTGTCTTCTCTTTCTTTCCACCTTTCTCACCACCAGAGCCTTCTCCAGAAAGCTGGGTCTTTGCATAATTGTCCAAAGTATGATAATTTGACCCTGGTCATTTGTGCCTCTGGATCAATTCTGTGGATTGATTTATTCCATGATTCATGTGTTTGTTTTCTTGACTGTGGGTTTTCTCAGGAGTTTTCTCCAACACTAAAGTTCAAAAGCATGAATACAGTAATTGTAATATTAGGGTCTGGAAGGCTATCATAGTGAGGAACAGCATGTCCTGTTCTTGGTCATTCCAGAGAAAAGAAGATAAAATAATGGATTAAATATCTTAATGGAGGAAGATTCTGCTTGAACATGAAAACCTCTGTAATGGTTAAAACAGTTTGATCGTACAAACAATGATTCAGAGATGGATTTTACTGGGTGAGTTCAAGCAGAGAGAAATATTCATCTGATGGGGATGCTTTGATATGTATCTCAGCACTGAGCAGAGGATTGGACTAGATCAGTGGTCGCCAACTGGAAATTTTGGTGGGCCACAGTGAAATCTCACCCCCAGAGCACCCCCCCAAAAAAAACCATTAATCCAGGCTGTTCAGAAACACAAGGCTGTGCTGCCCATATGGCTCAAGGGAACCCTCCCCTCCCACTCACTCCTTACCCTGCAAACTTGCCTGCTAAATTGCTATTTTTCCTTTTTTTCTGACCATCAGCTGTTCTGCTGTGTCAGGAGATTTAAATTAGCTAGGAAGCAGGAAATGGTTGGATTTCTTGCTTTCTAGCTGGTCTTCAGATCTTCAGCTCTGCTTTTAAACACAGCTGAACCTCCCTTAGGACTGAAGATTCTATTATTCAGTGCAGACTCACAGCAAGCAAATTTTATATGACAGACTCAGGTAGCCGATGGCAGATAGATAGATCACTGAATGATTCTATGAGCAACTCAACCTGCCTGCCTGCCTTGCCTGATTTTGGGTAAAAGTTGTTCTTTTCTATAAAAAAAATCAATATTTATATAAATATTTATAATATTTACATACAAGCCATGCCTAGCCAGTCACATGACCACTAAGCCACACCCACAAATTAGGCCACACCCACAGAACCAATTAGGGGTCCCTGTGTTTTGAAATGATGAGTTTGGTGGCCCCTGAGGTCCCAAAGGTTGGCGACCCCTGGACTAGATGTCCTCAAGGACATCTACTTCGTTCATTCTATGATCATCTGAATCATGTTTTTTTTTTACTTTAATTAACCTTTTTCCATCTAACTGCCAACTATAATAATGTAATTTTTTTTTTCATAAAATCAGACATGGCTGGAATTTATTAGCAACTCTGGGTCATAGTTGGCTCATTGTCATAGCTTAGCATTTTTAGACATCTCATTTCCTTAGAAAAGTGGTAATTGGAAATTATGAAGATTGCATCCAGTCAGAGGATTGAAAGGCCTGATTGTTAATGGCTTCTAATTGTCAATGGGGATAAAAAAACACACACAAGGATCCTTTATTATCATTCTGAAATTATGTTTCTTATCTAGTGGTAGAACTCATTTCTTTGAAACCTAAATGTCAAGGTGTTTTTAATAGACTTCTTTTTTACTGCATAACGAATAAAGTCATGTTCTTTAAAGGTCATATAAAGTGTCCCTGTGTTTGCAGGCTAGTAATTTATCTTTATTCCTGAGGACTTTGTGGCCTCTTAATCCAGAAGATGGATCTGGATTTTCTAGATTGTTGAGGGACACTTGCATTCATTGACTTCTTCTTTATGATTCCCCCCACCAAAAGGAGAATAAAATATTTAGAGATTGTTGGTTGGTTGGGGGGGGGTATTAATTTTCTTTTTATGACCCTGTAATCCCTTAATATGGGGTAGAGTTGGGGCAACTGGATGGAGTTGGGCATTTACTGGTCGGATGCTCTTCTTGATGCCATATGGAGTTCCCAGGATTTTTCTTTGTGCCCTGAGAAAGAAATATCTGCCACTACCTAGAATTGAACTCTCAGTCTTCTGAGCAGGAGGTGAGTGTCTCAGGTTTGCTTGGTTTGGAGGGTGTTAAGGAGCCAAAATATAAGACATAGCTTGTCAAAGCTTAAAACATATATAATAGGTACCAACATAGATAGCAACATACTGATGTTGTCTGGGCAGGAAATCTATCTATACATCTTTATCTATTTATCCCTCCATCATTATCTATCTATCTTTCTATCTAT
>BLBF01000036.1:22832889-22859114 GCA_015471245.1 Laticauda colubrina | reverse complement strand
TCTGTCTGTCTGTCTGTCTGTCTGTCTGTCTGTCTGTCTGTCTGTCTATCTGTCTATCTGTCTATCGGTCTATCGGTCTATCGGTCTATCGGTCTATCGGTCTATCGGTCTATCTATCGGTCTATCTATCGGTCTATCTATTGGTCTATCTATCTAATTATCCACTAATTATCCAACTATCCACCCCACTCACCCCCCTCCCAGCTAATGGGAGACAGGACAAAATAGTAAGCTTTAATTATTATTTATACTGTAAAGAGTGGTTAGGATACATTAAAATAGATACTCGGTTTATGGAGGTGTAGAATAAAGGATGTAAGGTGTTCCAGTCATAATCCACAGTGGAAGACACTTTTGGTTTCTACATGAAAAATGAGTTTCATTTAAATTTAAAATTAAGATTAACCTCCACCTATAAAATGATTAGCTTTGATGTATTAGAAATCTGGGCATCATTGGAGAAGAAATTGAGGGGTTCAGATAATGGTTAGAGATGCAGTACTCAGAATACTTCAAATTATACTCACTGGATTTTCTATGTACACCTGTTCTTTTGAGGCATACCAAATAATTTGGAAACTCAGAAAAGAACATTGAAAATGGATATTGCCTGCTTCTGTGTCAACAAAAAAAAAGTTTCAACTTTGGAAAGATATTTATCCTTTGTTAATTTTTTCTTTGCAAAATATGCCTCTCTATATTGGAACAAGCAGTGTATAATTGCAACCGTAAACTGCAGGATTTGGACTCCATTTATGTTATATATTTAAGTTTCCATTCTCACCCTGTAGTTTACAAAAAGATGACCTAAAGCATTTAATTTAACTGAAAAACTTGGTTACTTTAAGAATAGTTTCAAATAATATGGGAGTCTTTTTCCAGTTTGCTTCTAAAATGAAATTGAAAACTAAATTCATACAGATCAACAAAAATGTTCAGATGGGGAATTCTGGGAATTGAAGTCCACATGTCTTAAAGTTGCTAAGATTAAAAAATACTGTTTAGATTGGGGAACCATGATAGAATGAAGTTCCTGCCCTTTCAGGAAATCGTTCATCTCTGCTGTGATGATATATGGCTGTATGGGGCCAATCAGATTATTTGTATTATGATGTCACAAAGTCTACTGAGACGGAGGGACAAAGCATCCTAGAATTTGACTTGCATTGGCTCTAGTTTAAATCTAGATTCTGCAATTTGTAGCTGGCAATGAATGAAATCCCATGTAGATACTGCCAGTCAATTTAAAATGAACTTTTGTGTGATTCATTGTAAGGTAATTGGTGTGTATTTAATGGGTGAAAAATCTCTGCTTTGTTTTGGCACAACTTTTTGGAATACTGTATGTGGTGGCTTAAAGTTTTTTGAAAAACGCTTTGCCCATTTCAACTCAGCCTCCAGATGGTGCAAGAATCAGCTACCACTTTCCACATGCACAGATAAATTGATCTGTGCTATACAACTGCCAGATCATTCTAAACCCAGCCCTTATTTCTGCATTATACTCTTACATGCTTCTAATCTCTGAAGACCATCAGTAAATGTCATTTGCTAAAAGATTGGGGGGGGGGGGTAGGGAACACATTTATTTTATGCAAAATATTAATTGCAGCTGCTGTGGTTAGCTTGATGATTGGCACACGGGCAATAGTACCCATTTTGCATGCAATTAGTGGAGAGAAGATCTTGTAGAAATAGTGATGAGGATGGAGAAGGAGAAGGGGAGAGAAAGAAAGAAGGGGAATGAAAAAAGTGAGAGAAAGAGAAGAAGGAGAGATAAAGAAAGAGAATGAAAGAAAGAAGAAAGAAAAAAAGAAAAAGAAAGAAAGAAGTTAAGGAAGGAACAGAGAAGTGAATGACAGAAAAAAAGGAAAGCGAAAGAAGGAAAGAAATGGAAAT
Source organism: Laticauda colubrina (assembly GCA_015471245.1). Taxonomy (NCBI): domain Eukaryota; kingdom Metazoa; phylum Chordata; class Lepidosauria; order Squamata; family Elapidae; genus Laticauda; species Laticauda colubrina. The sequence continues at coordinate 22,857,215 of BLBF01000036.1, read as the reverse complement.
AAAGATAGGGAGGAAAGAAGAGAGAAAAATGGAAAAAAGGGGAAAAAGACAGGGAAGGAAGAAAAGTTGAGTGAGTGAAAAGGAAGGAAAAAGAAAGCAAGCAAACAAAAAGCAATGAAAGGAAGGGAGAGAGGGAGAAGAAAGGTGGGAAAATGAGAAAAGCAGAAGGAAGGAAGGAAGGAAGGAAGGTGGGAAAAGGAGGAGGAAAGGAGAAGGAAAAGAAGGAAGGAAGGTAGGAGAAAAATGGGAAAGGGAGGAGGAAAGGAGAAGGGAAGGAAGGAAGGAAGGAGAAAGGTGGTAAAGGGAGGAGGAAAGAGAAGGGAGGAGGAAAGGAGAAGGAAGGAAGGAGAAATGTGGGAAAAGGAGGAGGAAAGGAAGGAAGGAAAGGTGGGAAAAGGAAGAAAGGAGAAGGAAAAGAAGGAAGGAAGGAGAAAAATGGGAAAGGGAGGAGGAAAGGAGAAGGAAAGGAAGGAAGGAGAAAGGTGGGAAAAGGAAGAGGTAGGAAGGAAGGAAAAGAAGGAAGGAAGGAGAAAAATGGGAAAGGGAGGAAAGGAGAAGGAAAGGAAGGAAGGAAGGAGAAAGGTGGTAAAGGGAGGAGGAAAGGAGAAGGAAGGAAGGAGAAAGATGGGAAAAGGAGGAGGAAATGAAGGAAGGAAAGAGAAAGGTGGGAAAATGAGGAAGAAAGAAGAAGGAAAAGAAGAAAAGAAGGAGAAAAATGGGAAAGGGAGGATGAAAGGAGAAGGAAAGGAAGGAAGGAGAAAGGCGGGAAAAGGAAGAGGTAGGAAAGAAGGAAAAGAAGGAAGGTAGGAGAAAAATGGGAAAGGGAGGAGGAAAGGAGAAGGAAAGGAAGGAAGGAAGGAGAAAGGTGGTAAAGGGAGGAGGAAAGGAGAAGGAAGAAAGGAGAAAGGTGGGAAAAGGAGGAGGAAAGGAAGGAAGGAAAGAGAAAGGTGGGAAAAGGAGGAAAGGAGAAGGAAAAGAAGGAAGATAGGAGAAAAATGGGAAAGGAAGAGGAAAGGAGAAGGAAAGGAAGGAAGGAAGGAAGGAGAAAGGCGGTAAAGAGAGGAGGAAAGAGAAGGGAGGAGGAAAGGAGAAGGAAGGAAGGAGAAATGTGGGGAAAGGAGGAGGAAAGGAGAAGGAAAAGAAGGTAGGAAGGAGAAAGGTGGTCAAGGGAGGAGGAAAGAGGAGGGAGGAGGAAAGGAGGAGGAAGGGAGGAGGAAAGTGGGAAAAGGAGGAGGAAAAGAAGGAGGGAAGGAGAAAGGTGGTCAAGGGAGGAGGAAAGAGGAGGGAGGAGGAAAGGAGGAGGAAGGGAGGAGGAAAGTGGGAAAAGGAGGAGGAAAAGAAGGAGGGAAGGAGAAAGGGGGTCAAGGGAGGAGGAAAGGAGAAGGAAGGACGAGGAGCAACTCTTGGATTCCACCCACCTGTGTTTCCCCCAGCCCGTCCAGTTGCAGCGGCTCCCCCCTTTTCCTTCTTTTTGCAAAGAGCAGAGCGGACCAAAACCAAAACCGCCCCGCGGGTGAATTTCGGGATCTCCTGCCAATCGGGAGAGAAAGGCACCTCCGGGGTGGGGGGGGGGTGGGGTGGGGTGGGGGCAGGCGGAGGGCGGGCGCCGCTCTGGGTCTTCCACCCAGCGCCAAAGCGGTCTCGTCATTCCGAGCTTGCCGGATCCCTCGCCGGCCTTTCGGAGGAGCGCCGCTGCCTCCGCGGAGCGCGATCTGCCCCGGGCCAAGGGAAGAAGGGAAGGGAAAGCCCGGCCGCCGCCAAAGCAGCGCAACCCGCTGTCCGGCCGGAGAGCCCTTGCCTGGGCTCGGGAAAGGCCGCCTTTGCTCCGGGATGGCCGTCCCTCCGGCGACCTCCAGAGCTGGCCCGGCCCGAGGACGAAACTGCCAGGTGTGACCCGAAGGTCACCGGATCCCGAAGTCGCACCTGTCTGCCGAGCCGCCGCCGCCGCCGCCTCCCTCTCGCGGCGCCCGTTTTAGCGAGGCGGGAGAAGAGGAGCGGGGGTGGGAGGGAGGGAGGGAGGGAGGGAGGGGGGGTCGGAAAGAAGGGAAGAAGCGCCGGAGAGAGGCAGGACTGCCCTGGCCTCCCCGCCTTAAGAGCTCTCCTGCCCACGGGGCCCGGCGATTTGGGGGCGCTGGGAAGAAATCCCCCCCCCCCCACTTTCTTTGGCCATGTCGCAAACTTCCAACAGGATGCGGTCCAACAGGGCAGGGATCCGAGCCGCTGTGGTGCTCATAGGGTTGTTGCACAAGTCCAGAAAGCAAAATAAAGAGAAAAGGTAATGCACCTGCCTTTTTTGGGGTGGGTGGGGTTGGGCCGGTGGGGTGGGTGGGGGTGGGGGTGATGTATTCTAGGCTGCATGCTTTGGGTGGGTCATTTCGCCCACCACCCTTCCTGCCTGGGATTTGGGGCAGGGAGACAGGGGTGGGTAAAAGGGTGGGATTGGCAAGGTTGCTTGGGAGGAGGGGGTGTGTGTGTGTCGAGATGTCAAAAAGAGCATTGGGCAGCCTTAGCTGTGGTGGTCTGAAAACTCCTCGTCCCGTTATCATTCTCGGAGGCGTGGGAGTGAGTGACCAAAGGCAGATTTCCAGTCTTGCAAAAAGTGTCAAAGCCAGATTTCAGCCTCTTGGACTCTGAAAGTGGCACTGAGTTCCACTGGCACTCAGCTGACTGGCATTCGAAATTGAGATGCAGCACAGCCATACGTTGGCTTGTAAACCGCAGTTGGGATAAGCTGTCCTGGCAAAATGGATGTTTCAGAACATTTTTGCTGGGGATGATGACACTGAGAAAAGTTAAAGAGGTGGGAGGGCAAGAGCATGATTTTAAACGCTTTATTCTGTCAACAATGTGCAGCTGTGTTCTCTTCAAAACCTGAAAAACGCTCTGCTTTTCCTTTTGAGCCTTTGGTCATCATTCAGAATGTAGTTATTCCCTTTTTCTCCAGGATGGCAGGTGTAATTTACTTGAATGTCTCCCTCCTCTCCTCTCTGTAGGATTTAAAATACTCAATCGGAGGCCTTCAGATTTTCTTACCTGGCTAATTCTTTTTTTTTTTTTTTAGCTTTCCTTTCCAGCTAGACAACAAACGATTCAAAGTGAAAATAACAGGCACAATTCTGGCATGATTGTGGGGCTGAGAGAAAACAATAAATACAGTGGAAAAGTTCTTATGATTATGATTATAATGATGAAAGTTGTTTCTGATAGCTACCAAGTTTTGGGAAACATTAGAACTCTTGTTATTTTAAAGTCAGCTGAAATGATTCCCTGCCAAAACAAGAAAGGACTGTTTAGTAGGAAGGGGTGTGTTTGACAAGGTCGCGTGGACATGCTCCTGTTTATTTAGTGCATGCCACTTTAGGAAACTGAATTGGCTATTGCTTCAAGGAGATTCACTCAAAAGAGTCTGGTGAGGGTCAGACAAATTATTTCAGCTAATATGTACATTGGCTTGACAACAGAAAGGGACAAGGACTGTGGTCTAAGCTCTTGAAAGTAACACATTTCAGGTAAACTAGTAGTGCAACCTTTGGGTCTACTGTAAAACTGAGCTTCTTTGTGCTTGTTATCAGGGACACTTGTAACAAGAAGTGTTAATGGAACTTTTTTAAAAAAATATGTGGCTGTAATCCTAAGGATTTTCCAGCTGATTTGTGTGGCTTATTATCTTTCTTGTTTTCCTCCTTGTATTTATGTATCCCACCTCTCCCTTTTCTTCTCTGTAAATTGTTCTCAGTTCCCGAGAATAACAATACATACAAGTGTTGAATTGTAGCTTGGTCTCCGAATGTAAGAAAACACTTAATATTTGTCACTGGCTCAGCTCACATCATACAAGGACACTTCACTGGGTCCTGAATTAACCTGTTCGTTGGGTTTGCATTGTGTGTTGACCGATAAACCAATCGAACAGGTTAGGCTCTTTTTAAGAGAATAAAAAAATGGATATATGAATAAGATAAGATTTTTAAAAGGCTAGTGTGGTCTGTGGTTGTAGATTGGATCAGGTCTTCAAATGAATTGGTGTGTATATTCTATGAAAGGTAGTGTTCCTCTCTGGCTTGAAGTTTTCTATTTTGGATCAAGAGAAGGAAGACTTGGGTTCAAATCTCCATTCAGTCATGAAAGAATAGAATTAGAGTAGAGTAGAACAGAACAGAACAGAACAGAACAGAACAGAACAGAATTCTTTATTGGCCAAGTGTGACTGGACACACAAGGAATTTTTGTCTTTGGTGCATATGCTCTCAAGTGTACATAAAGGAAAAAAATACATTCATCAAGAATCAAAAGATACAACACAATGATAGTCATAGGTTACTAATAAGCAATCAAATCATATTAGGAAACAAAACAATATAAGTCATTGGATATTTGTAGATTTGCGGCTGGGTTTCTCAGTGGCATTGCAAGAATTAAAAGATGAATCATGACGATAATCCCAACTTGCTTTGGAGGTGTAAAAAGGTAGTAAATAAATACTGTATTTTCCCAATTCAGGAAACCTTGTCCTATCTCAATGGCCTTGTCAGAAAGTTAAAAAAAAAAAAGCTTTTATATTTCTGTTTATGATAAGCGTGATTAAAAATAACACCATGACTTAGCTCAGAGAGTTTTAAAAGTAGAATCTGTGAAGTGTAAAATAAATGACTTTGATGGAAATCCTTCTTAAGATTCCTGGGGTGGTGGTAGAAAAAAAAACCTCACAATATACCAAGTCAGATAACATAAACATCCCCAATAAAGATGTGCGTAACAGTTGGTAGCCACCAGCAATCATAGCCATCTATGTTTCATTAAGCCCTTCCAGCTATTTGGCTTTCCAAGTATATAGCATTTCTAGCTGTTCACTAAGCAGTAGCTTGTAAAAACAGTTATTTCCGGATGAATATAATATTTTGAAGCTGGATGGTGGTCTACTTTGCTCTCTCAGATGCAGAGGGGAGAAGGTGACTGATTTTTCTCTCTCTAGTGACTGAGATAGGTTGGGAAATCTGCCCAACTGCTCAACTATTTTTGGGCAAATCCAAATCTTTCAACGGCCAAAGCATCCGTTTTCTCCAATGAAAGTGGGTTCCTATTTGCCAGGAGTGATTTAGAATTGCTTTCGAGTGTCTTTATTGTTGCAAAGGAAAAAAAAATGAATTGCCTACTGTAGGGGGCATGACTCCCTTACCACTCAGACTCTCACTGAAGGCTTCCAAAAGACCTGGGATTTTTGGAATGACATCATTTCCAAGAATATGGATGTCATCACCCATTGCAGGTGACTTCATTGCAAGTGATTGCAAAGAGGTGATTGTCATATGTTCTCCCCTCTTCTAGACAGGAATGACAATGACTCAACAGACGCTTCCTCTTTTTCTCATCCACATCCAATTCCCAATCTGAACAACTACCAGATGTATGGCATTTACAGACAGTCCTCGACTTACAAAGGTTCATGTAGTCTTTTAATGGCCCCGTAAGTCCCTTGCAACAGGGTGGAGTCAAGGCAACTGAATGGAGCTGAGTGTTTACTGGCTGGATCCCCTTCCTGTCACCAATGCAGAGTTCGCTGCTGATATTTGCACCTTGTGTCCAGAGAGAGAAATATCTGCCACTACCTAGGATCGAATTCACAGCCTCCTGATTGTGAGGCGAGAGCTCCACCTCTAGGCCACTGCACCACTCACAACGGTTCACTTAGTGACCATTCAAAATTGCAACCACACTGTTGAAGCATCAAGGGAACTGAATCTTATTATGACGGTTGCTGTGAGTCAGGGTCATGTGATCAATTTTGCAACTTTCTGACAAGTAAAGTCAATGGGAAATCCAGATTCACTTAACAACCAGGTTAGTAATTTAATAACTGCAATGATTCACTTAATCACCGTGGCAAGAAAGATCATAAAATGTGGCAAAATTCACTTTAACCACTATCTTGCTTAGCAACAGAAATTTTGGGCTTGATTGTCATATTTCAAGGACTTGTTCCTGGAACAATGTTTCTTAACTTTGGCACCTTTTAACATATGTGGACTCCAACTTCCAGAATGCCTCAGTCAGATGCCTTTGCTTAGAATTCTGGGCACTGAAGTTCACGTTGGAAGTTGCCCTGGTTGCAAACTATTAATTGTACAGGTAGTCTTCAATCTGCAACCATTTATTTAGCGACTATTTGAAGTTACAATGGCTCTGAATGAAGTTATAATTGGTTGTTGCACTTCGGACTGTGGCACCATTTCCATGGTCACATAATCAATATTTGGGCGCTTGGCAACCGATATGTAGAGTATTTACAAGGATTGCACCCTCCCTGGGTCATATGATCGCCATTTGTAACTTTCCCAGACGGCTTCCAACAAGCAATGGGGGAAGCCAGATTTGCTTAACAACTATATGATTTGTTTAACAATTGTGCTGTTTTGCTTAACAAAATATCATAACATTGAGCAGGACCCACTGAATAATTTCTTGCTTTTATTTGCTTGTTTTGCAGTGGGAATTCTGGTCTCGATTGTAGTCGTAAGTTGAGGACTACCTGTATGTTAACATTTAGCAGTATCACGGTATTATCTCTCTCAGATTAATTTAGTGCCTTATTCCAGTGATCCCCAACCTTTCCAGCTTGGTGACCTGTCAGCTTGGTGTGTGTGTGTGTGTGTGTGTCAAACACACAAGCACAAACACAGCTCCATTTGTGCAAGCGGCACATCGCACACCTTCCACGCGCACAAATGAAGCTTTGTGCACAAGCCGAGGGTGCTTCATGCGCGAAGCTGCACTCACACGAGTGGCAGTCACTTGTGCTCACTTGAAGCTCCATTCACACGAGCAGAGGGCGCTTGTGGTCATGTGCAAAGCTCTAGTGTGAGTGGCAGGCACTTGTGTGTGAATGGAGCTTCGCATGTGAGCATAAGAACTTCTGCTCAAGAGCCCTCCACTTGCATGAGTGGAGTTTCACGTGAGCACACACTTGCCCATTTCTTCTGCCGCCCGGTTTGAAACAGGCCGCAGCCCGGTGGTTGGGGGAACCCTGTGTTATTCCTTCGGTGGCCATCTTGGTGTTTTTTGGAAACTCACATGCAAGGTAGAAAGGAAGTCTGATGGTTTCCCTCCAGCTCCATGCATTTTCTGAGGGACTGCTTCTGACAACAGAAGTTCAGTTGAGGTCCCAAGAAAGTGCACAATTTGTTTGCTCCTTTTTGGTTACTATCAAATGGCAACTATGGCCATATGGCAACTATGAGCCTTGGTGGCGCAGTGGTTAGAATGCAGTACTGCAGGCTACTTCTGTTGACTGCCGGCTGCCTGCAATTTGGCAGTTTGAATCTCACCAGCTTCAGGGTTGACTCAGCCTTCCATCCTTCCGAGGTGGGTCAAATGAGGACCTAGGTTTTTGTGGGCAGTTGGCCAAACCCAGTTGGCCACACACCACTAGCCCCCTCCCCAGGGTCAATCACAACTCTGACGCAGCCCTCAATGAAATTAAGTTTGACACCCCTGTTTTAATGGCTATATATGGCTGAGGCAAACTCTGTCCATAGCCTGAAGTTCGATCCTGACAGGGTACCAGGTTGACTCAGCCTTCTATCCTTCCGAGGTCATTAAAATGAGGACCCAGATTTGTTGGGAACAATATGCTGACTCTGTAAACAGCTTAGAGAGGGCTGTAAAGCATGGTGAAGCAGTAGATAAGTCTAAGTGCTTTTGCTATTTCTATGGCAACAAGAAAAGTGATAAAATGGGGGCAAGACTCACTTAATAACTGTCTTGCTAAGCAATGGGCTCTATTGTGGTCATAAGTCAAGGACTACCTGTATGTAAAGAAAGAAGCATTTTGAGGCCATTCCTCCTAATCTTTGCATTTTTGTGCAGATGTTCTCCAATTCCGTTATTTTGTAGAGATTTTTGTGTGTATTGGGGCTGGAGGTAGATAATCCATTTACCATAATCCAAGGCTTTTTTTGTGTGCACTTGTTTCCCTGTGGATTTTATTTTGGTGCACAATTTTCCCCATTATGCATTTTTGTATGTGTACTTTGAGTGATAAATTGCATTGCCAATTTGCAGATATAAATATATAATGTCACTTTACACTGTAGGGTAAACCCATTTCCCCAGAAGAATTTAAACGGAGGAGGTGGGAAATAATTTCTGCAGTTCTGATTTCTCAGGAGTAAAAAAAAATATCTATGCATTTGTATAGAAATATGTGTACCCCAGGGATGGGATTCAAATTTTTTAACAACCAGTTCTGTGGGCGTGGCTTTGATGGTGGGCATGGCTTGGTGTTCATGTGACTGGGTGGACATGGCTTGGTGGTCATGTTATTATTGGCTGGGCGTGGCCAACTCAATATCACTCACATTGAGGCACGCATCTCCTCACCTGGCCTCTCATGACTGTGGGGATGCTGCAACAGTCGTAAGTGTGAAAAATGGTCATCAGTCACTTTTTTCAGTGTCATTGTAACTTTGAATGGTCATTCCACAGAAGCAAAGTAGCAGCAAAGGAGGGGAAAAAAACTCCAGAGATGTTCCTGAGACAGGAAGTCTAGTCCTGCCAAGAATGTAATAAGGGTTAATGGAGAGGCGGTTTCTGTAAGCAACACCAGAATGTTTCCTTCCTGCCTTCCTTACAGGATTAGGCCAGTAATTCCCTCTAACAACTGGTTCTCCTAACTGCTTAGAATGTTAACAACCGGTTCTAGCAAATAGGTGCAAACTGGTAGAATCCCATCCCTGCGTCACCCTAACCAAAAGGCTTGAGTGGTTCACAACAACACCGAGGCTAATGCATCATAATAAGTAAGACCTAATAGCATTTAGCACTTACTTATATACTGCTTCACAGTGCTAGACAATCCTCTCTGTGAGGTTTAGAGTCAGCATCAGTGGTGGGATTCAAAATTTTTTACTACTGGTTCTGTGGTCAGGGCTTCTTCGGCATGGTGTGGCTTGGTAGGTGTGGCTTGGTGTGCAAGGCAGGGCAAGGTTACTGCAAAATTCACATTCCATCCCCACCCCAGTCACCTGCTTTCTAGCTCCGTTCTCCTGTACAGGGTGACAAAAGAAGACTTGGACTTGGGAGGCAGATAATAGATGGGGCCCGTCAGAGGTGGGATTTGCTGGTTCTCCAAACTACTCAACATTTCCACTACTGGTTCTCCAGAACGGGTCAGAACCTGCTGAATACCACCCCTGATCAGCATGTTGCTGTCAAGAAATCTGGGTTCTCATTTTAATGACCTCGGAAGGATGGACGGCTGAGTCAACCTAGAGCCCCGTCAGGATCAAACTCCAGGCTTTGGACAGAGTTTGCCTCAATCGTATATTGCCATTCAAACTGGGGTGTCAAACTCAATTTCATTGAGGGCTGCATCAGGTTGGTTTGACCTCCAAGGGGGGATATGGCTGACTGGGTGGGTGTGGCCAACTTGATGCTACTCCCTAAACTGCTGGCATGTTTCCCCTTTGCACTAGGTAGACTGGGCTGAAGTGATGTGGGCTAGTCCCTTACATTTTTCAGGACAGTTTTACAGGTCGGATCTGACCACATAATGGGCTGGATCTGGCCCACAGGCCTTGGCTTTGAAACCCCTGCATTAAAAGCATATAAATAATCATAATCACAGAAGCCCTAAAACCGGATATACATTTAGGGAAAGACCCGTTACAAGTTATCCTCAACTTATGACCACAATAGAGGTCCAAATTTTCATTGCTAAGCAAGAATAAGTTAAGTGAATTGAGTCTCCTTTTTATGATCAGTTTTTGTCACAATTAAGCAAATCACTGCAGTTCTTAAGAGAATTGTGTGGTTGTTAAGTGACTCTATCAGAAGTGAGGTTACAAATGGGAAGGTTACAAATAGTGATCACTTGACCTTCCCAAGACAGTGCAACTATCATAAATACACTGACCATGTATTTGCGTGACCGTGGGGAAATTCTTCATTTTTTTTTATTATGTCCCTCCTTTTGCATCCTTTCTTTAATGATTCTATTCCACCATTTTTTTGATATCAGTGTAACTCTTGTTCCCCAGCGAGTTGTCTTCAACGGCGAGTTGGCCATAATGAGTTGTCCAGTGGCAAGTTGGCCATGGTGAATTGCCCAGTGGCAAGTTGGCCATGGTGAATTGGCCATGTTTAATTGTCCAGTGGTGAATTGGCCATGATTAATTGTCCAGTGGTGTGTTGGCCGTGATGAGTTGGCCATGGTGTGTTGGCCATGGTGAATTGTCCAGTGGCATGTTGGCCATAGTGAGTTGGCTGCAGCGAGTTGGCTGTGGCAAGTGGTCCCATTCCGCGTTCAAAGACTGTGTGGTCCTTGATGGCCCTCTGAGCTTGGTGGTTTTCTTGCAGACATTTCATTATCTAGTACTGATGATGTTCCCTAGATGGGTAATGAGACATCTGCAAGTAAACCAGAGACCTCACAGTTTCTATTTCCTGCAAAATCCTTTTTTAGCAAAACCATGTTTGGAGAAATGGGTAAGGAACACCTCAGTTAAAGGAATGAATTGCCTCGGTTTGTTTATAGAGCAAAAGGCCCTTTCATTCTCCTTTATTTTGAAGAAAAAGAGAGCAGCTGAGAGTGAGGGTGAAAGAAAAAGATTGATTTCCTCGAGCGCCTCTTAATTCCATTTGTTTAGATGTGTTAGTGCCTGTTGGTTTGATTCATAGTATCTGCTACCGTTTTGTGAGACACGGCAATCTCCATATTGCAAGGGGTGAAATTCTCATCTGTATCAGTTTCACATGGGCTCATTCATTTATATCTCTGGATATACAGTACCATCTTCCTATCAATCTCTGTGTTATATTTTTTCAATAAAAAAGCAATAGAATAATCTATATGTATAAAAAAATGAAATACCACTCATGCATCATCACAAAATCTCCAGAACTGTAAAGCCTACAAAATTAAAACTTGGCACATATGCTTTTCTTGGCTTCCAGGTGCTCACTAAGAAAGGATTTTTCAAAATGACCATCAGAGAATTAATAATTTACATATTATTATTAACATGTTCTGATGCTAAGGAGATCTATTCCCCTTTCCCACCTGAAAGAAAGCTGTACCAAACGCAAAACACAAGCAGAGGAAAGGAGTTTCAGTTTCAGTTTCACAGCACCAAGCAGCTTTAGTATAGAACAGTTGAGCTAAGCCATGCCCAGGCTCCTTTCAGTTTCCAAACAGCCCTCAATTCTCTCACACACTGACATGACACTGGCCAGATGAGTAGCGATGGATGCTGGTCGGCAGAGGCAGAATTTCCACCCCCCCTATTTTTAAGTAGTTCGGAGAACCGGCAAATCCCACCTCTGACTGGCCCCGCCCTCATCTATTCTCTGCCTCCCAAGTCCCAGCTGATTGGCTGGGTCTTCTTTTGTTTCCCTGCACAGGAGAACGGAGCTGGAAAGCAGGTTAGTGAGGTGGGGAGGGAATGGGGATTTTACAGTAACCTTCCTCCAGGAGTGGGCAGGGAATGGAGATTTTGTAGTATCCTTCCCCTGCCACGGCCATCAAGCCACGCCCACAGAACCGGTAGTAAAATTTTTTGAATCCCACCACTGGTCCAACCCACTTCACAGGGATTCTTGTGTGGAAAATAGGAAGAGGAAGGAATGTTATATATTATTCTGCCTTTATTATTTTGATAAATATCCTTGGGTTATTTAAAGAATAATGTAGGCAGGATAAAACTAAATAAAAAGAAAAATGAGTGTTGTATTTAAACTCTTTCTGTTCATTCTCCTCTGAGGAAAAAAAATAAAAATTATCTGTTGTTACCTGGACTACAACAGTTGTAAATTCTTAAAACAGATGCTCTGTATTGTTTTTGTACTTGGAATTTCTCATTTTTACATGAAGGTGAATCAGGCTGCAATGTGAATTGAGGTAAGCTATACAAATTGCATTAACAGTAGTGTATTAATGAGTTCTATATTATTTATTCATTTAATCTATGTGTATGATTGCCCATCTTTCCAAGTGACTCTGGGCAACGAACAAAGTTAGATAAAAATAAAAACAATTTCAGCCATAAATACAAAAATTAAAATGCTTGGCAGCCGAGGAAGATGCCACCATTGAGTTGCAAGCATAGCCAGGAGACAGATCCTTTCATATACTTGGCCCCTCGAATCTGGATGCAAAACCAGACAGAAACAGAGTGGATATATATCTTATTATTATATACAACATAAATATAATTTATTTATTTATAAATAATTGATAAAAAAGAAGCAATTTGAATTTGATCCAGGCTAGAAACGAAGAGATGGTGAGTTCTAATTCCACCTTAAGCATGAAAATAGGCTGGGTCACTGAGCCAATCACCAGGAGACTGTGGGTTCTAGTCCTGCCTTAGGCATGATAGCCAGATGGGTCACTTGGGCCAATCATCAGGAGACTGTGAGTGTCAGGATTCTGGCATTTACCAAACTTCCAAAACTTCAAAAGGATTTATTGGGAGTTAACATGCCAGCACTGCCTGGGTGTAGCCTACTCTGAGACACATAATTCATTATCACCCTTGACCCTGGTTTCCCCCCACCCCCTGGGTGTATTGTAATTCATATTCTTCAGTGGGACACATCCATAGCCAAGAGTCATCACTCATGCACTCCAGTTAGAATTTTGCCCAGGCAGCAACTTCAGTCACCTAGTTACTATCTTTGAAAGCATTTATGGAATGCACTTTCGGTTTGCAAGCTGCCGCACTGCTCCCCCTTCCCTTTCTCTTGGCAACTCTAAAAGACCATAGAAATATTTTATGAGTTGACAGTGAGTTTTAGTTCTGCCTTAGGACTTCTGAGTATCTGCCATTACGAGTTTTCGACTCTTTTTTTCTATATCCAGACTCTTTTGGTTTGGCATGCTTGCATCAAGGAAAACCCAGAGAGAACTTTTGGATTCATCATTCTTGAGAAACACGTCCTACATGATAGCAACTTTTTTTTGCCTTTCAAATTATAGTTTATAAGTTTGCCCAAATTTTGACTTACAACCATTCAATCAGCAACCATTCAAAGTGACAGCGACTTTTGACTGTTTTTCACACGTATGACTGTTGCAGCATCCCCGCGGTCACGTCATCAGAATTCAGACACTTGGCAACTGGCCTGTGTTTATGATGGTTGCAGTACCCTTGGGTCATTTGATTGCCTTTTACGACCTTCTGACAAGCAATGTCAATGGGGAAGCTAGATTCACTTAACAACCATGTTACTAACTTAACAAATGCAACGATCCACTTAATAACTGCAGCAAGCAAGGTCATAAACTGGGAGAAAACTCACTTATCAAACGTCTTGCTTCGCAATGGAAATTTTGGGCTGCTTTGTGGACTTAAGTCGAGGACTACTTGTCCTGAAAATTCAGATGTCTCTTGCACATCTTATAAAATCTCTCCCCATCAAGAAGAGGGAGATTTATCTATAATCGAGCAGAATATAGACTGTTGCATTTTGCTGTTCTAAACCCCGTTCTTTTCTTCAGCTAATGGGCTTGGTTTGAACTGGTAGAAACCACACCTTCCTTTCTCACTTCTTTCTTGCAAGCACTTTTTGACATTCAGGCAGGGAATGTGCAATCTTCTTTTCAGGGCATTCATACTACTCACACCCCAACTTCTCATATCCATTGATTTTTTTTTTTTTCTACGCCAAGGAGTAGCGCTTTGATGTTCAATCCAGATGGCTCTTCCTCTTTGTTTCTGGGAGATTCTCTTCTCCTTCAGCAACTGAACTCCATATCACCAAAGTGAGCAAAATTGAAGCCTGCAGCTGAGGCCAGCAAACAAGGAGGGTCAGCTGGATTTCTTACTAGCAAAATCTAAAGTTGCAAATGGATTGCTGTCACTTTCTTTTTGCTCCAAGATAAAAGACAAAGCTCCCCCCTGCAGAGATCTCTTTCCTAGCACAATCAATCATACACCGGCTTCTTAATTTGAATGATCAGCCAAGCTATGGTTGTTTTTCTGCAGAGACAACTTTGCAGGAAAAAAAAAGAGTGAGAGAAGGATTTCAACCGGTTGAAGTTAAGCCGTAGGTTTCAAAAACTTAGAGGGGATGGGATTGGGTGCACTTACTTATGTCAAAGTGGGTTGTGATTTATTTATTTTTTTAAATGATGGGTTCAAACTGATGTCAACTGAACAGATTTTAAAAGGTTTACTTAACTTTTGTGCTAAAGGAAGAAAAATCCAGTCCAGTTCCAAGCTAGGAGAAAAATAAATAAACGGAGGCTGGCTAAAAGGAAAGAAGGTCTCTGTTTATTTGGTTTCCAGAAATTTCAGTGACAGCAGCATGTTTTTGGGGTGGCTGATCAAATGGCCCAGTGAGTGGATGGTTCTTTAGCGGGTGATTGAGATGCTCCAGGCAGTTGTGCAATGTAGTGAGCCTTGTGTCCTTTACTATTCCAATGGTGGTGGATTCATCCTATTATGTCTTAAAGGTTCTGTCCTGTCCTTAGAATTTGGGTGAGGGAATGTAGATTTTAATCCCATCAACTCCAACCTTCTGTCTGTGCATTTTATTTATGAATAGATTGGCCTAGTCTTCCTGAATGGATACAAAATCTGCATTCCTAAAGGCCAGCCTTTTCAAGTTTCTTTGTTTGAAGTTTTTGTCCTATGGAAGGAAAACTGGATCTGCTTTCTGCCTTTGCTAAGATTTTTTGTCTATTTCTCCTTTGGGAAAATATAATACTCTGCCTCTTTTTAATATTAAGAATAAAGAATCTTTTAATCTGAGGGAGGGACTTCCAACAGGTTTGCAAAATGCACATAGATGGACATTCACACAGCTAGTCCTCAATTTAGAACCATTCACTTAGAGATTATTTAAAGTTACAATGATACTGAAAAAAGTGACCAGTGACCATTTTTCACATTTAAACAACCGTTGCAGCATCCCTGCGGCCATGTCATCAAAATTCGGACACTTGGCAACTGGCGTGTTTATCACAGTTGCAGTGTCCCAGGCAGTGGTGGGATTCAAATTTTTTTACTACCAGTTCTGCGGGCATGGCTTGATGTGCAGGGTGTGGTTTGGTGTGCATGGCTTGGTGGGCATGGCAGAGGAAGGATACTACAAAATCTTCATTCCCTGCCCACTCCTGCGGGAAGGTTACTGTAAAATCCCCATTCCCTCCCCACCCCACTAACCTGCTTTCCAGCTCTGTTCTCCTGTGCAGGGCAACAAAAGAAGACCCAGCTGTCTCACTTTGCAACAGAAATTTTGGGCTCAATTGTCATAAGCCAACGACTACCTGGACATAATAACTGTACCCTATTCACATCTTTTTTTCTCTTCTTTAAAAAATATCCCTCTTATTGGCAAAACAAACAAAATTATACAAATAATTTATGAGCAAACCTCCAAAAGAACATATGACATTTTACAGGTGAATTGTGGGAAAAACGTATTAAGGTTAGATTTTAACATCTTTTGATTTACTTTTCTCCCATGCCGCATTGTGACATGATAATAAAACAAGGCTTTTATTCGAGGGGAGGCTAGACTGCCATATGCCATGGATGCTTTACTTAGATCCTGGACTCAGTATCTTAAATGGTTCCTTCCAACTGTGATTCTATGGAGACATTTATGTTTAAAAATCAGGCATCAATAAAATGTTTATATAGTAGAGACGTGTAGGTTCAAAAAAGATGTGTATTTAAATGAATATGCTGGAGAAGTTGCAAGTCAACTCCTCTGTCTATTGAAGAAAGATTCTTTTATTCATCAATCAGACATCCTTTTTTATAGCTGTCCAACACACCTAGTGACTCCAGGTGACTCAGACCATTAAAATTCCGCAATATAAAAAGTTACGAGTGTCAAACTGATCAAACTACCAAGCTACTTTAGCTTACCAACTCTAACAAATGGAATGGGTTTATATGGATCTATAGACACAGAAGAATTATATGTTGTATTTTGTAATTATGATTTATGATTCTGGAAGTGTGTATTTCTGTGTGTGAAGGCAGCGATCCCCAACCTTTCTGGCTTTGCAGACTGGGGGAGATGGGATGGTTTTGCACAAGCAGTGGGCACATGTGTTTGCATGTGCAGCTCCATATGCACAACTGTCAGGCAGAAGTGCCCTTTGCTTGCACAGTCATAAAAGGGTCATTGTTCTCCACCTCTGCATTAAATGAATTCGGTTCTACCTTCAGGAATATAATGGAAGGACGACCTTAAATGAATGTGTTCTTGTATAAATAGTGTAAGAACTCATCTTTTAATTGCCTAAGCCACTCAAGATTTCTCTGAAAGAATTGTTTAATTCATTGTATGATGTATGCACCTTCGGCTGATAAATTGCCCAAGAAATGGATGATGAATCATTTTATTAATGACCTAAAAATTCTTCAACTGGACAGTTCCTAGGCTACAACTGCTTACATCAGGAGGAAGTGAAATTACCTTCCTTGCAGCTGGGATGGTTTTTTTCTTTTCTTTTTATCCTTGGCTGAAGATAGAACTGCCATTTGCATTAATCAACTTCATACCATTCTCCTTGGTAGACCTTCCAAGGGGCTTGGGGTTAGCTGCCAGCCTGGATGCATTTCCAGTTTAATCTCTGGGGCTTTATGTTTGCTCAGCAGGCTGCTGTGTCCAATTAGTTTTCAATCCACTCAATTTTCTTTTGGTGACAAACCAGAGGGTCATATTGAAGTGCGTAGGATAATCCTTCATATGCCCTATGTCATGGTTCTGAGCAATCATCATAATCTTTTAATGACCCCATAATCCCTTGTGGGGTGGAGTCTGGGCAACTGAATGGAGCTGAGTGTTTACTGGCCAGATGCCCTTCCTCTTGCCAATATGGAGTTTTGTTTAGCAGATATATTCTCATTGTGCTCAGAGAGAGAAATATCTATCTCTACCTAGGATTGAACTCACAGCCTCCTGATTGTGAGGTGAGAGCTTCACTTTTAGGCCACTGCACCATTATGGTTCCAAGTAATGCTCTCGACCAATTCAAGACTGAGGCCTTGGCTTCCTGAAAAATCCTGCTTGTTGGGTACATCATATGGTCAAAGGTGAAACCTGCAGTTAATTCCTGCAGTTTTGGTATAATTAAAGGATAGATTCTGGCCACCCCTCTCATGTCACAGGTCACATTAACCAACCAAGCAGGTGATGAACTTCTCAGCACTCCTTCCTAGGATTGCTAGGGCATGTTGAACTGACCTTGGTTCTCAGGAGCCTTATCACTGTTGTCTGGCACATTAGAGGAAAACTATCTACATTCCATAAGTTGTCCCCACACCATAAGTATGGCAACTGAGAAACGAAGCAAGAAAAATATGGCTTCAGCTAGAGTCATTTTGAGAGTTTCCATCCTGTATACAGGTAGTGCTCGACTTACAACAATTCACATAATGACCGTTTGAAGTTGACCGTCCTTAAAAAGCTTCCAGTGTTGGAGTATTCACAACTTCTGGAAGCAGGTCATTCGATTGATTAATTGTTCTATCTCTCAGGAAATTTCTCCTTAGTTCTAGGTTGCTTCTCTCCTTGATTAGTTTCCACCTATTGCTTCTTGTCCTGCCTTCAGGTGCTTTGCAGATTATCTTGGTTCATTCTTGTTTGTGGTAAATTGATATTGGAACACTGCTATCATGTCACCCCAGTCCTTTTTTTCATTAAACTAGACACACCTAATTCCTAAAACTGTTCTCTCAAACTGTTCTCACAAATTAAAAGAGAGAGAGAGAGAGGGAGAGGGAGAGAGGGGGAGGGGGGAAGGGAGGGAGGGATAGAAAGAAAGAAAAGAAAGGAAGAAAGAAAAGAAAAGAAAGAGAAAGATGGGGGATTGTTAGGTCCTATTATACTGTCATGGCTGCCATTTGGGGTTTTTTTCATCCCTCTCTCAGAAAAGCCCATGTCACACTGCACCAACGGATGCAAAGAGGATGTAAAACAGAGAGAAACACTTGCCATCCGTTGGTTAACGCGATGCATCTGTTCTGTACTCACTGCATACGTTTTTCATACTCTCTATCCGTCCAGCATCCGTCTACTGTGATTTCATCCACTCAAAAAGTTTTGAGCTGCACAAAACTTTTTGAGCGGATGAAGTATCCAACGCGTCTGTTATACATCCACTACGCATATGGGGAACATCCGTTATATGTCTGTCGTCATCTGTTACGCCTCCGCTATATCCGCTAGGCATCGCTGCTCATCCACGCAACTCAAATCCGCTCCAGCGGAAAACGGACACAGGGAGGAAGCAAAACGGACGCGGAACGTCCACGCAGCGTTAGTAGCACGGACGGAGAAAGGATGAAAGCAGATGCAGCTCAGATATAAAGCATTAAAACGGAAAAAACGTTCATATAGGGGACGTATCTCGGATATTTAGGATGTCTGGAGGATGTCTAGAGGATGCAGAAGGACACCTAGCGGAAAACCAATATTTCCTATAAAAAGAGGGAGAAATCACCTGGATCTCACTTTCAGTCCAACAGACGTGGGGTGCAGATCTCTTCAGCCTTGCTCTTGCTCTTCAACAGCATCCATTTTTCTCCACCATGGATCATTGCACGCTCCTTTTGGTCGGAGCCATCATTCAACACCAGAACCAAGCCCTCTTCAGGCTCTTTCACCTTTTCTACGGGAAGAAAAGGAGGCGGCCAAGAAGTGTCTGGGTCCGACGATGGATCAGGAGAAGAGCAGAGTTTGGACTCTGTGACAAGCTGATGGTGGAGCTGAGGAACGAAGACACTCATGCATTCCATCACTTCACGAGGATGCCACCAGCCATGTTTGATGAAGTTGTGGAGCGTCTGAAACCCAGGTTGACCAAGGCAAACACCAACTTCCGTCCCAGCCTGGACCCTGGACTGAAGGTGGCACTGACTCTGTGCCACCTGGCCTCCGGGACCACGTACAGAAACATGCAGTATGCCTGGAGGGTGCCACACAACACCATCAGCATTGTGGTCAGAGAAGTGGTGCAGGCCATCATCGAAGAATACCTGGAGGAGCTCCTCCAGTGTCCCTCCACTGAACAAGGCTGGAGGAAACTTGCAGAGCAGTGGTATCAGAGGTGGAACTTCCCCCACACCGTTGGAGCCATAAATGGGAAGCACGTGGCCTGCAAAGCTCCAGCCAAGTCGGGGTCCACTTATTTCAACTACAAGGGCTTCTTCAGCATCATCCTCTTCGCCATGGTTGATGCTGACTACAAGTTCATGTACATCGATGCTTCAGGCAACAGGTCAGCTTCAGATAGCCAGGTATACAATGCCAGTGACCTCAAGGAGGGGCTGGAATGCAACCTCATCATGGGTTTCCCAGATCCAGACCCCCTGCCCAACGACACACAAGATGTGCCCTACTTCATCGTGGGGGATGATGCCTTCTCCCTCAGAACCTACCTCATGAAGCCCTACACTTCCAGATGCCTCACCCGTGAAGAGAGGATCTTCAACTACAGGCTGTCCAGGGCAAGGCGGGTGGTGGAGAACGCCTTTGGCATCCTGGCCAACAGGTTCCAGGTACTTCTCACCATCATGCAGCATCACCCATGGACTGTGAGGAGCATCGTGGAAGCTTGCTGCATCCTGCAAAATCTCATGAGCACCTGCTACCCAGTCTTGCAGAACAGGCTTGTGGACCGTCAACAAGGCAATGGGGACATGGAGCCTGGTGAATGGAGGCAAGGGCGAAACCTGATAGACACTGTGGATGTACAAGGCCCCAACAGAGCTTCATGTGAAGGGAAGAAGCAGTGCAACCTCCTGAAACACTGGTGCAACTCCCAGCTGGAGCAGTGGAGTGGCAAGACAGGACGGTAGATGCTGAATGGATGCTTCCTTCAGCCTGTCTCATCACACTGATGAGATTGTGCCATGTATGTTGAGTGGCCTTACAATGAATAGGGCATTAATAAAGAGTTGTGTTTATGTTGAAATGTGTGGATCAATGATTAAATTGTTATTGATAATAAAGGGGCATCGGTGTGGCACCTCGGAGGGTGGACCATACAGTCCCACTATGCTTGCACTGGAGGCTTATCTATCCCACAGCTATTACCCATCCCACAGGTATCCCTGCCCATCCCATAAGTATGCAAAGGCTTAACCATTTTCTAAAACTTTCCACCAAGACTTTATAAAGTAAAAGAAATGACCCAAGTGTGTGAAGCAAAGATAACCTTTATTAATAACAGTTAAGTAAAGTGTAGGACTTTATTTAAAAAGCAAAAGGAACCAAGAAAAGTCTCCCAAGCAATGCTAAAGTCAACAGGTAACAACTCAGTCTCTGGCAATGTTCTCAGTCACTCTGAGGCATGTCCATGGTCTCAGGTGTAAAGGGTCCAGGGGCTGTGGAGCTGGCAGTGGCTGGAGTGCTGGTCTGAGGCGCCATTGGGTGCCTGGCCCTGAGAGGACAACAGGAGATGGCGTGTTCAGGAAGCTCTCAGAAAGCTGGCTCAGTCCTGTGCGGTTGAGAGGCCCTTCATCCAGGACCTGGGATGTCAGGCACAGGACCGATGACAGATGTTCTGAGGACGGACTTGGCTGTGGGGTGGAGGAAGGAGGAGTGTAGTAGGGATGTCTGGTGTGCAGCTGGGTGTGGTGAGATGTCTGTGGCGTGCGAGGAAACATCTGTGGCATCTGTGGCATCGGTGGCATCGGTGGCATCGGTGGCATCTGTGGCATCTGGCATTGGTGGCATCAGTGGCTTCTGTGGCATCGGTGGCATCTATGGCGTCGGTGGCATCTATGGCATCGGTGACATCGGTGGCATCTGTGGCGTTGGTGGCATCTGTGGCGTCTGTGGCATCGGTGGTATCGGTGGCATCAGTGGCACCTCTGGAATGCGAGGAACCTGTGCCTGGACTGGGAAGGGCTGCCTGTGTTGCTGGAACTCCTGGTAGCCGTAACCTTGGTAGGAGAGGGGCTGTTGAAAGCCTTGGAAGGGCTGTGACATCGCCTGGGGTGGAGGAGCAGACCTGGAGTGGGTGGGAGCAGGTTCAGCGGGGCCTGGAGTGTGGTACAGCAGTGCTGTGATCTTTTGCTTCATCACCTGGTACTGGGCCTCAGGCAGGTCCATGAGGGTCTGGGTCACGTAGGTGAGGAAGGGCTTGCGGTTTCAGGAAGGAATCTCGAAGTGTACCAGCTGAGAGAGGAGATCTGCGCTGCTCTTGATGGTGTCCCTGATCTCCCGCAGGACAGTGTGGCTCTGTCCCTCCGGTCTGCCTCTCTGCCTGCGTTCTGTGGAGGTGGAGCTGAGGGTGGATGTGGGTTGGTCCCTGGTGGTCGCTGTTCCTTCTTGCTCCATGTGTGTGAGAGAATCCTCCACATCCTCCGGCACAGGGTGTGCAGCTGTCGGGGGGGGGGGTCTCTGTTGCGGGGCGCTTTGTGGACACCTGCCCAGACACATCGCTGTCTCCTGGCCAGAAGAGGACTGGCTGTCTGTGGGCTGCCTGAGAGTGAGGGTAGACAGAGGGGCTGCTCCTCGGTGGCGGACCTCACCCTCCAGGAAGCTGCACTTTGCCATGACATAGGTCTCCTGGTCGGTGAGCTTGACCATGGCCTGGCCAGACTTCTTCAGGTGCAGCTTCCCGTACCAGGTGTGCATGTGCTTCCACCACCCGAGGAGGACATCTGAAGTGTAGCCCAGGCTCTCCGCCTTCTGTCTCCAAGCCGCCTGTTTTTGTTTGATGTCTCGATAGAGCCTGTGGCCCTTCTTCCACATATATTCGTTCTCCCTCAGCCACTCCAGCATTTCCTCCTCATGCTCCTCTGCGATGGAGTACTGCTTCCTCTCTCCCTTCTCCTTCTCCTTGGCTTGCCTCTTCCTCCCTCTGGCAAGGCCTTCAGCAGCAGGGCTTTCAGGGCTTTGGGGCTGGTCCACCACAGCAGCAGCAGGAGAAGCAGCAGCAGCACCAGCAGCAGGACCACCAGCAGCAGCAGCAGGAGCAGCACCAGTAGCAGAAGAAGCAGCAGCAGCACCAGCAGCAGAAGAAGCAGCAGCAGCACCAGCAGAGTCAGCGCCAGGGGGTGGGATGGTGGATCTATCCCTCTTGCCAAGGCTGGCAGAAGACGGCACAGACTTCCTCTTCTTCCCCATGGTGTTCTCTCAAGATGTGTCTGGCAGCAGGTCTTTCCTCTGAATGGTGACCTGCTTGCGAGCTGCCTCCTTTTATATCCGCATGGCTGACGCAATGCATCCTCCCCGCATGCGCAGTGATCCACTACGCATCCGCTCTGCATCCACTACGCATCCACTTCATCCGCTACGCATCCACTTCATCTGCTACACATCCGCTTTGCTGTGCTCCCCCGGAAGCCCTGCGGACATGCCATCCGCTTCCATCCGCTAGGCTTCCGTTGAGCATTCGCTTAACATCCTCGCTACGTCCTCTCCCCGTCCGTTTCTTTCCGTTCCTTTCCGTTCTGTTTATGCAAATTTTTGCCCCTTTTGAGAGCGGATAACAACGGATGGAAAATTTGCTCGTCCGCTGTGTCCTTTTTACATACGTTTTGCATCCATCGGGCGATGTGACCTGGCCTTAAGTAACTGCATTTTCCCATTGCTCTGAAACTTAGCTAAATCAGCGAAGGAAGATAATGCTCTACCCATGAGGCTTTTGAGGCTTATTTGAAATGCCTCTTTGAGACACTTGAGTGTATTTTTGTTTCTTTCCCAGAGTCTTTTCATTTACCTGCAAATCTACAGGAGAGCCCACAAGCGCAGAGGCTTGAGTTCGACCAGCATGGATTATACTCAGAATTAAACTACTGTACTCACCTTCTCTTCTAGCCTTTTCATTTTCTTGAGTCTTTATGATTGAAAATCAATTTATTTCAGTCTACCTGAGGCCACGGGGGTCTCTTGGAATTCGGGAAATATGTCTGCCTGCACCAATGGCAAATGATGGCCCTCTTTTGTGTCTGTAGGTGATTTAAATCTTGCAATTAATGTAGTCCCGGATTTACAGCAATTCATTTAGTGACTGTTTGAAGTTACAATCGCACTGAAAAAAGTGACTTAACAAATTCCACAGTTTGATTACTTTTTTTTTTTACTTACGAACACATTGATGACCACTAAATCAGATGGATTTAAAAGACCTGTAAATTTATGAAAGTTAGGTCTGGAAAGAAATATCTTTTTGAATTCTTAAGTTTACTATAAGCTTTGGAAGCCAGAGTGAGATGCAATGCTCCCACGCTGCCACAATTGAGCCTGGGAAAGTGGGAGGGGGGAATTCATTGGAGTATAACTAATTAGACATAATAATATTCTTTTTCTGATTCAAGGTCAGGTCGTGTTCCGCATAAGTTGGGATGGATGGTGATTGGTTATGTGATGCAGTGATGGGTGCAGGGGATGGATTTGTAGTTTTTATTTATTGTAAGGAAGCCTGGAACTTTCAGATTCAGGATTCCACATTTGTGCCAATTACTACCCAAATAAAAAGAAATCTTGGAGAAGATGTCTGTCTCGGAGTTATTGGGTGGAATGGAGGTTTGCTGGAATGCTGACAGTTACCTCAGAATTGGGAATAACATGCCTGTCCATATGGTTGTAAGTCCTTGACTTCCAACCATTTGTTTAGTGACTGTTAGGGGCATTAAAAAAAGGGACTTATGACTGTTTTTCACACTTATGACAGTTGCATCATCCCCATGATCATGTGATCAAATCCAGATGCTTGGCAGCTCATACAGGTGGTCCTCGACTTATGACCACAACTGAGCCCAAAATTTTTGTGGCTAAAATGACACCTTGGTTAAGTGAGTTTTGCCCTCTTTTACGCCTTTTTTTTGCCACACTTGTGAAGTGAATCGTTGTATTTGTTAAGTTAGTGACACCGTTGTTAACTGAATCTGGCTGCCCCTTTGACTTTGTATACCAGAAGGTCACAAAAGCCCCGGGATGCTACGATCGTCATAAATATGAGCCAGTTGCCAAGCATCTGAATTTGGATCACGTGACCCTGGGGGTTGTGACAGAGGGAAAGAATCAAGATCACGTGTAATGTTAATACCACTTTATAATGCCTTAGAAAGGCCACACCTGCATCCAGTTTTGGTCACCATATCCTAAAAAGTTGTAGAGCCTCTGGAAAGAGTGTAGAGAGGAGCCACAAAGATGATTAGGGGGCTGGAGGCTAAAACATATGAAGAACGGTTGAAGGAGTTGGGCATGGCTAGTCTAGTGAAAAGAAGTACTAGCAGTATTCCAATCAAATAGAATGGACTGGACTGGACTGGACTGGACTGGACTGGACTGGACTGGACTGGACTGGACTAGACTAGACTAGACTAGACTAGACTAGACTAGACTAGACTAGA
>BLBF01000036.1:22820372-22832879 GCA_015471245.1 Laticauda colubrina | reverse complement strand
ACTAGACTAGACTAGACTAGACTAGACTAGACTAGACTAGACTAGACCAGGAATTCTTTATTGGCCAAGTGTGATCAGACACACAAAGAATTTGTCTTGGTGCAAATGCTGTCAGTGTATATAAAAGAAAAGAAACATTCATGAAGAGTCAAGAATCATAAGGTACAAACTTCACGATAGTCATAAGGTATAATAAGCAATCAAATCATACTAGGAAACAGTCAATATAAATCGTAAGGATACAAGCGACAAAGTTACAGTCATAGTCACAAGTGGGAGGGGATGGTGATAAGGGGTGATGAGAAGATTAACAGTAATAGTAGTGCAGACTTCGTAATAGTTGAGCAGTGTTGAGGGAATTATTTGTTTAGCAGAATGATGGCATTCGGGAAAAAAACTGTCCTCGTGTCTAGTTGTTCTGGTGTGCAGTGCTCGATAGCATCATTTTGAGGGTAGGATTTGAAACAGTTTATGTCTGGGATGTGAGGGGTCTGTCAATATTTTCACAGCCCTCTTTTTGACTTGTGCAGTATACAGGTCCTCAGTGGAAGGCAGGTTGATAGTAATTGTTTTTTTCTGCAGTCCTCATTATCCTCTGAAGTCTGTGTCTGTCCTGTTGGGTTGCAGAACCAAACCAGACAGTTATAGAGATGCAGATGATAGACTCAATAATTCCTCTGTATCAGCAGTTCCTTGGGCAGTTTGAGCTTTCTGAGTTGGTGCTGAAAGAACATTCTTTACTGTGCTTTTTTGATGACGTTTTTGAAGTTAGTTGTTCATTTTAGAAATTTGAAGGTCACTACTTGTTGATACTGTGCTGTCTAGTGTTGTAAGAGGTGGTAGCATGGGAGGGTATGGGAATATTTGAGGGGCTCCCACAAAGAAGAGTGGGGGTCAACCTCTATTCTCCAAAGCACCTGAAGGCAGGACAAGAAGCAATGGATGGAAAGTAATCCAGGAGAGAAGCAACATCGAATTAAGGAGAACTTTCCTAACAGCAAGAACAATTAATCAGTGGAATAGCTTGCCTTCAGAAGTTGTGGTTGCTCCATCACTGGCAGTTTTAAAGAAAAGATTGGACAACCTTTTGTCTGAAATGATATAGGATTTCCTGCCTGAGCAGGGGGTTGGACTAGAAGACCTCCAAGGTCCCTTTCAACTCTGTTATTCTGTTCTAATGACAAAGCACTGGCATATTATGTACTTGAGTAGTGAGAATGACATCTCTCTGTTGGCCAATATGCTGCTAAATTGCTTTTGTGTACCTTTTCCAAACCTCCCAGCAGTTTGATTGACAGGCTAGAGATGAAAACTTCTGCCCCTTTCTAGCCTGACAAGTGAATTCTCATCATTCTTAAGTCTGTTTTAGACATTTATTTACTTGTGAATTGATGTAGTAATTACAGATATATACGCCTGCCCCTTCAGTCATCAAGAGTTTAGCTCCAAGTGGCTGATGAACAAGAAAATTACTCTCTCCCATCCATCCAATTTACAGTGCAGCCCATGTCAATGACCAACTCTGGGTGTAAAATAGGATTAAAATAGAATAAAAACAATGATAAAAATTTAAAATTCAGGCAGCAGAGAAACGTCTGCATGATAATATTGGAAAATAAATCATTATATACGATAAGAACTATAGTGACTATTAGCTCAAATCAATAAAAATACCTAGCAGCATCCTCATTGTGCGATCCCTCTACGTTAAAGGCTTGCTGAAAAAGTCACATTTAAAGAAATGTTCTGAATATTCTGTGAAACAAGATAACTAGAGGAAAAGACACTAATCAAGGAGAGAAGCAACCCAGAACTAAGGAGAAATTTCCTGACAGTGAGAACAATTAGTCAGTGGAACAACTTGCCTCCAGAAGTTGTGAATGCTCCAACACTGGAAGTTTTTAACAAGAGATTGGACAACCATTTGTCTGAAATGGTATAGGGTTTCATGCCTGAGCAGGGGGTTGGACTAGAAGACCTCCAAGGTCCCTTCCAACTCTGTTATTCTGTACAGGTATGGGTCCTCAGGGTACAACCACAATTGAGCCCAAAATGTATGTTGCTAAGTGAAACATTTGTTAACTGAGTTTACCCCATTTTATGACTTTTGCCATAATTGTTAAGTGAATCATTGCATTCATTAAGTTAGCAACATGTTTAAGGGCATCTAGATTCCCCATTGACTTTGCTGGTCCAAAGGTCACAAAAACTGTTCATAGGATCCCAAGGTACTACAGCTGCCCAAAATATCAACTCCTTGCCAAGCGCCTGAATTTTGATTAGCTCACCACTGGGGAATGCTGCAACAGTCGTAAATGTGAAAAATGGTCCTAAGTCACTTTTTTCAGTGTCCTTGTAACTTTCAATGGTCACTAAGTGAACTGTTATCAGTCAAGGATGACCTGTATTTTATAGGAGGGCCATTCTTGCAGGAACGGTTTGCTTACCAGGCTCTTCCATGCTGCATTTTGCCACTGGGTGGGGACTCTGAGAAAGCTGGCATCTCTTTACAGATTACAGAATAACAGAGTTGGAAGCGACCTGGTAGGTCCATGAGAATCTATGGCACACATGCCAGAAGTGGCACCCAGAGCAGAGGTGGTATTCAGCAGGTTCTGACCAGTTCTGGAGAACCAGGAGCGGAAATTTTGAGTAGTTTAGAAAACTGGCAAATCCCACCTCTGACTGGAGATTTTACAGTATCCTTCCCCTGCCACGTCCACCAAGCCACGCCCACAGAACCCGTAGTCAAAAAAATTGAATCCCACCACTGACGCAGAGCCATCTCTGCCAGCATGTGAGTCGTTGCCCCAGATCAGGTGCACCGTGCATGCACGCACACCTCCCGCCAGCCAGCTGATTGTCGGGTATCGGCCACGCACGTGCGGGGGTGGGGCATGCACGGGAGATGTGCGTGCATGCGCAGAGTTGCAGGGGGTCACGGGGGCCGTGCGTTCATGCGCAGGGGGTGGGGGGAGTATTGGGCATGCGTGTGCATGCACAGGGGCACAGGGTCGCATACACACATTGCATTGTGGGTGCAGGCACACGTGTGCTCACATGCATGCCCACGCACACACTTTTGGCATGTGACGATAAAATGGTTTGCCATCACTGTTGTAGATCATCTAGTCCAACCCCCTGCTCAAGCAGAAGACCCTACACCATTTCTGACAAATAGCAGTTCCGTCTGTTCTTGAAAGTCTTTG
Source organism: Laticauda colubrina (assembly GCA_015471245.1). NCBI lineage: Eukaryota > Metazoa > Chordata > Lepidosauria > Squamata > Elapidae > Laticauda > Laticauda colubrina. Next base: position 22,829,670 of record BLBF01000036.1, on the reverse strand, counting down.
AGGGAAGTGGCCCTGCAAACAACCAAGCCGCAAGCCAGATATGCACTTCATAACCAGCACATTGAATAGTATCTTAAATCAGGCCAACAGGCAATGTGGCTCCCCCATCAATGGTGTTATATGGCATTAGGGAATTACAGGTAGTCACTGACTTATGACTGGTCACTTAACATTCAAAATTATGAGGAAATCCCTCCAAAAAGGTACTTACAATGTAAGAGCCGTGGTGGTGCTGTGGTTAGAGTGCAGTCCTGAAGGCTACTTCTGCTGACCGCCGGCTGCTTGCAATTTGGCAGTTTGAATCTCACCAGGCTCCAGGTTGACTCAGCTTTCCATCTTTCTGAGGTGGGTAAAAAGAGGACCCAAATTGTTATGCGATCAAGCCCTGTTTTCACTCTGTAGCAAAGTTTTTCATGATTATAAACTGGAGCCGGTGAGACTGAAATGCCAAAGTACTTTTTCTTCCCCAGCGATAGCCCTGTGAAATGTGAAGGATAATTACCTCCTCATCCATGCATCCATTTGAGAGTCGCGCCGAGGGTCATACATGCCAAAATTTGCACACCATAAAACCCTTGAGCTTTTTTGAGGGTGCAGAGTGGGGACAGGCAGATTTAAAGAACTTTTATGCAGTGAGGTTGCCCTTGTAGACATTTCAAACTTTGGGGTCCCCTGAACAACAAAAGTGAGCAGTTTTTGCAGATAACAGATAATCTGAGTTGGAAAGGACCTTATAGGTCATCTAGTCCAAACCCCCGCAAGCGGGAGACCCAACACCATTTCTGACAAATGGCAGTCCAATCTCTTCTTGCAAGTCTCCAGTAATGACACTCCCACAACTTCCAAAGGCAACTTCTGTTCCATTGGTTGATTGTTCTCACTGCCAGAAAGTTTCTCCTTACTTCCAGGTTAAATCTCTCCTTGTTCAGTTTCCATCCATTATTCCTTCTCTGGCTTTCAGGTACCTTGGAAAATAGCTTGGCCCCTTCCTCTCTGTGGCAGCCCCTCAAATATTGGAAGACTGTTATCCTGTTTCCCCTGGTCCTTCTCTTCACTAGACCAGCCAAGCCCAGTTCCTGTAACATTCTTTGTATGTTTTAGTCTCCAGTCCCCTAATCATCCTGGTTGCTTTTCTCTGTACTTTTTCTAGAGTCTCAACATCTTTTTTATAATGTGGTGAAACAGATGTCACGTGCTGTCCTATTTCTCTTCTCTCTTCTCATTAAGACGTGAATCTTGTCTTTCTGGAACTGTTGGCAGTTGCTGTTTTGCACATCCACAATCGTGTGAGATGTGACAGTGCAATAGGAGTCTCCTTAGTATTATCCTTTTTTCAGAATTACAGGTTGCCCTCAACTTACAATCGCAACGGAGCCCAATCTTTCCATTGTGAAGTGAGTTTTGCACCCTTTTTACGACCTTTCTTGCCATGGCTGTTAAGTGAGTGGCTTGCAGATATTAAGTTAACAATACGGTTGTTAAGGGAATCAACAAGCCCGTTGTCCCCGAGCCTCCACACGCGCCCTGCACTTACCTGCATCCAAAATGGGGATGCAGGGGGAGTCCTGGGAGGGGAGGGGTGGGGTGGGGTAGGGGCAACCAGCTGTCAGTGTTCCTGAAAACCTCCACTCCCACAAATAATTTTGAGACAATCCTCTCCAAGGTTCCTTTTATTAGAGTAGTAAAGTGGCACATCTGGGAAATCCCGAATATGAAAGTTCTGGATTTCTTTGCAATAGGTCAAAAAACTACAAATCCACCTCCTACACCCATCATCGCATCACATGCCCCAATCACCATCCGTCCCAACTTGAGCCGTCCCCTCAACCAGATGCAGAAATAACATGACCTTGACTTAGAAGAAGAATGCTATTATGTCTAACCAGGTGAATTGGAATAGAGCATGGTAACAAGGTCAGCCAATGAATAGGCATAGCAACTAAATCAGCCAATGAAGACTGTTTGGAAACTGAAACTAGAAGTCTAGGAAACTGAAACTAGAGATAGCTCAGGTGTGGCTCTATATTAAGCTCTGCAGCTATGTTGAGCTCTGAGTCTGTCTATTGAAGATTGAAACTAACTTGCTTGCTTTCTTGCCTGCTGAACTAAAGTGGAATTGAGGTCTGTATCTCTGCTCCTGAGTTGCTACTGAAGTTGCTTGCAACATGTTTCTGTCTGAGTTTGCTCCATGTTGGAGAAATCTACAACTGGTTTGTAAAATCTACTTATTATGTTTATAAAGATGTTAAATGAAGCATCAGCCATCTGCATTTATTTTTCTGGCGCTGAATTAACGCTACAAAACTCAGGACACACATACACTCCAAGAAATTCCCCCTTCCCATTTTCCCAGGCTCAAGAATGTGGAAATGTCTGGTGCTAATATGGCTTCCAAAGCTGACGCCAGGAGTGGGATTTGGGGGTTCTCCGAACTGCACAGAATCTTAGCTAGAGGATCTCCCGAACCCCTGTGAACCCCCAGCAGCCCAACTCTGGTCATAAGTCATGTTTTTTAGCGCCATTGTAACTTTGGACAGTCACTTATCAAACTTGCAAGTTGAGGACTACCTGTATTTAAACACGGCCTTCCTTTGCCTTGGAGTTGAGAAAACATTTCTTTCCATCTTTGTCACTTGTCTCTTTTTCGTCTTGTTCTCTAACCAAAGAAGCACAACAGATTGAGCCTTTCTTCCTCCTTTCACAAATTGATTGGTTTGTTTCCCAAAAGCAGAAATGACTAAGGCCTGGCTGGGTGGGAAATAAATTTTACAATTCTGTCTGCCTCCCTTTTCTTTTGTATCCTACAGCAAATTCTATGAAACCTTCTGCCTGAAGAATCAGCCCCTCATCCGCTCTCATTTAGTGTGTTCTCTTTTGCAGTCTGATAAATGTTCCATCTTTTTCTGATTTATTTACATCAGAGCTTCCAGAATATTTAGAACCCCCCACCTCTTTTTTTTTTTTACCAATCTGTGCCAGCCTGTAAAAGCCTGATTTGAATCTCATGATGAAGAAGCTGTTTAGAAAAACGCTTGGTTTTTTCCCCATCTTTTCAGAAACAGCACAAAGTTTGGGAGACTCCAATTTCTCAGCCAGAAACAAAATGATGAAAGCTTGTAACATTTTTTTGAAAAGGGAGGTGTCAACTCATAAAATATTTCTATGGTCTGGAAGTTTGGCTCCAGACTCATGATTTAAATGGGGGTAACTGCCGGAATTCTGACAGGGGCATTAATTTAAGGAAAAGAAGGGAAATTAGATAAAAGGACTGAAATTTATAAAACATATGGATGATTGTCTATGGAGATTCTTAATCATTCAGATATCGTTGTTCCAAAGGTGCTTTTCCAAAAGGCAACTGGACTTCCTTGCTTTTTTCCCCTTGAAAACATCTGGGCCTCTCATTCAAGAAGTTTCTTCAGTTCTTCATTTCATGTGGATGAATGTTTTTCTTCATGTCCAATAATACTAGAACCCAATAAGATTTAACCTGGAAATAAGGAGACATTTTCTGACAGGGAGAACACTCAACCAATGGAACAGAAGTTGCCCTTGGAAGTTGTGGGAGCACCATCACTTGAGAACTTCAAGAAGAGATTGGACTGCCATTTGTCACAAATGGGGTAGGGGGTCATGCTTGGGCAGGGGGTTGGACTAGATGACCTACAAGATCCCTTCCAACTCTGATTATCTGTTATCAATGAGTAGTCAAATAGCAAGACATTCAAGATAGAATTCTGGAGGTTAAACCATATAATTGAGAGAAATGCATGTGTCTAGTCTAAAGAAGAGATAGACTAGAGGTGATAGGATAGAGGTCTTAAAATATTTGAGATGCTGTCAGTTCACCTATTCTCCAAAGCACTAGAAGGTGAAGAAATAACGGGTGGAAAATCATTAAAGAGAGATCCCACTTAGAACTAAAGAGAAATTTCCTGAGAGTGATAACAAATAGTCAGTGGAGCTGTATGCCTCCAGAAGTTGTGGGTGCTCTATCAGTGGAGGTTTTCAAGAAGAGATTGGACAATGATTTGTCTGAAATTGTATAGGGTTTCCTGCCTAAGCAGGGGGTTGGACTAGAAGACCTCCAAGGTCCCTTCCAATCCTATTTTTTATGCTGTGTTCTAGATAAAAGGGAAAACAGCTTCACAGTGAAATCAGTTTTTACATCTCGGGGCGAGCGAGCGCACACAGACACACACACACTCCCCTCACCGCGAGGCTGCTTCTATCGGCAGACGAAAGCTCCCTTGAAGGCAGGGTCCCCAGCCACTTCGGGGCGAGGCGGGGCTGCCTGTGTTCCCTCATCTTTAAGCAGTCTCTTTCGGGTGATGGAAGCTCACCAAATGCAGTCACCAGCCACTTTGATCGGCCAGTAGAAGTGGCCTGGGGGTGAGCTCACACACACACACACACACACACACACACACACACACACACTCCTCTCGCCGTAAGGCCACTTCTACTGGCTGATTGAAGTGGCTGGTGACTGCATTTGGGGAGCTTCCATCGTTTGAAAGAGACTGCCTAAAGGCGAGGGGACATGGGCAGCCACGCTTCGCCCCGAAGCAGCCGGGGACTCTGCCTTCAAGGGAGCCTTCGTCGGCCAATAGAAGTGGCCTCGGGGTGAGGTACGTGCGTATCGGCTGCTCTAAGTGGGGGAGGAAATTAAGTCATCCCCGAAAAGATGGCCTAGCTGTTTTTTCAGGGGTCAAAAAAAAAAAAAAAAAGAAAGGCATGGCCTTATTTTGTGAGAAACACGGTAGTAATGAAGTGCTGTATTGCACTTAAAAACAAAATGATTAAGAAACACATTGGATGATCAAATAGGCAAGTTTCCAGGCTAAACATAGGTAGATCTTGATATCTGACCATGATTGAGCCTAAAATTTCCTTTGCTAAGCAAGGCAGTTGTTAAATGAATTATGCCGCTTTTACCACTTTTTTGGCCATGGTTGTTAAGCAAATCACTGCAGTTGTTAAATGAACCATCTGGTCATAAAGTGAATCTGGCTTCCCCTATTGACTTTGCTTGTCAAAAGCTCTCTAGGAATGTTGCAAATGACAATCACAGAATCTTGGGATCATGCAACCATTGTAAATAGACACTGGTTGTCAAACACTCAAAATTTCATGATGTGACTATGGGAATGCTGCAATGGCCATACGTGCAAGAAGTGGTCATAAGTCACTTTCTTCATTGACATTGTAACTTTAAATGGTCATTGAAGGAATGGTTGTAAGTCAAGGACTACCTCTATATTTATTGGAAAAAAGTTATAAAATTGAGTTTAGTCATACAGTGACCCGCTTCATGACTGCCATGACTTATAATCTAAACTGTGGGCTCAACCACAGTTGCAAGTTGAGGAGTACCTGTATCATATTTTGTCAAAGTGCGCACAGTGTGACTAGGTGAGACAACCCAGGAGCAAATACATACACAGGTTTGTATTTACATATAGTGGTTTTATCCCTACAAAAGCAGATATACATACAAGTACTTTGATACAGGCCTCGTATAAATAGCAATACAGCACTTACAGCATGCACTGAGAGAGAGAGTGATAGCCCTCACAGGGCCTGTCTTATATTACAGCCTCTTAAAGTGGTAGCAGTCAAATAACCCTGCTGACTCATTGTTACCATTGCATCATCATTTTATTATTACAGTATTACAGCATTACAGCAACTGGTCAGCTATTAAATAATAATTACCCTAACATATTTTTAATTAGATTTCTTTAATTTCTGAGACTCCCCTTTTCATAGTAACATTCCTATCCTATTCCAATAGTGACCTGGAAGTAAGCAAGTTGTCCAAATCTCCCCACTACTCACATCCTTGATTTCTCACTCAATCCCTCATTGGTCAATTGTTACATGCATGTCAAGTGACCCAAAAGTGGTGACAAGAATAATGTATCCCTTGACATAATGTCTATGGAGATTCTCAATCATGCAGGTCATGATTATCCCAAAACTGATTTTCTAAAAGGCAACTGGACTTTCTTGGGTTTTTTTTTCCCTTAGAAAACATTTCACTTGTCATCCAGAAGCTTTTTTCAGAAGTGAAGAAGTTCTTTGGAAGCTTCTTGTATGAAAAGAGAAATGTTTTCCCCCACCAAAAAAGCCAAACAAAACCAAAACCAACCCCCCCAAAATAATTCCAGTTGCCTTTTGGAAAAGCAGTTTGAGATAACCGTGACCTGCATGATTGAGAAGCTCAATTGCCATTGTGTCAAGTGTCATTTTATTGTTCCTTGCCATTTTTCTAGAGGGTGCCCAAGAAACAACAAAAAAAGTTGTTACAAGACAAACACATTTGGGCTAACACAGAGACTAACACGGTGTGAAGAACAGGAAATAGAACAAAAGCTGTGTGATATTCTTTTTTTTGCCAGTGTCAGAAACCATTACCAAATTAAAAAAAAATTATTGTCTGATATGATTTTCATTTAAAAAAAGAGCATGGCCGCAAGAATCTTGGTGTCCTTAACACAGATGTTTTGTTTCTGTTTTAATACTGTAGGAAGTTGCTTTGTATAAATCAGGCTGTTAGGTCTGCCTGTGTAACTCAGAGGTCTCCAGACTTTGCAACTTTAAGACTTGTGGACTTCAACTCTCAGAATTCTGTGGCTGGAGAATTCTGGGAGTTGAAGTCCACAAATCTTAAAGTTGCCAAGTTTGGGGATCCCTGGTGTAACTCAAAAAACCCAAATCCTTCTTGACAGATTCAAGGGAGAGTGATCAGTACCATGGACAGTTACCGCGGGTCTCTTTATCTGAGCTAAGTGAAAAATTTTTTTTTGCTTCAACAGAGGACTAGAATCAAATGAGGACTTCAGCAAATAGCTGCATTGAAAAACCTGTTGATTTAATTCAGGGATCCACGCTTCAGAAATGGCCATGTCAGAACAGATTGTTCTAGAACTTGAGGACAGATCCATCAGTCCTGAAAAGCAATACCCCACCTCCTTTTCCAATGTCGATGGAGATTCTCAGTCATACAGGTCATGGTTGTACCAAAGGTGTTTTTTCAAGAGGCAACTGGATTTTCTGATAATTGTAAAATACCAGAATGTCCAACTGTCTCTTGAAAAAGCACCTTTGGGACTCCTTTTCCAATATGGGGTTTTATGTACATGAAAATGAAGCATGTGGCAAACGGAGCAGGAATTGTAGTACTGGTTTTCAGAAGGCTCTGAAATTGAAAAGAAAAATGATCAAGACAAAAGCTAGATGACAGTTATGATTGTTATAGATTCCATACCTTCTGTTGCTGCCTTCGTTCTTTGTATCTGACTAGTAGGAGCAATTTCAAGGTTCATAGACCCAACATGGTACCTCATCAGGCCAAAGAAGGTGATGCTGAAGTCTACTCCTGAAGGAAAAAACTTGGGATATGTCTTTGTGCTGGCATTAAAGGAGCAATATATTGGTGACAATGAGTGAAGTATGTTCTTTCAGATATTGGCGTATTAAGACATATCTACTTATAGCAAGAATAAATCCAGAGGTCTTCTGTAGGCAATCCTTGTGGATAAGGGTACAGTCTTTCCCCAAGGAACATTCAATAACAATACCCTTTTCTGCCCTTAATAGCAGCAGAAAGACTGTAACAACCCACACTGTTTCCACAAAGGGAATTGCAAATAGCAGAGCCACTATACTTCCAAAGCATCAAGGGAGTATTTAAGAAGATTAGACACAAAGAATCGGGACAACACACAAAGTTGCAGTTAAGCCAATTCATTGCTCATGGCTGAATATGAGGGTTCATGGGTATCCAATCAACTAACAGCACTAAAATGGCATGAAATAAGAGTGAACAGAATTCAAGAGGGGTTGAATTTAGACTTTGTGGGAACATAATGGCTCTAGGCTGATTACTTATTTGACTCCACCTGCAGGTTCTGCTCTTCTACATCCGTGCTATTTAATACAATCCATCTAGTCCAGGGTTGTCAAACTCAATTTCATTGAGGGCCGCATCGGTGTAGTGGGGGCCTGGGGTGGATGTGGCCACCCACATTCAGATTGATTTCACTCATGTTGGGGCCCGAGCACTCTGCCAGCCAAAACAGGCTCCCGAGCTCCATTTACCACTGCGATGGCCTCCTGCAACTCTCTGCCAGTGAAAACGGAGCTCAGGAGGGCTGCATGTGGCTCTCCTGAGCTCCATCTTCTCTGGCAGTGGCACTGCGGGGCAATACTTCACTGTTTCCAGGGCGGCCATGCCGGCCAGATCTAAGCACCCCATGGGCCAGATCTAGCCTCCTGGGCCTTGAGTTTGTCACTCCTGATCTATTCCAACATTCTGGTTCATACGAGAGTTATCCAGATCCTTATAGAAAGCAGAGAATATTGCACTTCTATATTGCTATTCCCTCCGGTAGAAATATTCTGAAGACATTAAATGACATATTAAGGGATTTTTTCAAAAAAACCAAGCCAATCTAATAGCCACCCCCACAGCTAATGAAAATTCCATAATTCATTTATTTAAAAAAAACGTCATCTTTCCTGAACCAAGTGCCAGTCATGTTCAGTTTTCCAGAAGTGACAGCAATGTCATTCCCTCAAGGCTGCTTTTTGGTAACCAGCAGCAAAGCTTATATTTCCCTTACTGACCAACTTTCTGCCAGGCTATTGCTTTTCCATTCGGAGGCACCCCAGGCAAAACATTAACTTTTGCTCCAATGCTTCCGGGTAGTGAGAATAGCAAATTAAGTCATACTATGTCTGCAGAAAGGATGGAAAACCTATGGCCCTAGAAGGGATTAGCTCAGACAGCAAGCATCATCCCTTCCATAATAGTTTGTTGCATGGAGAAAGGAGAGAAGAGAAGAGATGAAGAGATTAGAGATAGAAAGTGAACTTATATGATGGTGATGAATGGGGGGATGTCAGTAGAAGTGACCAGTGGTGGGATTCAGAATTTTTTAGTACCTGTTCTGTGCGTGTGGCTTGGTGGGCTTTGTTGGGCAGGCAGGGGAAGGATATTGTAAAATCTCCATTCCCTCCTCACTCCTGGGGGAAGGTTACTGCAAAATCCCATTTCCTCCCCAACCCACTAACCTGCTTTCCAGCTCTGTTCTTCTGTGCAGGGTAACAAAAGAAGACCCAGCCGATCATCTGGGACTTGGGAGGCAGAGAATAGATGGGGCCAGTCAGAGGTGGTATTTGCCGGTTCTCCGAACTACTCAAAATTTCCGCTTCCAGTTCTCTAAACTACTCAAAATTTACACTACCGGTTCTCCAAACTATTCAAAATTTCTGTTACCGGTTCTCCGAA
>BLBF01000036.1:22762864-22807278 GCA_015471245.1 Laticauda colubrina | reverse complement strand
TCTCTTCTCTTCTCTTCTCTTCTCTTCTCTTCTCTTCTCTTCTCTTCCCTTCCCTTCCCTTCCCTTCCCTTCCCTTCCCTTCCTTTCCCTTTCCAATATATAATTATCTAAGCTAAACTAAGTTAAACTAAGATAGATGTGTTTTTATTACAGGAAACAGGAGGCACTGAACAGCACAGATGCAACGACTCCAGAGAGACCTTTATCTCCACCCTTTACAGCCCCACCAAGCATGAAGGTAAGGATTTACAGATTGTACAGATTGTGAGGTGCGGTGGTATGTCTTCTTCTGGCTGTTTTATCTTCCACCTAATGGAGGTAGGGGTGGGGACTACATTTCTGTTGGAGCCATTTTCAAAAGAAAGGGAAATGTTCCCATCTTCTATCTGTATCTACACCTTCATCAAGTACTTACTTATTTAGCTCAAAGAGGATCTTTTGCTTCGTATGGCTCAGAAGTCCCAACCTCACATGGAAGATGATGGCAGGGCAATATGAGAAAAAGCTGGTGTAGAAGAAAGGCAAATAAATAATATTACATGGGCAAACTTACGGGCCCCATTGCAGTGCATGCTGCTGCATTCTGGATCCATTGAAGTTTTCAGGCAGTCTTCAAGGGCAGCTCTTTGTAAATTGCATTGCGTAATGCAAGGCATGACTGTCAGCAATTGCCTCCTGGTCCAGGAAAGGGTGCAATTGGGGGCACTAGACTAGGGATCTCCAAAATTAGCAACCTTGTGGGCCTCCTGGTGAGACCAAAGCCAACCTTGATTCCTCCTCCAATGACTTCACAAGTTGGAAGAGAGGGTCACCCAAATTCCAGATTTTCCAACAATGTGGACTATCTACCCAGAATGCCTTCTTGCTCATCCTAAGAAGCAGCGAGTCCTTGATGCAGAACTTTCAGTGGATTTTAATGAACAGACAAGCTGGTGGGGGAGCAGATGGCTTTGCTTTGGATCTAGACCAAGTTAGGCTTTTAACATAAGGGGCAGCTGAAGAAGAGTTGACAGCACCCAGCTTTTGTGTCCTGGGATAGCTGCCCTACTCTGTCTACTGGTAGGGCCAGACTGGCTGATACCAAGCACATTGCAATAATCCACCTCCTTTTTAATAGTTATTATTACTGAAAAATAACTGAGACAGGAAGTGTCTCTCCACCATCATCGTGGTTCCAATTTCCATTAACACTGGCCATCGTGCTCAGTAATCAGGGATGAAAAGTACATGCAGATCTCTGGAAAACAGTCAAAATTCATGGTTTAATCACCCTGCTCAGATGGGTTGCCTTAAGCTGTGTATCTTGGAGTAATAGAAGTCTACCATATAAACACAAACCTATTACTTTTCATTCTTAACAGTGACCAACCTGGTGTTTAGGTTTCTACTTCAATCAGGATAAAAATATTCAGCTTCTTTTGTCTCCTGGATCTGGGTGTCAGAAGTTATTCCCTGTAGATATGGCAGTTCCCTACATTCCTTTCATAATGGCAAACATCCTTGTTTCTAGAAAATGCTCTAATCTCTTTTTAAAACCATCCATGTGAGCAAACCTAGTGTATTATGGCAATGAATAATTGAGTCTGTTCTAAAATTTGAACCTTAAAAATAAAGTTGGTTATAAACATATAAACATATGCAGTTATTGTCTGTAATATAGAGTTCTGGCCCTAGAAACATTTTTTTTTCTATTTAGTTTCCTTCCTGATAATTTTCAGGAATCATCAAGGTATTTAAATAATTTAAAGGAGGAAAGTAGATTATATAGTGAATTTCAAGTTAAACTTTTCTCTTTCTCTGCCTCAAAGGAAAATGCTGGTAGTGAGAGACCTAGAATAAATATAGAATTCAAGAGTGTTGGTGTGCCTCCTGGTTGTTATTATTAATTTTCATTCTTTACACTTTTGTAAGAAATCAGATAGATAGATAGACAGACAGACAGACAGACAGACAGACAGACAGACAGACAGACAGACAGACAGATAGATAGATAGATAGATAGATAGATAGATAGATAGATAGATATAGATAGAATTAGATGTATGGATGGATAGATAGATAGATAGATAGATAGATAGATAGATAGATAGATAGATAGATAGATAGATAGATAGATAGTATTAGATGGATAGATAGATAAAATTAGATGGATGGATAGATAGACAGACAGACAGACAGAGACACATAGATAGTAGATGATAGATAAACAACAGACAGACAGTAAAAGATAGATAATAGACAGACAGATAGACAGACAGACAGTAAATGATAGATAGATAAATAGTAGAAATACTATTTACAATGGTATCTTAGTTCTCATAATTAATTGGTTCTGGGAGGTGTGATAAATGCCAAAAATGATGAATACCAATCAATTTTTCCCCATAAGAAATAATGTAGTGAGTCACAAGGCAGCAGACCCTGACAAATTCTAACTTGTGTGTTGAGTAGCAAACAAATGATGAGTACCAGGACAGAATTTTCACATCAAAATGCATTAAGTACCAAATTTGACGAGTTTGAAGGAAATAAATGTAAAAAAAAGTCTATTAACATATACCATGTTAATAAACATAGGATCGCAAACTTCGTTTAGACTGTTGAGGCCTTTCTTTTAAGCAGCAGGTATGGAATTAGAGTAGCAACTATACACAGAAACATACTGGGGGAGGGAAGGGAGAGAGAGGGAGAGGGAGAAGGAGAAGGAGAGGGAAGGAGGGAGGGAGAGAGAGAGAGAGAAAGAAAAGAAAGAAAAGAAAGAAAAGAAAGAAAAGAAAGAAAAGAAAGAAAGAAAAAAAGACCCTATTTTTGTATTAGGTATTATGTTCCATCATGTTGGTGTCTATGCTTAGCAACTAAATAGAGAGACCTTCAGTAGAATGGAGTGTCCCCAACCTGGTCCTTCAGATCTTATACACACAAACACACAAAAAGAGAGAATAGGGAGGGGGGGAGAGAGACAAAGAGAGAAAACTTACTTTTGTAGGATGCATTATGTTCCATCGTGTGGTGTCAACACTTAGAAACTAAACAGATAGATCTTTACTGAAGATCTATCACTACTGAATGGAGTGTTCCCAACCTGATTTTTCAGATCTTCTAATGGTGCACCCATTGTCACCCTAATCAAATTCATCTATTTTACTGCTGACTATCTCCCCCTTCTCTTCCTTTCCACCTTTCCTGGTTATCATGAACTTCTCAAGAGAGCTCGGTCTTCTTATCATTTGTCCAGAATAGGAATCTTTTGAGCTGGGTCCCTAGTATCTTGGGTGCAACAAAGCACATTCAGATAAGGAGTGGAGTTAGCAGAAATTACTTTAATGACAGGACTGCATTTTTGAGAGCATTTGAGCATAAAAACACTAGGCTCATCTACTTTTGAGGTAGTCAGACAACATAATCAGAGTTGGAAGGGACCTTGCAGATCATCTAGTCCAACCCCCTGCCCAAGCAGGAGACCCTACACCGTTTCTGACAGATGAGAGTCCTATCTCTTCTTGAAAGTCTCAAGTGATGATGCTCCCACAACTTCCGAGGGCAACTTCTGTTCCATTGGTTGATTGTTCTCACTGTCAGAAAGTTTCTCCTTATTTCTAGGTTGAATCTCTTTGTTCACTTTCCATCCATTATTCCTTGTCTGGCCTTTGGGTATTTTAGAAAATAGCTTGAGCCCTTCCTCCCTGTGGCAGCCCCTCAAATATTGGAAGACCGCGATCATGTCTCCCCTAGTCCTTCTCTTCATTAGACTAGCCAAGCCCAGTTCCTGCAACCGTTCATTGTATGTTTTAGCCTCCAGTCCCCTAATCATCCTGGTTGCTGTTCTTTGTACTTTTTCTAGAGTCTCAACATATTTTTTAATAATGTGGTGACCGAAACTGGATGCAGTACTCTAGGTATGGTCTTACTAAGGCTTTATAGAGTGGTATTAGTACTTCCTTGATCTCGATTGTATCCCTCTGTTAATACAATTTAGGATTGCATTGGCTTTTTTGGCTGCTGATGCACACTGCTGGCTCATATTTAGCTGGTTGTCCACTAAAACTCCAAGATCCCCCTCACAGTTACTGCTATTGAACCTGGTTTCACCCAGTCTATATGTGTACTTTTGGTTTTTCTTGCCGAAGTGTCCTTTCCTTTTGATTTTGTTTGAATGGTAGCCGATAATATTGTTTAGTGTGGGAGAGCCTCGAAAAAAGCAATTAAATGTATGCGGGTAGTCCTCAACTTATGACCACAATTGAACCCCAATTTTTTGTTGCTAAGTGAGACAGTGAAGTGTATTTCTTGCCACAATAGTTAAGTGAATTGCTGCAGCTGTGAAGTTAGTAACACAGTTGTTAAGTGAACTTGGCTTCATCATTGACTTTGCTTGTCAGAAGGTTGCAAAAGAGGATCACGTGATTCCGGGACACTGCAACAGTCATAAATATGAGCCGGTTGCCAAGTGCCTGAATTTTGATCATGTGATCCATCACAGGGATGCTGTAATGGACCAAGTCCCCTTTTTTCAGTGCCATTTTAACTTTGAAAGGTCACTAAATGAGCTGTTGTAACTCGGGTCCCAAATGTTCTTTTTCAAGAGGCAACTGGACTTTCATTGTTTTTCCTCGAAGATGTTTCACTTCTCATCCAAGAAGCTTCTGCAGCTCTGCTTGAGTGGTGGGGAATGGAAGGATTTATACTCCTTGCAGACAGCTGGTCATTTGGATCTTTTTACTGGGTCATTAAGGTCACCTGGAGGTTTATCTGTGTCCTCAGGGTCACCTGAGTGCTGCAAATAGGCGTGGAGCCTTCTTGGAACTGTTGAAAGGACTGTGTTCTAGATTGGAGATAGATGATGTTGTATCCTTCTCTTTCTGTTGAGATAGGCTATTCAGTTATCTCAATTATGTCAAGATGACCTCTTTGACCCCCTCCTTCAAACTAGCAGTCTTCTCTGTCCAAAATGTGGACCTTGCTATCTTTAAACAAGAAACCAGAAAGTCCAGTTGCCTCTCGAAAAAGCATCTTTGGGCCAACCATGACCTGGATGACTGAGAATCTCCATAAACATTGTAACTCCAGGACCACCTGTAATATTGAAAATAGATATACCAAGCCACACTCTTCAAAATACCTCTTCTCCTCCAGTGGTGGGATTCAAAATTCTTTACTATCAGTTTATTTATTATCGGTTTAAGCGTGGCATGGCTTGGTGGGCATGGCAGGGGAAGGATACTGCAAAATCCCCATTCCACCCCCACTCCTGGGGGAAGGTTATTGCAAAATCCCCATTCCCTCCCCACCCCACTAACCTGCTTTCCAGCTCCGTTCTCCTGTGCAGGGCAACCAAGAAGACCCAGCTGATCAGCTGTGACTCGGGAGGCAGAGAGTAGATGGGGGCAGGCCAGTCAGAGGTCTTATTTGCCGGTTCTCCGACTACTCAAAATTCCCACGACTGGTTCTCCAGAACTAGTCAGAACCTGCTGAATACCACCCTTGTTCTCCTCCTTTCTGATGCAAGTTGATCAGGCCTCTGGTAGAACTGACAGGCTGATTTTGAGGGGGGGGGGAATAGTTGTAGACAATGAGGTCTGAAACATTTCCAGCTACATTCCCCCCTCTCCAGCCAGACATTAGAAACAATCACAAGATGGTATTTGTCTTTCCAAAACTACATAGAACATTTCATGTTGGTTCTGGGGAAGAAGAGATACTGCGGTTCCCTAGCAACTGGAAATACCCCACGCTGTCACCCAGCCCCGATTGAAAATAGGGTTACCATCTGGCTGTTTTTTTCTCTGCTCCATATGGGAGCTGAAGCTGAGCGTGTGGTGTCTGCATCCAGATGTTTAGACTAGCTTCCCACTTATTTATTTATTTGCTTGGCCTGTTTTTCTGTGCCCCGATGCCATTCGCAAAGCCAAATCCAAGGAAACCATCCTAGGGATAATCCTTAATCCACATATTTTTTTTTTTACTGGCTTGACACATTTCCAGCAAAGAGACTCTGCCTAGCCTCCTTTGTATACCAGACAGTGGAGAGACAATAACCATAAATACGTACGATGACATTAACTCAATTATAGCTCATTTGAAAGGCTGTATCAACATTGGAACAAGCCTAAAAGAAACCAGCCCTGTTGGTTAACAATATCCAGTGCCAGTCAAGTTATAGTCCCTTAATGTATTTTATTTCAAATTTCATTTCAAGAGTTTTCTGAGCCAGACCAAATATGCAAGGGAAGAAAAATGAAGAATAACCACGAGGCGTATCATCAGTCTTCTTTGAGAAGACAACTGGATATTTATTATGCTGCTTGTTTTTCCTTCTTTCAATTTTTCTATTCCTCTTTGCTGCAGAGAAAGAGAAGTTTTATTTCACTTTTTTTTTTTTGAAAGGCTGACAGGATTGCAGAGTCATTTTCATGAATGAGGTGCGGTGGTGTCAGATTCTTTCTCTATCAACTGCAGTCTTCTTCTACCCCAGTGTTTTTTAACCTTAGTAACTTGAAAGTTTCATTAAGAATAAAGCTGGAAGGGACCTTGAAGGTCTTCTAGTCCAACCCCCTGCTCAAACAGGAGATCCTATACCATTTCAGACAAGTGACTGTCCAGTCTCTTCTTAAAAACATCCAGTGATGAAGCATCCACAACTTCTAAAGGCAAGCTCGCTGTTCCACTGATTGATTGTCCTCCCTGTTAGGAAGTTTCTCCTCAATTCCAGGTTGCTTCTCTCCTTGATTAGTTTGCATCCATTGTCCCAAAGGTCCCTTTGTTTTCAGGAGGCAACTGGACTTTCTTGTTTTTTCTTTGAAAACATTTCGCTTCTCCTCCAAGAAGCTTCTTCAGCTCTGAGAAGATTGTGGGGAATGGAAGGGTTTATATTCCTTGCAGACAGCTGGTCATTTGCATCCTTTTAGAGGGTCGTTGAGGCCACTTGGAGGTTTATCTGTGTCTTCATGGTCACCTAAGTAGTGCTTCTGGTTCCTGTAAGTGGAATTACTAAATTTGTGTCCCTTGTTTTTTGAAAGGGGAGGACTTATCACAACTGTTTCCACCAAAATGTGTTAAATTTGGTTGTTTGCTGCTACATTTGGAAATTAATTTTGGCTAGGGGAGCAAAGAAAGAACCGGGGGCTGGATGCAATCCACCACTTACATATTTTAAAAGTTGATGTATAGAAATACGTTGGTTCTATTTAATTCAGAATAGAACTGGAAGGGACCTTGGAGGTTTTCTAGTCCAACCCCCAACTCAAACAGCATACCCTGTAACATTTATTATTTGTTTTATCCTATACCATTTATTCTTTTTAAATAAATTTATTATATATTATTATATTATACTCTGTACCTATTATTTCTTTTTATCTATCTTGCCCCATTTCTGGAGTTCCCTGACTCAAGTATGTTGTTTCCTTATATGCAAACATTGATGGAGGACGATGTTGACTGAAAAAAAGGAAATTGCATGGCCCATTATGAAAGAGATTGGAAAATGTAGCTTAGTCAGAGGTAGAGGGTCACATTGGTTCTTCACTTTACAAAATAATGTAGTAATGTCAGTTTTCAATAGAGATTGAGTGGGTTCTTCCTACACTTGGAGAATATTTAGTGAAAAGACCTCCAGGTCAATAACGTGAAGATGAAAAGCGGGAGGAAATTTAATTTGCCCATGCTGCTTGGCTGGCTTTCAGGTAGGGGTACTTGAAGATTTCCTTGATTCATAGTTCTGAAGTGAATCAAATATCGGCAAACAAATATGCAATGTGAAACGCCATTATTCTTTCAATTGCTCCATCCTGCAGATTTCGCAGTGTCACTCTCGGCTCAAAAAATGCCCCCCAAATGCATACAAAACAAAACACAACACAACACACAAAAAAACAAACCAAACCAGATTCAGGCCTAACCAAGACATTTTGATAGCTGAGGTAAAAGATTAGATGGCAGTTCTCTTCCACTGATTAACTGATTATGTGCTATCAATTTTTTATTGACTCCTAGCAATCCTGTAGATCAGATGTGGGGATCTATTTGGGACACACCCAGAGGGATGGAGGGAAACAGGGTCATAGGTTATAGTTAACTACGTATCTCAGAGTTGGCTTCATATGGTTTAGGTTTTGTGCCAGACATGTTGCTTCTAATAAATCTTTTGGATTAATTTGAAGCTTGGCTCGAGACTCATGATTTAATGAGGGCAATTGTCAGAACCCTGACAGCAAGCCTTCTTAATGTCGACTCAGAAACAGGCATAGGGATGATTTGTGGACTTCAACTCCCAGAATTCCTGAGCCAGGCATGCTGGCTTAGGAATTCTGGGAGTTGAAGTCCACAAATTATAAAAGGGCCACAGTTCCCCATCCCTGCAGTACATAGATTTTCTTCATGGTTATTTGTCCCTAACCCATCTTGGTAAAACCACCTGAATATGGAGCCCTGGTGGTGTAGTGGTTTGAATGCAATATTGCAGGCTGACTCTGTCCACTGCCAGGAGTTCGATCATGACCAACTTAATCCCTCCTTCCGTGTTTGGTAAAATGAGGACCTAGATTGCTGGGGCCAATATGCTGACTCTGTAAACCACTTAGAAGTGCTGTAAAGAACTATGAAGAGGTACATAAGTCTAAATGCTATTGCTATTTGAGCACCCCCATCCGATATGAATAACATTGAAACGAATTCTCACTGGTCGTAATAGATGCACAAATGCCCTCTATAGACCGGGCAAAACACCATCACCAAATTGTGACTGGGGGCCAGGGGTGGGATTCAAAATTTTTAACAACTGGTTCTGTGGGCATGGCTGAGGTGGTAGGCATGGCTTGGTGGTCATGTGACTGGGTAGACATGGATTGGTGGTCATGTTTTTGGCTGGGTGTGGCCAACTCAATATCACTCACATCGAGGCACACATCTCCTCACCTGGCCTGTCATGACTTTGGGGATGCTGCAACAGTCGTAAGTGTGGAAAATGGTCATAATGGTTTAGTGCCATTGTAACTTTGAGTGGTCACTCCATACAAGCAAAGTACCAGCAAAGGAGGGGAAAAAAACTCCAGAGATGATCCTGAGACAGGAAGTCTAGTCCTGCCAAAAATGTAATAAGGGTTAAGGGAGAGGCAGTTTCTGTAAGCAACACCAGAATGTTTCCTTCCTGCCTTCCTTACTGGATTAGGCCAGTAATTTATTCTAACAAACAGTTCTCCAAACTGCTTAGAATGTGAACAACCAGTTCTAGCGAATAGGTGAGAACCTGTAGAATCCCACTCCTGTTGGGGGCCCGAAAAACAAACTATTCAACATACAGTGTCAGACTGCCAAAATAAGGCCTATAATGGAGATTTCACTGACTTCCTGCCTGCATCAAATGAAATAAAAAATATATATATTGGCAACTTAGATATATGTTTCTAATTTTCCTGTTAAGATTTCAGGTTTTTTTTTTTATTTTCTGGTTTGTATTTTACCCCTGTGTTCCTTTTTACTGAAATATGATGTGAACATGCCATACAATAAAGAAAACAAATGTCCCTAACCCAGGGGTGGGTAATTAATTTTCCCAAAGGGGCTGCAAGAGGGTGCAAGCCATCTGAAAGAGCTCACAGGGACTGTGCAGAATTTTACCTGAGTTGGTTCTTCTCTCATCGCCTGTGGTGCACTTATTTTTATATCTGATTTCTAATTTTCAGTTAACCTCACCCAGTTAGACAGGGACAGCCAAAGGACCAGATGTAGCTGGGGGGGGGGGGGCATAAAATACCCAGGTTTGTCCTAACCTGTTGATTCTGCTCTCTCAATGGTGCACTCACTGTCACTGTAATATCACATTCCTTCTGGACATTCTCTTCTTTTTCCTTCCACTTCCCCCAACTTCAGACCCTTTTCCAGAAAGCTGGCTTTGCATAATGTATCCAACACAGGATAATCTAAGGTTCATCATTTGTGCCTTGATGTAGAACTCCTAGTTGATTTGTTCCATCATTCATTGGTTAGTTTTCTTGGCTGCCCATGGTAGTGTTCTTCAGCACCAAAGTTCAAAGATGTCAGTACTTTTCCTATCCTGCTTCTTTAAAGTCAAATTTTTGTTTGATAATCGATGAAGGATGTATAATAATGATGTATTTTTTTTTTCCTCCATAGGGGAACATAAGTAGATTATCATGTAGATATTGCTTCAATGGCAGCATAGGACAATATCCTTACATCTAAAAGTAGGGTTGTAGACTTCCAGCAAAAGGAGGTCATGTCCTTTTTTTAATCTTCATGTTTTTTATTTATTTATTTAGTTAGTTAGTTAGTTAGTTAGTTGTTTGTATCTCACCTTTATTATTTTGATAAATAACTTAAGGTGGTATTTATGAACCTCGGTGGCGCAGTAGTTAGAGTGCAGTACTGCAGACTACTTCTGCTGACTGTCAGCTGCCTGCAATTTGGCAGTTCAAATTCCACCAGGCTCAAGGTTGACTCAGTCTTCCATCCTCCTGAGGTTGGTCAAAATGATTGGGGGCAATAGGATGACACTGTAAACCACTTAGATAGGTCTGTAAAGCACTATGAAGCTGTATATAAGTCTTAAGTGCTATTGCTGTTGCTATGTTGATTGATTCCTTATTTAGTATCCTATGACTATCGCTAAGTGTTGTATCTTATGATTCATGATGAATGTATTTTTATGATGACTATGATCATGATTTTTCACTTATGGCTTCTATGTACAATGGGAACCAGGCCTAAAGTTGGCAAGGTTGGAGGCCCCTGATTTAAATGTTAATCTCATGATATGGGAAGGTAGAGAAATTCTGGGGCTATGGCTACCTGTATCTCACACTGCTTGGTTTCAAAAAGTTAAGGTCAGCTCCATCAAAGATGATTTGAGAAATTGACATGGATCAGTCAGAAGCTGATCGAGTTCACCTTATTCTCTGATGTGCTCTGTCCATGTTTAGAGTCCTTTTTTCATTCTGTTCCAACACGTTTGTGCCAAGAAAATAGATTACAAATACAGTGAAGACTGAGACATCAGTCGCTATCTCTCCCATAAGAATAATATTGAACTTTGGAAATGTAAACCCACAAAGATGGATTAATGCAATTTTGTTTTAGTGAAGTCTCCAGATTGGGAGATCAGTGATATATTTTCTTCAGTTGCAATGATCTCAATTTTCCAAGCAGGCCGATATGCTGCCTTCAAAACTGTGTCTGTATGTTGTAGCGGGGGGAAAGGGGGAGGAGAAGGTGGGGAAACAGCTGGAAATCCTGGATGCTGTAGATTTTTTTTCCTTTATCCCTTTTTTTTCTACTCTGCTTAATGGTTTCTTTTCAATCTAGATTTCATCCCCTGGGCTTGAAAATGATATTGGAACATGATAGTAGAATTGCTAATATGCTTTTTGCTGTAGTGCAAAGAGATTAGTGCTAGCAACCTTATGGGAAAGATGTAAACAACAAGAAGTCAATGACAATAATAATAATAATTCTTTTTACCTCTGGAAAAAGAATTTTGTACGGTACTTTTTTCAAATTTTTAACTTGATGTCAATAATTCTAAGAGTTTGTGAATGCCCCAAATCACATATATGGAGATTTTCAACCATCCAGGTTGCAGTTGTCCGAAAGGTGCCCCCCCCCCCCCCCAAAAAAAAAAAAAAAAAAGGCAACTGGATTTTCTGAGTTTTTTTCCCCTCTGGAAACATTTTAATTCTCCTCCAAGAAGCTGGAGCTAAAGTAAAGAACTGAAGTTCTTGGATGAGAAGTGAAATAATTTCAAAGAAAAAACCCAAGAAAGTCCAGTTGCCTTTTGGGTACCCCAAATCACGTTATAAACATTTCCATAAGATAGTCCTTCTTACAATTGTAATTAAACCTGGAATTATGATTGTAAGTCATTGTGGTTGTAAGTCAAGGAATCCATGGGGCTGGAAGTAATGTTACAGCCTTCATTTTTTGATGGTTGTTAAGCAAACAATATGGTTGTTAAGCAAATATGTTGATTGTTAAATCCATTCATTTCAATGGGCTTTTTAAAATTGGAAACTGGTTGCTAGATGATCATGGAGAGGCTGTAGTCTTCAGTGTGAGAACCAGTCAAAAGTGACTTTTTTCCAGTCTCTTTCAACTTCAAATGGATGCTGAACAAATGGCTGTAAGTTGAGTAAGTTGAGTAAGTTGAGGACTGCCTATATTTAAAATCCAATTTGCGATTTATACACTATAGTACTACTGTACCTTTGAGTGTAATTGGCTAAACTGACCACCAGGAGGCAGCACATGAACAGTTGCATCCTCATTGGGAATCATCAAATACAGATACTCCTCCACTTACAACAGTTCATTTAGTGTTGGTTCAAAGTTACAACAGCACTTATGATCGTTTTTCACACTTACGACAGTTAGATTTTGATTAGATTAGATTAGATTAGATTCAACTTTATTGTCATTGCCATGGATACAGGCAATGAAATGCAGTTAGCATCCAACCAGAGTGCAAGACAGCAGTAAAATATAAATATATGTATGCAAATATGCAAGGCATCTATGAATATGTCAATGGAAAACACAACAAAATGTATGTACATGAGCACACAAAGATAAGTGTGACTGCACATATATGAACATATACAACTGTACAAAATATTTATGGACACGTTGAATATAAATACAAATGCACAGAGAATTATACAAAATACATCATATATTATCAAGGGCAGCATCAGCATATGTGTGGGGACAAACGAACTGAGGAGTTCAGCAAGGAAATTGCTCTATGGCAAAAGCTGTTTCCTAGCCTGCTGGTCTTAGACTCCAGGTACCCGAACCTCCTCCCAGATGGAAGAAGAGTAAACAGTTTGTGGGCTGGATGGAAGGGGTCCTTAATGAGGCTGTGGGCTTTACGCAGACATTGTTTCCTCTGAATGTCCACAATGGCAGGAAGTGGAATCCCTATAATGTGTTGGGAGGTTTTCACCACCCTCTGTAATGCCTTTTTTTCTTTTATAGTGCAATTTCCATACCAAACTGAGATACAGCTAGTTAAGATGCTCTCAGCTGTGCAGCGGTAGAAATTAGTCAGAATAACTGAGGAGAGGTGATTCTTCCTCAGTAATCTCAGGAAGAAGAGGCACTGGTGAGCTTTTTTTATCAGACTAGTGGTGTTAATCTGCCAGGACAAGTCCTCAGAGAGGTGGATCCACAGGAACTTGAAGTTGCAACATCCTTCAAGGTCATGAGATCAAAATTGGGATGCTTGGCAAGTGGTTCCTATTCATGACGGCTGCAGAGTCCCAGGTGATCACTTTTTGCAACCTTCTGACAAGCAAAGTCAATGGGGAATCCAGATTCACTTAACAACCATGTTACTAGCTTAACAAATGCTGTGATAACTGTGGCAAGAGATGTTGTCAAATGGGGCAAAACTCAACAAATGTTTCACTTAGCAACATAAATTTTGGGCTCAATTATGATTGTAACTCGAGGACTACCTGTATACATATCCAGAGCTGAAGGGTTCAAATCCTTTCTAGGGAGCGGAACTGATGGACTGATGCATTTTAGTGGACTATATGCAGTGAATAAGCTTAAGGAGCTATCCAGATGCTGTCCCTCAATGGGGCTGCAGAAGGGACATATAGAAAACTGTCAGAATGGTGTGTTTGTGTGTGTGCTTTTTCTCAAAGAAATAAAGAAGCTTTCTTGGTAATGGTATACACATACCATTAGGATAGATTTGAGTATAATTTTGGCATAATTGTTTGTTAAATGAAAGGTCTGCAGTAGCTGTGTTAGGAAATGTACCGTATGCAAGAGCAAATGTCTCTCTTTTAAAGGCCATGTCACACTGCCCAACGGATGCAAAAAGGACACAGCGGACGAGCAAAATGTTCCATCCGTTGTTATCCACTTCAAAAGGGGCAAAAATTTGCATAACCGGAGCGGATATCATGGACGCGGGGAGGACACAGGGCGGATGCAAAGCGGATGCGGAACGGAAGCCCAGCGGATGGAAGCGGATGGGAGCGGATGGCACATCCGGTAGGCTTCTGTGGGACCGCAGCAAAGCGGACGCGGAACGGATACAGCGGATGCAGAACGGACGTAGAACGGATGAAGCGGATGCACAGCGGATGCACAGCGGATGAAGCGGATGCACAGCGGAAGCCTAATGGATGCCTGGCGTTAATTGCGCATGCGGGGAGGATGCATTGCGTCAGCCCCGCGGATATAACGGAAGCAGCTCGGAAGCAGGTCGCCATTCAGAGGAAAGACCTGCTGCCGGAAGGATTGGCTGCCTTGCCTGCCCTGCCTGCATGTCTGCCTGCAAGCCTTGCTGCTAGCCTTGCTGCCAGCCTCCCTGCCAGCCTCCCTGACAACCTGCCTGCCAGCCTCCCTGACAGCCTCCCTGACAGCCTCGGTTCCAGCCTTGCTGCCAGCCGGTCTGCCAGCCGGTCTGCCTGCCAGCCTTGCTGCCTGCCTTTCTGCCAGCCTTGGTTCATGTCTGCCTTCCAGCCTTGGTGCCTGCCTGCCTGCCAGCCTTCCTGCCAGCCTTGGTGCCTGCCTCCCTGCCAGCCTTGGTGCCTGCCTCCCTGCCAGCCTTGGTGCCTGCCTTGGTGCCAGCCTTCCTGCCACCCTTGGTGCCTGCCAGCTTGCCAGCCTTGCTGCCTGCCTCCCTGCCAACCTTGCTGCCAGCCTTGGTGCCTGCCAGCCTCCTTGCCAGCCAGCAACCCCACAACCATGCTGAAGCACAGCAAGCCTCAGCCATCTTCTGCCAGCCCTGGCAAGAGGGACAGGGCTACCATCCCGCCCCCTGGCCCTCACTCTGGTTCTGCTGGGGCTTTTGCAGCACGGGCTCGCTCTTCTGGGGCTGGCATGTCTGCTGCTTCTGCTTCTGGAGGAGCTGATGAAAAGCACTCCAGCACCAGCCACCTCCACAGCACCTGCACCCTTCACCCCTGGGACTGAGCGACCAAGAGGAGTGCCAGAGACTCATTTTTGTTTTATAGCTTGTTGTTAATAAAGTCTATTTATGATTCACACATTTGCTTCATTTTTTTTAAATAAAGTTTGGTGGAAACTTTTAGAAGTGGTTTAAGCCTTTGCATGCTTGTGGGATGGCTTAAGATAGCTGTGGGATGGGCAGGGATACCTGTGGGATGGGCAAGGATACCTGTGGGATGGGCAGGGATACCTGTGGGATGGGCAGGGATACCTTTGGGATGGGTAATAGCTGTGGGATAGATAAACCTCCAGTGCAAGCATAGTGGCACTGGATGGTCCACCCTCCCGGGTGCCACACCTATGGCCCTTTATTATGAATAATAATGTAATCAATCATCCACACATGTCAACATAAACACAACTCTTTATTAAACGCCCTGTTCATTGTAGGCCAACCCAACATACATGGCACAACCTCATCAGTGTCATGCCACAGGCTGAAGGAAGCATCCATTAAGCATCTACCATCCTGTCTTGCCACTCCAATGCTCCAGCTGGGGAGTTGCACCAGTGTTTCAGGAGGTTGCGCTGCTTCTTCGCTTCATGTGAGGTTCTGTTGGGGCCTTGCACATCCTCAATGTCGATCAGGTTTCGCCCTTGCCTCCATTCCCCAGGCTCCATGTTCCCATTGCCTTGTTGGAGGTCCACGAGCCTGTTCTGCAAGACTGGGTAGCGGGTGCGCATGAGATTGTGCAGGATGCAGCAAGCTTCCACGATCCTCCTCCTGGTCTCTGGGCAATGCTGCATGGTGGTGAGAAATACCTGGAACCTGTTGACCAGGATGCCAAAGGTGTTCTCCACCACCCGCCTTGCCCTGGACAGCCTGTAGTTGAAGATCCTCTCTTCACGGGTGAGGAGTCTGGAGGTGTAGGGCTTCATAAGGTAGGTTGTGAGGGAGAAGGCGT
Organism: Laticauda colubrina; assembly: GCA_015471245.1. Lineage (NCBI taxonomy): Eukaryota > Metazoa > Chordata > Lepidosauria > Squamata > Elapidae > Laticauda > Laticauda colubrina. The sequence continues at coordinate 22,791,391 of BLBF01000036.1, read as the reverse complement.
CATCCCCCACGATGAAGTAGGGCACATCTTTCTTGTCGTTGGGCAGGGGTTCTGGATCTGGGAAGCCCACAATGAGGTTGCCTTCCAGCCCCTCCTTGAGGTGACTGTTATTGTATACCTGGGCATCTGAAGATGAGCCGTTGCCTGAAGCATCGATGTACATGAACTTGTAGTCAGCATCGACCATGGCGAAGAGGATGATGCTGAAGCAGCCCTTGTAGTTGAAATAAGTGGACCCCAAGTTGGGTGGAGCCTTGCAGGCCACGTGCTTGCCATCGATGGCTCCAACAGTGTGTGGGAAGTTCCACTTCTGATACCATTGCTCTGCAACTTTCTTCCATCCTTCTTCAGTGGAGGGGTACTGGAGGAGCTCCTCTTTTATTTTTCGATGATGGCCTGCACCACTTCTCTGACCACAATGCTGATGGTGTTGGATGGCACCCTCCAGCCGTTCTGCATGCTCCTGTAGGTGGTCCCTGAGGCCAGGTGGCGCAGAGTCAGTGCCACCTTGAGCCCAGGTTCCAGGCTGGGCGGGAAGCTGGTGTTTGCCTTGGTCAACCTGGGTGTCAGCCGCTGCACAACTTCGTCAAACATGGCTGGAGGCATCCGCATGAAGTTCTGGAACGCCCGGGTGTCTTTGTTCCTGAGCTCCACCATCAGCTTGTTGTACAGTCCGTCCTCTGCTCTTCTGACGAACCATCTTCGGATCCAGACTCTTTTTGGGTGGCTCCTTTTCTTCTCGCAGTAGACTTCACAGAACCTGCAGATGGCTTCGCACTGTTGCAGAAGGATGGTGGCTGCCGGAAGGACTTTGTTACAATCCATGGTGGACATGACTGGATGCTGTGGAAGAGGAAGAGTCAGTAGAAGGCTGCAGAGGTCTGCACCGCTGGTCTGCTGGTCTGAAAGTGAGATGCAGATGAGTTCCTCCCCCTTTTTATAGGCAATATAGGTTTTCCGCTAGGCATCCTCTAGGCATCCTCTAGGCATCCTCTAGACATCCTTAATATCCGAGATAGGTCCCCTCTGCGAACGTTTTTTCCATTTTAAACGCTTTGTTTCCATTCTGCATCCGTTAGGCATCCATTCTGCATCCGTTCCGCATCCGTTCTGCTTCCTCCCTGCCTCCGGGCGGATAGAGTTGCACGGATGCATCGCGGATGCCTAGCGGATATCGCAGATGCGTAACGGATGCGTAGCGGATGCGGAATGGACAAACTGGATACATTTTCCGTGCAAAATTTTTGGGCAGCCCAAAACTTTAGGAGTGGATGAAACGTCAATAAACGGATGCTGGACGGATAGAGAGGAAGCAAAACGGAGGCAGTGAGTACATCGCGTTTTTGAACGGATGGCAAGGTTTTTTGTCCGTTTTACATCCTCTTTGCATCCGTTGGTTCACTGTGACATGGGCTTAACAAAACCATTAACAACAAGTAGTAGAATAGAATAACAAGTGCATAGTGGAACACGGACAGAGTCTTGATTTAGGAAGAGCCTTTCCTCCTGCAGTTGTGCAGAGAAAACCATTTAACACAGCATTTCTCAGTGTTGGCAACTTTAAGACATGCAAACTGGGGAATTCTGGGAGTTGTCTGGGGAATTCTGGGAGCTGAAGTCTACATGCCAGGACACGCCAAGTTTGGGAAACACAGCTTTAACAACAAGACCAAATGATTCTGGAGAAAATGTGCATTCTTCAAATGAGAAGTAGAGAAAGAGAAAGAAAGAGAGAGGAGAGGAAAGGAAGGAAGAAAGAAAGAGAAAGAAAGAGAAAAGAAAGAAAGAAAGAAAGAAAGAGAAAGAAAGAGTGAAAGAGAAAGAAAGCACAGCAACAGTTAGCAAAGCTCAATCCAGTTGCAAAGTGACATTTTGTCTGCTTGGGTTGAAACCCAAGTGGTGGTTATAGACCTCCAGCCCTTCTTTCCCTTTTGCCACAAAATAAATATTTGGGTTCATAATGAGCCATATTGTCAGTCTGCAAAAGGACCAGTTAATACTGGCAAGAAGTAACCTGTCATTTTTGCCAATTATTTCTTGTTTTCTTGGGGATTCTTAATTGATTTATCTGAATTTTGGGCAGGTTGCCTGGTGAGGAGCTTTCTTTGAAAACAGGTCTGCCAACTCCCAGAGGGCAAAAGGGGGCAGAGTGGAAACCAGGTGGACCAGAAGGTATCTCTGTTCATGTAGATTTTCTAGACTGCAACCTGTTCGCAAACAACCAAGTTCGGCTTCAAGGCATCCAATCGATAGGTTGTCCTTGGCTTACAACTATTTGTTTAGTGACCAAAGTTACAACAGCAGTGAAAAAAGTGACTTTTGAATGAAAGGTATTTTTTCAAGAAGCAATTGGACTTTCTGGTTTTGGGTTTTTTTTGATATTTTGCTTCCCATCCAAGAAGCTTCTTCAGCTGAAGAAGAAGCTGAAGAGCTGAAGAAGCTTCTTGGATGAGAAGCGAAATGTCTTCAAAGAAAAAAAAAAAACAGAAAGTCCAGTTGCCTCTGGAAAAAAAACACCTTTGGGACAATGATGACCTGGATGGCGTAGGACAGTGGTGGTTAACCTTTTTGGCACTGAGTGCCGAAACGGAAGTGTGCACGCACCAAAAAGGCACTGAGTGCCAAAACATATGTGTGCATGCATGTGTGTGTGCCAAAAAGCAGAAGAGCAGCTTCCCTCACTGGGCACCTGATCTTCTGGTTTCTAATGCGCATGCGTGCAAGAAGACCAGCTGGCCAGAGTGTGCATGTGCGTTGGTGAGGTGCTCTTCCAGTTTTTGGCACTCCCACGCATGCAAAGACCAGCTAGTTGTCATGCATATGCACATCAGAACCCGGAAAAGCAACAAGCGATGGCTGGTGTGCCCTGAGAGGTGGCTTTGCATGTCACTTCCAGCACGTGTACCATAGGTTCGCCATCATGGACGTAGGATCTCGAGGTGGTATTCAGCCGGTTATGACCCGTTTTGGACAATCGGTAGTGGAAATTTTGAGTAGTTCAGAGAACTGGCAAATACCACCTCTGACTGGCCCCGCCCCCATCTATTCTCTGCCTCCTGAGTCCCAGCTGATTGGCTGGCTCTTCTTTTGTTGCCCTGCATAAGAGAATGGAGCTGGAAAGCAGGTTAGTGGTGTGGGGAGGGAATGGAGATTTTACAGTATCCTTCCCCTGCCATGCCCACCAAGCCCCACCATGCCCACCCAGCCATGCCCACCACTGGAGAATATCCATAGATGTGATTTATGATCATTTTTCACATTTACGATCTCCATGGTCACGTGATCAAAATTTGGATGCTTGGCAACTGGTTCATATTTATGATGGTCACTGTGTCCCCGGGCGCATGGCAATCCCCTTTTGTGACCTTCTGGCAACCAAAGTCAATGGGGAAACCAGATTCACTTAACAACTGTGTTAACTGACTCAACAAATGGAGCGATTCACTTAACAACTGCATCAAGAAAGATCGTAAAATGGGGTAAAGTTCACTTAACTGTCTGTCTTAGCCGCAGATATTTTGGGCTCGGTTGTGGTTGTAAGTCAAGGACGTCCCATATCGTTGAGCAGCAGTAGAAAACAAGGGTGGAAAGCCAACCCATTCAGCAAAGTCAACAGGGGTCCTAGATCTGACCTCCTCTTTTCATGTTTACAGAAGGAATTTCTATAAGGTCTCCATGGCTGACCCATTTTTTCATTCACAGAGGACATTTGCAGGTGATTTTTGCCCTGGATTTTTAACAAAAAGCTGTTTTTCTTGTGAAGTAGGATGGAGAGCCAACATCCTCAAACATTTCCCCCTCCCATCCCCTTATCTCTTCACTGTGTTTATTGGATGGGACGGTGTGCTAATATTCTCATTTCATAGATAAGATTACTGATATATACACAGAGGCTCCATTGGTTGGTCACGCCTCTTGGATGACATGAATGGGTGGGGTGCCAAAAATATCAGTTCAAATCCCTGCTTAAATATTAGGATTACTTACCTAGCTATTTCTTAGCCTAGCCAACATAGGTGGGTAATTGGAAGGATGGAAGAACCTAAGATAAAATGGAAAACTATTTTTCTCATTTCGGGAGTGGAAAAGCTGGCTGGGGAGTTTTGTGAGTTCTGAGCGGCCCGGTGGCCTAGAGGTGAAAACTCTCACCTCCCACTTGGAAGGTTGAGAGTTCAACCCTAGGTAGCAACAGGTGTTTCTCAATCAGTGTGCAAAGAGAAAATAACTGCTGCGAACTTCTCATAGGCATCAGGAAGGGCATCTGGCCAGTAAATGCTCAGGTCCATTCAGTACCATCCCAAAGCAAGGGATTACGGAGTTGTAAAAAGAAAAAAGAAGTCCACACATTTTAAATAGCAATAGCACTTAGACTTATATACCACCTCCTAGTGCTTTACAGGACTCTCTGGTGGTTTACAATGTCAACATATTGTCCCTAACAATCTGGGTCCTCGTTTTACTGACCTTGGAAGGAAGGAAGGCTGAGTCAATCTTGAGCCCCATCAGGACTGAAATCCAGGCTGTGGGCAGAGTTAACCTGCAATATTGCATTCTAAGACACTGTGCCACCGGGGCTCCGTAAAGTTGTCAAATTTGAAAAACACTGATTTATAGTGAATTCATTAAGATAGGGTCTTGGCAGTATTTGCAATGCTTCCTCCTGGATTTATCTTAAATCAGGTTAAGGCGTCGTTTATTTATCTTAAACCAGGTTAAGGTGTCGTTTATTTCCATTAATTTGCTTTCTATCTCTTGCTTGTTTGTGCTCTCTTCCCTTCTTTTCGTAATCTTTCACATGCCTGTTGTATAAATGCAGCCAAGGACTTTTGGCAAGCCAAACAGCAGTGCTTGAATCACACTGCTCATTTTCGTTTCTCCAGAGATGAGAACTGTGTGGGTCATTCACTGGGAAAACTTAAAATTAATCACATTAATCAGGTGATAATGGCTTTAGCTCTATATCCTGTCTCGGGAATCTCTGGAGAGAAACCTTAATTATTCCAGATGCAACCTTGGAAATTCTGAATGAGAATGAATTTCTGCCTTGCAAGGTAACTTAGTCTTTTGGAATTTTCTCTCTGGACAAGACAGAGGGGACTTCTCTGGTCAATAGATTAGCTCTTTGCAACTCTCTGTCCTTGGTGCCCTCTGAGCTTGGTGGTTTCCTCTCCGACGTTTCATTATCAAACCAGGCAGAGGTGGTATTCAACAAGTTGTGACCAATTCTGGAGAGCTGGTAGTGGAAATTTTGAGTAGTTTGGAGAACCAGTAACTACCACCACTGACTGGCCCCGCCCCCATCTATTCTCTGCCTCCCAAGTCCCAGATGATCGGCTGGATCTTCTTTTGTTGCCTTGCACAGGAGAATGGAGCTGGAAAGCAGGTTAGTGGGGTGGGGAGGGAATGGGATTTTGCAGTAATCTTCCCCCAGGAGTGAGGAGGGAATGGAGATTTTACAATATCCTTCCCCTGCTTACCCAACAAAGCCCACCAAGCCACACCCACAGAACAGGTACTAAAAAATTCTGAATCCCAACACTGGTCAGTTCTACTGACATCCCCCATTCATCACCATCATATACTCCTGCCATGCCCACCAAGCCACACCCACAGAACCAGTAGTAAAAAAAAAAATTGAATCCCACCACTGAAACCAGGCAACATCCTCACTGTACTGAGGATGTTATTTAGTTTGGTAATGAAATGTTTGCAAGAAAACCCACCAAGCCCGGGCAGTACCCAGGACCCTTTAGTTCAACCCTGATCAACCAATAATTCTCTTTTGTTGATACTTTTGCAAAATCTTTTCACCATCATCAGGCACCAGGATGGAATTCACAGAGACTTTGAATTCTAGTCCCACCTTGGCCATGAAAGTCAGCTGAGTGATCTTGGGCCCATCATCACTCTCTCTCTCAGCCCAACTCACCTCACAGGATGGTTATTGTGGGGAAAATACCAGTGGAGTAGAATCCGCAGGGACTCCTTTACCTATTTTTTTTTAAAGGGTGGTGTGTATGAGTGTCATGAGTGTATGACTCATGACTCAAATGTCATGAGTGTATGACATTTGTGTGTGTCCACTAAACCAGGTCATTTCATTAACCAAAATAGCTCTCGCTGATCAGCGTTGTTCAGCTTTAAATGATCCTGAGCAGAAAGAAAGCAAAGGGCCCCAGCACCCCATTGCTCTCATGGAAAAGTCTGGAAGACTTAACCTTTTATTTTTTATTTATTTTTAAAAAGGAAACAATTTGATGATTGCAATAGCACTCAGAGACACAGACAGGCGGGAAGGCTTTTGTTCTCTGTTTGTGGCATTTGTAGAGAGTTGAGTGTCAGCTTTGAAATTCAGCTGCCACATTTTTTTAGAGAGTTAGAGGAGTTGAAAAGTTCAAGGTTATTCTGCATGTCATATTAAGAATTTCCAGTTGCAGTTAATTGGTTCTAGTGATTTATGAAGTATAGAAGTGGGAGGAGAGAAGGGAGGAGAGAGGTGGATTCTGTGTCAACCGAAAAAACTTTCACTTGGGAAATTGCTTTTGACATGCCAGATCTGTTTCTAATAAATCAATTGGAGAGATAACATCTCGGAGTGATTGATATCACGGATACTTTATGGATGCCCTACACTGAGTAGAACCAAGCCTTCTTCGCAGCTGATGAGGACTTCTGGGAATAATGGGGATAAGGAATTAGGACCTTGATGTGCAAAGAGTGGTTAAAATATAAACAGCCGGAGCAGTGAGATAATGGCATTGCCTGCTCCTTAGCTAGCTTTCCCCAGCCTTCTGTTCTCTTGCTGATGCTTTTTCCGGGTGTATTTTATTCACAAATGCATTGAATTAGGGATTGAAATGGTTTAGCACAGGGGTGCTAAAACTCAAGGCCTGGGAGCCAGAGCCAGCCTGCAGGGTACTTAGATCTGGCATGCAGGGCCACCGTGGAAACAGCGAGGGACTAGTCTGCACAGGGGTGGGCTGCTGGGGGTTTGTAGGGATTCAGGAGATCCTCTAGCGAAGATTCTGTGCAGTTCAGAGAAATCCCAAATCCCACTCTTGGCTGGCCCTGCCCACCTCACCCTGCCCCTCCCAATAGTCTCCATGCAGCCCGTTTTGGATGCAGGTAAGTGCACAGAGGCTCGGGGAGGGCGAAAAACTGGCCTCCTGGAAGTTCAGGAAGGCTGGAAATGGGCCTGTTTCTGGCTTCAAGAGAGCCTCTGGAGCCTGGGGAGGCTGATTTTGCCCTCCCTGAGGCTATCCTCAAGCCTCCGGAGCCTGGGGAGCACAACTCAAGCCTCTGTGGTGCAGGAAGCCAACTCGTCCATGCCCACCAGCAAAGAACCCTTTGCTAAAATTTTTGAAGCCCACCCTGGGCCTATAGTGTTCTTGCAAGTGAGAACAGAGCTCTGTTTTCACTGGCAGAGGGTTGCAGGAGGCCATGGCAGCCGAAAACGGAGCTGTGAAGCCCATTTCCACTTTTAGAGAGCTCGGACACACACAGGCACCCCCAACATGATTGACATTGAGCTGACCACGCCACCCTGGCCACCCCAGCCCCCAGAAGTCAAACACAATCCTGATGCTGTCCTCAGTGAAATTGAGTCTGCACCCCTGGGTTAGCCATACACAGTGAAGGTACACAGTTCCATACACAGCAGTACCACCCAGTACACATCTTGGCTCTTCCTGTTTCTTCAGAGATTGAGGTTGTTAAAAATTACAGGTAGTCCTTGTCGTATGACCACAAGTGAGTCTCAAATTTCTGTTGCTAAAGCCCATGTCACACTGCTCAACGGATGCAAAAAGGACACAACAGACGAGCAAAATGTTCCATCCGTTGTTATCCACTCTCAAAAGGGGCAAAAATTTGCATAACCGGAGCGGATAACATGGACGCGGGGAAGACGCAGGGCAGATGGAAAGCGGATGCGGAACGGAAGCCCAGCGGATGGAAGCGGATGAGAGCGGATGGCACATCCGCTAGGCTTCCGGGGGGCCACAGCAAAGCGGACGCGGAACGGATGCAGCAGTTGCACAGCGGACACGGAACGGATGAAGCAGATGCACAGCGGATGCACAGCGGAAGCCTAATGGATGCCTGGCGTTAATTGCGCATGCGGGGAAGATGCATTGCGTCAGCCCCGCGGATATAAGGAAAGCAGCTTGCAAGCAGGTCACCATTCAGAGGAAAGACCTGCTGTCAGACGGATTGGCTGCCTTGCCTGCCCTGCCTGCATGTATGCCTGCCAGCCTTGCTGCCAGCCTTGGTGCCAGCCTTCCTGCAAGCCTTCCTGCCAGCCTTGGTTCATGTCTGCGTGCCAGCCTTGGTGCCTGCCTGCCTGCCAGCCTTGGTGCCTGCCTCCCTGCCAGCCTTGGTGCCTGCCTCCCTGCCAGCCTTCCTGCCAGCCTTGGTGCCTGCCTCCCTGCCAGCCTTCCTGCCACCCTTGGTTCCTGCCAGCCTCCCTGCCAGCCAGCAACCCCACAACCATGCTGAAGCACAGCAAGCCTCAGCCATCTGCTGCCAGCCCTTGCAAGAGGGACAGGGCTACCATCCCGCCTCCTGGCCCTCACTCTGGTTCTGCTGGGGCTTCTGCAGCACGGGCTCGCTCTTCTGGGGCTGGGGCTTCTGCTGCTTCTGCTTTTGCTTTTGCAGGAGCTGACGACAAGCACTCCAGCACCAGCCACCTCCACAGCACCTGGACCCTTCACCCCTGAGACTGAGCAACCAAGAGGAGTGCCAGAGACTCATTTTTGTTTTATACCTTGTTGTTAATAAAGTCTATTTTTGATTCACACACTTGCTTCATTTCTTTTTTTTAATAAAGTCTTGGTGGAAACTTTTAGAAATGTTTTAAGCCTTTGCATGCTTGTGGGATGGGTAAGGATAGCTTTGGGATGGGTTAGGATACCTGTGGGATGGGTAATAGCTGTGGGATGGGTTAGGATAGCAGTGGGATAGATAAACCTCCAGTGCAAGCATAGTGGGACTATGGTGCCACACCTATGGCCCTTTATTATCAATAATAATGTAATAATTATCCACACATGTCAACATAAACACAACTCTTTATTAAACGCCCTGTTCATTGTAGGCCAACCAAACATACATGGTCCAATCTCATCCGTGTGATGAGACAGGCTGAAGGAAGCATCCATTAAGCATCTACCATCCTGTCTTGCCACTCCACTGCTCCAGCTGGGGAGTTGCACCAGTGTCTCAGGAGGTTATGCTGCTTCTTTGCTTCATGTGAGGCTCTGCCTTGCACATCCTCAGTGTCGATCAGGTTTTGCCCTTGCCTCCATTCTCCAGGCTCCATGTCCCCATTGCCTTGTTGGAGGTCCACAAGCCTGTTCTGCAACACTGGGTAGCGGGTGCGCATGAGATCGTGCAGGATGCAGCAAGCTTCCATGATCCTCCTCACGGTCTCTGGGCAATGCTGCATGGTGGTGAGAAGTACCTGGAACCTGTTGGCCAGGATGCCAAAGGCGTTCTCCACCACCCGCCTTGCCCTGGACAGCCTGTAGTTGAAGATCCTCTCTTCACGGGTGAGGAGTCTGGAAGTGTAGGGCTTCATGAGGTAGGTTCTGAGGGAGAAGGCATCACCCCCCACGATGAAGTAGGGCACATCTTGCGTGTCGTTGGGCAGGGGTTATGGATCTGGGAAGCCCACGATGAGGTTGCGTTCCAGCTCCTCCTTGAGGTGACTGGTGTTGTATACCTGGGCATCTGAAGATGAGACGTTGCCTGAAGCATCGATGTACATGAACTTGTAGTCAGCATCGACCATGGCAAAGAGGATGATGCTGAAGAAGCCCTTGGAGTTGAAATAAGTGGACTCCGACTTGGGTGGTGCTTTGCAGGCCATGTGCTTGCCAACTATGGCTCCAACGGTGTGTGGGAAGTTCCACTTCTGATACCACTGCTCTGCAACTTTCTTCCATCCCTCTTCAGTGGAGGGGTACTGGAGGAGCTCCTCCTTGTATTCTTCGATGATGGCCTGCACCACTTCTCTGACCACAATGCTGATGGTGTTGGATGGCACCCTCCAGCGTACTGCATGCTCCTGTAGGTGGTCCCTGTGGCCAGGTGGCGCAGAGTGAGTGCCACCTTGAGCCCAGGTTCCAGGCTGGGCCGGAAATTGGTGTTTACCTTGGTCAACCTGGGTGTCAGCCGCTGCACAACTTCGTCAAACGTGGCTGAAGGCATCCTCATGAAGTTCTGGAACGCCTGAATGTTTTCGTTCCTGAGCTCCACCATCAGCTTGTTGTACAGTCTGTCCTCTGCTCTTCTGGCGAACTATCTTCGGACCCAGACTCTTTTTGGCTGCCTCTTTTTCTTCTCGCAGTAGAGTTCACAGAGCCTGCAGATGGCTTCGCACTGTTGCAGAACGATGGTGGCTGCCGAAAGGACTTTGTTATAATCCATGGTGGACATGACTGGATGCTGTGGAAGAGGAAGAGTCAGATGAAGGCTGCAGAGGTCTGCACCGCTGGGCTGCTGTTCTGAAAGTGTGATGCAGATGAGTTGCTCCCCCTTTTTATAGGCAATATAGGTTTTCCGCTAGGCATCCTCTAGGCATCCTGTAGACATCCTTAATATCCGAGACAGGTCCCCTCTGTGAACGTTTTTTCCATTTTAAATGCTTTGTTTCCATGCTGCATCCGCTAGGCATCCGTTCTGTGTCCGTTCTGCTTCCTCCCCACGTCTGGGCGGATGGAGTTGCGCGGATGTCTAGCGGATGCCTAGCGGATATAGCGGATGCGTAACATGCCTCGCGGATGCCTAGCGGATGCGTAGCGGATGCAGAACGGACGAACTGGATACATTTTCCGCGCAAAAGTTTTGGGCAACCCAAAACTTTTGGAGCGGATGAAACATCAATAAACGGATGCTGGACAGATAGAGAGGAAGCAAAACGGAGGCAGTGAGTACATCGCGTTTTCCAACGGATGGCAAGCTTTTTTTCCGTTTTACATCCTCTTTGCATCCGTTGGTTCAGTGTGACATAGGCTTAAGTGAGATATTTGTTAAGTAAATTTTGCCTCAACTTTTCTTGCCACAGTTGTTAAGTGAATTGCTACAGTTGTTAAATTAGAAACGCTGTTGTTAAGTGAATCTGGCTGCCCCGTTGATTTTGCTTGTCAGAAGGTCGCACAAGGTGATCACATGAACCCAGAACATTGCAATCGTCATAAATACGAGCCAATTGCCAAGTGGCCGAATTTTGATCACGTGATCATTGGTATGCTGCAGTGTGAGAAATGGACATAAGTCACTTTTTTTCATGGCCGTTGTAACTTTGAATGGTCACTAAATGAATGATTGAAAATCAAGGGCTACCTATATATTTATGCTTTTCTGACATAAGCTGCCCAAAGTTACTTTGTGTAATGAGATGGCAGCCATCCCGTGGTTCCCTGAAAATTAGACCCAACTGGAAAATAAGCCCTAGCATGATTTTTCAGGATGCTCATAATATAAGCCCTATCCCAAAATAAGCCCCAGTTAAGATCAACCAGATGGATGCATTTAGTACCTTATTTTCCCCAAAATAAGATCTAACTGGAAAATAAGCCCTAATGTGTTTTATGTGGTCTTATTTTTTGGGAAATATGGGTACAAATTAACAAACAAAGAAATAAACAAATCGGATTAGGGCCTCTCCTCTTATTCTCTCCCCTACCTTCATTTTTTTTTCTTTTTTGCATGTAAATCATCTTAGGATCATATATGAGGATGCTGTTTTTGCTTAGATAATGAAAATAAAACAACAACCACAAACCCTCCCCAGGCTCCTAAAATCAGCAATAGAAGCAATGACAAAATTGAAGCTAGATTCTTTTAATCGGGAATTCATCGGAGTTTGGAAACAACCCGTTGCAAGAAAAAAAAAGGGGGGGTTGTTGTGAAGTTTTGGTGTATAGAAGAAACCAAATACAATGGCTTATAATTGAGGGTTATAAAACCAGGTGTTACCTTGAGAGGGTAGGAGATTTCCTTCTTTTGTCTGTCGTAGAGATCACATCTCTTCCATAGAAGTAATGCTTTTCAATTAGTTGCGATCAAGGAATGAAAGCAAAAATACCCCAACACTTTCCACACAGGAATCCTGCACTCACGTGTAACCATGGCTCCAATGTGCCCTGACAGCATCTTTACCCCTCTCCCTTCCCTTTGTCATATCTGCATCAGCTAAGCCTTTATTTGTATTCAGCCCTCAAGGTACTTACAACTTCTGACAACTACAGGGAGAGATCCCTGCTGCTTTCTTGACAACTTTTGTCGAAGTGGTTTGTGCTTGCCTTCTCCTTCTGGCCTTCTCCAGCTGGCCCAAGGTCACCCAACTGGCTTTGTGCCTAAGGCAGGACAAACTCACAGTGACCTGGTTTCTATCCTTTTGATTACCTGCTGTCAAAACAAAGCCGGCTCTTCACGAGAAGATGCATGAGTATCAGAGTATATTCATGAACTGGAACGAGACATAGTTAACAAAGTCAGTCAATGGGAGCTGAATTGGGGGCTGAGAGCTCTGTGCTCTCAATTCTGAAAGTGAAACTAACTTGCTTGCTTGCTGAAACTGATATCTGTTCTGAGCCCTCTGAGCTGCTGCTGCTTGAGTTTTTGCTTATGTTATGTTGAAAGAATCTACAAATGGTATCGTAAAGTTTACTCATTATGTTTATAAAGAAGTTAATGATCCTGCTGAATCAGTCATCTATGTGCTTTCTGGATCTGAATTTCTTCTGCAAACTTCAACAATGACAATCTGTCCTTCACGTCTCCCAATGCTGCCTCCATCACCCACTATAATAGTTCATCCATCTCTAGTGGGTCGTTCTCGTCTTCTTTTTCCTTCCATCTTTCCTAGCATGAGAAACTTCTAGCTTAGTTTCCTTATTATGTCTATGGAGATTCCTAATCATCCAGGCCATGGTTGTCCCAAAGATGTTTTTTCCAAAAGGCAACTGGACTTTCTTGTATTTTTTTCCCTTGAAGGCGTTTCACTTCTCATTCAAGAAGAAGCTTTTTCAGGGCAGAACTGGAGAAGCTTCTTGGATCAGAAGCAAAATGTCTTCAAGGAAAAACCAAGAAAGAGGAATGCATTATTATTTGTTTAATAGATTTATACAGGTAGTCCTTGACTTACAACAGTTCATTTAGTCATCATCATCTTCTTTTAATGACCCCATAATCCCTTGTGGGGTAGAGTTTGGGCAACTGAATGCAGCTGAGTGTTTACTGGCCAGATGCCCTTCCTGTTGCCAATGTGGAGGTTTTCTTTCCAGCCGATGTATTCTCATTGTGCCCAGAGAGAGGAATATCTGCCTCTACCTAGGATCAAACTCACAGCCTCCTGACTGTGAGGTGTGAGCACCACCTCTAGGCCACCGCACCCCTCACAACAATTTACTGACCATTCAAAATTACAACGGCACTGAAAAAAGTGAATTATGACCGTTGCAGCATCTTTGTGGTCACATAATTCAGATGTTTGGCAAGTGATTCATATTTATGATAGTTGTAGTGTCCTGGTTTCATGTGATCTCCTTTTGCAACCTTCTGTCATGCCCTTGGTAGAGTTGGACTCTGAGGGAGAGGAAGAACAGCCGACAGGGAGTGGAGGTGTGGCTGCAGAGGTTGTGGAGGAGGCTGGGGAAGGGCAGAGGCTGGCTGGGCTCTGGGATGGGAAATCAGAGGAAGAACCAGGCCCATCCCCTCTCCATCCTAGGACACGCAGGGAGTAACAGAGAAGGAAACAACTTGGTTTACAAGAGAGGAAGTGGCCATGATCCCCCTCATTAGTTACAGCTGGGGAGACTAGTATATAAGAGAGATTATTACAACACAGCATTGCCAGAAGCAAAGCGTGTTTTATTTTGGGCTGAAGTTATCTTGGTTGGCGTCCTTCTAACAGACTGTGCCTTGTTATCTTCCTTGAATTTGGTAATTACTTATCCTGGTCCGTTGCAGAAATATCTTCATTGTAATTTGTTTGTTTTTTTTATTTCACCTCTATCTGCTCATTAAGTTCGGACTGTATTGCTTTCTTTTGAAGACTATTTTTGAGTAAGTTTTATCTCCAACTGAGAATTATTGAACAGTGGGGCCAAGTTGGAGGCATTAAAGGACATTTATTTACGTTTTGGATTTTGTTACATTTTTGTTCCACTCCAGGTTATCACACCTTCTGACAAGCAAACTCCACGGGGAAATCTAGATTCACTTAGCAACCGTGTTACTAAACAAAATGCAATGATTGACTGAACAACTGTGGCAGGAAAAGTCATTAAAAATTTCGCTTTAAAATGTTTCACTTAGCAACATAAATTTTGGGCTCAATTGTGGTTGTAACTCAAGGATTACTTGTATTCCATCTTTATCTTGTGCAACATAAGGTTATATCCACAATGTTCTGCTTTATTATGTTCCCCTGTAACGACAACTTTGTAAGGTGTGTTGGACTGAAAAACAGAGGGTCTAGCCCAGCTGGTTTTGCATCTAAGGCAGGGCTCATGGTCTCGTGGTTTCTAGCCTTGTGTCTTTGATCACTGCACCAAACTAGCATTTGCTTTATGTCACCTTTATATCGACCCCCAGGAAGGGAGCTGGAAGTCATGTCAAAACCGCATAAATGGGAGATGTAATGGATGTAACCTCTGCATATCTTTGGCTTGAGAGCTTGAGAAAGGGAGGATGAATTGAATGCGCATTCTTAAAGACAGATTCTTTTTTCTCATCTCCTCTGGTGGATAGAACTTAAACTCAAGAAGAAGTAAAAAAAAGAACAAAAAGAAACAGCTCCCATAATGATGTCTTTTCTTATCCTCCCAGGAACGTAGAATAACAGAGTTGGAAGGGACCTTGTATGTCATCTAGTCCAACCCCCCCCCCCCCAAGCAGGAGACCCTACACCATTTCTGACAGATGTGGAAGTCCAGTCTTTTCTCTTTTTTTGTAAAAAGTTTTTTATTTTTTTCTCATTTCAAAAACATCTTTTTTAGTGAACAGCATGATTCCAGGTTTTCACATTTCCATACAAACGTGATCTTGGTTACATATTAATCTTTCACATTTAATTTCATATCCTATCATTATTTTCTATAAATTTTCTCAAGTACTTTTCTCAAACTTATTTTACATATTTTCCATTCATTTCTTAACCTATTTCTTTTTACTTTAAATAATTTTCATATCTTCATATTCATTATACGTCATACTTTTATCTGTCAGGTTTGCAATTTCATCGCATATTCTTATTTCATCATTTCAAGAATTTCATCCCAATTCAAACAATTCAAAAAGAAAATAAAATCCCCCCCCAGTTACCAATTTGAGTGTGCCACTCCTTTACCTTATACAAGTCCAATCTTTCCATGAAAGCTTCCGGAGATGAAGCTCCCGCAATTTTTGAAGGCAACTTCTGTTCCATTGGTTGATTGTTCCCACAGTCAAATTACAGACCCTGAATATTCTTATTGAGCCAGTTTGGTCTAGTCAATGGAAAAGGCACAAGTGTAGAAACTGGGAGTTGGTGAATTCTAGTCCTGCCTTTGGCATGAAAACCGGCTTGGTGACTTTGGGTCAATCATTAGGAGACTATGGGTTCTAGTCCCACAGGGGACTAGAGGCATGAAAGCTTAGAGTGAAGGGTGACTTTGAGCCAATTACTAGGAGACTAGCCTTGCCTTAGGCATAAAAGTTGGCCGGGTGACTTTGGGCCAGTCGCTCCCTCTCAGCCCAACTCACCTCACAGGATTGTTGTTGTGGAGAAAATAGAAGGAGGAAGGAAGATTAGGAATGTTCACCACCATGAATTATTTATAAAAATAATAAAGGCAGGATTTTAAAAAATAAAAATAAAACATTCTACTTCCTTTGGTGAGACAAAGAAAAAAAAATCAACTTTCTGGTCCCTTTCAACAATGAAGATTCAAAGAAAGATGATGTACACTACATCCTGTTTGCTCAGGGGTTCTGCAAGAAAATCTTGTGCACGGAAATACACATCCTTTTATTTGTGTACAGCTTGTTCTTCAATGATTCCTAACCTTCTTTAGCACAGTCAGGATAAAAAAATATCTGACTAATTGTGGCATGTGTTTATTGGTGCTCAAATGATTGCATTATGCCAGTGTTTCTCAACCTTGGGTACTTTAAGATGTGTGGACTTTAACTCCCAGAATTCCTCCTGAGGCTGGCTGAGGAATTCTGGGAGTTGAAGTCCACACATTTTAAAGTGACCAAGATTGAGAAACACCTCATTATGCCAAGCATTTTTTATTGGCCTTGTTTTGAAAAAGAGGTGCCAGGACAGTTTCTGTCACATCAGCGAGGAAGTTGAGAAATAGAAGAGAAACATTTGACAACGACAGGTAGTCCTTGACTTGTGACTACAATTGAGCCCAGAGTTTTTGTTGCTAACTGAGACATTTGTTAAGTGAATATTGCCCCATTTTATGCCCTTTCTTGCCACAGGTAGGTGAATTACTGCAGGTCTTAAATTAGTAACACAATTGTGAAGTGAATCTAGTATACGGTTTCCTGCTTAAGCAGGGGGCTGGACTAGAAGACCTCCAAGATCCCTTCCAACTCTGTTGTTCTGTTCTGTTCTGTTCTGATGAGGAGGAGGCTGGAGACTTAAAACATGAAGAACGGTTGCAGGAACTGGGCTTGGTTAGTCTGGTGACGAGAAGGACCAGGGGAGGCAGGATAGCTGTGTTCCAATATTTGAGGGGCTGCCACAGAGAACAAAGGGGTCAAGCTATTTTCCAAGGCACCCAAAGGCCAAACAAAGAATAATGGATGGAAACTGAACAAGGAGAGATTCAACTAAGAAATAAGGAGGAATTTCCTGACAGTGAGAACAATCAAGCAATGGAACAGAAGTTGCCTACAGAAGTTGCGGGAGCTTCATCATTGGAGGCTTTCAAGAAGACATTGTCAGAAATGTAGGGTCTCCTGCTTGGGCCAGGGGGTTGGACTAGATGACCTACAAGATCCCTTCCAACTCTGTTAATCTATTCTGTTCTGTCTTGGTTTCACCCTTGACTTTGCTAGTCAGAAAACTACAAAAGATGGTCAGATAACCCCAGGACACTGCAACTGTCATAACTATGAGTCAGTTGTCAAGTGTTTGAATTTTGATCACACCACCATGGGAATGCTAAAATGGTCGTAAATGTGAAAAATGGTCATAAGTCCCTTTTTTCAGTGCTATTTTAACTTTGAACGGTCCCTAAAAGGAACGATTGGAAGTCGAGGACTGTCTGTCCTGAAAATATGCACTAGGCTTATCTGTCTGAAAGGACGATGCTCCTTTTTAGTTCCTAAGAGTTTTCTGTCTCTCTTTTTTTTTCTTCCTTCAATCTAAACTCCCTGATGAGATTTTAATTGTATGAGTTGATGCTGAATGAGTTGTGAGTGTCTCTGCATGTTATTATGAGATCTCTTTAAAAGCAGAACACAAACAGCTCCCCAAATTAATCCCAAGGTAGAATCCCCTGTATCTTAAATTTATGCACTTCATTTTAATTGGGTTTTTGACAGAAAACCAAAATTGTAATGATCTTCCAAAGGGAGCCAAATCCGTTCAATAAACTGCATTTTAGTTTTTTATTCGTTCCTGATAAATCTTGAGAACATTCCATGCCCACGAGAGGAATATTACCCACTCAAGTGGTTTCCATTAATATTTATTTAAATGTGCAGCTTGTGGTGTTTTGAAAGACCAAGGCAAACGTTTGTCTGCATGGCTCGGTGATTTTATTGATTATGTGCTATCAAAACTATGTAGATAGATTACTCCCAGGATGAATGCCAACTTTAGGTCTTTCAATGATGGACAAACTCAAATAATAATATGGTTTTGAGCAGGCTGATTGATTGATCTATTTATTAGGTGCCATCATGTCAACCACACAGATAGATTTGTGTCAGAATAGACCTGGAAGGAGCCTTGGGGGTCCTTTAGTCCAAGCAAGAGACCCCAAGGGTCTTCAAACTTGGCAAGTTTTAGACTTCTGGACTTCAGTTCCCAAAATTCCTGAACTAACATGACTGGAGGAGGAATTCTGGGAGTTGAAGTCCACAAGTCTTAAAGCTGTCAAGTTTGAAGACCCCTGCTATCCCATGTATGACAAGTGGCTGTCCAGCCTCTTCTTAAAAATCTCCAGTGATGGAGCGCCCACGATTTCTGAAGGCAAGTTGTTCCACTGATTGATTTTTTTCATTGTCAGGAAGTTTCTTCTTAGTTCTAGGCTTGATAAATGCCCATCTGTTACTTCTTGTCCTGCCCTCAGTTGCTTTGGAAAATGAGTTGGCCCTCTCTTCTTTGTGGCAGCCCCTTAAATACTGGAATATTGCTATCATGTCACCCCTAAGTCTTCTTTTCTCTAGACTAGGTTTTCCCAAATCCTGCAACCGTACTTCGTATGTTTCAGTCTCCAGGCCTTTAAACATCTTAGTTGCTCTTCTCTGCACAGATTCCAAAGTCTCAACATCTTTTTTGTAATTTAGTGACCAAAACTGGATGCATGTGTGGTCTTAGTAAGGTTTTATAAAGCAGTACTAATGCTTCACATGATTTTGATTGTAAGCTTCTGTTTATACAACCAACTGGCTCATATGGATTTCCAGAATGATCAGTCTTCATCATGGTCCATCAGAGGGTATACCTATTACCACTGTAGTCAAGTTCATCCATCCTGTCATGGGTCAGTCTCTTCTTCTATCTCCCTCCATCTTTCTCAGTATTAAAAGACTTGTCAGGAGAGGTAGGCCGCCAGATAAAGCTTCCCAATAATTACAAGATGGATTAACACAGGGGTGTCAAACTTGATTTCTTTGAGGGAGTGTTGAGGTAATTCCCCGTTAGGAGAATGAGCGCATTCAGGAAGACATATAGAGAGTAGTGTTGGAATAATACACACACAGTACACAGATACACTGCACAGTAAATGGAGGTTTTTACTTCCAGAAAGGTTAAAGCAAAGTCCAAAATAAGCAGTCCAAAAGTCATTCACAGGTTAATCAGTCAGTTTTTCAATCCAGGGATATTCTAGTAACAAAGTCCAGGGTCAAAAACAGTTAAATATCAGACTTACATTAAATCCAGTAATATCAGTCAATTAGGAAAAGTGGAGCAATAGCAATACTTTCCAACAGAAGGAAATAAAGATACACTCTCTTCTCTTCTGAGACTCAGACTAAAACTAAACAATCCAGGTTTCTGGCTCCATCTTAAGGCCATTTGAGAAACCACACCCAATTGCAGTTTTTGCAATCTCTTAAAGACACAGTACGAAAATGTTTATCCTGGTTTATATATTTCTAACCCAAATACCTGTTAGGTGTTTCATATTCCTAACATTCTCCCCTTTTGGGTAAGATAATATATACAATCTTACATTCTAAGTCCATAATCTTCACAGCTAGCTTTATGCTTTATGGAGCCTTGGGCCTTTGTAAAATGAGCTACTATATTGTTTTCTGACATACAGTATTCTAGCTTAATCATTTTACTTTGCACACATTGTCTCACATTTAAATAACTTAAATCTGTGCGTTTCGTTCTTGTTTTAACAGCAATATTTGAAGCTATCTGTATTGCTGATTGGTTATCTTCGTAAACAACAATAGGATCTGTTACATTAATTCCCATATCAATTTATAATTGCTTATACAAAACTAAATCTGTACATAGTAAAGACAAACATGAGAATTCAGCCTCCATTGTTGACAAACTTAGATGTTTCTGTCTAATAAATCTCCATCCACTCAATGATTTTCCCAATAATACAGCAGTACCTGATGTAGATTTTTGTGTATTTATGTCTGTAGCAAAACTTGTATCAGCATATGCAGTTAAATTCAGTTCATCTTTTGGCTCCAAATATGATGCATAATGCATTGTCTGTTTCAGATATCTTAAGGCTAGGTCACACTGGCCGATGGATGCAAAACGTATGCAAAAAGGACACAGCGGACGAGCAAAATTTCAGGGGTGGCTCCATCCGTTGTTATCTGCTCTCAAAAGTGGCAAAAATTTGCATAAACAGAGCAGAAAAGAATGGAAAGGAACAGACGGGGGTAGTACGTAGCGAGGATGGTTAGCGGATGTTCGTAGGAAGCCTAGCGGATGACAGTGGAGGGAAGCAGATGACACATCCGCAGGACTTCCGGGGGAGAATAGTGAAGCGGACGCATAGCGGAAGGGGCGGATGTGTAGCGGATGACGCGGATGCATCACAGATGCCTATAGGAAGCAAAGCGGATGCATAGCAGATATATAGCGGATGCAAAGCCTTCACTGCGCATATGGGGAGGATGAATTGCGTCAGCTCCGCGGATATAAAAGGATGCAGCTCGCAAGCAGTCACCATTCAGAGGAAAGACCTGCTGCCAGAAACATCTTGAAAGAACACCATGGTTCGTCAGTCAGGGAAGAAGAGGAAGCCTGTGCCTACTCCTGCGAGCCCTGGCAAGAAGGACAGAACCACCATCCCACCCCTTGGTGCTGACTCTGAAGCTGCTGGTGCTTCTGCTGCTGGTGCTGCTGGTGCTTCTCCTGCTGCTGGTGCTGCTGGCGTTGCTGCTGCTGGTGCTTCTCCTGCTGGTGCTGCTGCTGGTGCTGCTGGTATTGCTGCTGCTGGTGCTTCTCCTGCTGCTGCTGGTGCTACTGCTGGTGCTGGTGCTACTGCTACTGCTGCTGCTGTGGTGGACCAGCCCCAAGGCCCTCAAAGCCCTGCTGCTGAAGGCCCTGAAGCCCCTGCCAGAGGGAGGAAAAGGCAAGGCAAGGAGAAAGGAGAGAGGAAACAGTACTCCATTTCCGAGGAGCATGAGGAGGAGGTGCTGGAATGGCTGAGAGAGAACGAGTACCTGTGGAGAAAGGGCCACAGACTCTATTGCGACACCAAGAGGAAGCAGGCAGCTTGGAAAGACAAGGCAGAGAGCCTGGGCTACACTTCAGACCGACTCCTTGGATGGTGGAAGCACATGCACACCTGGTATGGCAAGCTACACCTGAAGAAATCTGGGCAGGCCGCTGTCAAGCTCACTGACCGGGAGATGTACGTCATGGCCAAGTGCAGCTTCCTGAAGGGTGAGGTCCGCCACCGAGGAGCAGCCCCTCTGTCAACCCTCTCCCTCAGACAGCCCAGACAGCCAGTCCTCTTCCAGCCAGGAGACAGCTACCGTGTCCAGGCAGGTGTCTTTGGAGGGCCCCACGACAGAACCCCCCCCCAACAGCTGCACTGCCATGCCGGAGGACGTGGAGGATCCCCTGTTTCAAATGGAGCAAGAAGAAGCAGCAGCCAGAGACCAACCCACCCCCAGCTTTACCTCCACAGAAAGCAGGCAGAGAGGCAGACTGGAGGGCCAGAGATCAGGGACACAATCAAAACCAGCACAGATTTCTCTCTCAGCTAGTCCATAGCGACATACCATCATCGAACCGCAAGCCCTTCATCACCGACGTGAGCCAGATCCTCATGGACCTGCCTGAGGCCCAGTACCAGGTGATGAAGGAGAAGATAACAGCACTGCTGCACCACCCTCCAGGCCCAGCTGAACCTGCTCCGACCCACTCCAGGACTGCTCCTCCACCCCAGGCGATGAAACCCTTCCACGGCTTTCAACAGCCCATCACCTACCAACGCTACAAGGACCAGGACTTCCCACAGCAGAGGCAGCCCTTCCCAGTCCAGGCCCAGGTACATCGCACGCCACAGATGCCTCACCTCACCCAGCTGCAGACCAGACAGCCCCACTACACTCCTCCTTCCTCCACCCCACAGCCAAGCCCATCAACAGAAAATCTGTCATCAGCATTGTGCCTGACATCCCAGGTTCTTGATGAAGGGCCTCTCAACCTCACGGGACTGAGTCAGCTCTCTGAGAGCTCCCTGAACACACCATCCCCTGTTGTACTCTCGGGGCCAAGCACTCTAATGGTGCCTCAGACCAGCACTCCAGCCACGGCCACCTCCACAGTCCCTGGCTGCTCAACAGCTGAGACCATGGACTTGCCTCAGAGTGACTGAGAATAGTGCCAGAGACTGAGTTGTTACCTGTTCACTTTATGTTTGCTTAAGACACTTTACTTGGTTCATTTTGCTTTTTTAATAAAGTCATACAGTTTACTTAAGACAGTTATTAATAAAGGTTATCTTTGCTTCACACACTTGGTTCATTTTTTTTACTTCATAAAGTGAAGCACAATCTCACCAGTGTTATGAGACAGACTCAAGGAGGCATCCATTAAGCATCTACCATCCTGTCTTGCCATTCCACTGCTCCAGCTGGGGAGTTGCACTGCTTCTTCCCTTCACATGAAGCTCTGTTGGGGCCTTGTACATCCACAGTGTCTATCAGGTTTCGTCCTTGCCTCCATTCACCAGGCTCCATGTCCCCATTCCCTTGTTGACGGTCCACAAGCCTGTTCTGCAACACTGGGTAGCGGGTGCGCATGAGATTGTGCAGGATGCAGCAAGCTTCCACAATGCTCCTCACAGTCTGTGGGTAATGCTGCATGGTGGTGAGAAGTACCTGGAACCTGTTGGCCAGGATGCCAAAGGCGTACTCCATCACCCGTCTTGCCCTGGACAGCCTGTAGATGAAGATCCTCTCTTCACGGGTGAGGTATCTGGAACTGTAGGGCTTCATGAGGTAGGTTCTGAGGGAGAAGGCATCATCACCCACGATGAAGTAGGGCACATCTTGTGTGTCATTGGGTAGGGGGGTCTGGATCTGGGAAACCCATGATGAGGTTGCATTCCAGCCCATCCTTGAGGTCACTGGCGTTGTATACCTGGCTATCTGAAGCTGACCTGTTGCCTGAAGCATCGATGTACATGAACTTGTAGTCAGCATCAACCATGGCAAAGAGGATGCTACTGAAGAAGCCCTTGTAGTTGTGATAAGAGGACCCTGAGTTGGGTGGTGCTTTGCAGGCCACCTGCTTCCCATTTATGGCTCCAACGGTGTGAGGAAAATTCCACCTCTGATACCACTGTTCTGCAACTTTCCTCCAGCCTTCTTCAGTGGTGGGGCACTGGAGGAGCTCCTCCACGTATTCTTCAATGGTGGCCTGCACCACTTCTCTGACCACTTTGCTGATGCTGTTGTGTGGCACCCTCCAGGCATACTGCATGATTCTGTATGTGGTTCCAGAGGCCAGGTGGCGCAGAGTCAGTGCCACCTTGAGCCCAGGGTCCAGGCTGGGATGGAAGTTGGTGCTCGGCTTGGTCAACCTGGGTCTCAGATGCTCAACAAGTTCATCAAACATGGCTGGTGGCATCCTCATGAAGTGCTGGAATGCACGAGTGTCTTCATTCCTCAGCTCCACCATCAGCTTGTCATACAGTCCAAACTCCACTCTTCTCCCGATCCATTGTCGGACCACACAGCTCTTGGACGTCTCCTTCTTCTCCTTGCATAGAAAAGGTAAAACAGTCTGAAGAGGGCTTGGTTCTGGTGTTGAATGATGGCAGCTACCATAAGGAGTGTGTGATGATCCATGATGGAGATCAGTGGATGATGTGGAAGAGCAAGACCAAGGGTGAAGAGATCTGTACACCACAACTCATACTGAGATCCAGGTGATTTCCTCCCCCTTTTTATAGGAAATATTGGTTTTCCTTCCACATACTCTAGGCATACTCCAGACATCCTAAATATCCGAGATACGTCCCATATCCAAAGTTTTGTCCGTTTTAATGCTTTATAGATGCATCCGCTTACATCCTTTCTATTTCCGTGCTACTAACACTGTGTGGACGTTCTGTGTACCTTTCGCTTCCTCCCTCTTTCCATTTTCCGCTGGAGTGGATGTGAGTTGCGAGGATGCCCAGAGGATGCCAAGAGGATACAGCAGACGTGTAATGGATGACAACGGACATAGAACGTTTATTGCCCGTATGTGTTGCAGATATACAGCGTACGCGGCGGAAAGTTCATCAGCTCAAAAAGTTTTGTGCAGCTCAAAACTTTTTGAGTGGATGAAATAGCAGTAGATGGATGTTTGACGGATAGAGCATATGAAACACGTTCTCAGTGAGTACACAACGGATGCATCGCATTTTCCAACGGATGGCAAGCTTTTTTGTCCGTTTTACATCCTCTTTGCATCCATTGGTGCAGTGGGACATGGGCTTTAACACACCTTTAGCAGTTTGCCAGTGCCTTTCAGTGGGCTCAACGTTAAATCTCGCTAATTGATTAACACTGTATGCAATATCTGGCCTTGACCAATTACTGAGATAAAATATACTACCAATCAAGGACTGATCAATGTTCTTATCAAAAACAGGACTTTGAACATCACTATGGCTAAATTTCTGGCTCATTGGTGTCTTAGCTGGCTTACAAAGTTCCATTTTATAACTTTTTAGTAATTGGTTAATTTTATCTGCCTTTGAGATCTTGTATCCTCCCCTAGTTCTATCTATCTTTAAACAAAGATATTGTTTGATTTCTCCTGACTGTTTTATCTGAAATTTATTTTCCAGCAGTGAAATTATCTCAGTAGCTTCTTGTTCAGTTTTGGTGATTAATGCTATATCATCAGTAAATAATAGTAACAATGAAACCATACCATTATTTTCTTTTTTAAACAAACATGGATCAGCCATGCCAGCTACAAAGCCTATTTTAGTTAATTCTTTAACTATACATTGGTTCCACTCATATCCTGATTGCTTCAAACCATAAAGACTCTTTTTCAATTTCCAGCAATCATTATCAGTATTATCATTTTTGAGTCCTAAAGGTTTCTTTAAATATATAGTGTGTTGCAATGGTGCATACAGATATGCTGTCTCTACATCCAAATGATTTACAATATATTTCTCCTTAGCTGCCAACACTAATGCCGCCCTTATTGTAGTAGCCTTCAGACTAGGTGCAAACACCTCATCATAGTCATTTGCTGTCTGATTGAACCCTTGTGCTACTAATGTGGCTTTATGGGTAACAGTCCCACCCACATCTGTGTTCAGTTTATATACCCATTTACATCCTATGGCATGTTTATCTGGTGGTAAGTTAACATTTTCGTATACATCCAGTTTTTTTAATGATTCCAGTTCTTTATCCATTGCTTTCTGCCAAGCAGTCTGATCCTCAGCAGGATACAGTGTTAGTTCACTATAGTTACTTGAAACTGTATTCACTTGGCTCACAACACTAGTCTGATATCTATCAGGTGGTCATGTTACTCAGGTTGAACATCTTGGTAATACAGGGCTTGCTGGTGGATTTTCCTGTGCCACCTGCTCCTGTTCTTCTATTTCTTCCTGTGCTTGTTCTAATACTTCCTCCTGTTCTTCCTCTTCCTCTTTAATGGCTATTTGGGGTGTACTGATTTTCTCTTTAGGAACTATTTGGGTGTCAATAATAATATCTTTGCTGGATTCCTGTTCCAGTTTATCCTACCCAACGTGCTCAAGAAATTTTGCACTAGCACTACAATAAACTTGAACTGTGCCTTGATCCCAAAATCTAAATGATTTATAACCTCATAACCCACAAAAAATAACTTCTTAGCTCTATGTTGCCCTTTCAGTCTTACTTGTGATGGAATAAGCACCCATGCTGGAGCTCCAAATGTGTGTAGGTAACTTAAATTTGGTTTTCTGCCATGCCAAAACAAGCGAATGGCAATTCTCCAGTTGTTGTTTAAAACATGGTTACTACACATTATGGCTTCACCCCACAGTATTTTAGGTAAACCTGAATCAGACAACATAGTGCGAGTCATGGCTTATAATGTTTGCCCTCTTCATTCTATAAACGAGTTATGTTGTGGTCTGTAAGGTGCAGTATGTTTATGCTCAACACCAGCCAATTTCAGCATAGTTTGGAATCTTTTGTTAACAAATTCAGTCCCATTATCAGTGATTAAAGTAATTAATTTACTTTTCATTTTTGTCTTAGCAAACCTTAGTCAGTTAAAGAAATGTTGGAATGTTTCTGTTTTGTTTTTCATAAGATAGCAGAAACCGTATCTTGAGTAATGGTCCATAATACTCAAAATATAACGGGCACCTCCTAAACTTGGTTTCTTAGGACCAATTATGTCAGCAAACACAACCTCTAAAGGTTCTTTGGTCTTAAACCCATTTAGTCTGTTTGCAGGAATAACCTTACTCTTTTCTTGACTACAAGCATTACAGTGTAAATACTTGCTACAAGGTTTCAGTTTTACCCCCTCTGACAACTGAACAGTTTGTTTGAGCATTTTGAAATTAATATGCCCTAGACGTCTATGCAGTAAATGTATACATTCATCATGTGATTTAACATTGTTATAAACTGAGTTAGCCATCTTCAACTGATAATCATGTATTACATATAAATCATTCTTTAAAGTAGCAGTAACACTTTTACTCTCTTTCTCTATTATACAGTTATCTCCCCTAAAGGTTACTACATAACCAAGATTAACTAAAGCCCTTACTGATAGCAAATTAAATTTCAGTTTAGGTACATATAACATAGTTAAACGTTCATTTATACAAGAACAATATGCAGTACCTTCACCTGATGCTTTAATCTTCCATCCATTTGCCAATGATACATGTTGTTTACTCATGGACATCTTTACAAACCTTTTTCTATCTTTAGTAATGCATTGTGATGCTCCACTATCAATAACACACAAATTATTGTTTACAGTTGAATTGCTAGACATTGCTAAACTAACATTCTTTTTGGCCTTCTGGTGTTTGCCAGTATTCTGTTGTTTTTCCCCTTTTACAGAATTTAGCTATATGTCCCCTAGCCCCATAAGAAAAACATTTCCTAATAGTATAGGCAGTTGAAGATAAATTCTCTTCTTGCGGTTGTTCCTTACTCAGTTGGTCCCTATCTTGTCATCTTCTTGCTTCTTCTAACCACCTTCCGGTTATGTCAGTCAATGTCAGTTTATCTCTGGGCAGGACTTCCAGTGAAGATACATAGTCATCATAACTTTCATCCAATGAGGAAAGAATGATGTAAACTTGATGCAGCTCTGAAAATATTAGTTCTTTTTCATGTAGCTCCTGGAAAGTTCTTTTCATGAAGTTTAAATGAGCTAGCATATCTGCACCTTTCAGAAGACGTGCTCTAAACAGTTTACTTGTAAGATGTATGTGTGCATCTACACTGTCACGAACATAAATCCTCTTCAAATTCTTCCAACACTTAGCAGCAGACTCTTCTCCATGAATATGGACTAGCTGCTGGTCACTCAGTGTTAGTCCAATTATACAAAGA
Source organism: Laticauda colubrina (assembly GCA_015471245.1). Taxonomy (NCBI): domain Eukaryota; kingdom Metazoa; phylum Chordata; class Lepidosauria; order Squamata; family Elapidae; genus Laticauda; species Laticauda colubrina. Next base: position 22,764,133 of record BLBF01000036.1, on the reverse strand, counting down.
GCTCGTTCATTGTTCTGTTTAAAGTCAGCAATCTTCTTGGCATCATCCTCATTTTCTGGATCCCAAGCATTTACATCTGGTGGATTTTGAAGTACATTCCATAAACCTTCTTTACGTAGAAGTAGACTGCATTTCATAGACCAGGAAACATAGTTTGTTCCATCCAACTGGGTTATCAGTGATAGACCTGTGGAAGTTCCTTGTGCCATCTTTACCAGGATAGTAAACCACAATTAAACAGTAAACAGCTGTCTGTATACAGTACTGTGCATTCACACTAACTCTCAATTATCTGAGCCTGGTATGGCCTGGGCCCATAACCAGTGTTGAGGTAATTCCCCATTAGGAGAATGAGCACATACAGGGAGACATATAGAGAGTAGTGTTGGAATAATACACACACAGTACACAGATACACTGCACAGTAAATGGAGGTTTTTACTTCCAGAAAGGTTTAAGCAAAGTCCAAAATAAGCAGTCCAAAAGTCATTCACAGGTTAATCAGTCAGTTTTTCAATCCAGGGATATTCCAGTAACAAAGTCCAGTGTCCGAAACAGTTAAGTATCAGACTTACATTAAATCCAGTAATATCAGTCAATTAGGAAAAATGAAGCAACAGCAATACTTTCCAACAGAAGGAAATAAAGATACACTCTCTTCTCTTCTGAGACTCAAACTAAAACTAAAGGCATCAGGGTTGTGTTTGATCTTGGTGGCCCAGGGTGGGTGTGGCCCAGGAGGGGTGGGATTCTACCAGTTCAGACTGGTTATATAGAACTGATTGTTATGATTCTGTGCAGTTCAGAGAACCGGCAAATTGTGTCCCTGGCTGGCCCCGCCCTTCTCTGCCTGTCCCTCCCTTCCCTGCCCAGTCAGTCCTTATCACACAATCGTGACATCGCTGACTGCATTCTCCCTCGCCCAGTCACTCCCTAAGGTATTTCTTTCCCCCCTCCCGATGATCAGCTGTTCCAATAATCAGCTGCACCACCACCCCGCTTCACTTAGGAGGCTTCCCTGAGGCCCAGGAAGCAGAAAGGGGCATGCAGCACCCCCGGCACTGTTTTTTGCCTTCCTGGGCTCCAGGGAAGTTTCCTGGGAGCAAAAACACCCTTCCAGAAGGCTTCCCTGAGGCCCAGGAGGCAAAAAAATGGGGGAGGGGTTTGAAGAAGAAGAAGAAGAAGAAGAAGAAGAAGAAGAAGAAGAAGAAGAAGAAGAAGAAGAAGAAGAAGAAGAAGAAGAAGAAGAAGAAGAAGAAGAAGAAGAAG
>BLBF01000036.1:22741042-22762854 GCA_015471245.1 Laticauda colubrina | reverse complement strand
AGAAGAAGAAGAAGAAGAAGAAGAAGAAGAAGAAGAAGAAGAAGAAGCCATGCCCACCCAGTCACATGGCCATGCCCACCTAGCCACTCCCACAGAACCAGTTGTTACAAAATTTGAATCCCTGGCATGCCCACTCATGTCGGGGGTGCCTGTGGTGGTCTGAGTGCTCTGCCAGTGAAAATGGAGCTCCATTTTCCCTGGCAGAGTGTTGCAGGAGGCTGTCACAGCTGAAAACGGAGTTCAAGAGAGCCATACGCTCCATTTTTTTCTGGCAGAGGTACTGTAGGCTGGTCCTCCACTGTTCGTAGGGTGGCCCCGCAGGCCAGATCTAAGCACCCCTCGGGCTGGATCCAGCCCACGGGCCTTGAGTTTGACACCCCTGACAGGAGTGTCAAACTTGATTGCATTGAGGGCCACATCAGGGTTGTCTTTGACCTTGGGGTGGTGGTGGCTGGCATAGGCATGGCCAGGGAAGGCGTGGACATGATGGGTGTGGCCAATTCAATGTCACTCATGTCAGGGGCACCTGTGGTGGTGAAGTGCTAAGGCAGGACTTCCCTTAGACCATCCCTCTTATTATAATCTCCTTCCTTCCTTCCTTCCTTCCTTCCTTCCTTCCTTCCTTCCTTCCCTCCCTCCCTCCCTCCCTCCTTCCTTCCTTCTTTATTCTCCTTCCTTCTTCCTTGCCCTCTTTCCTTATTTTTCCTTCCTTGCTCTCTTCCCATCTTCCCTTCTTTTTTGTTGTCTTTCCTTGTTCCCTTTTTCCTTTCCTCAAAGGAAATGCTCAAGTGCGAAAGGGGCAACATTGCTCCTTTTGTTTTGTTTTTAGGTTTTTTTTTGCTAGCCACCTGCCAGTGAAAGTTGAGCGGGGGGGGGCATGTTTGGCCCTCCAAACCCCCATTTTTGCTGGTAGAAGCACCGCGGGCCAGTCCTTTGCTTTTTCCAGGGTGGCCCTGCGGGCCAGATCTAAGCACCACCCAGGATGCATGCAGCTGGCGAGCCTTCAGTTTGACACTCCTGTTGTAGGGAACTGCTAATTTAGGAAGTCAAGCTAATTTTATTAAAAAGTGTTCTCAACTTCAGTTTTCAGCTGAATAGCCTTCCTTACTGTTGATTCTTCTCACATGTGAATAAGACTATAATCTGGTGAAAAGGAGATAAACAACCTATGTCATGTTGCAAAGAAGGGATTTTAGGATCTTTTCCATGGGGAGCAAGAATGAGTACAGAGGAGCCAAAAAAGTCAAGAAAATACAACATGACTGTGTAGATCAAGGCCTTGACAAAAGTATATAGCTTAGATTTATGACATGGTCTTTTAAAGTAGACGCCCTAAAAAAACAAAGTTAACTTACTAAGATATTGGTAGTCCATACTTTTCTTCTTTGTCTCCGTTTACCTCCTTGTCTTCTAACCAGCAGACTATTCCAATTGTCATTATTGATTTCTTAGACTTGTATTCTCCTTTTCTTCCATGAACTCAAGGTGGCGCATTTGGGACTCCTAATTTTATCCCTAGAAGGTCTACCTTATTTAGGTAGATTGGCCTGAGAGGGAGGGACTGTTCCAAGGTCAAGAACTGGGTTCAAATATCTGTATACTCCTAAACCCCCCACTCAGTAAACTTTAGCTAAGCAAACTGTGCACTGTAGGGCAACATTTTTTGAACCAAGGTAGCTCAAATGGGCATCCAAAAACATAATGAAGATGGCTTAATCATCTCTGGGCTTCTGAAGATCATTTAAGCTCTGATTATGCCAGCGGGCCTAGCACCCTCGGGGGTCAGGTGAACTAGTGAGGTGGGTCCATTACTATTAATATCCTAATTTTGTTTTAGCTTGTGAGATGGGCAACGACAGTGCACAGTGGTTAGAGTGCAGTACTGCAGGCTACTTCTGCTGGCTGGCTGCAATTTGGCAGTCCAAATCCCACCAGGCTCTTGGTTGACTAAGCCTTCCACCCTTCTGAGGTGGGTAAAATGATTCTCCCCAAGTTAGTGGGCAAGTATTGAACTTTTCAATAAAAAGATCAGTTGATTTGAATCAAGCAGTTTAATCCTCTGAGAAAAACAATCGATACTAAAACATCAATTTACACCTAGCTTTCAACCGTCTAACAAATAAATTCTAGAGGAAATAGATGAATAGGCTGTTTAATGCATCTCAGTATGGAGAATTGAGGTTTGATTCTGCGTGAAAGGTACACTTTTTACCTGCTTAAAAAAAAACAAAAAACATTGTATTCTTTTTCCAAGAAGGACATTAAAGATGAAACCAGCAAAGATCTCTCATGTCGTTTTTAAAAATTGCGAGTTTTCAATTGATGTATTTATCCAAGTTAAACATTTAGGAAGCAGGCTGGAATTTTTCTGGACAAAGATATCAAAATCTGGAAAACATGTCCTGTGGTTGTTTCTTTCATGCAATATGTGCAAAATTTGGAATTTGGGACTTGCCCTCTGTTTCTGTTGCAGGAAAAGGTTGTTTTGACTGTTAAAATGTTTTGAAATTAGCCCAAGAGGTTAGTGGTTTCTGTTCAAAGTTCTTAGAGATCACCCAGAAACTTCAACTGGTCCAGACTACAGCAGTGTGCATGTTAATGGATGCACCTGGGTTTGCCCATATATCACCTTTGTTGTGTAAGGTGCACTGGCTTCCATTTTCTTTCCAGGTGCAATTCAAAGTGCTGGTTATCACCTTTAAAGCCATATATGGCACAGGGTCAGCTTATCTATGGGTCTACCTTTCCCTACAGATATCCACTCATTCTACCAAGTCAGACAGAGTACAGCTCTGCTCTTAAAGTGCAGTTTTGCAGGCAAACTGCCCACATCTGGAGTTCAGTCCTGATGGGGCTCAAGGTTGACCCATTCATCCATCCTTCTAAGACAGGGCTGTCAAACTCCTGACTCACGGACCAGAAGCATTACACACTGCCCACACCCAGTTTAACGAACGGAAAAAAGTCCTAATACGTCACGTGACGAAGACCTGATGATGTGAGTTTGACACTCCTGATCTAAGATCTCTAAAATGAGGATCCAGGTTGTTGGGGGGCAATATATTGATTCGGAGAATGCTGTAAACTAAAGCACTTTGGGGTGGTTAAAGGTAAAGGCCTTGCACATATGTTCCAGTCATTTCCAGCTCTAGGGGGCGGTGCTCATCTCCGTTACAAAGCCGAAGAGCCAGCGCTGTCCAAAAACGTCTCCGTGGTCATGTGGCCGGCATGTCTAAACACCGAAGGTTCACGGAATACTGTTACCTTCCCACCAAAATGGTCCCTATTTTTCTACTTGCATTTTTACATGCTTTCAAACTGCTAGATTGGCAGAAGATGGGACAAGCAATGGGAGCTCACTTCATTACACAGTGCTAGGGATTCGAATCACCAAATTGCTGACCTTTCTAATTGACAAGCTCAATATCTTGGCCAGTGAGCCACCACGTCCCTAAATATTGCCATACGATGGGACCCAGGAAGTGTGGTTTTTCCATGGCAGTCCCTGCCCTACAGGACACTCTGCCTCCCTGAAGTTCAGCCAGGCTTTTCTGCAAATCTTGCAAGATCTGGCTTTCTCTCAAGCAATGAGATAAGAGACTATATGACTTGGCACCAGGTTTTTTGTTGTTTTCAATGGACGTGGTTTTATAGCTTTTTTCCTTTTGATTGGGAGCTGTCCAGAATTGGTTGTAACATGGGCAGTTATATTGTTAGTTTCAGTAAATAAAATGCCATTATGTGATTTGGCACGAAGTTTTGAAATTGAGAGAGAGAGAGAGAGAAATAGGCAGCACGTTCATCCCAAAATGCACCTGGCCCATCAGGACAGGAAGGCAGGGCATGTTATGGATCCCATCCATTAGGGATCATCATCTAGTATGAAGGGATTGCTTGGTGGTGGCTCCCTCTCTTTGGAACATCCTTTCCTCTGTTGTATGGTTAGCCCTAGTGATGGGATTCAAATTTTTTTACTACTATGGTTCTGGTGGGCTTGGGCGTGGCTTGATGGGTGTGGCAGGGGAAGTATACTGGAAAATCCACATTCCCTCCCCACCCCACTAACCTGCTTTCTAGCTCCGTCTTCCTGTGCAGGGCAACCAAAGAAGACCCAGCCGATCAGCTGGAAGGCAGATAATACATGGGGGTGGGGTCAGTCAGAGGTGGGATTTGCCAATTCTCTGAATTATTTCCACTACTGGTAACCTGCTGAATACCTCTGGTTAGACCCTACCTTGTTGTTTTTCTGAAAGTCCTTAAACTGTGGTTTTGTCAGTGGGTCTGGGGACCACAATCGAAGATAGAACCAATCAAGTGACCAATTTGATTGTAATTGTTGCTGCCATGGGGTTTATTTATGCATTTTTTTAAATTATAGGGCAGTTTTTAAAAGTTTTGTAAATAAATAAATACTACTACAAGTCCTATAAGTAGAAATAATAGAAGAAATAAAAAAATGCACAACTGTGGCAAAGGCAAACAAGGATAGTACCAATAGTAATGGACGCCTTGGGTACAATCCCAAAACAACTGGAGCACCACTTGAACGTCATTGGCATTGACAAATTCGCCATCAGTCAATTGCAAAAGGCAGCTTTACTTGGAACAGCTTCCAACCTGCACTGCTATCTGTAACACTGTCAAACATCCAGATTTGCCTGTCCCAGGTCCTTGGTAAGGACTCAATAGGAAGGCAAAAATGCCAAACCCAGTCTGAACATCTGGCTGACTGTACGATAATCAACAGCAATATCATCATCATCATCATCATCATCATCATCAACAATAATTATAATATATTGGAATATTTCACAAATTGGCTATTAAAATGAGGTGGGGTATACAGGCTTTCTGAGCCAGGCATCCCATTACCGTCTCTTAGCTGGAAAAGAAATGAACAAACTAATCATAAAGAAAAGGTGATGGAATGAAAATAAATAAAATAAACCCACTTACTTCCACATTGTCATCGGTAGATTTATTTTGACATTCTTGCTTGAGCATTTCAAAGCATAAAATTGCACACCAACCTTCAATTCCCCCATTCCAATTAATAGACATACCACCTGTTCCAGTAAAAGGAACACCTTGTAAACTTTCAACAAATTGACACATTGCCAACGGCAGAACAACGGTGCTTTATTAAAATATATTGCCTTTCATTAAATGTATTTAATAGTTGTGTTTTATATATCCCACCTTTCTGTTTCTAGAGCAGCATTCAGATAAAGGGCATAGCTCAAGTAATTTGAGGCTTCCATTGTCACGATAGTTAATTGTGTCTCTGATTTTGGGAGCCAACTCAGTGCGCCTCTGTTAAAATGCATTGGCACTCTTGAAATGTGGCATTAGGAGTAAAAAGCAGAGACTAATCATGATAAATTTTCATACAGTTTAAACTCACGGCATGTTTAAATTCAAGCTGCCTTTTTTCACTAAGGCTCCATATCTCCTGATAGCAAAAAGAAAAAAAAAAGGTGTGGGGGAGGAACAAATTGCATTCCTCATTCATTTGGAAAGAAACACTTCATTTTAATTCTAAATAAGGAACAGCACCTTAAAATAGGAGACAGGTGACAACCCAGCTAATTAATAACCTCTTGCTTCTGACATTTGCATTAAAAATTATGATTGCTCTTTTTTCTTTTCTTTCTTTTTCCCTCCTCCCTCCATCTGTTTTCAACACAAACCAAGAGTCTCATACACGTACGCATGCATTTCTCCAGAATGTTTGCTTTCCATATTAACATGACTCTTATACAATGAGATGCCTTTGATCTCATTCCAAACTCTGGAGAGTTGCCCAAAAAAATAAAAAAGGAACCACCACTCTTTGCTTCTTTGCCTGAAATATTAAAACCATATTTCCTGCACAACCTGTTTTGGGTGCCCGCCCTACTGAATTTGCCACGCCCATTACACCTGTAAAACTACCAGCTTGCAAAGTGTTCCTGAGGGAAAATATTAACCAAAGTTGGTTGGAGAACAAGTCGAAAGCACTGGCTATATGGGTGACCAGAACAACCTCTGGATTCAGAGAAGTTTCTCCAGAAAACACCAAGGAGTTTTGGATGCCTGTAGCTCTTTCTTAGCTTTCTGTAGGGAGCAACTTACACAGAAAATGATGGATCTCTTGAGTAGCATTCTGGTGAGTAAGGGAGAAGGGAGATACAAGTAGTATTTTGGCCTCAAGATCTACTGTCAACTCGTTGGTTTTATGCTAAGTTAGTTAAGGTTTTCCAGTTAAGCAGGTGAAAATTACCCCATTTCAAAGCCAGGCTTTATTCTGGAGGTTGTGCTAGATATGGCTTCAAGCAAAGGTTGGACAATAATTTGTTTGGGAGATATGATAATTCCTGCTCTAGGGAGACTCAGATTAAAATATATTTTAGGTCCATTCCAACTATAGAAGCATATAAGGCTAGGGAAATTTGAAAGGAACTTTCAAGCATTCTGAAGCCGATGAGGAAAGAAATGCTTTTTGTAAGAAGCAAAACTTTGAGAGTCACTGCAGTCTCAAGTAGTTCTCTCAAACTTTGTTTTGGTAACAGAAAACAGACTCTGGTTCCTGCCACTGAGGATCAAGGGGAGGGGATAAATTATAGCATGATAATATGTAGACCATCCTTCTTGTTAACCTTACAAGGTAGTCCAGACAAGAAGAACAAACTGGGCATTAGCCTTGGAAACCATTTTTTACTTGGAAGCTTCAAGGCTGCCACATTCAGTGCCTGGGAATTTGGGAGGGGGGGTTTCATAATGAGGTAGAAGATTAGACACAACAACATTCTTTCTCAGAGAGTCAAGGACATGTTGCCCTGTACCTGGAGGGGAATGACTGGAGGGCTGTTTCCAGTTGGGATGAAGATTTGATTGGGCCATGTGATGGACTGATGGATGCAGGGGATTTTGGGGGAAGAGAAAACACAGAGCTCTCAGATTTGGGTTTTCCCAGATGTGCCAATATGACAACTCTAATAAAATGGAACTTTGAAGAAGCATTTGTCTCAGAGTTGACACCAGGTTTGCTAGCTTTATCTTTATTATAAGCTAACGTTATGATTTGATTGCTTATTGTACCCTAAGACTATTATTAAGTCTTGTATGTTATGATTCTTGACTCTTGATGAATGTATCTTTTCTTTTATGTACACTGAGAACATACGCACCAAGACAAATTCCTTTGTATCCAATCACACTTGGCCAATAAAAAATTCTATTCTATTCCATTCATGAAAATAATCTTGCAAGACTGAAAGTATTTCTCCCCTCCATTCCTTTTAATCTCTGAAAAATTAGGGAGAATCCCTTTCGAAATGTTTCCAAAGCTTTCTCTCCTTCTGTGGGCTGAGATAATATTTACACACCAGTCGTCTAGTCTGCAGCTCTTTCTTCTGTCTCTCAAGGTCCTTCTCACATACTACTATGTTTCTCCATTCTATACTTGATCCAGAATGCAGCAGTCTAAACTGTCAGGGCTGCTCCTCATTGTATCTATATAAGCACCACTGCTTTGGATGATGCATTGCTTAGTAGTTGCCTTCCAGGTGCAACTCAAGGTGCTGGTTGTTACCTTTAAATCCTTTCACGTTTCAAGACTTGGATATCTGTAGAACTGCTCTGTCGTGATAACATTTTAACCTTCTTGACTGATAACGTCCAGTCAAGAAGGTAAAAAATTATAGGCTCTCTCCATATCTTCTAGAAGTGCCATCTAAAGGGGCTGCAGAAGTACTCCTTCTCTATCTTTCTTTCCTCCTTTGGAATAGCACCTCTGGGATATTTTAATATGTCCTTCTTTGTTCAGTCTTGTTTGTGGTTCAGACAAACTCAGTGTAATGGGAAAAAAGAAATAACCTTGAGAAACAGAAGGAAGTTCCTCAACCAAGTCACCGGTTAGATAAAAGGAAACTGAGTCGAGGGCAGAAATGTAATTTGAGTAAGCATCTCAGGTAAGACCCTCCCTAGTTCCTACAAAGATAAAAGGAGAGAGAAGGGAGGTATATTCAGACTTGCAAGATCCTGTTATAGCAGGGGTGTCAAACTCAAGGCCCAGGGGCAGATCCGGCCCATGGGGTGCTTAGACCTGGCCCACAGGGCCACCCTGAAAATAGCGAAGGACCGGCCCATGGGGCCTCTGCCAGAAAAACAGAGCTCACAAAGGTTGCACATGGCTCTCCAAGTTCCATTTTTGCTTTCAAAGGGTTGCAGGAGGTCATCACAGCCAAAAAAATGCTTTCAAGGGCCACGTGTGCCCCATCAGCAAGCTCCATTTTTTGCTGGCAGATAGTTGCAGGAGGCCATTGAAGCCAAAAACGGAGCTCAGGAGCCCATTTTCACTGGCAAAGTGCTCAGGCCACCATAGACACCGCCGACACAAATGACATCATGCCGGCTATGCCACACACACCCCCGCCTCCCCACCCCCCCGAGATCAAACACAACTCTGATGCGGCCCGCAATAGCAATAGCACTTAGACTTATATACCATTTTACAGTGCTTTTATAGCCCTCTCTAAGCAGTTTTACAGAGTCAGCAATCTGGGTCCTCATTTTACTGACCTCAGAAGGATGGAAGGCTGAGTCAACCTTGAGCGGTGGGACTTGAACTGGCAAACTGCTAGCAATCAGCAGTCAGCAGAAGTAGCCTGAAGTATTGCACTTTAACCACTGCGCCACCACAGCTTTTGAATGAAATTGAGTTTGACCACCCCTGTGTTATACTAATCTTATAATAGAAGAAGTATTAGCTTACATAACCTGATTTCTTACACTTAGTCTGGACTATCGTTGAAGGACTGACATCCTGTGAGATTGAATAAGATGTTTCTCCCTTTACTAATGAAAAGGTTTAAATTTTATTGACTTAAATTAAAGTTTTAATTGGGCAGGTGAATGGATTGCAACTACCCCCAGGTTTTTCTATTGTGTTGTTATCATTGTGATTTGTTGACTGCAATTTTGTTTGGTTTTATTGTAATCTAAAATACTGTGTGGGAGTTGTAGGCCATTCAGTGTTACTTGTGATTGGAACGACCCTGTAAAATCAGTCAATCAATCAATGCAAAGATTCTATATTTCACTTGCAAGAATGTCATTGAAATTTATTCATTTACTAGTGCAAAAGTCATCTTTTTCAAAGAAAGCCCAAAAAGCTTTTTTTCTTTTTTTTCCTTTTTGATAGCAATTGATAAGGAAAAATGAAGGAGAAAATCCTTGCTTCACATGAATGTTGGCTGCTGTAAAATGATAATTTGAAAATGCAACAAGTGTGGGGATTGTTTTCCAAGTGGATGAAAAATAGTTTAATAGCTTCTGAAGAACATATGGGAAAATATTTTGTTGCTGTGTAAATAGCACAGGAAGCTATAAATGTGTGGAAGTGTGTGTATTTATGTGTATGGGAAACCAACATTTTAATCTTATAAATCATGCCTTTCTTTTCTTCTTTTTTGTAATATCAGCATTAACATCAATGCTGTTTGAATATAGGAACAGAAAGGTAAGGAAAGATAAAGGAGTCCCTGTGCATTTTTACTCCCTAGCTGACTATAGGAGGCAGTGGTCATCTCTGTTTCAAATCCATTGAGCCAGCACATAAGACATTTCCACGGTCATGTGGCCAACATGGTTGTCAACTCTGAAGAGTCAGTTTCATGTCAGGGTTTCAAGTAATAGACTCATAGCAAGCAAAACTCCGAGGTGGGTAGATTCCTCAAAGTTATTGGATATATCATATTGGCACAGATCTGGTGAAAACCGACTCTGAAGGTTCCCACGGTTTTCACCCAATTAAAGGTAAAAGTTTGTTACTGTCTCAAAACAATCAGTCACATAGTCCAATCACAGCGCTGTCTGGTTGCCCGGTGATATCACTCTTCCTTCCTCTGACCAGGTGTGAGAATGTCCTTGGTTCCCAAGAGAAAGTATTTTATTTTGGCTACAAAATCCTAGCTATCCAAAATCCTCCCTCCCATTACATGAATATCTCTGGAATAGATAAAAGATATATTGTAGATGGGGGGATAGACCATGTGTATCCTAAATGTATTAATCTTACTTTACTTTTACTCATTTTTTCTTTCATTGACTGTCTAACTATATATTGGTCTTGAGAAAATTATAGATGATAACAATACATAAGGTAAAATAAAAAAGATGGTAAGCTGAAAATGGAAATAATAGGGGATAAAAAATTGAAAATATATGTGAGGATGAAATGATTTTGATATTCAATTAATGAATTGAAATATGAAAGGGAAATTTATCTAAAGATTAGTTGAATGGGTAATAATTTGAAGTGATACTAATTAAGAAAGTTGAAAGTGTAACTATGACTATATATAAATATTGTAATCTGGAATCACGTTGCTCACGTGAAGAGATGTGTAAAAAATAAAAATAAAAATCTTTGGGGAAAAAATAATCCTCCCTCCCTATCCATCCGTTCCAGTGTGGCAACACTGAAGTTTCCAAAATGGCTTTGGTCAGGTCAGTGTACCTTCTCCCCAAGTGATACCTATTTATCTACTTGCATTTGCCTGCTTTTGAAGTGCTAGGCTGACAGGAGCTCAGGCGAGGATGGGAACTCACTCTATTGTGTGGCGTTGGGTCTCGAACCCGGGCGGCCAGCTTTCCAGCTGATAAGCTCAGTGTCTTAATCACTGAGCCCACCACATCCCCCTTATCGGAACAGAAACCGGTTTAGGAAATCTTTTTTACCTTATAGGTGAATCTAAGGACGTCGAGCGATTCTGAGAACTCATTTTTGTTCAACATAGGTTTTGGCAAGTCACAAACTCTCTTTCACAGCAGAAACTCGGAAATGTCACCTACTGCTACCTATTGATAAGAGTTATAGTTGTACCTTTGTCTCATCTGAAACTTAAGAAGTTAAAAGCTGAGAAGGTCAGGCTGCAGATTTCCAGTTGTAACAAGCTTGACCTTTTAAGTCCGTTGCTGCTGGTCTTTGATTGTGGAAAAGGTCTTTGGGGTGGTGTTGAATTCCAGGTGTTGGGCTGAAATCAGGAAGTCCCAGGTTCAGATTCAGACAAGTACAAATTTCAGTTGACATCAGAGATAAAATTAGTCCTCAACATTCAACAGTTCATTTAGTGACTATTTGAAGTTACGACCCCCCAAAAAGTGTCTTATGACTGTTTTTCACATTTACGACCGTTACAGCATACCCCATGGTCACATGATCGAAACTTAGACATTTGGCAACTGACTCATATATTGCAGGTTGCATTGACCTGGGATCATATGATCATCTTGTGAAACCTTCTGACAAGCAAAGTCAGATTCACTTAACAAATACGTTACTCACTTAATAAATGCAGTGATTCACTCAACAACTGTGATGAGAAGCATCATAAAATGGGGCAGAACTCACTTAATCAATGTCTTGCTTAGCAACAAAAATGTTGGGCTCAATTGTGGTCTGAGATTAAGGACTGCCTGTATTCTGATATCAGGTGAAGAGACAGTTTGGTCTAGTGGCTAAGGTACCAAGCTAGAAAGCTAGAGACTGCCAGTTCTAGTCCCGTGAAAGCCAGCTGGATGACTTTTAGTCAGTCAGCTCTCTCTTATCCCAATTTACATGGGAGAAAATAGGAGGAAGGAAGGAATGTTGGATAAGTCCGCCAGCCTGAATTATTTATAAACATAATAAAGGTGGGGTACACATAGATAAAAAAAAATATTCATAGGTGTTCTCAAAAGCTGACAAAAAGCAGGATTGTATCATCATGATGCAAACTTCAGCCTCTTTTACATGTATTGTGATGTCATACACTTGTAGGAAAAGGGCTAGCGATTACGTTTTGATGACCCAACTGCTGATTTTTTATTTGGACAAAATCCTTGATTGACACCTTGAAATGATAGACAGGTTTCCATTTAAAAATGCAAAATTGAGTACAAACAATGAAATGTAAATGCCCTCTTTCTTCTCTAAATGGCCTTCACAACAGCCCCTTGTATTCCTTGTTAATCTGTCCTCAGAACCTTCTTTCAGATCTGAAACAGGTAGTGGTAAATCTGGAGCTTTTAAAACTAAGATATATGATGGTATTATAATTGCATTTTTGTTTGGCGTCTCCACTCGTGCTGGAAAAATGAAATGAAAAAACAGAGCTCCATTGTCTCCTTAATCCATAGGAAATTATAGTTGGATTAGATGAACTTCAAGCTACCTCCACTGTCTAAAATTCCTCTGTTATCTTTTGTTAAAGCAATGTTTTTATTAAAAGTTTCAACTACAATAAAATAAATAATACAAACAAGATAGAAAAATAGAGAGAATAGAAAGAAGAAAAAGAATAAAAAGAAGAAAGAAAAGAAAGAAAAAAAAATTGAAAATAAATTTAAGAAAGTGATTTCCCACCCACATGACAAATGCAAAAAGTTTCACTATCTCTTCAGGTACTCTTGATTAACAGAAAAAAATGCTTCATCCTATAAAGGTAAAGTTTCTCCTGCCCTGTGGTATTTGACTCTAGGGGTGGTGATCAACTCCATTTCTTAGCCGAGTGAGTCAGTATTGTCTGAAGACATTTCAGTGGACATGTGGCCAGCATGTCTATACACCAAACTATGTGGAATGCTGTACCTGCCTACCAAAGTGATACCTATTTATCTACTTGCATTTGCATGCTTTTGAACAGTTGGGTAGGCAGGAGCTGGGGCAGGAATGGGAGCTTACTCCATCTCATGGTGCTTGGGTCTCAAACCCCGGTTGTCAGCTTTCCAGCTGACAAGTTCAGCATCTTTAACAGCTGACCCACCGTGCCCCCTTTCCTCCCATAATACAGCTGTTATATGTATAGGCAAGTCCAATAAGCAATGATTTTTTTCAATCTAGGTGTCAGCAAAACTCCAAAGAGCCCTAAAATTATAACATTAGTAACAAATGTAAAATTCATCATTCCATATCTCTTTAACTGTAAGCAAATCCAATACACAACTTTCCCATTCCAGTTGTCAGCGAGTCAGAAAGAACCACCCAAAATAACAACAGATCTCATGTTAACCCTGAACAAATGAACCAACCTTATATCCCTTCCTTTTTCACAAATCAATTGTGCTCTTTAATCCATTCAAATATTTATTGCCCCTTGCGTGTCAAAACTTTCATGAGCTTCTTTTGTAGGTCTAGCAAGAAGAAATTATTCCCATTACTCTATTGAATTGACATTTTTATTTATTTCTTAATTTTTAAAGCCTCATCCATATTTTTATATATTGTGGTAAATCCTTATTCACATTATTCCTTGCAATTATGTCAGAAAAGTTTTGTTCTAATTTTTTTTCCTGTAACATCTACTTCTGAGAACAGACCATCCCTTTGAACACAAAACAGGCCTGACTTTGTTGATTCAAATTCCTCAAAAATATCTCTGAATGCCATCATAAGTTGTCTATTTTTTTATGTCTCCAATATCAAAAATATTTTTTTATTTTCCACGAAAATACATTTATTATTTAAAATTAATTTCAAAGTCTTTTTCTTCAAAATCAAATATTCCAGCATTTTCTGAGCCCTTTAAAAGTTTTATTCTTCAAAATCAAATATTCCAGCATTTTCTGAGCCCTTTAAAATTCCACTATGCTCCATTTACTATGATCTCATAATTCATTTTAGAAAGTTTCAGTCTTAGACTTCCTTTTAGCACTGTACCACATCCGACCTGCAGTTCCTCATATTTCCCCCCCCATCCTGTAGAACAAGCTTCTGTTTTTCTACTTTACTTCCAGGGTACTTAATAACTTCCTTTGTCTTGGTGGGGTTTTTGAAATTTACTTTCCTGGATTTGATAGAAAATGCCATGGCCATGTTAATTTTCCTATGAAACTCCTTTCTATGACTTGGTAGCCTTCCTAGCTGCCAAGATTTAAGACTGAAATTCTGTTCTCCTTGGGAGAACATCTCTCCTCAGGTCTTTCTTGGGTTTTTATGGAAGTGTGAGAACCAGAGAGAATGTAGATCAGTGGACAATATGCCATGAAAGAGAGACTATATTCCTAGATCCCCTCCATCATCTTAATATCAGTGGTCTAACATTTGAGGTGGGCAAAGTATTTGGTGACCACCTCAAATATTAGGTGAAACTCAAATACTTTGGCCACCTAATGAGAAGGAAGGACTCACTGGAGAAGAACCTAATGCTGGCAAAGATTGAGGGCAAAAGAAGAAGGGGACGACAGAGAATGAGGTGTCTGGATGGAGCAATTGAAGCAGTAGGCATGAGCTTAAATGGACTCCAGAGGACAGGAAAGCCTGGAGGAACCTTGTCCATGGGGTCACGATGGGTCAGACACGACTTTGCAATTAACAACAGCAACAATATTTGAGGAGTTGCTACAAAGAAGAGGGGGTCAATCTATTCTCCAAAGCACCTGAAGGCAGGACAAGAAGCAATGGATGGAAATTAATCAAGAAAAAAACCAGGGGTGGGATTCTACCAGTTTGCACCTATTCTCTAGAACCGGTTGTTAACTTTCTTCGCAGTTCAGAGAACCGGTTGTTAGAAGAAATTACTGGCCTAATCCTGTAAGGAAGGCAGGAAGGAAACATTCTGGTGTTGCTTACAGAAACTGCCTCTCCACTAACCCTTATTACATTCTTGGCAGGACTAGACTTCCTGTCTCTGGAGCTCCTCTGGAGTCCCCCCCCCCCACTTTTGCTGGTACTTTGCTTGTGTGGTGTGACCATTCAAAGTTACAATGGTGCTGAAAAAGTGACTTATGACCATTTTTCACACTTACGACTGTTGCAGCATCCCCACAGTCATGAGAGGCCAGGTGAGGAGATGTGTGCCTCGATGTGAGTGATGTTGAGTTGGCCACGCCCAGCCAGTAACATGACCACCAAGCCATGTCCACCCAGTCAGATGACCACCAAGCTACACCCACCAACTAAGCCATGCCCACAGAACCAGTTGTAAAAAAAAAATTGAATCCCACTCCTGAACAAAACCAATCTAGAACTAAGGAGAAATGTTCTGACGGTTAGGACAATTAACCAGTGGAGTGGATTGCATCAGGAAGTTATATTCCATCACTGGAGGTTTTTAACAAGAGATTGGATAGCCATTTGTTTGGAATTGTATAGGATCCCCTGCCTGAGCAGTGCGTTAGACTAGAAAACTTCAAAGGTCCTTTCCACCTCTGTTATTCTGTTATCTGAACACCAAATGGCAAGGATATTATATGTCACTCTTGTCTTTTGAAGATATTTCGAAAAACCATTCTCTTTCAAGAAATGAAATGAGAACCATCCAAAGAAGGGTTGGAGAATTTCTCTGCCAAGCATGGCTTCCTGTGACATTTCCTTGATAAACTGAAATTCAGGAAGAGATGGACAAGGGACGAAATGAATCAGAAGTATGCATCTGTGTGCATATGTACAATGATTGTGACTGGAAACTAAAGGAACTGAACATAGAGGGGATCTTGATGAACAAATAAAGGTGTGATCCTCAGATGTCCAAATGCAGAAGATGGCCCTGTTGGCTCTGTGTCCTGCCTGGCTTCTATTTTTATTCTCACAAAGAAAGTTGTGTTTGATTATTAGGAGTGTTCCTATATTTGACTATGTCTCCCAACATTGATAGATAGCTTGTGTGTTTTATTTGTCATTTCCTCTCTCTCTGTCTCCCCCTCTCTCCCTCCCTCTCTCTCTCTCCCTCCCTCCCTCTTTCTCTCTCTCTCTCCAAAGAAGGCAGCTTCCTGAGAAAAATAAAATTGCAATCCAATTACCCTGCTGTTAGAAGACTGCAGGAGATGACCTTGCAAATCACTGGAAAATTCAAAATGTGGTTCAGTAAATCTCATTTTGCTTGGGTTGGCTGTTGGAAGCTGGCCACAAATTCGTCTAATAGTCCAACTCTGCCTTTTCACTGGATTGAAAGACCTACTCTGCTCATTTTAGGGCCTTTTTTAAAAAAGGAAGGAGGTGTTAATTAGCGAGGGAGCCCTCGCCCATATGATACCATAATCACAGGCTTAGAATGTTCACTGAATGATATTAAGAAAGTGTTATTTGTTTCGGGAGGAGGTCATGACAACAAACCTTTGTTGGGTGTGTTGGCTGAGAGAGACAGACCAAAGTTCACAAGTGAATTTCTGTGGCTGAAGGAGGACCACAACTTCTTCCCCCACTCTGAGTTCAGTATTGTTACCAGTACATCACAGAGGTTTTGGGGGTGAGGGAGAATGACTGGTTCAAAGTTCTCTATGTCACAGCTCTGGTGGTCATCTCCATTTAAATTATAAGTCTCTATGTTGTGGTTCACCTGCAGCAGGTGTGGACGGCTGAGGTCTCAGAGAGCGAGGACTCAGATGAGGGGCCTGCGTGTGATGCAGGGATGGGGCCAGGACCATCAGGGAGTGGAATGCTGCCTTCTGAGATTGTGGAGGCTGGCACCAGTGATGAAGAGGTCCCCGAGGAGCCTGTGGCCAGTGCGCATGCACACAGGGCAGCTAGAAGGAAAGAGCAGGTGCAGCAGCACGGGCGACTCAGGAGTAAGGCTGAAAGGTAATGGCCCTTCCCTTAAGAGATAAAAGCCAGCTGAGAAACTGAAGTTCTTTGCAGGAAGCAAAGAAGTTTTTGCACTCAATCGGGATATCTTGGTTGGTGTTTGGAGACTCTTTGTGTTTGAAATATTTTTAGTAACTATATCTAATACTCTGAGCAGCCTTGCACAACCTTGGCAAGGCTCATTCTTATCAGAGACAATTAGTTTGAAACAGCCTTTTAACCGTGAAGAAACAGAATTAGTAAAGAATCATTAAAAGGTTTTGCTGTTACCTCTGTTTCGTGTTTGCTTCCTTGGAACAAGGTCAGAACATTAGCCATTTCTTTCAGACAGCTTAAAGAAGATTTATTAGGAGTCAACATGCTGGCACTACCTGGGTGCAGCCGAGTCTGAGACACATCATTCATTTCACCCTTGACCCTGGTCTTCCCCCACCCCCTGGGTGTATCATAATTCATATTCACATCCATAGTCAAGAGTCATTGATCATGGTCTACAGTAATAATTTTGTGTGCCAGAAGCTTTGGTTGCCTAGAAATTATCTGTCAAAATATTTAAGGAATGCACTACTTCCCCCACTCCCTTTCTGCTATCAACTCTAAAAGACCAGAGAAATATTTTTGAGTTGACACTTTAAAGCAGGGATCCCCAACCTGTGGACTGTGGCCTGTTAGCCACCAGGCTGTGTGAGTGGCTGGCCAGTGTGCATGAGTATGTGCACACCCTCCCCACTCATGCTAGCATCACTGCAAATGTTCTGTGCAGCCCCATTTGCATCACTCGTGACCCCATGTGTGCATATGTGCATGTAAAGACACCTGCTCCTCCTCCCCTTCCGCCAACCCAGAAAGGTTGGGGAACTCTGTTCGAAAGCAGGAAAAGAGCAGGCTGAGCCAGAGGGTGGGGTTAAATGGGTTATCAATTTGCAGTCATTGTGTTGCCACCAGAGACCCAAGTCCAACCACCCGTGAATTCCAGTGACCCTTATGTAGTGACATGACCATTTTTTACACTTATGGATGTTGCATGGTCACTTGATCCAAATTCGAATGCTTAGTAACTGGCTCATATTTAAGACGGTTGCAGTGTCCTGTGGCGAGGGGGTATGTGATCACTTTTTGCAACCTTATGACAAGCAAAGTCAATGGGGAAGCTAAATTCATTTAACGAGAAAAGATCATAACATGGAAAAAAAACTCACTTAACAACTGTCTTGTTTGACGATGGAAATTGGACTCAGTTGTGGTCCTTGGTGATGTTTGAGCTTGGTTTTCTTGGAGATGTTTCGTTACCCAAACTGTGTAACATCATTAGTGCTAGTAGGAAGTGGGGTTTGCTCTCAGTTTATATTCTAGTGGCTTGCACTGTCAGTGTTAGTGGGGGTGGTCTTGAAAATTCTTTGGTTCAGTTCTTAGCTTATATGGCAGTTTCTTGATTGGGGTACTGTTTGCTTCTTAATTGTTCATCTACATAGCATACTAAAAAGCAGAGACATCACCCTGTCGTATAGTGTGTATAGTAAAGTGCGTATAGTCAAGGCTATGGTTTCCCAGTTGCAATGCATGGCTGTGAAAGCTGGACCATAAGAAAGGTTGCATGTGTAGTATATGCAGAGGTGAGATTCTACCAATACGCACCTATTCGCTAGAACCGGTTATTAACATTCTAAGCAGTTTGGAGAACCGATTGTTAGAAGAAATTACTGGCTTAATCCTGTAAGGAAGGCAGGAAGGAAACAACCTGGTGTTGCTTACAGAAACTGACTCTCCGTTAACCCTTATTACATTCTTGGCAGGATGAGACTTCCTGTCTCCGGAGCTCCTCTTTCGCTCCCCCCCTCCACTTTTGCTGGTACTTTGCTTGTGTGGAGTGACCATTCAAAGTTACAATGGCACTGAAAAAAATGACATGACTGTTTTTCACACTTACAACTGTTGCAGCATCCCCACAGTCATGAGAGGTCAGGCGAGGAGATGCATGCCTCGATGTGAGTGATATTGAGTTGGCCATGCCTAGGCAATAACATGACCACCAAGCCATGTCCACCCAGTCACATGACCACCAAACCACACCCACCACTGAAGCCATGCCCACAGAACCGGTTGTTAAAAATTTTAAATTCCACCCCTGGGTATATGTCATGTCAAAGCAGCAGCACTGTTGTATATTTACAGTTGTAAACAATATATACATAGAAAAGAAAGGCTGAGCACCAGATAATTAAAGAATTGAGGCCTTTGAACTATGGTGCTAGAGAAGACTCCTGCAAGTCCCTTGGATTGCAAGGCAACCAAACCGGTCAGTCCGAGAGAGGAGATCAACCCTGACTGCTCTTTAGAAGGCCAGATCCTGAAGATGAAACTCAAAGACTTTGGTGATCTAATGAGAAGGAAGGACTCACTGGAGAAGAGCCTAATGCTGGGAAAGATTGAGAGCAATAGAAGAAGAAAGAGACAACAGAGAATGAGGTGGCTGCATGGAGTCATTGAAGCAGTCAGCATGAGCTTAAATGGAGTCCAGAAAGTGGTAGAGGACAGGAAGACCTGGAGGAATGTTGTCCATGGGGTCGCAATGAGTCAGACACAACTTCACAACTAACAACAATAACAAACCGAGATTATCAAATAATTTTGGGAACTATCAAATAACCAAAATAACCAGAGAGCACCAAGGACCCATCATTTCAATCTTGTGCTACAAATATTCTCCTTTTTTGGTGTCAATTGTGGTTATAAGTCAAAGACAATCTACATATCATTCGGGTTCTTGGGCTGAAAGAAAAGGGACTAAGTCCATAATTTTCCAGGGAACTCTTATGGCTTATACCAGAGGTGTAGTCTTCTTGTTCTTAGTCCAACACCTTCACCTTACATCATAATTGCTTTCAAAACTCTTTCACCCATTAACGCATCTTGCCTTACACTTTGCTTCATCTCACTTCCTTGTGTTTTGTTCTAATTTTAGTGAATCCCAGGAGTGCACAATTTCAAGCATACGAGCTGCGGACCTAAAAATAAAGTATGGGGCCACAGAAAGTCCTTAAATTTTTTGAGTCGATAAACCATTCTTAGTAGGTGAGGGAAAAGATGAGTCTCATCTTTTAGGTCTTCTTGAAAAGATATTATTAAAGAAAGAAAGAAAATGTCACTCAATTTATTTGGGGTTAAACAAATGATTAGAATAGAATAGAGCCAGAAGGGACCTTGGAGATCTTCTAGTCCAGCCCCCTGCTCAAGCAGGGGAACCTGTACTATTTCAGAAAATTGGCTGTCTAATTTCTTAAAAATCTCAAGTGATGGAGCACCCACGATTTCTGGAGGACAGCTGTTCCACTGGCTAATTGTTCTCACTGTTAGGAAGTTTCTCCTTAATTCCAGGTTGTTTCCATCCATTGTTTCTTATCTTGCCTTCTGGTGCTTTGGGTAATAGGTTGATCCAGGGGTGAGATTCTACCAGTTTGCACCTATTCGCTAGAACCGGTTGTTAATATTCTAAGTAGTTCAGAGAACTGGTTGTTAGAAGAAATTACTGGCCTAATCCTGTAAGGAAGGCAGGAAGGAAACATTCTGGTGTTTCTTATAGAAACTACCTCTCTATTAACCCTTATTATATTCTTGGCAGGACTAGACTTCCTGTCTCTAGAACTTCTCTGGAGTTTTTTTCCCCTCCTTTGCTGGTACTTTGCTTGTGTGGAGTGACCATTCAAAGTTACAATGGCACTGAAAAAAGTGACATGACCGTTTTTCACACATACGACTGTTTCAGCATCCCCAAAGTCATGAGAGGCCAGGCAAGGAGATGCATGCCTTGATGTGAGTGATATTGAGTTGGCCACAGCCAACCAATAACATGACCACTAGACCATGTCCACCCCGTCACACAACCACCAAGCCACACCCACCACCTAAGCCACACCCACAGAACTGGTTGTTAAAAATTTGAATCCCACACCTGGGTTGGTCCCTTCTTCTTCTGTTGCAACCCCTCAAGTATTGGAATACTGTTATCATGTCACCCCTAATTCTTCTTTTCTCTATACTAGCCAAACCTAAATCCTGCAGCTGTTCCTCATTTGTTTTAGTCTCTAGGCCTCTTATCATCTTAGTTCCTCTTCTCTGAACTTTTTTTAAAGTGCACAAAGTTCTTAACAGAAGAAGTTTGAAGTTTTTTTAGAAAAGGGGGGAGATTGTGAAACTGAGTGATCTGATCTTCTCCAGGTAGTATTGTGTTAGCTGTAAAGATTGGAATAATGAGATTTATTTTCTTAAATTCATTTTCTGTTATGTCTCTCCCTCATCTCCAATTCATATCTGATTCATATATTCTAGGTATACTTGTAAGCTTCTTTTCTTTGGGTATAGGACAAAAATGTCTTTTGCAGATCATATCCTAACCAGAATGATTCCCTTTTTTTTCTATGTGAAAATACAATTCAGTTACTGTTTAAGTGAAGCAGATTTTGACAAATGAAATAATTCTTTTAAAAATCCACCCAAGTCAGACCATCTTAGAATTTTAGTCCCATTTAAGTGGATATTCAGAGTATTTGAGATTAAGAACTGAGTGGGTAAATGTATATGTGATGATCAAATGCTTTTGCACTAAGGACGATATTAAATCAAAATGGGGGTGGGTTGTCATTCCCTCCTATAAAAATATAAAAAATAAAATAAAGAGAGTTTTTATGGACCAGTGAGTCTTTTATGGCGAAAGGCAGAATTATGTCTAGAAATTCACAGACATTAGCAAATTTCTAGTGGAAAAAATGGAAATTTGTCCACAATGCTCTCCTATGAATAGCAGAATAGCATGGTTCTGGCCTTCTGCATTGTAGGATGGGAAAGCAGCCCATTTAAAAACATTGTTCCAGAGTTCATGAGTTCAAGTCCTGCCTTAGGTATGAAAGCCAGATGGGGGATTTGGGGCCAGTCACTCCCATTCAGCTCAACCCACCTCACAGGATTGTTGTTATGGAGAAATTAGAAAGAGGAAGGTGTGTTGAATATGTGCGTGCTGTCTTGAGTTATTTGTAAAAAAAATAAATAAAGCAAGGTACAAATAAATAAAATTGCAAATATGGAAACTTTACAACTGGATTGGGAAGAAAGATTTTGGCAAGAATCTAGCTGATGAGACACACCATCTCTGCTTTTCTATTGTGATCATTATAGGCTTCAGCTATGAAGGATAATAAAGTAGCTATTTCAAAAATAGAATAGAATAGGAGAGGAGAGGAGAGGAGAGGAGAGGAGAGGAGAGGAGAGGAGAGGA
>BLBF01000036.1:22724942-22741032 GCA_015471245.1 Laticauda colubrina | reverse complement strand
GAGAGGAGAGGAGAGGAGAGGAGAGGAGAGGAGAGGAGAGGAGAGGATAAATAGAACAGCAGGGGTCCCCAAACTTAGCAACTTTGAGACTTGTGGTCTTAAACTCAAAGCCAGCTTTGCTAGATGAGGAATTCTGGGAGTTGAAGTCCACAAGTCTTAAAGTTGCCAAGTTTGGAGACCTCTGGAATAGAGGAAAGGAAAATAGAAATAGGAATGGAATGGAATGGAATAGAATAGAATAGGAGGAAACAAAAATAGACTAGAATAGAATAGAGGAAAGGAAAATAGAATAGAATAACTGTGAGAGGGATCTTGGAGTCTTAGTGGACAACCAGCTAAATAGGAGCCAGCCATGTGCAGCAGCAGCCAAAAAAGCGAATGCAATCCTAAATTGTATTAACAGAGGGATACAATCAAGATCAAGGGATGTACTAATACCACTCTATAAAGCCTTGGTAAGACCAGTACCTAGAGTACTGCATCCAGTTTTGGTCACTACATTATAAAAAAGATGTTGAGACTCTAGAAAAAGTACAAAGAACAGCAACCAGGATGATTAGGGGACTGGAGGCTAAAACATACAATGAACAGTTGCAGGAACTGGGCTTGGCTAGTCTAGTGAAGAGAAGGACCAGGGAGGACATGATAGCAGTCTTCCAATATTTGAGGGGCTGCCACAGGGAGGAAGGGGTCAAGCGATTTTCTAAGTGCCTGTAGGCCAGAGAAGGAATAATGGATGGAAACTGAATAAGGAGAGATTCAACCTGGAAATAAGGAGAAACTTTCTGACAGTGAGAACAATCAACTAATGGAGGAGCTTGCCCTCGGAAGTTGTGGAAGCACCATCAGTTGAGACTTTCAAGGAGAGATTGGACTGCCATTTGTCAGAAATGGTGTAGATCTCCTGCTTGGGTGGGGGGTTGGACTAAATGATCTACAAGGTCCCTTCCAACTCTGATTATCTGTTAATTTTATTGTCACTTTGAATGTACACTAACTGGCATATCTTAAAAATGAAATTTTGTTGCATACAGCTCTCAAAGGCTCACAAATTGTACATAGTAATATACATAGAAAAGGCACACAGGGTCAAAAGGCACACAGAAAAATATAGAAAAGTGAAAGCAGAAAAAGACATAGTAGTCCATTAAGTGTGCCCTTTGGTTTTTTTTTTCTTTCATTCTTCATTACTTTTTATATATTTTATGTGATGCAATGTGCTGCAATGAATGCAACGCAATTGTTGTGCCAGTTTTTTGCGTAAGTGATCCTACGCCTGAAATTTTTAGGAAACACGGCAAAATCCATATGGTTTTGCTTATCTTGATTTGTTTGCTGTGTTTTAGATTTTTGCATTTAATTCTACCATTGTATGCTGCTTGAATGATAGTATAGTAGTCCTCAACTTACAACCATTCATTTAGTGACCATTCAACGTTACAGGGGCGCTGAAAAAAGTGACTTATGACCATGTTGCAGCCTTCCCATGGTCACGTGGTCAAAATTTGGATGCTTAGCAATTGGTTCATATTTATGACAGTTGCAGTGTCCTTGTGTTCATCTGATCCCCTTTTGTGATCTCCTGACAAAATAAAATCAATGGGAAAACCAGATTCATTTAACAACCATGTTACTAACTTAACAATTGCAGTGATTCACCTGTGGCAAGATAGATCATAAAATGGAGCAAAACTCACTTAAGCCCATGTCACACTGAACCAACGGATGCAAAGAGGATGTAAAACAGACAAAAAAGCTTGCCATCCGTTGGTTAACGTGATGTATCCATTCTGTACTCACTGCCTCCGTTTTGCTTCCTCTCTATCCGTCCAGCATCCGTTTATGGACGTTTCATCCACTCCAAAAGTTTTGGGCTGCCTAAAACTTTTGCGCAGAAAATGTATCCAGTTCGTCCATTCTGCATCTGCTACGCATCCGCTAGGAATCTGCTATGCATCCGTTCCGCATCCGCACAACTCGCATCCGCTTGGACACAGGGAGGAAGCGGAATGGACGCAGAACGGATGCAGAACGGATGCCTAGCGGATGCAGCACGGAAACAAAGCATTTAAAACGGAAAAAACGTTCGCAGAGCGGACCTATCTCAGATATTAAGGATGTCTACAGGATGCCTAGAGGATGCCTAGCGGAAAACCTATACTGCCGATAAAAAGGGGGAGCAACTCACCTGCATCGCACTTTCAGAACAGCAGCCCAGCGGTGCAGACCTCTGCAGCCTTCATCTGCCTCTTCCTCTTCCACAGGATACAGTCATGTCCACCGTGGATTGTAACAAAGTCCTTTCGACAGCCAGCATCGTTCTGCAACAGTGCGAAGCCATCTGCAGGCTCTGTGAACACTACTGCGAGAAGAGAAGGAGCCACCCAAAAAGAGTCTGGGTCCGAAGATGGTTCGCCAGTAGAGCAGAGGACGGACTGTACAACAAGCTGATGGTGGAGCTCAGGAGCGAAGACACTCGGGTGTTCCAGAACTTCATGAGGATGCCTCCAGCCATGTTTGACGAAGTTGTGCAGAGGCTGACACCCAGGTTGACCAAGGCAAACACCAGCTTCCAGCCCAGCCTGGAACCTGGGCTCAAGGTGGCACTGACTCTGTGCCACCTGGCCTTAGGGACCACCTACAGGAGCATGCAGTACGGCTGGAGGGTGCCATCCAACACCATCAGCATTGTGGTGAGAGAAGTGGTGCAGGCCATCATTGAAGAATACAAGGAGGAGCTCCTCCAGTTCCCCTCCACTGAAGAAGGATGGAAGAAAGTTGCAGAGCAGTGGTATCAGAAGTGGAACTTACCACACACCGTTGGAGCCATAGATGGCAAGCACGTGGCCTGCAAATCTCCAGCCAAGTCGGGGTCCACTTATTTCAACTCCAAGGGCTTCTTCAGCATCATCCTCTTTGCCATGGTCGATGCTGACTACAAGTTCATGTACATCGATGCTTCAGGCAACGGCTCATCTTCAGATGCCCAGGTATACAACGCCAGTGACCTCAAGGAGGAGCTGGAACGCAACCTCATCGTGGGCTTCCCAGATCCAGACCCCCTTCCCAATGACACACAAGATGTGCCCTACTTCATCGTGGGGGATGACGACTTCTCCCTCACAACCTACCTCATGAAGCCCTACACCTCCAGACTCCTCACCCGTGAAGAGAGGATCTTCAACTACAGGCTGTCCAGGGCAAGACGGGTGATGGGGAACGCCTTTGGCATCCTGGCCAACAGGTTCCAGGTACTTCTCACCACCATGCAGCATTGCCCAGAGACCGTGAGGAGGATCATGGAAGCTTGCTGCATCCTGCACAATCTCATGCACACCCGCTACCCAGTCTTGCAGAACAGGCTCGTGGACCTCAAACAAGCCAATGGGGTCATGGAGCCTGGGGAATGGAGGCAAGGGCGAAACCTGATCGACACTGAGGATGTTCAAGGCCCCAACAGAGCCTCAAATGAAGCGAAGAAGTAGCGCAACCTCCTGAGACACTTGTGCAACTCCCCAGCTGGAGCATTGGAGTGGCAAGACAGGATGGTAGATGCTTAATGGATGCTTCCTTCAGCCTGTCTCATCACACAGATGAGATTGGGCCATGTATATTTGGTTGGCCTACAATGAACAGGGCGTTTAATAAAGAGTTGTGTTTATGTTGACATGTGTGGATAATTATTACATTATTATTGATAATAAAGGGCTGTAGGTGTGGCACCTGGGAGGGTGGACCATACAATCCCACTATGCTTGCACTGGAGGTTTATCTATCCCACAGCTATCCTAACCCATCCCACAGCTATTACCCATCCCACAGGTATCCTAACCCATCCCACAGCTATCCTTACCCATCCCACAAGCATACAAAGACTTAAGCCATTTCTAAAAGTTTCCAGCAAGACTTTATTAAAAAAAAAAGAAATGAAGGCTGGCAGGGAGGCAGGCACTAAGGCTGGCAGGCTGGCAGGCAGGCAGCCACCAAGGCTGGCAGGCAGACATGAACCAAGGCTGGCAGGCAGACCGGCTGGCAGCAAGGCTGGCAGGGAGGCTGGCAGGGAGGCTGGCAGCAAGGCTGGTAGCAAGGCTGGCAGCAAGGCTGGCAGGCAGACATGCAGGCGGGGCAGGCAAGGCAGTCGATGTGTCCGGCAGCAGGTCTTTCCTCTGAATGGCGACCTGCTTCCAAGCTGCTTCCGTTATATCCGCAGGGCTGATGCAATGCATCCTCCCCGCATGCGCAGTGAACGCCAGGCATCCGTTAGGCTTCCGCTGTGCATCTGCTAGGCTTCCGCTGTGCATCCGCTTCATCCGTTCGGCATCCGCTCTGCTTCCGCTCTTTCCCTTCCGCGTCTGCTTTGCTGAGGCCCCCCGGAAGCCCTGCGGATGTTCCACCCACTCCCATCCGCTCCCATCCGCTTCCATCCGCTGGGCTTCCGTTCCGCATCCGCTTTGCATCTGCCCTGCGTCCTCCCCGCGTCTGTGTTATCTGCTCTGGTTATGCAAATTTTCGCCCCTTTTGAGAGCGGATAACAACGGATGGAACATTTTGCTCATCCGCTGTGTCCTTTTTGCATCCGTTGGCCAGTGTGACATGGGCTTTAAGAACTGTCATGTCCCTATTGGAATCTGATTCCGAGGGGGAGGTCGAACAGCTGACAAGGAGTAAGAGTTTGGCTCCCGTGGCTGTGGAGGAAACTGGGGAAGGGCATAGTCTGGCTGGGCATTCAGAAGAAGACCTAAGCCCACCCCTCTTCATCCCAGGGCATGCAGGGAGGAACGGATAAGGGAGCAACATGGGTTATGGGGGAGAAAAAGGCCCTGATTCCCGTTATTAGCTACAGGTGGGAAAACAGGATATACAGGATGTTTGCGCATAGCACCTTGCTTGGAAGCAAAGCGTGCATTATCTTTGTTTGTCAAGTCTTATCTGGGTTCTGGCATCTTCCCAACTGTGTGTGTTTTGTTATCTTTGAAGTCTGCAATTCCTTCAGCGTGGTTTGTGTTGGTTTTTATTTATAATTTATATATACTTTGGGGTCGGACTGAATTTCTTCCCTTTAAAAACTGTTTTTGGGAGAGTTTTCTCACCAACTGATAATAACTGGACATTGAGGGCCAAGTTGGAGGAATTAAAGGGACCTTACCTACTTTTGTGACTTTGTTGCTTTTGTGCCACGCCCCGGTCATCAAAAGAACTCTCTCACTTAGCAACAGAATTCTGGGCTCAATTGCGGTCATAAATTGAGGACTATCTGTTTAAGTAGAAACATGGGATATTCATTGAATAACAAGAGCAGCTTAATAGCTTTCCCTCCTCAGTTTCATCTTCCTGTTTAGAAAATCCTTTGGCACTTAAGGCTGAAATTCCTCCCTTAAAAAATTGCTGCCTTCTGTAATTACATAAAATCCTTCTGGTTACATTGTCTTCTGTTCCCTTTTATTGCATTTTGTAATATTTATGTTGTAATTGCTTTAGAACTGATTTATTGCTGGCTTTTCTTGTTGCCATTTCCCTTATGTAACAATGTTTTTCTTGGGATGGATGTCCAGCACTGTTTTTACAAGCTGGCTGAGAATTGGAGGTTGGAGGCTAAGTCAAGTCAGGTCTGGCTAGAATTCAGACGGGAGACTATCTGGAAAATACCAGGGCTAGACAAGTAGTCCTCGACTTACAGCAGCTTGTTTAGTGACTATTCAAAGTTACAATGGCACTGAAAAAAGTGACTTACAATCATTTTTCACAGTTACAACCTTTGTAGTGTTGGAAGAAATGTCCTTCTGGGTTCAGCTCCAAGCAGGAAAAAAGACACTGGAAACATGGAGGCTGTGAGGAATATGAGTCACCTAACAGCTATTTGGGTTAGAAATATATAAACCAGGATAAACATTTAAAAACTGTATCTTTAAGAAAATGCAAATGTAATTAGGTGTGGTTTCTCAAACGGCCATAAGATGGAGCCAGAAACCTGGGTTGTTTAGTCTTAGTCTGAGTCTCAGAAGAGAGAGTATCTTTGTTTCCTTTTGTAGGAAAGTATTGCCATTGCTTCATTTTTCCTAATTGACTGATATTTCTGGATGTCATGTAAGTCTGATACTGAACTGTTTTTGACACTGGACTTCTTCTTCTCGAGTCACTACACAAGTCCTGTCTAGTGCAGAGCGCAGGATCTGGCTTTGGTGTTGAAAGTCTCCAGGTCATTGACAGTGCATGGCTCTGGTAGGAGGGGGCAGACCAAAAGATGTTGCATTGTCTGATCCTGCCCACAATCGCAAGCAGTTTCTCCATCCCTATTGTAGCCCCATTTCTGCATGAGGACTTTGCATCGTCCTGTTCCTGTCCGTAGGCGATTCAGGCATGACCAGATGGGCCATGCCTCATTGGAACCCGGAGGAAGTGATTCACTTGGTTCATAGGAGAGCTGATGCGTCACAGACTGGAGGTGGTTGGACCATAGGGTAATCCTTCGACCGTGGGCGGTGTCATCAAGGGATTCGGTTGAATGGAGAAAACTGCGTCTGGATTTGAGTCTCTTTTTAGCCGGTTCACGATTGTAGAGTGGGTGGCGAGGGTTAACTTCTTGCTTGGTTTTCTCCATCTGTGCTGAGACCTCTCGCCTGATGTGTGGTGGAGCAATACCACACAGTAAGTAAAGGTCATCTACTCTTGTTGGACGCAGACATCCAGAGATAACTCTGCAAGCTGCATTCAGGACTGGGTCAATCTTTGCAGCATGGGATGACCTACACCAGACAGGGGCTGCATATTCGGCAGTGGAGAAGCATAGAGCAAGAGCTGTGGTGCGGATAGTTTTGGCATCTGTTCCCCATCTTGTATTAGCAAGCTTCTTCAATATGCTGTTCCTTGCTCCAGCTTTCGCCTTTGTCTTGGCAATGTGCTCCTTGTAAGTAAGGGAACGATCCAGTGTGACACCTAGATAGATCGGCTTATTGGTGTGTTTAAGCCATTTTCCATACCATCTGACCCTCAGTTGTCGGTTAGCATCTCTGTTCTTAAGGTGGAAGACGCTAAGTTGAGTCTTCTCCGGGTTTGCACGTAGGTGATTTGCGGCATAGTAAGGAGTTAGACCTGCCAGAGCATCACTGAGTGCTTTTTCCACCTCTTCAAAGGATTGCTTCTGTGAGGCAATGCAGAGATCATCGGCATACAGGTAGCTCCTTGTACTCGGATGGATTGGTTGGTCATTCGTGTAGATGTTGAAAAGAAGCGGGGCAAGGACGCTTCCTTGCGGGAGACCGTTTTTCTGTCTCCGCCATCTGCTGTGGGTACCATTCAGATTCACATAGAACCGCCGGTTTGAAAGCAGGTTCTGGATCAATTGTGTCAGCTTGACATCCTTGGTCATCTCAAAGACTTTCCTTGTAAGAATCCTATGGTTCACTGTATCGTAGGCCGCAGAGAGGTCAACAAAAGCTGCTCCAGTTATCAGCCCTTCCTCAAACCCATCTTCGATGTACTGTGTGAGATTCAACAGTTGGCCAGTACAGGACTTTCCTGGCCTGAAGCCTGCCTGCTCAGGAATGAGGAGCTCATCTACAAAGGGGGCGATACGGTTGAGTAGGAGCCTTTCAAAGAGTTTGTACGTGTGGCAGAGCAGAGAAATAGGTCTGTAACTCTTTGGGCTGGCTGGGTCTTTGCCTAGTTTGAGTAAGGCGACTACTCTGGACTTCCTCCATAGCTTTGGCAAGGTGTTGTCACTCAGACATTTGTTCAGCATGTCAAGCAGCCACTGGAGTGCAACAGGTCCAAGATGTTTGATCTGCTCACAGAGGATATCATCTAACCCAGCTGCCTTATTACTCTTCATTGCTTTGGTAGCACCACACAGATCATTCATGGTGAAAGGTCTTGTGAAATCAGATGGCCCTTGGGAAGCTGTCTCAGCATTTTGGGGGAGCTTGGCTCTTCTTGGGTGGTGGTTAGGGTTACCCTGGCTGTTCACAAGGAGTTGGTGAGCGACTTGGTCAGCAGTGACTTGAGGCCTTGGTTGGGATTTCGTAGAGTCATTCCCAAGGATGCGAATCGTTTTCCAAGCTTTCCTGCTGCTGTGGGTCATATCTGTTGATTCAATGAATTCCTGCCACTTCCTCCGTCTGCTATCCATAATGGCAGTGGTCAAGTTTTCCCCACATTCAAGTGTGTCAGTACTGAAGGGGTCATTCTCAAAGTGCCTGACGTATTCGTTGTACAGCACCTTGGAGTCATCTGTCAAGCCTGGTGTATAGCTTGTACGGCATCCTCGTGGGATATTTTTCCTTGATGATTTCTTGATCAACTCTACAAAGGTATCGTAGTGGGTAGGAAGGGCAGGCAGGTCCTGAAGATATGAATCCAAGTCTACGGCAAACTGTTCCCAGTTTGCTTTCCTCAGGTTGAAACGTCTACGAAGGGGAACTGTGCGGGGAGTGATAGCTGCATTCACCATCAGCCCGATTGGTCGATGTTGGGTGTGTGGGATAGGATCAAGCACAACCTTCTCACACTGTTGAGCGATATTGTTTGATACAAACACCAGATCAGGGTTGTAGCCACGTCTCCATCTACAGCTGTTGAAGGAGGAGGGAAGTTTTGCATCATGAATAAGTGACAACTGGTTTGCATCAGACCAGTTCTCCACAAGTTCGCCGTCTTCGTTGGTTTCTCCATATCCCCAGATGGTGTTGTGACTGTTGAAATCACCAATGGCCACATTAACACGGCCATCGGTAACTCCTGGAGGTACGCAGAAAGTCTGAGTTGGAGGTTTATAGATGGAGCTTACAGAAATCCCCATAAGCCCAATGGTTAGGACTTCAATGTTGTCCGTGTCTGACATAGAGAACTTATCCACAATCAGGCCATTGCGTGCAAAAATTGCGCTGCCATACTGGTCATGTGGTATTTCCGCTATGAGGGTCATGCCATCGATGCGTGGACGAGTACGTGAAGACCCACGATGTGTCTCCTGCAGACAAAGAATGTCACAATTGTTCTTTATACACAGGTTAGCCAGAAGATCCTGCTTGGTACCTGTGAGACCTTCAATGTTGGATGAGATGATGCTCAGGGCCGGTCCTGATAAGGACCCATGTTTATGACGCTGGCGCTCATCAACAGATCGGTCGTTGGTAGCCATTGTAATGAACTAGTAGTTGTGTAGTGTGGTAGAAGGATTCGCAGGAGAAATTCCTGACAGGGACCGCGACGTGAACGCTCCTTCTTTGGCCCCCACACTGGACTTTGATATTTGGATTATCCCTGGATTGCAAACTGACTGATTTAACTTGTGAATGACTTTGGATTGCTTATTTTGGACTTTGCTTAAACCTTTCTGGAAGTAAAAACCTACATTTACTGTACAGTGTATCTGCGTACTTTGTGTGTATTATTCAAACATTTCTTTCAAATACGTCTCCCTGTATGTGCTCATTCTCCTAACAGGGAATTACCTCAACAGAGGCTGTTTGGAAAGATGGTTTAATGGGGGACAGGACCACATGGCTTGAAGCTCCAAAGTGAAAAGGTTGATCACATGCTTCAGGGTGAAGGAAGAGATCAAGAAGGAGGAGGGCTGAAAGTGCCCAGTTTTATACCCTCTGTTGAGATTTGAATTTGAGCATGTGTTTTGATTGGTTGTCAGACTCCCATGTCTTACCAGTCAATTAATATTTCAGCTTTAACCAGAACAACACAAGAGCACACAACAGAAATAACCTGAATGTAAACCACTCTAAACTCGATTGCAGAAAGTACGTTTTCAGCAACAGAGTACTCAATGCCTGGAATGCACTACCTGATTCTGTTGTCACCTGCTCAAACCCCCATTTCTTTAACCTCAAACTAACTTCTATTGACCTCACCCCATTCCTAAGAGGTCTGTAAGGGGCGTGCATAAGTGCGCAATCATGCCTACCATCCCTGTCCTATTGTCCCCAGTTATTACTTCCTATTTCTTGTATTTAAACTTATGTTTATTCTTGTTTCTGTTGTATTGTAAGCTTTTGACAAATGATGATGATGATGATGATGGTGATGATGGTGGTGGTGGGGCCATGCAAGGGTAACTATGTAGGCTGTCCTGAGTGCTAGGCTTGGTTGAGCCTTGCTGGATGATGATGTAATGAAGAGGGCTTTGGGCAATTCCTATTATAGCTCTACCTGAACTAAATCTTTGTTATGTAAAATATTCTGGCCCAGGCCTTAACGGCCTACCCATTAAGAAAGGTGAGGGTGAGCTTCTGCTTCTGAGGTGAGTTTCTGCTTCTGAGTTTCTACCCTTTTTAGGGGAAACATTCTGCCTTTTTAATATTTCCTAGGATATTTCGTTTTTTTAGGAGAGGGGTGGGTGCTAACCTCCTACAGTAGCACCCCCATGATCAGGAGATCAAAACTCAGACACCTGGCAACTGTCTCATACTTATGGCCATTGCTGTGTCCCAAGATCATGGGATCACCTTTTTTTTGCAATTCTTTCGATAAGCAAAGTCAGGGGGGAAGTCTGATTCACTTAACAGCCTGGTTACTGACTGCAGTGATTCGTTTAACAATTGCAGCAAGAAAGGTCATAAAATGGGGCAAAAGTCACATAACTAATGTCTCAACCTAAATTTTTGAGGCTCAGTTGTGGTTGTAAGGCGAGGACAACCTATACATTATGTTGTTGGAAGAAAAATCCTTCTGGGTTCAGTTCCAAGTGGGGAAAAAGACACTAGAAACATGAAGGCTGTTTGGAAGGTTTAATGGTGGACAGGAGGACCACATGGATTGAAGCTCCAAAATGAAAAGGAAGGATGATCACATGCTTCAAGGTGAAGGAAGAGATCAAGAAAGGACTGATATGCTGAGAGTGCCTGGGATTTGAATTGGAGCTTGTATTCTGATTGGTTGTCAGACTCTCATGGGACCATGCAGGGCAACTCTGTAGGCTGTCCTGAGTTCCAGGCTTGGTTGAGCCTTGCTGGATGATGATGCATTGAAAAAGACTTTTGAACAATTGCTATAGCTTTACCTGGAGATCTTTGTTATGTAAAGTATTCTGGCCCAGGCCTTAATGGCCCACCCATTAACAGAGGTGGGGTGAGCTTCTGTTTCTGAGGTGAGTTTCTGCTTCTGAGTTTCTACTCTTTTTAGGGGAAATATTCTGCATTTTCAAGATTTCCTAGGATATTTCATTTTTCTAGGAGGGGGTGGGTGCTAACTTCCTACAATGTTTGGGGGAACTAATCAAACATTGAAAGCAAGCCATGGCAATCCACATTTGTACCATTGTGAGAAGAATCTACATGGATGCATCCATAAAGTTACCAGAAATCAAGATTGCCCTGAGGAAGATTTTACCTGGCCTATCAGAAACTTTACCTCTTTTGCAGGAAAGGAACTATGGGAGGTAAAACATTTCAGATGAATAAATATTGGAGTCATCATCCTAATAGTTGGGTTGAACTTTTACACAAGCTTCAAAGTTTTGTGATAGAGAGTTGCCAATAACATCATAAGAAATAATGATTTTTGTTGTGGACTTCAACAAAATGTACTTGAGGGGCTGCCACAAAGAAGAGGGGGTCAAATTATTCTCCAAAATACCAGAGGGCAGGACAAGAAATAATGGTTGGAAACTGATCAAGGAGAGAAGCAATCTGGAATTAAAGTCCCTGTCACACTGAACCAACGGATGCAAAGAGGATGTAAAACGGACAAAAAAGCTTGCCATCCGTTGGTTAACACGATGTATCCGTTCTGTACTCACTGCCTCCGTTTTGCTTCCTCTCTATCCGTCCAGCATCCATCTATTGACATTTCATCCGCTCAGAAGGTTTTGAGCTGCTCAAAACTTTTGCGCGGAAAATGTATCCAATTCGTCCGTTCTCCATCTGCTAGGCATCTGCTAGGCATCCATTCTGCATCCGTTACACATCCGCTATATCCGCTAGGCATCTGTTCCACATCTGCGGAACTCGCATCTGCTCGGATGCAGGGAGGAAGTGGAACGGACACAGAACGGATGCAGAACGGATGCCGAGCGGATGCAGCATGGAAACAAAGCATTTAAAACGGAAAAAACCTTTGCAGAGGGGACCTATGTCGGATATTAAGGATGTCTAGAGGATGCCTAGAGGATGCCTAGAGGATGCAAAGGGACACCTTTACTGCCTATAAAAAGGGGGAGCAACTCATCTGGATCTCACTTTCAGAACAGCAGCCCTGCGGTGCAGACCTCTGCAGCCTTCATCTGACTCTTCCTCTTCCACAGCATCCAGTCATGTCCACTGTGGATTGTAACAAAGTCCTTTCGACAGCCAGCATTGTTCTGCAACAGTGCGAAATCATCTACAGGCTCTGTGAACTCTACTACGGGAAGAAAAGGAGGCACCCAAAAAAAGTCTGGGTCCAAAGATGGTTCGCCAGAAGAGCAGAGGACGGACTGTACAACAAGCTGATGGTGGAGCTCAGGAGCGAAGACACTCGGGCATTCCAGAACTTCATGAGGATGCCTCCAGCCATGTTTGACGAAGTTGTGCAGCGCCTGACACCCAGGTTGACCAAGGCAAACACCAACTTCTGGCCCAGCCTGGAACCTGGGCTCAAGGTGGCACTCACTCTGCGTCACCAGGCCTCTGGAACCACATACAGAATCATGCAGTATGCCTGGAGGGTGCCACACAACACCATCAGCAAAGTGGTCAGAGAAGTGGTGCAGGCCATCATTGAAGAATACGTGGAGGAGCTCCTCCAGTGCCCCACCACTAAAGAAGGCTGGAGGAAAGTTGCAGAACAGTGGTATCAGAGGTGGAACTTTCCCCACACCGTTGGAGCCATAAATGGGAAGCAGGTGGCCTGCAAAGCTCCAGCCAACTCAGGGTCCTCTTATCACAGCTACATGGGCTTCTTCAGCATCATCCTCTTCGCCATGGTCGATGCTGACTACAAGTTCATGTACATCGATGCTTCAGGCAACGGGTCAGCTTCAGATGCCCAGGTATACCACGCCAGTGACCTCAAGGGTGGCCTGGAACGCAACCTCATCGTGGGCTTCCCAGATCCAGACCCCCTGCCCAACGACACGCAAGATGTGCCCTACTTCATCGTGGGGGATGATGCCTTCTCCCTCACAACCTACCTCATGAAGCCCTATACCTCCAAATGCCTCACCCGTGAAGAGAGGATCTTCAACTACAGGCTGTCCAGGGCAAGGCGGAGGAGAACGCCTTTGGCATCCTGGCCAACAGGTTCCAGGTACTTCTCACCACCATGCAGCATCGCCCAGAGGCCATGAGGAGGATCATGGAAGCTTGCTGCATCCTGCACAATCTCATGCGCACCTGCTACCCGGTCTTGCAGAACAGGCTCGTGGACCTCCAACAAGCCAATGGGGACATGAGCCTGGGGAATGGAGGCAAGGGCGAAACCTGATAGACACTGAGGATGTGCAAGGCCCCAACAGAGCGTCATGTGAAGCGAAGAAGCAGCGCAACCTCCTGAGACACTGGTGCAACTCTGCAGCTGGAGCAGTGGAGTGGCAAGACAGGATGATAGATGATTAATATGCTTCCTTCAGCCTGTCTCAACACACGGATGAGATTGGGCCATGTATGTTGGGTGGGCCTATAATGAACAGGGCATTTAATAAAGAGTTGTGTTTATGTTGACATGTGTGGATGATTGATTACATTGTTATTGATAATAAAGGGCCAGAGGTGTGGCACCTGGGAGGGTGGACCATCCAGTCCCACTATGTTTGCACTGGAGGTTTATCTATCCCACAGCTATCCTAACCCATCCCAAAGGTATCCCTGCCCATCCCACTGCTATCTCAACCCATCCCACTGCTATCTTAACCCATCCCACAAGCATGCAAAGGCTTAAACCATTTCTAAAAGTTTCCACCAAGACTTTATTAAAAAAAAGAAATGAAGCAAGTGTGTGAATCAAAAATAGACTTTATAAACAACAAGCTATAAAACAAAAATGAGTCTCTGGCACTCCTCTTGGTCGCTCATTCTCATGGGTGAAGGGTCCAGGTGCTGTGGAGGTGGCTGGTGCTGGAGTGCTTTTCATCAGCTCCTCCAGAAGCAGAAGCAGCAGAAGCGCCAGCCCCAGAAGAGCGAGCCCGTGCTGCAGAAGCCCCAGCAGAACCAGAGTGAGGGCCAGGGGGCGGGATGGTAGCCCTGTCCCTCTTGCAAGGGCTGGCAGCAGATGGCTGAGGCTTGCTGTGCTTCCGCATGGTTGTGGGGTTGCTGGCTGGCACAGAGACTGGCAGGAACCAAGGCTGGCAGGAAGGCTTGCAGGGAGGCAGGCACCAAGGCTGGCAGGAAGGCTGGCAGGGAGGCCAGCACCAAGGCTGGCAGGCAGGCTGGCAGGTAAGCAGGCAGGCAGGCTGGCAGGCAGGCTGGCAGGCAGACATGAACCAAGGCTGGCTGGAAGGCTGGCAGGGAGGCAGGCACCAAGGCTGGCAGGAAGGCTGGCAGGCAGACATGAACCAAGGCTGGCAGGAAGGCAGGTAGCAAGGCTGGCAGGCAGACTGGCTGGCAGCAAGGCTGGCAGGCAGGCAGACAGCAAGGCTGGCAAGGAG
The DNA here is from genome assembly GCA_015471245.1 of Laticauda colubrina. NCBI lineage: Eukaryota > Metazoa > Chordata > Lepidosauria > Squamata > Elapidae > Laticauda > Laticauda colubrina. Next base: position 22,726,463 of record BLBF01000036.1, on the reverse strand, counting down.
GCTGGCAGCAAGGCTTGCAGCAAGGCTTGCAGGCAGGGCAGGCAAGGCTGGCAATGCATCCGGCAGCAGGTCTTTCCTCTGAATGGTGACCTGCTTCCGAGCTGCTTCCCTTATATCCGTGGGGCTTACGCAATGCATCCTCCCCGCATGCGCAATTAACGCTAGGCATCCGTTAGGCTTCCGCTGTGCATCCGCTCGGCGTCCGCTTTGCTGAGGTCCCCCGGAAGCCTAGTGGATATGCCATCCGCTCCCATCCGCTTCCATCCGCTGGGCTTCCATTCCACATCCGCTTTCCATCCGCCCTGTGTCCTCCCCGCGTCCGTTCCTTTCCGTGTTATCCGCTCCGGTTATGCAAATTTTCGCCCCTTCTGAGAGCGGATAACAACAGATGGAACATTTTTCTCGTCCGTTGTGTCCTTTTTACTAACGTTTTGCATCCGTTGGGCAGTGTGACAGGGCCTTTAAGAGAAACTTCCTAACAGTGAGGACAATTAACCAGCTTGCCTCTACAAGTTGTGAGTGCTCCATCACTGAAGGTTTTAAAGAAGAGAGTGGACAGCCACTTGTCTGATATGGTATATGTTCTCCTGCTTGAGCAAGGGCTGGACTAGAAGACCTCGAAAGTCCCTTCCAGCTCATTCATTCTATTTTAACCTTGCAGTACAAGCATAGTTCTCTGAGCATTAGCTGCCAAATCAATCAATCAGTCAATCAGTCAACTAATATTTATTTATTTAGAAATAATTTATACTGCTGCCTACTTGCACGTGGTGACTCAAGGTGGCTTACAAGGACATTAAAAGCACAATATAAAAGAAATAATAAATAATAAAATAATAGCACCCCCTCCGACGACAACACACATTCATATCAGCTATTTAAGGGGCTCCATCCGCCATGGGTTCCCCAGGCCCACTGGCAGAACCACATCTTCAGGACCTCCCGAAAGAGTGTTAGAGTGGGGACCAGTCTAATTTCTGAAGGGATGATCTTCCAGAGGGAGGGAGCTCCCAAAGACAAGCAGCAAGGGAAAGTTCTTAATAGGCTTAATTAAACTTTTGGGCATTTAGTCAAGAGCATTTCACACCTCATAAAAGTGTTGCAGGCTAGATAAACAATCCACTCAGCACTTGTGAAGGAGAGCCATTGGAAACAATCAGATAACATAGCCACTAGTCTCCATGGGGATTAATTACCAAATAATAAGAATCACGTATGTTAGGGATAACATTGTTTACCCTAACTGGTTTAGGTGAAATAATAACTATGAATCATAGTTGTGTATGTTAAAGTGTCTGCAGCTTTAACTGTGGAATAGTAATTAAGGGAGTGGTTATGAAAACACTTTAAATAAGAAGCAAGACTACAGCTTGCTCTCACTCTGGCTTTGTTGATCCCTGATTACTGCTTGGAATCAAGACTGCATTGCTCGAACGGGAGAGACAACAAAGGACTGATTTGTAAGTGAACTGATATAGGATATTCTACATGGACTTTGCTAACTGAATATCCCTGAATGGA
>BLBF01000036.1:22701690-22724932 GCA_015471245.1 Laticauda colubrina | reverse complement strand
TTTTTACTGTATGTGAAGAAACATACAAGCTTAGCTCACTCATTTATTTGTGTGCCTATCTGACTAACGCTGCACATTCTGTTTAGCTTGTCTCCCTAACCCTGGTTGGGGAACCCAGGCTTAACAACGTAACTCACCAGAAACTCCATTAAGACTCCAAGATCCTCCTCAACAGTCACTGCTAGTAAGCCTGGTTTCACCCAGTCTTTTATTTCAGTATTAAATGCATGAAATAATAAACAACTTTTTGGTGTGTATCTTATTTTAGGTAATTAGGGCAAAGAAGCGACATCCAGTCAGATGACCACCCTGCCATGCCCACCCAGCCAGTCATTAGGGCAGAGAGCCCCTTGCTAAAAAATTTGAAGCCCACCCCTGGCCAGATGTATCTCCTTAGGTGATGGGACCCGCAACACTCCTTGGCTCCCTGCTCTAGTGGGACGGTTAGATGTGACCGGCAAGAGACGGTCGCTTAGGAGGTCCCTTACCTTGGACTTTGGGCATAGTATTTGCAGTACTGGGATGGACAGTCAAAGAGGTATAGTTGCAATAAAACCACAGTATATATCACTAGGAAAACTTTGTTAGACTCAATTATGTAGAGGTAGCCCTTGACTTTACAAATATAGTTGAGTCCAGAATTTCCTTTGCTAAGCAAGATGGTTGTAATAACGTGAGTTGTGCCCAATTTTACAACCTCCTTCGCCATGATTGTTAAACGATATCACTGCTACTGTTAAGTGAAACATGCAGTTGTTAAGTGAATCTGGCTTCCCCATTGATTTTTCCTTGTTGGAAGCTGGATGGAAAGATTGCAAATGGACATCGCAAGATCGCAGGACACTGTGTTGCCACGCCCCTAAACTTTGATCACATGACCCTGGGGATGCTGCAATGTCAGTTAAGTGCAGAAAACCGGTCATAGTTCACTTTTTCAGGGCTATTGTAACTTCAATGGTCACTAAATGAATCATTGTATGTTGAGGACAATACTTGCCTGCCCAGAAAGCTGTCAACATTTTTCAGATCATGAATTGGTTCCAGAATCTTCATATCCACTGTTTTTCATATCTACTGATTAAAATTTTGAGTGAAAAAAAATATAAAACTTTATATAAGATATGTTTGGAGTGGTCATTTCATGCTGACATTCATTTCTTGCATTTTTTTTCTCTCTCTCCCCAGTCTGCAGAATTCTTTGAAATGCTCGAAAAAATGCAGGTAAGTGAAACAACAGTTGTCTTCTAACTCAGTCATCCCCAACCTTTTTAGTTTGATGGTGGTGGTGGTGGTGTGTGTGTGTGGAGTGCAGGCACACACCCCCGTGCACAGCTCCATTTGTGGGAGCAGCCTGTATGTGCACTCTCCACTTGCATGAATGTGCAAGCAGAGGGTGTTTGCACTTATGCGCGAAGCTTCACATTTGCCAGCAAAGGTCCCTTGATGAGAGGGTGCTTTGTGTGAATGGAACTTCGTACGCATGCATACATGCTTGCCCATCACCCATGCATCTGGAGCTTCATACATGTATGCTTGTCCGTCTCTCCCACGGCCCAGTTTCAATCAGGCCAGGGTTCAGTAGTGGGTCACACAGCCTGGGGTTTGGGGACCTCTGTTCTAACTAGCTTCTTACTCTTTCACTGGGAAGGGGAATTAGATATTTTGGAGAGTTGAGGCGATCAACATATGCTATTCTTGAGGCCTGATCACTGCCTTAAAAATAGCATGCCTTTAATATCCACCATTGGTTTGGTCAGGTGACAGCAGAGGAAAGCAAGCCCTCAGCTTCACTGTATCCATGGTACGTCATATTTCTCTCTCCCTCCACCCTCCCATTCCAACATGAGTCAGTGATTGCCTCAAGGTGTGTCAAGTGTGTTAAGCTTTGACACCTGGAGAAAATAGCAAATAAGTGTTGTTTGGAGTTTTGCTTTAATAATTTCTTGTGCTTCTGCAAGACTTAAGATGGTGTGGGGTCAGGTTGTCCAAAGGGCTGTCTTTTCCCAGTTTTGTTTATCTGACAAGGAGCACAGTGGCTCACGTAGTTGGGAATGCTGGTGAGGAGGTTAGCAAGCCCACGTTTGAGATCCATGTGCTGGTGTGGGGCAGGGTTGAACTCCTGTTCTTTGCTCTAGCTCCTGCTAGGGGCATGAAAGATGCCCCCAAATGGGTGTCCCCAGAGTAACTGTGATGTCACTGGTTAATCATTTCAACTCGGAAGCACCTTAGTGCATCTGACACGAGTGCTGTGCAATTCTATCTACCTGGCCTACCAGAGTGGGGAAGCAGGATATGTTATGGGTTCCCTCTCTTAATTCCATATAGTGGGACCCAGAAGAAGGGCCTTCTCTGTGGTGGTTCCCTCTCTGTGGAACATCATCCCTGTGGAAATAATAGTGCCCCCACCTGGACACTCTTTTGAAAAGTCCTGAAGGTATGGTTTTGCCAATGGGCTTGGGGACACCATGATGACACAGGATCTATCAAGTGGTTGATTTGATTGTTGTCACTATGGGGGGAGAGATTTACTGGGTTTTGGCTTGGGGTTTTATTTCTATAAGTTGCCTGGAATCACCATGAGTGTCCTGGGAGGCCATATAAACTTTCTCAATAAATAAATGAGATAATCATTCAGCTTCTTAAGCCCCTTCCCCCTGAGAAACTCCCAATTTTGTGGCCCTGCAACCTCTTCAAAGGAATTTCTGAAGGAATCCCAGAGATCTAAATAAGTGTGCCACTTTAAAGAGGCAGCGATTGTACATGTTCTATTGTGTCATTTGTGATAAAAATGAAAAAGATGGCTGTTTCCATTCCTTAAGAACATAATTTGCACTAAATAAAATAAGAAAGGAGAGTGCTGTCACCGACTAAAGGTTCAAAACATTTGAAAACCAGTGGTTTTTAACTTTCCTCCCCCTGAATTGCTTCATATTGTTAAGTGTTAGCTATGGTTTGTATTCACAGGACTGGTTCTAAATGCATTGAAAAAGTTTCTGGGGTTATTTTCTGAATGCCTTAAGTCTAGGTCACATCGGCTGATGGATGCAAAACGTATGTAAAAAGGACACAGCGGACGAGAAAATGTTCCATCAAAGGAACGGACGGGGAGAGGACGTAGCGAGGATGTTAAGCGGATGCTCAACGGAAGCCTAGCGGATGGAACCGGATGGAACTGGATGGAAGCGGATGACACATCCGCAGGGCTTCCAGGGGAGCACAGCGAAGCGGATGCGCAGCGGAAGGAACAGATGCAGAGCGGATGCCGAGCGGATGACGCGGATGCATCACGGACGCCTAGTGGATGCCTAGCGGATGCCTAGCAGATACCTAGCGGATGCAAAGTGTTCACTGCGCATGTGGGGAGGATGCATTGCATCAGCCCCGCGGATATAAAGGGAAGCAGCTCGCAAGCAGGTCACCATTCAGAAAAAAGACCTGCTGCCAGACACAGCTCCAGCCAGCCAGCCAGCCAACAACCATGGGGAAGAAGAGAAAGCCTCTGCCATCTGCTGCCAGCCCTGGCAAGAAGGACAGGGCCACCATCCCACCCCCTGGCCCTGACTCTGCTTCTGCTGGGGCTTCTGCTGCTGGTGCTGACTCTGCTGGTGCTGGTGCTTCTGCTGGTGCAACTCCTGGTGCTGGTGCTTCTGCTGGTGCTTACTCTGCTGGTGCTGCTCCTGGTGCTGGTGCTTCTGCTGGTGCTTCCTCTGCTGGTGCTGCTGCTGCTGCTGCTGGTGGTGGTGGTGGTGTGGTGGACCAACCCCTAGAACCTCAAAGCCTACTGATGAGGGCCCAGAAGGCCCTGCCAGAGGGAGGAAGAGGCAATCGCGATATAGAGAGAGGAGACAGTACTCCATTGAAGAGGAACATGAGGATGAGGTGCTCGAATGGCTGAGGGAGAATGAGTACCTCTGGCGGAAGGGACACAGGCTCTATCAAGACACCAAGCGGAAGCAGGCGGCTTGGAGAGAGAAGGCGGAGAGCCTGGGCTACACTTCGGAGGTCCTCTTCGGGTGGTGGAAGCACATGCACACCTGGTACTGAAGCTGCACCTCAAGAAGTCTGGCCAGGCCACGGTCAAGCTCACCGACCAGGAGACCTACGTGATGGCCAAGTGCAGCTTCTTGGAGGGTGAGGTCCGCCACCAAGGAGCAGCCCCTCTGTCTATCCTCTTTCTCAGGCAGCCCACAGAGAGCCAGTCCTCTTCTGGCCAAGAGTCAGCTCTTGTATTCAGGCAGGTATCTGTGGAGAGCCCCACGACGGAGATCCCCCGACAGCTGCACTCCCTGTGGCGGAGCATGTGGAGGACCACCTGACACAGTTGGAGCAAGAAGAGGCCACTGCCACCAGAGACCAACCCACCCCCACCCCCAGCTCCACCTCCACAGAAAGCAGGCAGAAAGCCAGACCGGAGGGACAGAGCCACATTGTCCTGCTAGAGATCAGGGACACCATCAAAAGCAGCGTAGATCCCCTCTCTCAGCTGGTACACTCTGACATACCATCCTCTAACAGACAGCCCTTCCTCACCTACATGAACCAGACTCTCATGGACATGTCCGAATCCCAGTACCAAGTGATAAAGGAGAGGATCACAGGTATTCTGCACCACCCTCCAGGTCCAGCTGAATCTGCTCTGACCCACTTCAGGTCTGCTTCTCCACCCCAGGTGATGTCATTGCCCTTCCAAGGTTTTCCACAGCCCCTCACCTACCAAGGCTACGGCTACCAGGAGTTCCAGCAGCACAGGCAGCCCTTCCCAGTCCAGGCAGAGGTACATCGCACACCACAGGTGCCACTGATGCCACCGATGCCACCCACACCACCGATGCCACGGATGCCACCGACGCCACAGATGCCACCGATGCCTCACCTTGCTCACCTGTAGACCAGACAGCCCCACTACACTCCTCCTTCCTCCACCCCACAGCCTAGCCCAGCCTCAAAACGTCTGTCATCGGTCTTGGGACTGACACCCCATGTCATGGAGGAAGGGGCTCTCAACATCACGGGACTGAGCCAGCTCTCTGAGAGCTTCCTCCACACACCATCCCCTGTTGTCCTCTCAGGGCCAGGCACCCCAATGGCGCCTCAGACCAGCACTCCAGCCACTGCCATCTCCACAGCACCTGGACCCTTCACCCCTGAGACTATGGACACACCTCAGATTGACTGAGAAGAGTGCCAGAAACTGGGTTGCTACCTGTTGACTTTATCTTTCCTTGGGACATTTTACTTGGGTCATTTTGCATTAAAAGTTTGTTATTAATAAAGGTTATCTTTGCTTCACACACTTCGTTCAGTTCTTTTAGTCAATAAAGTCTTGGTGGAAACTTTTAGAAATGGTTTAAGCCTTTGCATGCTTCTGGGATGGGTAAGGATAGCAGTGGGATGGGCAGGGATACCTGTGGGATACGTAATAGCTGTGGGATGGGTTAGGATAGCAGTGGAATGGGCAGGGATACCTGTGGTATGGGTAATATCTTTGGGATGGGCAGGGATACCTGTGGGATGGGTAATAGCTGTGGGATAGATAAGCCTCCAATGCAAGCATAGAGGGACTCTATGGTCCACCCTCGCAGGTGCCACACCTATGGCCGTTTATTATCAATAACAATGTAATGATTCATCAACACATTTCAACATAAACACAGCTCTTTATTAAATGTCCTGTTCATTGTAGGGTCACTCAACATACATGGCACAATCTCATCAGTGTGATGAGACAGGCTCAAGGAAGCATCCATTAAGTATCTACCATCCTGTCTTGCCACTCCCCTGCTCCAGCTGGGGAGTTGCACCAGTGTCTCAGGAGGTTATGCTGCTTCTTCCCTTCATGTGAAGCTCTGTTGGGGCCTTATACATCCACAGTGTCTATCAGGTTTCGCCCTTGCCTCCATTCCCCAGGCTCCATGTCCCCATTGCCTTGCTGGAGGTCCATGAGCCTGTTCTGCAAGACTGGGTAGCGGGTGCGCATGAGATTGTGCAGGATGCAGCAAGCTTCCACGATGTTCCTCACGGTCTCTGGGTGATGCTGCATGGTGGTGAGAAGTCCTTGGAACGTGTTGGCCAGGATGCCAAAGGCGTTCTCCACCACCCACCTTGCCCTGGACAGCCTGTAGTTGAAGATCCTCTCTTCACGGGTGAGGCATCTGGAAGTGTAGGGCTTCATGAGGTCGGTTCTGAGGTAGAAGGCATAATCCCCCACGATGAAGTAGGGCACATCTTGTGTGTCGTTGGGCAGGGGGTCTGGATCAGGGAAGCCCATGATGAGGTTGCATTCAAGCCCATCCTTGAGGTCACTGGCATTGTATACCTGGGCATCTGAAGCTGACCCGTTGCCTGAAGCATCGATGTACATGAACCTGTAGTCAGCATCGACCATGGCAAAGGAGATAATGCTGAAGAAGTCCTTGTAGTTGTGATAAGTGGCCCCTGAGTTGGCTGGGGCTTAGCAGGCCACGTGCTTCCCATCTATGGCTTCAACGGTGTGGAGAAAGTTCCACTTCTGATACCACTGCTCTGCAACTTTCTTCCAGCCTTCTTCAGTGGAGGGGCACTGGAGGAGCTCCTCCAGGTATTCTTTGATGATGGCCTGCACCACTTCTCTGACCACAATGCTGATGGTGTTGTGTGGCACCCTCCAGACGTACTGCCATGTTCCTGTATGTGGCCCCTGAGGCCAGGTGGTGCAGAGTCAGTGCCACCTTCAGCCCAGGGTCCAGGCTGGGCCGGAGGTTGGTGTTTGCCTTGGTCAACCTGGTTCTCAGCCGCTCCACAACTTGGTCAAAAATGGCTGGCGGCATCCTCATGAAGTTCTGGAATGCATGAGGGTCTTCGTTCCTCAGCTCCACCATCAGCTTGTCATACAGTCTGTACTCCACTCTTCTCGCGATCTATCTTCGGACCCACACATTTCTTGGACGCCTCCTTTTTCTTGCGTAGAACAGGTGAAAGACCCTGTAGAGGGCTTCGCACTGTTGTAGAATGATGGCAGATTCCAAAAGGAGTGTGCGACGATCCATGGTGGAGATGACTGGATGCTGTGGAAGAGCAAGAGCAAGATCAAGGCTGAAGAGGTCTGCACAGCAGGGCTGCTGGACTGAAAGTGAGATCCAAGTGATTTCTCCCCCTTTTTATAGGAAATATCGTTTTTCCACTAGGGGTCCTTCTGCATCCTCTAGACATCCTGCAGACATCTTAAATATCTGAGATACGTCCCCTATACGAACGGTTTTTCCGTTTTAATGCTTTGTATATCGAGCTGCATCCGCTTTCATCCTTTCTATGTCCATGCTACTAACGCTGCGTGTCCGTTCCGCGTCCGTTTCGCTTCCTCCCTGTGTCCGTTTTCCGCTGGAGTGGATGTGAGTTGCGCGGATGCGCAGTGGATGCCTAGCGGATATAGCGGACGCATAACGGATGATGATGGACGTATAACGGATGTTCCCCGTATGCATAGCGGATGTATAACGGACACGTTGGATACTTTATCTGCTCAAAAAGTTTTGTGCAGCTCAAAACTTTTTGAGCGGATGAAATCTCAGTAGACGGATGCTGGACGGATAGAGAGTATGAAAAACGTATGCAGTAAGTACAGAACGGATGCATCGCGTTAACCAATGGATGGCAAGTGTTTCTCTCCATTTTACATCCTCTTTCCATCGGTTGGTGCAGTGTGACATGGGCTTTAGATTAAATGACAGTTGTTATGCCATACTCATGGGGTGATATAGTCTTGAAAGTTGAAATGCTGTTAAATAGACAAGCAAATAAATCTTCCTCATTAAGCCAGCATTTTCATCTCTCAGAATCCCGCAGTCTGCATGGGGAAATGGCTGGGTGGGGAATTCTGGGAATTGAAGTCCACACATCTTCCATTGGAAAAGGTTCTGAAAACACTGCATTAGATCCTTTCCAACGAGTAACATGAATAAACTTCAGCATAAAAACAAAATAAAGAAATAAATAAAATAATTTTTCAGCAACTTTTTCTTTGCTCACATAGTAATAGTACTTAGACTTATATACTTTATAGTGCTTTAGAGCAGGGGTCGCCAACCTTTTGGACCTCAAGGACCACCAAACTCATGATTTTAAATCCCAGGGACCACGAATTGGTTCTGTGGGCATGGCCTAATTTGTGGGTGTGGCTTGGTAGTCATGTGACTGGCTGGCCATGGCTTGTATGTAAATATTATAAATATTTATATAAATATTGATTTTTTTATAAAAAAAAAGAACAACTTTTCCCCAAAATCAGGCAAAGTAGGCAGGCAGATTGAGTTGCTCACAGAATCATTCAGTGATCTATCTATCTGCCATCGGCTAGCTCAGTCTCTCAAATTTGCTTGCTGTGAGTCTGCACTGAATTTGTTTGCAAGCAAACCTTCAATCCTAAGGGAGGTTTGGCTGTGCTGAGCCTAAGATCTGAAGCCCATGACACACTGCACCAACGGATGGAAAGAGGATGTAAAATGGAGAGAAACACTTGCCATCCATTGGTTAATGCGATGCATCCGTTCTACGTCCGTCGTCATCCGTTACGCATCTGCTATATCCGCTTGGCATCCACTGCGCATCCATGCAACTCGCATCCACTCCAGCGGAAAACGGACACAGGGAGGAAGCGAAACGGAGGCAGAACGGACATAAAGCGTTAGTAGCATGGAGGTAGAAAGGATGAAAGCGGATGCAGCTCGCATACAAAGCATTAAAATGAAAAAAAAGGTTCGCAGAGGGGATGTATCTCGGATATTTAGGATGTCTGCAGGATGCCTGGAGGATGTAAAAGGACACCGAGCAAAAAACCGATATTTCCTATGAAAAGGGGGAGGAAATCACCTGGATCTCACTTTCAGTCCAGTAGTCCTGCTGTGCAGACCTCTTCAGCCTTGCTCTTGCTCTTGCTCTTCCACAGCATCCAGTCATCTCCACCATGGATTGTAACACACTCCTTTTGGTAGCCACCATCGTTCTGCAACAGTGCAAAACCATCTACAGGCTCTTTCACCTGTTCTATGCAAAGAAAAGGAGGCGGCCATGAAGTGTCTGGGTCCGAAGATGGATTGCCAGAAGAGCAGACTATGGACTGTATAACAAACTGATGGTGGAGCTGAGGAACGAAGACCCTTGTGCATTCCAGAACTTCATGAGGATGCCTCCAGCCATGTTTGATGAAGTTGTGGAGTGGCTGAGACCCAGGTTGACCAAAGCAAATACCAACCTCCGGCCCAGCCTGGACCCTGGGCTGAAGGTGGCACTGACTCTGTGCCACCTGGCTTCAGGGACCACGTACAGGAGCATGCAGTATGGCTGGAGGGTGCCACACAACACCATCAGCATTGTGGTCAAAGAAGTGGCGCAGGCCATGATCGAAGAATACCTGGAGGAGCTCCTCCAGTGCCCCTCCATAAAGAAGGCTGGAAGAAAGTTGCAGAGCAGTGGTATCAGAAGTGGAACTTCCCCCACACTGTTGGAGCCATAGATGGGAAGCACGTTGCCTGCAAAGCTCCAGCTAAGTCAGGGTCCACTTATGTCAACTACAAGGGCTTCTTCAGCATCATCCTCTTCACCATGGTTGATGCTGACTACAAGTTCATGTACATTGATGCTTCAGGCAACGGCTCATCTTCAGATGCCCAGGTATACAACGCCAGTGAACTCAAGGAGGGGCTGGAACGCAACCTCATCCTAGGCTTCCCAGATCCAGATCCCCTGCCCAACGACACGCAAGATGTGCCCTCCTTCATCGTGGGGGATGACACCTTCTCCCTCAGAACCGACCTCATGAAGCCCTACACTTCCAGATGCCTCACCCGTGAAGAGAGGATCTTCAACTACAGGCTGTCCAGGGCAAGGCGGGTGGTGGAGAATGCCTTTGGCATCCTGGCCAACAGGTTCCAGGTACTCACCACCATGCAGCATCACCCAGAGACCGTGAGGAACATTGTGGAAACTTGTTGCATCCTGCACAATCTCATGCGCACCCGCTACCCAGTGTTGCAGAACAGGCTCATGGACCTCCAACAAGGCAATGGAGACATGGAACCTGGTGAATGGAGGCAAGGGCGAAACCTGAAAGACACTGTGGATGTACAAGGCCCCAACAGAGCTTCATGTGAAGGGAAGAAGCAGCACAACCTCCTGAGACACTGGTGCAACTCCCCAGCTAGAGCAGTGGAGTGGCAAGACAGGATGGTAGATGCTTAATGGATGCTTCCTTGAGCCTGTCTCATCACACTGATGAGATTGTGCCATGTATATTGAATGGCCCTACAATGAACAGGGCATTTAATAAAGAGTTGTGTTTATGTTGAAATGTGTGGATCAATGATTAAATTGTTATTGAAATGTGTTGATGAATCATTACATTGTTATTGATAATAAAGGGCCATAGGTGTGGCACCTGTGAGGGTGGACCATAGAGTCCCACTATGCTTGCACTGGAGGCTTATCTATCCCACAGCTATTACCCATCCCACAGGTATCCCTGCCCATCCCACAGCTATTACCCATACCACAGGTATCCCTGCCCATCCCACTACTATCTTAACACATCCCACAAGCATGCAAAGGCTTAAACCATTTCTAAAAGTTTCCACCAAGACTTTATTTACAAAAATAAAAGAACCAAGTGTGTGAAGCAAAAATAATCTTTATTAATAACAAGCTGTAAAAGAAAAACGACCCAAGTCAAGTGTCCAAAGCAAAAATAAAGTCAACAGGTAGCCATCCAGTCTCTTGCACTCTTCTTGGTCACTCTGAGGCGTGCTCAGTCTTAGGGGTGAAGGGTCCAGGTGGTGTGGAGGTGGCTGCTGCTGGAGTGCTGGTCTGAGGCACCATTGGGGTGCCTGGCCCCGAGAGGACAACAGGGGATGGTGTGTGGAGGAAGCTCTCAGAGAGCTGGCTCAGCCCCATGATATTGAGAGCCCCTTCCTCCATGACATGGGGTGTCAGCCCCAATACTGATGACAGATGTTTTGAGGCCTGGCTTGGCTGTGGGGTGGAGGAAGGAGCAGTGTAATGGGGATGTCTGGTCTGCAGCTGAGCGAGGTGAGGCGTGGGTGGCATCTGTGGCGTGGGTGGCATCTGTGGCATGGGTGGCATCTCTGGCGTGGCTGGCATCGGTGGCGTGGGTGGCATCGGTGGCTTCAGTGGCACCGGTGGCATCAGTGGCACCGGTGGCGTACGATGTACCTGTGACTGGACTTGGAAGGGCTGCCTGTGCTGCTGGACCTCCTGGTAGCCGTAGCCTTGGTAGGTAAGGGCCTGTGGAAAGCCTTGGAAGGGCAGTGATATCTCCTGGGTTGGCGGAGCAGGCCTGGACTGGGTGGGAGCAGGTTCAGCTTGGTCTGGAGGGTTGTGAAGAAGATCGGTGGTCCTGTCCTTCACCACCTGGTACTGTGGTTCCGACATGTTCATGAGGGTCTGGTTGATGTAGGTGAGGAAGGGCTTGCGGTTGGAGGATGGGACGTCAGTGTGTACCAGCTGAGAGAGGAGATCTATGCTGCTTCTGATGGTGTCCCTGATCTCCAGCAGGACAGTGTAGCTCTGCCTCTCCTGTCTGCCTCTCTGCCTTTCGGTGGAGGTGGAGCTGGGGGTGGATGCGGGTTGGCCTGTGGTGGAAGTGCCCTCTCCTTGCTCCCACTGCATCAGGGGGTCCTCCACGCGCTCCGCCATGGGTAGTACAGCTGTCGGGGGGTTCTCCGTCGTGCGACGCTCCACAGATACCTGCCTGGACACAGGAGCTGACTCTTTGCCAGAAGAGGACTGGCTCTCAGCAGGCTGCCTGAGAGAGAGTGTTGTGAGAGGGGCTGCTCCTCGGTGGCGGATCTCACCCTCCAATAAGCTGCACTTGGCCATCATGTAGGTCTCTCTGTCCATCAGCTTGACCGTGGCCTGGCCAGATTTCTTGAGGTGCAGCTTCCCATACCAGGTGTGCATGTGCTTCCACCATCCGAGGAGCACCTCCGAAGTGTAGGCCAGACTCTCTGCCTTCTCTCTCCAAGCAGCCTACTTCTTCTTGGTGTCTCGATAGAGCTTGTGTCCCTTCCGCCAAAGATATTCATTCTCCCTCAGCCATTCCAGCACCTCCTCCTCATGTTCCTCTTCGATTGAGTATTGCTTCCTCTCTTGTTCACGCGTCTGCCTCTTCCTCCCTCTGGCAGGGCCCTATGGACCCTCATCAGAGGGGCTTCGAGGTTGTAGGGGCTGCTCCTCCACACCACCACCACCACCACCACCAGCAACAACAACAGTAGCAGCAAAAGCACCAGCAGCACCAGCAGCAGCACCAGCAGAGTAAGCACCAGCAGCACCAGCAGCACCAGCAGGTCCAGGAGCACTAGGAGCACCAGCAGGACCAGGAGCAGTGCCAGCAGAGTAAGCCCCAGCAGAATCCCCAGCACCAGGAGCAGTGCCAGCAGAGTAAGCACCAGCAGAAGCACCAGCACCAGGTGCAGTGCCAGCAGAGTAAGCACCAGCAGAAGCACCAACACCAGGAGCAGTGCCAGCAGAGTAAGCCCCAGCAGAAGCACCAGCACCAGGAGCAGCGCCAGCAGAAGCTCCAGCACCAGAAGAGTGAGTCCGAGTAGCAAAAGCCCCAGCAGAAGCAGAGTCAGGGCCAGGGGGTGGGATGGTGGCCCTGTCCCTCTTGCCAGGGCTGGCAGCAGATGGCTGAGGCTTTCTCTTCTTCCCCATGGTTGTTGGGTTGTTGGCTGGCTGGCTGGCTGGCTGGCTGGAGCGGTGTCTGGCAGCAGGTTTTTTTTCTGAATGGTGACCTGCTTGCGAGCTGCTTCCCTTTATATCCGCGGGGCTGATGCAATGCATCCTCCCCGCATGCGCAGTGAACGCTGTGCATCCGCTAGACTTCCGCTAAGCTTTCACTCTGCATCCACTCTGCATCCGTTCCTTCCGCTACACGTCCGCTTCACTGTGCTCCCCTGGAAGCCCTTTGGATGTGCCATCCGCTCCCATCTGCTTCCATCCGCTAGGCTTCCGTGGAGCATCTGCTTTCCACCCCCTCTACATCCTCCCCCCATCCGTTCCTTTCCGTTGTTGTCCGCTCTGTTTATACAAATTTGGGGCACTTTTGAGAGCAGATAACAATGGATGGAACATTTTCTTGTCCGCTGTGTCCTTTTTACAAACGTTTTGCATCCGTCGGCCAATGTGACAGGGCCTTAAAAACTAGCTGGAAAGCAAGAAATCCAACCATTTCCTGCTTCCTAGCTAATCTAAATCTCCCAGCACAGCAGAACAGATGATAGTTGGAAAAAGGAAAAATAGCAATTTAGCAGGTATGTTTGCTAGGTAAGGAAGTAAGTGGGTGGGGAGGGTTCTCACGGGCTATGTGGGTGGCACAGCCTTATGTTTCTGCACAACCTGGATTAATTGCTTTGTGAGGGTGCTCTGGGGTTGAGATTTCTCTGCAGCCCACCAAAATTTTCTCACAGCCCACCAGTGGGCCATGGCCCACCGGTTGGCGACTGCTGCTTTAGAGCCCACTCTAAGTTGTTTACAGAATCAGCATATTGCCCCAAACAATTTGAGTCCTGATTTTACCTACCTTGGAAGGATGGAAGGCTGAGTCAACCTTGAACCTGGTGAGATTCAAACTGCCAAAATGCAGGCAGCCGTCTGTCAGCAGAAGTAGCCTGCAGTACTGCACTCTAACCACTGTGTCACCGAGGCTCTTTGGGGAGAATTTCTACAGACAAAATCTAAGCAGATACATTGTAGGTATTCTGAGGATTTTTTTTTATTTTTAACTGAGGTTTTTAACTCCTTTTTCTTCATCCAAACAGGGTCCAAAATCAGAAGAACAGAAGGGTGGAGGCCAGAAAAACAAGGTGAGAGTCAGTGCAAGGCTCTTTTAACTAGCCCACAATTTTTCTGGAATGAGGAGAAAATGCAGGGAAAAGTACAGGAGTGCAGTCGGTATCCTAGGATTCCAATTTCCCCCTATTTTCTATGAGTAAATCAATATTATACCAGACCCTATGATTCATTCTTTGGTCAGGGAATTTTCTTTCTTTAATTTTTATGGTTAACTAGTCCGAAAATTCTCAGGGGATTTCAGGTGAAAACACCAAGCTCTTTTGACATTTTTATATCTTGTAAGCTTTCAATGAAACAAATGTTGGCATTCCCTCGATTACATTGGGAGATGTAGTAATTCCCATCACCACCTGTGATACTGTGTTTATATTTATATTTAATATAAAGGTAACAACAAATTATAAACAAGAAAGATGATTAGGGGACTGGAGGCTAAAACATACAAACAACGGTTGCTGGAATTGAGTATGTCTACTTTAATGAAAAGAAGGACTAGGGGTGAAATGATAACAAGTCTTCCCATATCTCAGGGGTTGCCACAAAGAAGAATGAGTCCATCTATTATTTAAAGCACTTGAGGGGAGGACAAGAAGCAATGGGTGGAAACTGATCAAGGAGAGAAGCAACCTAGAATTAAGGAGAAATTTCCTGACGGTTGGAACAATAAATCAGTGGAAGAAGTAAATGCTCCAACACTGGATGTTTTTAAGAAGAGATTAGATAAACATTTGTCTGAAATGGCATAGGGTTTCCTGCCTAAGCAGGGGGTTGGACTAGAAGACCTCCAAGGTCCCTTCCAACTCAGTTATTCTATTCTATTATTTATATTCAGTATATCGCATCTTTATTATTTTTACAAATAACTCAAAGCTGTGAACATGTCCAACACGCCTTCTTCCTCACATTTTCCCCACAACAACAACCCTGTCAGGTGAGTTGGGCTGAGAGAGAATGATTAGCCCAAGGCCACCCAGCTGGCTTTCATGGATAAAGCGGGACTTGAACTCACAGTCTCTTGCTTTCTTGCCTGATGCCTAAAAGACTTTCTCTGTCAAGCCATCTTCCTGTAATGAATACTGTTCAAACAGGTTGTCTATTAATTTCTCGATCTTACTCAAGAAATGTGTTTCCATTTAAAGATATCGGAAAGATCTGTCAAAGGATGGTCATTAGTTACTTGTCCAGTAGAATCCTTGTAGCTGAAGTCAATTGTGTTCTAATAGAAGACCTCAAACTTTATAAGATTACATAATATAATAATATAAAGTTCCTTGATCATTTGTTTAGCAACTGTTCAAAATTACCACGGCACTGAAGAAAAAGTGACTGATTGCTCGTCCTCTCACTTATGACTGCAGCATCCTCACAGTCTTGCGATCAGAATTTGTGCGCTTAGCACCAGATGTGTTTATGATGGTTGTAGTGTCCTGGGATCATGTGATTTGAGATCTTGCAGTAGGCTTCCAACAAACAGAGTCAATATGGGAAGCCAGATTCATTAAACACCTGTTTCACTTAACAATAGCAATGATTTGCTTAATAACTAGAGAGGAGAGAGAGAGACAGAGAAGGAGAGAAGGCAGAGAGAGATGGAGACAGAGGAGAGAGAGAGAGAGGGACAGAGAGACAGAGGAGAGAGACAGAGAGAAAGAGAGAGACAGAGGAGGAGAGAGGAGAGAGTGAAACAAAGAGACAGAAGAGAAAGATAGAGACAGAGGAGAGAGAGGGAGAAAGAAGGAGAGAGAAAGAGGAGAGAGAGACAGAGGAGGAGAGAGACAAAGAGAAAGAGAAGAGAGAGAGACAGAGGTGGAGAGAGGAGAGAGTGAGACAAAGAGATGGAGGAGAGAGAGAGAGAGGAGAGAGAGAGACAGAGACATAGAGAAGGAGAGAGAGACAGAGACAGAGACAGAGACAAAGAAGGGGAGAAAGAGAGACAGGAGAGAGACAGACACAGAGAAGGAGAGAGAGAGAGAGAGAGAGAGAGACAGAGGAGAGAGAGAGACAGAGAAGGAGAGAGGCAGAGAGAAAGAGGAGAGAGAGACAGAGAGATAGGAGAGAGTGAGACAAAGAGACAGAGGAGAGAGGAGGGGGGGGACAGAAGCAATTGAGCAAAAAAACAAAGTGGAAGGAAGGAAGCTACCAGGCATGTCCTAATTTCACTTTTAAAGAAATTGAATCTTTCAAAAGCAACATCAGTTATATTTCCAAAAGAAACAAAGCTGTTTTCATTACCTTAAATGGTGTTTGAAATAGAACCAAGGGTGACATTTTCTTGTGTGTTTTTTTTTTTTATTATCTTCCAGGAGGACTATATCCCGTATCCCAGCATTGATGAGGTATGTACTCATGGGGAAAAAGAAAAAAGCTATTAGAAAGATTACTAAAAAAGAAAGTCACTGAAAAGTTTAAGCGGGGATCCAAAATCCTCAAAGTAACGACCTTGGAATTGAAAAATTGCACCTTTTCTATGCATGCTGCTTTTCTAATGCAACAAAAGGAAGGGGCTACAGCCATATATTTGGGGCTGCTCTTGGCTTTTTTTGAATCCCACCCCTCCCCCAGCTCATGATGCTTCTGATACTCTGCCAGAATATGTACAACTCGGTTTTGAATAAATTGGAAAACACTGTTGGAAGGAAGATCCATCTGGTTTTGTTCCAAGCTGAGAGAAAGACATGTTGAGACTCTAGAAAAAGTGCAGAGAAGAGCAACCAGGATGATTAGGGGAGTGGAGGCTAAAACATACGATGAATGGTTGCAGGAACTGGGCTTGGCTAGTCTAGTAAAGAGAAGGACCAGGGGAGACATGACAGCAGTCTTCCAATATTTGAGGGGCTGCCACAGAGAGGAAGGGGTCAAGCTATTCTCCAAAGCACCTGAAGGCCAGACAAGGAATAATGGATGGAAACTGAACAAGGAGAGATTCAACCTGGAAATAAATCTGACAGTGAGAGCAATCAACCAATGGAACAGGTTGCCTTTGGAAGTTGTGGCAGTTTCATCACTGGAGGCTTTCAAAAAGAGATTGGACTGCCATTTATCAGAAATGGTGTAATGTCTGCTGGGTAGGAGGTTGGACTAGATGACCTACAAGGTTCCTTCCAACTCTGTTAATATGTTAATCTGTTAAAATACAACCAGTAGAACAGCCCAGTGCAGAGAGAGGGAAGGAGGGAAGGAGAGAGAGAGAGAGAGAGAGGGAGAGAGAGAGAGAGTTAGTTTGTTCGTTCCCTGATCATGGGCTCCAGCACGAGTCCAAAAGCTTGAAAGAATAAATCTTTGGTCCCAGTAACCGACTCAGATTATATTCTAAGGCAATTATTCTTCAACACCACACCCTCTAAATGAGTTTCAATATGTTCTCACTGTGACTTCCAATAATCGGAGAGGTACAAGCAAAAAATATGTGGTTGGCACCAGGTCGAGGATATCCAGAATAAATATCTGTGCAGTCTGCACATAAAACAAACAGTTTTAATCATCCACCCAGTGACTGGAAACAGATGAACTCTGGAGATTTATATCTAGTTCTGCCTTTTCTCCATGCTTGACTCCACACTCCAAAGTCTTTTGTTAGATTCTTTGATTCACATTTTGAAAATGTGATTGCAACATGGAGTTGGGTAACATTTGAGTGATCGCTTTTTGTTCTACCAAGTGGGGTTGGGAATATAAAAAGTATGAGGTAGCATTTTAATGTGATGTCCATTAGATGGGGTTGGAATTGAACATCTGCACCACCACAAGGCCTGGAAATGGAGTTGAACCTTTTCTTCTGGGTCCATAATTACACACAAGCCTGAGAATCGAATCTGCCCTGAAATATTTACAGGAGTGTTTCTCAACCTTGCAAATTTTCACTGATATATTTTCTCATTTTATTCGATAAGTACTTTGTGAACAGCGTTCTGTCTGAGTCAATCTGCTTACATAACAATATTAAACTCCTAGGTTTTACCTCTATTATCTAACCATTGATAAAACAAGTCCCAAGATTGAAAATGTTCTGTGTCTTCTTTTTCTTCTGTCTTCAGTATTACTCTATCCATTTCTGCACAGTCTAATTTAAAAAAAAATCCTCTTCTGTGGTGTTTCCTCATTTTCCCAGTGTTGTGCAAATACAATTCTTGTTGCTGTCAAAACATGTAACCTTGGCAAGTTTCAGATAGGTGGACTTAAACTCCCAGAATTCCCCAGCCAGCTGGGGAACTCTGGGAGTTGAGGTCCACACAGCTGAAAGTTGCCAAAGTTGAGAAACACTGATTTATGGAATCAACATTTACATCTCGTTCAGTGGCCTTATGCTTCAGACAAGGCAGCCCTGACAAGGCGAGCACATTGTTCTAAAGTGGCACCTGATAACCATTCCTTCCTCCCCTCCAAACAGATTTTAGAAAAAGGGAGTCCCTATCCCTTAATCATCTTGCCTCAATTTGGGGGCTACTGGATCGAAGACCCCGAGAACCTCAGCACCCCCACTTCATCTGAAAGCAGCATCTGTGATGAAGAGGAGGAACCTCTCAGCCCCAGCAGTTACGGCTACAAACTGGAGTGCAAAGGTGAAGCCAAGGCATATCGGAAACATTTCTTAGGAAAGGTTAGTGGAAAAGGAATGGTCATGGAATGGTTGCATCTATCATTTGGGGATGGTTGCAAAGGAGTTGCATTTATATTTCTGCAAATGTAACATTCTAGATAGGGGGGCAACTCAAACAGCAAAGCACAAAGCAGATCAACCAATCAGCAGCAAGATGCACACAGGGGTGGGATTCTATTGGTTTGGACAAACCGGTAGCCCCGACGATCAGCTGGGAGTGAGCTGGTTTGCTCCGATGATCAGCTATTGGGCTCACCTGCCCACCCTGCCTCTAGTCTGTGCTTTATTTCTGGGTTTTTCAGCTCAGCTGCTTTGTGCAGCACAGCTAGTAGCTCCAGTGATCAGCTGGGAGTGAACCAGTTCACTCTGATGATCAGCTGTTGGGCCCATGGGCTCCTCCAGCCTGTGCTTTATTTCCGGGTTTTTCAGCTCAGCTGCTTTGTGCAGCACAGCTGGTAGCTCCAGTGATCAGCTGGGAGTGAACCAGTTCACTCTGATGATCAGCTGTTGGGCCCATGGGCTCTAGTCTGTGCTTTATTTCCGAGTTTTCCAACTCAGCTGCTTTGCACAGCACATTGGATTGTTGCGCATAAGCTGTTTTACACACAGGGCTTGCAGCAAAAGGTGAATTGCAAATGCTGCACGTGCATGCAAAGCACACACTCTCCGAACGAGTTGTTACCCTGGTTGAATCCCACCTCTGGACATACACATCTGTATAACACACAGTTGGGATTTGGTTGTATGTGCATCAGCCTGTCTGTGACCATCTGCAACCTACACTTATATTTTTATTGGGATTATCATATTGGCACATACCTGCTGAAAACTGACTCTAAAGTCTCCCATGGTTTTCACATCATTAAAAATATTTTTTTTTCTACTTTCTCAAAACAATCAGTCACATGGTCCAATCACAGTGCAGGCTGGCAGCCGGGTAGCATTGCTCTGCTTTCAGGTGTGAGAATGTCCTTGGTTCCCAAGAGAAAATACATTGTTTTGACTATAGATTCCCTTCTTTCTCAATTCCTTCCTCCCTATCCCTCAGCTTTAGTGTGGCAACACTGAAGCAGTCAGAAATGGCTTCAGTCAGGTCAGCTTCAGGATTGACATCACCATCAACCCCTTTGAGATGTAGGTAATCAGCTAATGATCCCTTTGAGATGTAGGTAATCAGCTAATGATTAAAGTCTCATTTATGATGGTTACTGACATTTTTTTAGCACAGACAAATACAGGTAGTTCTCAACTTATGACCACAAACGAGCTTAAATTTTCTGTTTACTGAGACATTTGTTGAGTGTATTTTGCCCCACTCTACGACCTTCCTTGCCACATTTGTTAAGTGAATCACTGCAGTTGTTAAGTTAGTAACACGGTTGTTAAGTGAATCTGGCTTCCCAGTTTCTTGTCAGAAGGTCACAAAAGGTAATCACATGACCCCAGACACTGCAAAGGTCATAAAGATGAGTCAGTTGCCCAGTGTCTGAATTTTGATCACATGACTATGGGACAGTTGCAACAGTCACAAGTGTGAAAACTGCCCATGGGCCACTTATTGCAATGCTGTTGTAACTTTGAACAGTCACTAAATAAACTGTTGTAAGTCAAAGACTACCTGTTGTTCAGTCTTGTCTAGAATCTGATTAAATCAGCCTTTAGCTGTTAAAAAATTGACAAAGGAGGTAGCGTTAGTATTCATGGTTTTGGCATTTTGTCTGGACTATCTTGAAGGGCTGACATTACTGAATATCCCCCCAAAAAATAAACCCACCCAATTTCCAGATTCTGGATAAAATTTATCTATTCTCTTGTTCTAAAAAAGTTTGGTAACCATCATAACTGCAATAGCACTTAGCACTTAGACTTATATACCGCTTTACAGTGCGGTTTACAGAGTCCACATATTGCCCCCAATCTGGGTCCTCATTTTATTGACCTCAAAAGGATGGAGGGCTGAGTCAACCATGATCTGGTCAGGATCGAACTCTTGGCAGTGGGCAGAGTTATCTTGCAATACTGCATTCTAACCACTGTGCCACCACAACTCTGAGATTTTAAGCATTAACTGTTAATTCGTACACAGTTCTGGTGCCTGTGCCTTAAATGTATATTGGAAAGACAGGAAAGGTGCATATAGTGGAGGAATAGACTGGCTTTCCCACAAGGGGCAGCATGATGGCTCAGCAATTAAGATGCTCAGTTTGTCGGCTGGAAAATCAGCAGCCCAGGTTCAAGACCCAAGAGTCATGAGATGGGATGAGCTCCCATCCTTGCCCCATCTCCTGCCAACCTAGCAATTTGAAAGCATGCAAACATGAGTAGATAAATTGGTACCACTGTGGTGGGAAGGTAACAGAACTCCACGATGTCATGCTGATCACCTGACCATGGAAATGTCTTTGGACAGCGCTGGCTCAATGGCATTGAAATGGAGGTAAGCTATACCTCTTAATATCAGTGTAAAATTCACAGGGACTCCTTATCCCCAAGGAAAGATTTGTGGCATCTGGGCTTTTTCTGCATAAGGCAAGATCTAAAAGAATTGTGGAAAACTCTTCTCAGTCTGGAAATTCCATCTACTCACTCTCACACTATCAAAATTTAGGGTCATCCATTAAAAATTATTCAGTGTCATCCACTCAACATGAATGTGAGAAGACTCACATTACTACACACCTAGAGGAGACAATATAGAGATAGCTCAGGGTTGATCTGTGGAGCCCTGTTGCTCTCTGAGCTTGGCTGTTTTCTTGGAAACATTTTGTTTCCCAGCTAGGTAACATATCCAACACGTTGTTATTCAAAGTACATAATGAGAAGGAGAGGAGAAATAGAAAGGGCATTAATAAAAGGAAATTGGTGGGGGAGGGAAGGGAAACTTGTGGGAGGAGGGAAATGAAATTTCAACAGAGTGTTAAACCAGAGCTCAGCATTTTATGACCTTCGAGTCACAACTGGCCCTTTGGCTGTTTCTATCCTGCTTAAATGAATTTATTTTATTTTGAAGGAGACTGCTACTTTTTGTTCAATGTATGTATGTGCAGGCTTGCATACCTACACACCTTCACAACCTTATTGGTTGGGCCCTCCACAACAGTCCCAGTTTCCGATGTGACCCTTTGGGAAAAATTAATTGCCTACCCCCAGTGGTGGGATTTAAAATTTTTTACTACCAGTTCTATGGGCATGGCAGTGGAAGGATACTGTAAAATCTCCATTCCCATTCTACTCCTGGGGGAAGGATACTGCAAAATCCCCATTCGCTCCCCACCCCACTAACCTGCTTTCCAGCTCCGTTCTCCTGTGCAGGACAACCAAAGAAGATCCAGCAGATCAGCTGGGACTCGACAGCCAGAGAATAGATGGGGACGGGGCCAGTCAGAGGTGACATTTGCCAGTTCTCCCAACTACTCAAAATTTCCCCCCCCCAGAACTGGTGCGAATCTGCTGAATTCTGCCATCCCTCTGTTAAATGGTGACATTCACGGCCACCAAATGTGGTGATGGCCACCAATGTATAAAAAACAAATGCTACCAGTCTCAGAGACAGCATGTCTGTTATATATGTGGATTATGATAGAGGTTCTTTCATCTTATTTGGGTAGCTCCAGGGGTGGGATTCTACCAGTTCACACCTATTCTCTAGAACCGGTTGTTTACATTGTAAACAGGTTGTTCGAAGACATTACTGGCCTAATCCTGTAAGGAAGGCAGGACATTCTGGTGTTGCTTACAGAAACTGCCTCTCCATTATTCTTGGCAGGACTAGACTTCCTGTCTCTGGAACCTCTCTGGAGTTTCTTTTTCCCTCCTTTGCTGGTACTTTGCTTGTGTAGAGTGACCATTCAAAGTTACAATGGCACTGAAAAAAGTGACTTATGACCATTTTTCACATTTACAACTGTTGCAGCATGCCCATAGTCATGATAGGCCAGGCTAGGAGATGTGTGCCTTGATGTGAGTGATATTGAGTTGGCCACACCCAGCCAATAACATGACCACCAAGCCATGCCCACCACCTAAGCCACACCCACCGAACCGGTTGTTAAAAAATCGAATCCCACCCCTGGGTCGGCCAGTTCCTGTGTGACACAGAATGCTGGGTTAAATATTTATTAATATTAAGTATTAAATATTCTCTGTGTTGCCCAATTTAGTTCTCCTGCTTTCTTTGGGATGGATTTGAGAGGAGTAGATCCACATCTCGGGGGATCCATAAAATTCAGTGCTATGCAGCTATTAAAAGAAAAATATATCTCTGGCCTCATTTCTGTCTGCCAGAACATCACTGAAAGAGGCCGATGCTCTGAAGAGCAGCCAAAATCTTTCAGAATTGAAAGGGAATGGATGAAAATAGGTTGATGTCAGGGAGCAGAGAGAAAAATGAGAGCATATATGAAAAGAAAGGGAAAAAAGATGAAGGAATGAAAAAGGGGGAAGAGCAACAACTGAGGTAGGAGAGTGTGAGGAAAGAAGGAACAATTAAAGCACCTGAAGGCAGGACAAGAAACAATGAGTGGAAACTAATCAGGGAGAGAAGCAACCTAGAACTAAGGAGAAATTTCCTGACAGTGAGAACAATTAATCAGTGGAACACCTTGCCTCCAGAAGTTGTGAATGCTCCAAAACTGGAAGTTTTAAAGAAGAAACTGGATAAACATTTGTCTGTAATGGTATAGGGTTTCTTGCCTGAGCATGGAGTTGGACTAGAAGACCTCTAAGGTCCCTTTCAACTCTGTTATTCTATTATTATAGGAAGGAAGGAAGGAAGGAAGGAAGGAAGGAAGGAAGGAAGGAAGG
>BLBF01000036.1:22690498-22701680 GCA_015471245.1 Laticauda colubrina | reverse complement strand
AGGAAGGAAGGAAGGAAGGAAGGAAGGAAGGAAGGAAGGAAGGAAGGAAGGAAGGAAGGAAGGAAGGAAGGAGAAATGCCTTAAACTACATCCAATCCTGAGGATTAAACAGGCATTTCATGCTGTGTTTTTGTCCCGAAGGTCCAATAGGGATTAATATGATCTTTCTGTGCTTCTGATGGCCTAATTGGGGAATAGGAGGAATAACGTTCCAATATCCTGATAGCTGAATGTAAAAGAAAGTCCTTGGCTTACAACCATTCTTTTAGTGACTGTTCAAACTTACAATGTCACTGAAAGAAAAGTAAGGGCTTGGTCCTCACACTTATGACCATTACAACATTCCCATGGCCACGTGATCAAAATTTAGGTGCTTGGCATGTATTTTGGATGGTTGCAGCACCTCAGGGTCATGTGATTGTGATTTATCACTTTATCATTTCTTAAAATGAAGCTTGATTCACTTAATAATTACCTTCCTTAGCAATGGAAATTCTGGTCCAAATCAAGGTCGTAAGTCAAAGACTACCTGTATTTTTCCAAGATGGGGCTAGTCTCACCTGCCCTTCAAACCTGATTGCTCAATGGTTTCTAAGATCTGCAGTCCCTGGCATTGCATGATGGGCAGTGGTGGGATTCAATTTTTTTTACTACTGGTTCTGTGGGTGTGACTTGGTGGGCGTGGCAGGGGAAGGATACTGCAAAATCCCCATTCCCTCCCCACCCCACTAACCTGCTTTCCAGTTCCATTCTCCTGTGCAGGGCAACAAAAGAAGACCCATCCGATCAGCTGGGACTCAGGAGGCAGAGAATAGATGGGGCAGGGCCAGTCAGAGGTAGCATTTACCGGTTCTCTAAACTACTCAAAAATTCCGGTACCAATTCTCCAGCACTGGTCAGAACCTGCTGAATACCACCTCTGATAATGGGGGCCCAACCCCAAAATCACAGAATACTATGTGTATAATGTTTCTTGTAACCCCCAAAAGATTTGCATGGTGTTCATAAACTACAGACGAGTTACTTGTGATTACTTTGGAGTGTTAAAAATGAGCTGTAGATCAACAATGAAACTATGCAAGTCAGGAAGGACAGGTTAAATCACTAAGTTTAAAGTCTTTTTTTTTTTTTCTCCTGATACTCTTAACAAACATTCTTTCTATCTTTAGGATCATTTAAATTTTTACTGCACGGCCAGCAGCCTGGGAAATTTGATCCTTTCCATTAAATGTGAAGAGGCAGATGGAACTGAATATCTACGGATTATTCTCAGGTAAAGGAAAGGGGTAAAGGAAACAACATATACAGAAAACAAAAATGGATTGATTATTATGGAAGTTCTGTTCATTCATTCCTATGGCAGCGTTTCCACATCAGTATTTTTTTTAAAGAAGGGCATGATGGTTCAATAGTTAAAGATGCTGAGCTTCTCAGCTGGAAAATTGGCAGTCTGGGTTGTATTTATTTATTTGTCAAGTGATTATAAGATAATATGTGTAAGTATAAACATAGTTATGAATACATGAAATGGATACATATAAGAAAAATAAAAAGAAATAAAAAGAAACAATAGGACAGGAATGATAGGCACATTGGTGCGCTTATGCATGCCCCCTACAGACCTCTAAGGAAAGAGGTGAGGTCAATAGTAGACGGATTTGGTTAAAGTTTTTGCGGTTTGGGGAAGAAACCACAGAGTCAGGTAGAGTATTCCAGACATTGACCACTCTGTTGCTGAAATCGTATTTCCTGCAATCAAGTTTGGTGCGGTTTACCTTGAGTTTGTATCTATTGTGTGCTCTTATGTTGTTATGGTTGAAGCTGAAGTATTCATTGACAGGTAGGTTTGAGACCCAAGCTCCTCACAATGGGGTGAACTCCCTTTCCTTGCCTCAATTCCTGCCTACCTAGCAATAGCACTTAGACTTATTTACCACTTCACAGTGCTTTACAGCTCTCTCTAAGCGGTTTACAGAGTCAGCATATTGCCCCCCCCCCCCTAATCTGGATCCTCATTTTACTGACCTGGAAGGCTGAGTCAACCTTGAGCCTGGTGTGATTTGAACTGCCAAATTGCAGGCAGCTGGCAGTCAG
The DNA here is from genome assembly GCA_015471245.1 of Laticauda colubrina. Taxonomy (NCBI): domain Eukaryota; kingdom Metazoa; phylum Chordata; class Lepidosauria; order Squamata; family Elapidae; genus Laticauda; species Laticauda colubrina. The sequence goes on along the minus strand of BLBF01000036.1, from coordinate 22,699,586 downwards.
CAGAAGTAGACTGCAGTACTGCACTCTAACCGCTGCGCCACCGTGACTACAGTTTGAAAGCATACAAATGTGAGTGGACCAATAGGTAACATTTCGATGAAAGGTAACAGCATTCCATGCACCTTTGACATAGAGTCATGCTGGCTACAAGACTAGGGAAAATGGCTTTGGACAATGTTGGCTTCCTTGATCAAGAAATGGAGATGAGTACCCTGCCCTAGAATCGGACACAGGACAAGAATCCTTTACTTTTACTTTTTAAAGTTTGTGTACTACAGCTACATAATTCCCAGCCAAGATCAGCCATTCTGCCCTGAATTCTGGAATTGTAGTCCTATCAATCTAGAGGACGTATTTTCACTAGCATTAGATTCTTACACTGAACTGACCTATAATATCACTTATTTATTTTTGACTGAGTCAAAAAGAGGTCGTCCCTTGACTAACGGGTAATCCTTGACTTGCAACAGTTCATTTGTTGGAAGTCTGTTCGAAGTTGCAACAGTGCTGAAAAAAGTGACTTATGGCCTTTGGTCACACTTATAACTGTTGCAGCATCCCCATGGTCACCTGATCAAAATTCAGATGCTTGACAACTGGCTCACATTTATGACAGTTGCCATGTCCTGGGGCCACGTGGTCATCTTTTGTGACTTTCTCATAAATCTTCAGTCAATGGGAAAGCCAAGATTCACTTAACAACTGCAGTAATTCACTTAACAATGGTGGCAAGAAAGGTCATGAAATGAGCCAAAATTCACTTTACAACCATCTCATTTAGCAACAGAAATTTTGGGCTCAATTGTGGTCATAAGTCGAGAACTATCTATTGATAGCCCATTTCTGTGGTTCATAAATAAGGACTCAACAGCTATGTTAAAGCATACCAGTGCCCTATGTATACCCAACTGTAGAGTTAGAGCATGACTTTCCACTACATTGGAAAAAGTGCAAAGAAGAGCAACTAAGATGATTAAAGGTCTGGAGACAAAAATATATGAGGAACGGTTGCAGGAATTGAGATTGGCTAGTCTCAAGAAAAGAAGGACTGCAGGGTGTATTTGAGAGGCTGCCACAAAGAGGAGGGGGTCAATTTATTTTCCAAAGCACCAGAGGGCAGGATAAGAAACAACAGATGGAAACTAATCAAGCAAAGAAGCAATCTGGAATTAAGGAGAAATCTCCTAACCAGTGGAACAGCTTGCTTTCAGAAGTTGTAGGTGCTCCATCACTGGAGATTTTTAAGAAGAGACTGGACAGAAGTGGTATAGGAACTCCTGCTGGAGCAGGGGGTTGGACTAGATGCCCTCCAAAGTTCCTTCCAGCTCTATTCTGATTGATTGATTTATCCAGGGTTGTCTTAAACATGCTTCAGTTAAGCTATTGTCCTGTATTTGCATGATGTGTTGAATGATAAGTACACAGGCTGAGTTTGCCTCGTGCTCCTGGCTGAGATGTGGTGGGATCGTTTGTAGTTTATTGTGTTGAGCAAACACAAGCAACAGACTTGTACACAGAAGATCCCAATCTGACCTCTGGCAATTATAGACTCAGTTTGGAAAAACTCTTATCTGATGGATTAGTAAGACAAGAACAGCCAAAGAAGACTTCATGTTCTGTCTCACCTTTCTTTTCCCAAAGACAAAAGAGTACAAATACAAACACAGGCAGGAAAGCTGGCTTGGACTTCACAGAATTTAGTCTTTGTCCCATACAAAGTTCCAGCCGACAACACACCCACTTTTATTCCCTGTGGGGTGTGGCTCAATGACTCAGATCACTCTGGGTCCCTCCACGCCTCCTGCGTTGCTGCTCACATTTCTCCCTGCGACGCTGCTTAGGATCAAGCCAGCATTCTTTCTCTTGACTCTGTGTCAGAGGCTGCCTTCCTCCTTCCTCCTGATTAATCCCAGGCTGTTCCTCTCGGTTATCTGATAAAACTTGAGGCATTATCAGGGATGAAGGCATTGCCAGAGAGGAAGGTCCTGGGGATGAAGGCATTCCTAATTCCTCCTCATCTTCCAAGTCCTCTTCCTCTGATAGCACAGGCTCGGGAATCGTGGCCACAACAACTTCATATACATTAATCTTTGACTTTTGATTGGTCACTCAGTACTTTGAGTCAACTCAGCATTTGGCCTGCATTTACAATTGTTTGCAGGCCCCATGGTCACAGGAGCACAATTTATGATGTTTTTGCCAGAATCACCTGTAGCGAACAATGGACTCAGTTAATGATGGTAGCATTCAACAGCTGCAAAATAACTTGTAAAATCAGGTGTGGGGTCACATGGTGACCTGTTTTATCAGCTGTCATGACTTACAACCAAAGTTGTAGGTTCAATTCTGGTTGTAAATCAAGCACTTCTCGTAAACAATTTCTGAGACTGCAAGATCTGGAATCTATCAAATTGTCTTCTTTTAGAATCATGGTAGTATAAAGTTGAACAGGTCAAGGAATCCTTCTCTCTGTGTAGGAATCCATTCTGCTTGTATACCTTACATGAAGGGCAGATCACCATCATTGTAGGTCATTGGTCACTGTAGGTCATCCTGTAGACACCAAAATAAGTATGTTGATACCCCATTTCCCTGAAAATAAGACCTATCCCCAAAATAAGCCCAAGCATGTTTTTACATGTGTGCCTAATATAAGCCCTACCCCCCAAAATAAGTCTTACTTAAGAGCCTGTGCACCCGGCAAGCCACACACTTCTGTTTGGTTGTTTGTGATGCCACAACCACAAGGCAAGGCAGAGGGGTAGAGCTGTCCCACATGCCCCACACCGGCTTACCTCAGGACTTCTACAACCAGGCCATCCATGCCTTAATATCTGCCTTGAGGTAGCAGCACCAGCAGCCATGTGCAATAGGACCTCACATGGCTACCGGCCCACTTCTTCTGCTTGTTTGTGGCCTCAGCAGAGTACGAGGCCAAGTGTGTGTGCTGGTACCTTGGATGCAAGGCGAGGCAGGTATGAGGGTGTGGATGGCCTGGCTGTGGAGTCCTGAGATAAGCTGGTGCAGAGCATGTAGGGCAGCTCCACCCCTGTCTTGCCTTGTGGCTGCAACACCGGTGTGTCACTCTGCCTCCTACTCCATTGCGGCCGTGAGTAAACAAAAGTGGGCCAGTGACCATATGGGATCCTGCCCTGCCATGAACAAGCATAAGAAGTAGGCCGTCAGCCATGTGGGCTCCTGCTGCACATGGCTGTTGATATTGCCGCCACAAGGGAGGTGGCAGGGAAGAGATACATGAAAAAGAAGGCAAGTGCCAGGCCTCATGTACATGGGGGGCGTGGGGGGAAATGATACCCCCTGAAAATAAGCCCTAATGCTTATGTTGGGGCCCAAAAGAAAATAAGACCCAGCCTTATTTTGGGGGGAAACATGGCGTAGTAGGATGAAAAGCACTTCCATCTTCTGGGGGAATAATGGAATATATGAAATGGAATTTGAATGATTGTTAAAGTGGTGATTTAATATGAATAGGATTACTATTAGTAGAGTTACAAGGACTTGTGAAATGTATTAAATATGATTATTGATGTTTATTGGTGGTAAAAGGATGGCTATATTTGATGAATGAAATGTTACATTAAAAAAAATGTTAGGGAATATTCTTGGGAACCGTAGTGGCATAACTAAAAGTTAGAATTGAGGTGGAATTAGAGAGGGGGAAAACAGTGGTACACAATTCCTTAATAATAAGATGATGTAAGAAAAAGAAAGGGAACCAGAATTTAAATGAAGGTGATATTAAGTATATTTGAATAATATGAGGATTAGCATAAAAGAACTAATACAATGACATTTTGAATATATAAATCAATAAGAGACTATAATGGAATATAAGGATGTGTATTAATGCTAGAAAGAAATAAGATTATGGAAAAAATATATAGCTAACATGATTATTAATATGTTATTGGATGTAAAATGTAAAACACCCAGGTGTAATATTGTTCACATATTGATATATATGTAAAATAAAAAAAAACTTTGGAAGAAAAAAGAACTTCCATCTTCTTATATCTAGATGGTGTTTCTCAACCTTAGCACCTTGAAGATATGTGGACTTGGATAATGTGGACCATGCTGGCTAGGGGATTCTGGAAGTTGAAGTCCACACAACTTGCCAAAGTTGAATAACACAGAACCAGAGTGATCTTCTTCCTCTCAGTTGGTTGATCCATGGCTTCTTTTCATCGATGCAGACCCTTGGTGCCAGCTCCCACTGGTCTTATCCAATGGGTTGATTTGGATGGACCATGAGACGATATTGTCCAAATACTGTATGTTAAAATGTGACAGGGAATCCTTGAGGACCCTTTTGTGTGCTCAAGTTCCTATGGAGTCCAAACATTTTTGCTACCTAAGAGAGACGAAGTGATGACAACAGGATGTTCTATAGCCGTTCAGTGATGGATCTGAGTTTCTTGGGGTTTTAAAAATTATTTTACAGTGCTTTTAAGTCTGCTCTTCGGTAATGAGTTTGGCAATGAACATTGTTTGCTTGACCTACAGTAAAGCCCAAGGAAAGCAGTAAGAAAACAATCCCTTGAAAAGATATTGGAAAATATCAATTGTACATAACACTGTTTTTTTTTTCTCTGTAATGTCTTATCCTCTTATTCCCCCAACAAATTACTGAAGTTTTAAAGGAAACGGGAAACTGGAGATGGTAACCGTAACAACCATGTCCAAACAAACCCTCTCAGAAAAGTTCAAAAACAATCTACAGATCCTTCCTTTGAATTAAATCTAGAGATATTGCAACATTATCACTGCTTATGTCTGATTCTCTGTTTCTGTTTTGGCCTTCCACAGGTCCAAAGCAAAAACTTTACATGAAAGAATCCCTTTAGCTGGACTCAGCAAGCTGCCAAACATCCCACAGATTGCAAAGGTAGGTTGCTTGGAGTGGTAACCATAAAGATCATGGTTGCGATCATTAGTAGATTCAGATTTTAGAGGCTGCACTTTATTGTTATGGAAGGTAATCACCAAAACATCAATGATTGCAAAGAAAAAAGATCATGATGGAAGCAAGAATTAAACACAGACAAAAGTGTATAATCTGCAGCGCTTTGACTCCAAAAGTATCTTTGAGGCAGACAGTTGAGGAGGATAGTGAGTGGCCTAGGTGAGGAGAGGTGAGGCTCTTGCCTCACTATCAGGAGGCTGTGAGTTTGATCCTAAGTAGAGGCAGATATTTCTCTCTCTGGGCACACACAGAATATATTTGCTGGATTTAAAAAAACCTCTGCATTGGTGACAAGAAGGGCATCCGGCCAGTAAGTACTCAGCTCCATTCCACTCCTCAAAGGATTATGGGGCCATTAAAAGAGGACGATGAGTTGAGGAGGATAGTGGGGTGGTAAAAATGTGAAACTATAAATTAAATCCAGAGTAAAGAGGACAGTTCATGTTTATTGGGATAAATTATAAGTGGCTCAGTGGCTTAATGACATTGGAGATGATTTCTGCTCCAGTGGTTCGAGTCCTAACATTGCTTGTCGGGGTGAGCTCCTGTCACTTGTCTCAGCTGCTGTCCACCAACAGTTCGAAAGCATGTTTTATGTGAGTAGATAAAGTAGGTTCCACTTCAGTGGGGGCAGAGGAGGGGCGGAATGAGCTGGTGCTCAGTGCAGGTAGTCAGATTCCTGCTCTCTGAACTTTCCCATTTGCGATGCTTGTTGGCGGGGCAGCTCCAGGAGGGAGGGGACCTTGGATGACACTGCAGGAAGAGCTGCTTGCCTTTCTTTCTGGTGCGAAGTCAGATCTCCCCTTTGTGGTGTACCATGGGAAGTGCGTGAGTGTTTCCTGCAGCAGAGCTGGTACCTTAGCAGCCAAGCTACTGTTTCACAATTGCATTGTGGTCTCCTGGCTAATGTAGCAATGCCTTACAGTAATAATAGTAATAATAATAACTCTGGAGACTCTGGCATAAACCAGTGCAGGTGGTTCCAGTGGTACTCGGCACACTGGGTGCTGTGCCTAAAGACCTAGGCAAGCACTTAAAAACAATTGGAGCTGGCAAAATCACCATTGGTCAGCTGCAGAAGGCCACCTTACTGGGATCTGCTTGCATAATTCGCCGATACATCACACAGTCCTAAACCCTTGGGAAGTGTTCAACTAGTGATTTGTGATACGAAACCCAGCATAATTATCTTGTTTGCTGTGTCTACTGTCATTTTTATGTATAATAATAATGATAATAATGATAATAATGATAATGATAATGGTAATGATAATAATAATAATAATAATAATAATAATAATAATAACAATAATAATAATATAAGTTATTATCATCCAAAAATATTTAGGTTGGGGAAAATTTACAAGAAGAGTTGCTGTCTCTCAAATCCCCACTTACTCCTTCATTGGCTTAAATCAATGTCATTATGTATTTTGCATTTGTGATACCACCAAGAAAGTTATTTTGCTCGTTTTGTTTTATCTTTGACTTCCCCCAAAGGGCTGTTTGTAATCTGCTATGTCTTTGGGCTCCTAATTTCTCACTCACCATTTGCTGCATTTCTGAACAGGCTTTCTGCGATGACGCCACAGGATTAAAGTTTTACCCTGTGCTCTATCCCAAGGTGAGCTAAGCAGTGATGTCAAAACTTAATTTCGGAAGAAAATTGATGTGCAGAATTAAGACCTCCAAGGTCTCTTTTCAGCCCTCTGATTCTATGAAAGGCATGAGTGCAGGTTTATCCAGTGGTGGGATTCAAAATTTTTTACTACTGGTTCGGTGGGCAGGCGTGGCTTGATGGGCATCACAGGGGAAGGACACTGCAAAATCCTCATTCCCTCCCCATCCCACTAACCTGCTTTCCAGGTCCGTTGTCAGGGCAACCAAAGAAGACCCAGCCGATCAACTGGGACTCAGGAGGCAGAGAATAGATGGGGGTGAGGCCAGTCAGAGGTGGCATTTGCCAGTTCTGCAAACTGCTCAAAATTTCCACTACTGGTTTTCCAGAACTGGTCAGAACCTGCAGAATAGCACCTCTGGGTTTATCTCTGTAGAACCAAAATATACCAATTTGGGAGATAACTTCCCCAATTATAAATATCCAGCGAGGCATGAAAATGGCCAGGAGAGAGATAATCATCAATTTGCACCATATGCCTCGAAATTGTCACTTGGGATTCATGATACATCCTCTAGGCATTTGAGAAGAGAATGCAATTAGATCAGAGTTGGATTGGTTTACCTGCTTATTCAGACTTCTTCTTGACCACAACCCCAGAAAAAAATTGAATCTGAACCTAAACGAACTCTGTAGGAAGAGGTTGGATATCATAAAAGCAGGCTAAAGAATCTGATGAGTGGAATTAGTGAAAACATGGACGGCCTCAGGGGTGGGATTCTACCGGTTTGGAGCGGTTTGGGAAAACCAGATGTTAAAGTTACACCTGGTTCACCAAACCGGTATTACAACCGACTGGCTGGCCCTGCCCACCCTGCCTCACCCCTCCCAGGAATCTCTATGCGGCCCATTTTTGATGGAGGTAAGTGTAGGGTACGTGTGGAGGCTCTGGAAGAGGGAAAAACAGGCCTTCCGGAAGTCCGTAAACGGGTCTATTTCCAGTTTCCAGAGGGCCTCCAGAGTCCAGGGAAGGCTGTTTTCACCCTCTCCCGGGCTCTTGAGGCCCACCAGAAGCTGGAAACAGCATGTTCCGGTAGGCCATGCCCACCCAGTAACTGGGCAGTGAACCCAGTTTTTTTGAATACCACCCCTGGATGGCCTTGTTCTACTTTTTTGCAAGTACGTGACAGAAACTAAGGATCGACATAAACATTAGAATTGATTCTGTGTTTTGGGGAGATCAGACATCTAAAAATGTTGAGCAAAGCCATTTTTGACTGCTCAGCTCTACTGATGGGACTTGATCAGAAGTTTCCAGGCCAGGTATTGCAAAAGGGGGTTGAATAGCTACAGAGAAGGATGTTACAATGATGGATGGAGAGGCATAATTGAGAAGGGAGCAGTAATTTCTTTCTTTACTGTGACTCCTTCCTCTTTCCTTCTATGACTCCTGTGACTCCTTCCTCTTTCCTTCTATTTCAGGCATCGCAGCTGATCGTATCCTATGATGAACATGAGCTTAACAACACGTTCAAGTTTGGGGTGATTTTCCAGAAGTTTAAGCAAGTGAGTGACTATTTTATGGGAGCAATAATATTTCTGTGATTGTGATGATGATTTTGACAGTTTAGAGAAACTTTTAAATATGTAGAGTTCAATAATTCTGTGGTTAAAAAAATGATTATATACTATAAATGTTTACACACACACATACACACATGTATATGTGTGAATAATTGTATTAGATAACTATGTAGAATTGTAACTACTGCTAAAATGATATACCTTTTTTCTTTGTTGGTTTTCCCCCTACTTTTGTAAAAAAACGCTTTTTATATGCCTTATATGTATTTGACAATGTGTACATTTTTATCTTTGTGGTGGTTGTTTGGTTTTTTGTCATTATTTTAAAAAGCAATAAAAGAGTAAACAAGAGCCAATAAAAAATAGCTTGGAGAATTTCTTGATCCAGTTTCACCTTTGCTATTGCAAAAAAGAATCATCACCCTTCTGAACATCTTTTCTCTCCCTCTCTCTCCCTCTTTCCTTCTCTCCCTCTTTTCCCCCCTCCCTGTGTGTGACTTTCCCTCCTACCATCCCCTCCTACTCAGTAAACAGTTAGTGACAACAGTTATTTCAAGAGGAAATTGATTACCTCTCACCATAACAGGAATAATTTTTTGCAAAATTTAGTTTTGTAGTTTCAAAATAAAGATGAGTTGTTTCATTTTTGTTTGGAATTTTCAGACACAGGAAGAAGAATTGTTTGGGAACAATGAAGAAAGTCCTGCCTTCAAAAACTTCTTGAACTTGTTGGGAGAAACCATTACACTACAGGATTTCAAGGGGTAAATTAAGCTATTAATCATTCACATGGTTTTTTCCTTCCTTCCTTCCTTCCTTCCTTCCTTCCTTCCTTCCTTCCTTCCTTCCTTCCTTCCTTCCTTCCTTCCTTCCTTCCTTCCTTCCTTCCTTCCTTCCTT
>BLBF01000036.1:22672806-22690488 GCA_015471245.1 Laticauda colubrina | reverse complement strand
CTTCCTTCCTTCCTTCCTTCCTTCCTTCCTTCCTTCCTTCCTTCCTTTTTTTCCCCTCCCTCCCTTGCTCTCTCCCTCCCTTCCTCTTCCCATGTACCAAAGGTCTCCTATCTTGTTCTGGGTTTCTTTTCAGCTTTCGAGGTGGCCTCGATGTGACCCATGCTCAGACAGGTACAGAATCTGTCTACACGGTGTTCAGGGACAGAGAGATTATGTTCCATGTTTCCACCAAGCTTCCTTTCACAGAAGGTGATACCCAGCAGGTAAGTGAGATCTGACCTTTCTCTTTCGAGATATAATATCAGGGCAGCACAAGGGATGAAGTGGTAAAGTGAACATTGTGTAACTGGCCTTGGAAGGAAAGGTGTGAATTGCTTTTGGCCAGTGTGCCCATGTTTTGCGATTGAATAACCTCTTCAGGGAAGTTGCACAGACAGATGGATGTTTGTTTTTGCTTTTATTTTTTTAAAGACCAAATTTCCTTTTATAGAAGCTTGCCATTTTGTTTTGTTGTAATATTTTGCACCCAGATTCTCATTTTCTGAAACTGTGTAGGATCATTATGCTCCTTTTCTGCATCATTTGTTAAAAAAAGTTTTTATGCAAATTGGTGGGAATTTCCATATACAATTCCTTTTGATAACAGCCCTTTTTTAACATGTTCATCAATATATTCCCAGAAAGAATTATAAACACAAACCTTTATATGCATACACAGAAATACACATATTTTTGTGCTGTTAACCTGAGTTGCTGAGGGCTGTTGAATTGTTCTTTTTGAATTGCTGGCCAGATCTGCACGCCCCCAAATAAGGCAGAGCCTCGACTCTTAATTTGGCTTACTAGACCAGTTCATTTTCGGGGCTCATTTGATCTCTCCTGAACCTTAAACTCATCAAATGTCTGAACTGATAGTTTACCACAGCATGGAAAGAATGACTAAATTTAAGCTTTGTATTTTACACCAACGAAGTTTTTCCTGAACCTGGTGTCAGAAGAATAATTTGGGGTTCCAACTTGAGCCAGGCCTATGCAAGAATAAATAAAAACAACATCCAGACAGCAGTGAAGAAAGAAGAAATATTTATTCCTAAAAGCAAAACAGTTTGCCTTTAGAGGCAAGCTGCAGAGAAATGGGGTATAGCAGCAGATTTTTATAGGGGTAGCTTGTGCAGGGTGAAGTGTCTACATGTTGATTCTAGGGTGAAACTTAAGATGTGTGTATATGTGTAGGTAGGCAGATATGTTTATTCTTGTGAACATGCAGTTCCTCTGACAGAACTAATTTAATTAACTCTGGCTGTGTTTGCAGGCCTTATCCTTTGATATGTGGATTAGGTCTGGGACAAGTATTTGGAGGGTTTTGCTAAATTTAGTTGATTAATTTAGTTTCAGCTTGACTGTCATTTATCCAGCGCAGAAACTGAATCCACTCAAAGCACCGTGGATTCTGTTAATATTTTAAAGGAAGATAGAAGCAGTATAAAGAATATGTTTGGATATAAAACTTCTCACATTGGTGAAGGATATTGTGAGAAAGCATCCCTTTCTTCTCTCTGTGTGTGTTTATGTGTTGGTTTGTGTACAAGAAAGGGAGAGGGGCTCATTTGAAGAGCTGCAGTGGTGCAGTGGTTAGAGTGTAGTACTGCCGGCTACTTCTGCTGATTGTCGGCTGCCAGCAGTTTGGCAGTTCGATCCTGACCATCTCAAGGCTGACTCAGCCTTCCATCCTTCCAAAGTCAGTAAAATGAGGACCCAAATTGTTGGGGGCAATAATGCTGACTCTATAAACTGCTTAGAGAGGGCTGTAAAAGCACTGTAAAGCAGTATATAAGTCTAAATATGTTATTGCTATTTCTAGGCCATGCATACTTCATCTTGCTGCTGTTAGACTTAGAAAATCTCTGCACTGACGAGTAAACATTGGGATGTTTTTCTGTTTAAGAGCTACCACCTGGAAGTGTGTGTTTGTCTCTTTCCTTTAATCTTCACAGCTTCAACGGAAAAGACACATTGGCAACGACATCGTGGCTATTATATTCCAAGAAGAAAACACTCCCTTTGTTCCAGATATGATTGCTTCAAATTTTCTTCACGCCTATATTGTCGTCCAGGCAGAAAATCCAGAAACGGATAATACATCCTATAAAGTAAGTGTGTGAGAAAAGTAGAATGTGTGTGTGTGTGTGTGTGTGTCCCTGGTTTGTTTGTGACCACATCTGTTTTCCATCTGACAAATAAGCCCTTTGGTGGCTTTGAAAAATGTACCTGTTTGACCAGAGATAAAGAGTTCCAGCTAAGCCTTTGTGAAAATTGTTATTTATTCTTGGAGAAGCAGCTGGTGCCTCGGCACTTTTGTTAGCCTATCTGCACATTGGCAGGAAATGTCATTAAATGCCCAGAGGCGCGTAGCATACATCTGTCCTTGAAGCCTTAGTAAAATCAAGCTTGACTGAAGGTTGCAGAGCAGGTGGCCAGCAGTCTTTAATGGGCTATGTGCCCATTCTGGCATTTACAAATTATTCTGAATCAGTTGCTTTGCCACCCTGTTGTCCCATATAGGGGGAAAAAAGTGTACAGGTAATCCCTGAGTTATTTTAACAGATTAACAGAATTGGGAGGTACCTTGTAGGTCATCTAGACCAATCCCCCACCCAGCAGACCCAGCAACCATTTCTGACAAATAGCAGTCCAATCTCCTCTTGAAAGCCTCCCCACAACTTCCGAGGGCAACTTCTGTTCCATGGGTTGATTGTTCTCACTGCCAGAAAGTTTCTCCTTACTTCCAGGTTAAATCTCTCCTTGATCAGTTTCCATCCATTCTTCCCTGTCTGGCCTTCAGGTGCCTCGGAAAATAGCTTGACCGAGGGGTGGGATTCAACCAGTACTGCAACCAGTTTGGTGAGAATGCTGCATGTGCGTGGGTAGCATTTGCAAAAAATCATCAGCTCTGCTGCCCAGACAGCTGACAAGTGCTGCATATGGGTGCGCAGCATTTGAAAATCCTCCTCTTTCCTGCTTTTTCAACCTCAGCTGTTCCGTACAAATTAGATGAGGTTGAAAAAGCAAGAAATAAAGGACAGCCAAGAGCCTGGGGTGGTTGGTGGGTGGGCCAAACAGACTACCAGAATGCTCTTTGGAGCTACCGGTTGTATAGAACTGGGCCGAACCGGGAGCATCCCACCTCTGGCATGACCCCTTCCTCCTCTCTGTGGCAGCTCCTCAAATATTAGAACACTGCTATCCTGTCTTCCCTGGTCTTTCTCTTCACTAGACTAGCCATGCCCCAGTTATGACCGCCCCAATACCTGTTGCTAAGTGAAACAGTTGTTAAGTGAGTTTTATCCCATTTTATAACCTTTCTTGCCACTGTTGTTAAGCAAATTATTGCAGTTGTTAAGTTAGTAATATGGTTATTAAGGGAATCTGGCTTCTCCACTGACTTTGGGTGTCAGAAAATTGCAAAAGGTGATTGCATGATCCCATGATCTCATTGTAAATATGAACTGGTTGCCAGGCATATGAATTTTGATCATGTGACCATGGGGAATGCTGCAAGTGTGAAAATTGGTCATAAATCACTTTTTTTCAGTGCCATTATAACTGCAGAATCAGAATAGAGCTGGAAGGGACCTTGGAGGTCTTCTAGTCCAGCTCCCTGCTCAAGCAGGAGACCCTAAGGCCTACACCATTTCAGACAAGTGACTGTCCAGTCTCTTCTTAAAAGTCATCAGTGATGAAGTACCCACAGTTTCTGGAGGCAAGCTGTTCCACTGGTTAATTGTCCTCACTGTTAGGAAGTTTCTCCTTAATTCCAGATTGCTTCTTTCCTTGATTAGTTTCCACCCATTGTTTCTTGTCCTGCCTTCTGGTGCTTTGGAAAATAAGTTGACCTGCTCCTGTTTGTGGCAGCCTCTCAAGTACTGGAATATTGCTATCATGTCACCTCTAGTACTTCTTTTCTTTAGACTAGCCGAACCCAAATCCTGCAACCTTTCTTCCTATGTTTTAGTCTCCAGGCCTTTGATCATCTCAGTTGCTCTTCTTTGCACTTTTCCCCTGGGAAACAGAAGGAAAAGATGCTGCCTAGGGAACAGGCAGATCAGAGATGGCGTAGTCTCCAGCTGCATAATGGGTGGAGAAAAAGGCTCAGAAGGGATCACCTCTTCCAGGTTCTCTCTAATGGGATTGGTGGGTTGCTGCAAATGATAGTGTGAATGCAGCCGTGTTGCTGAGTAGCTGAAGTTTGGTCACATGATGACAGAGTTCAACAGTTGGAACTTCTAATCCAGGTTGTAAATGTACGTTTCAGGTCTGCCGTAACTTTAGTTGCTAAGTGACCAGTCGTAAATTGAGGACTACCTATATATGAGAAGCTTGGACATTTTTCTGGTCAATAGGCATCCCTTTGTATTTGCATTGTAAAGTGGCTGGAACACACGGTGACTCGCACAGTTCAGGTCATAAATAAGAGATGTAAAATTTACAATCAGTTTGTGGATTGAAAGAAATTTTTCAATTGCTTGGTTCGGAAAACAACATGGATAAAGTAGAATAATGAATATTCAAAGGAAAGAATAATGTTTTCTCCAGTTGGACAGATTTTAATGATTATGTTAATGGCAATCAGTATGATTTTATTGGCTTATGAAATATGGAGATTGTGAACCCATTTTGGACTTTTGTGCCTTTTAATTTAATGCATTTACAATAATATATTATGGCTTGTTGCTCAGTCAGCCAGATGTTCTGGCTGGATTTAGCATTTTTGTCCACCAAGAACCTCAGGCACATGTGGATGTGTTGAAAGATGTCATTGAAAGATGGAAGCTGTTCCTTGTAGAGCTGCCTTTTGCAATAGACTGGTGGTTATTTTGTCAATGCCGATGGTGTTCAAGTAATGATCAGGGATTGTACTCAAGGTGCCTATTACTATTATATTATCATTATTTATATTATTATTTTGTATTACTCCTCATAGCATGATAAGTTCTTTGCCTATCTCTTTTTTTCTTTGTGTGAACTACTGTTCAATCAACACATGGGGGGGGGATGTTGAGGGTAAATGCACTCAATATGGACACATATATCTTGCCAGAAATCTTGTCATCTGCCCAGATGTGTTCAATGACTTCACCAGCCAGAGGTTCCACTTAGAGGAACTTCAATATCAGTTAAGATGGATCAGTAGAATGTCTCAAGAAACATTTGAATCCTGGTGACTTACATCTGGGCTACATTTTTAGCAATGTTTATGGTAGTGATTAGCCCTTGCCCCATTCTGGAATAATTTCCAATTTCTTTTTTTTTGGGGGGGGAGGAGGAATTTTATTTGGGTTTTCACAAAAAACAAAATACAAATAAAACATCATTTTTGAAAATAGCATGATCCCAGGTTATCACTTCTTCATACAGACACAAAACTCAATTTCATGCTCATTTTTATATTCTATACCATATCTTATTACCATTTTATATTTTCTACATAGTTTTTCCCCTCTTTTAATTTTCTCAATTTTGTTTTGATTATCTCATCTCAATTCAAATCATTATATTTATACTTTTGTCTGTCCTGTTACAATTTGATATTATCTTTTTTTATTAAACAAATTTTTCCCTGTAGTTACCAATTAGATTATGATACCTTTATCTCCTTTAATTTTGTCCATTCAAACTCTTATTTAAGCTTCAATGTATAGCTTTGAGATTATAGCATTCAATATAATACATAACTTCTAATTGGATTCTGCTTGATACATTCTTAAAAGAGACACTATATTCTTAAAAAGAAAAAATGATATATATATGTAAATAAAACACATTCCATTCCAATTAAATTCTATCATTAATATGCATTTAAATCTTAACATCTTTAACATTTCTTTTCAATTAAATATCATACTTCTTTGGGAACACTTATATGGAATAATTTCCAATTTCTCATCCTAACCCATAACTTCGTAGACTTTGTAGTAGTCTCCTATTCAAGTGATAACCGGTCCAGTGTCTATTTTGTTTAAATCAGTCAAGGCTAGCTAGATTCTGCCTCTTGCCAAGGCAATCCTTTCAAATATGCAGTTAATTATTTCATTTAATTTAATTTAGAATCATCTTTTCTACAATCCACCTGCTTCCAATTTTTTCCTCACTACCTCGACAAATGTGATTGCTTGTTTTTTTTATTGTTTTGGCCTTCGATGCTATAGTGGAAGAAAAAGTACTCCTAATACTTTCCTTGTTACAATATTAGTAGCTTCCTTTCACACAAAAGATTATGTTAACACACAATATAGAATATGGCAATATTTCTCAACCCAGGCAAGTTTAAGATGGGTTAATTTCAGTTCCCAGAATTCTTCAGCCAGCCTTACTGTCCACCCATCCTAAATTTGCCAAGATTAAGAAACACCGGGTTAGGGAAATCTCTGGCTGAAGCATTCATACAACAACATGGTTAACATTAAGCTTGATGAGGAATTTTGATGTGTGTGTGTGTTGAGTGAATGACATCCATTTTGAGAGACTACAGCCATGATGGTAAGCCGATTGCGTGTGTGTCACAGGTGGCATGCAGAGCCATTGTGCAGGCCTGCAAGCCCAGCCAAACTTACCTGCACTGTACATGCGTGCACCTCCCAGCTGATTTTTGGCCCATTTGAGGCCATTTTCACCTTCCCAGAGGCCCGAGGGAACCCATATATTTCCGGAAGGCCCGTTTTTTGGCCTCCCGAGGCTGCAGAGGCTTCCCTCAAGCCTCCAGAAGGGCAAAAATGGCCTCAAACAGGCTGAAAATCAGCTGGGAGGCACACGTATGTGCAGTGTAGGAAAGGGGGCAGGGCAGGGGTGTTGCACATGCATGCGCAGGGAGGGTGCATTACATTGTGGGTACTGGCACACACACGCACACTTTCAGCACACCACAGCGAAAAGGTTCGCCATTACTGGACTAGAGTTTGAAAGACTGAAATTTCCACAATCAGCACATAGCTCAGTGGGCCCTTTGGTAGTAGACCTAAAGTTGCAACCAGACAATCACCCAAGGGAAGCAGATTTGCACAAGCCAAGAAACAACACGACAGTGACATTAACATGGGATCCACGACATGCGAAGAACCCAACTATTTTACATTTACATTTAGAGTCACTTTCACATACCTTTCTTCTCATGTGATAGCAATGGCCCTCTGGATTCTATAAACAGGCCAGACTTTGTGCAAAATAATTAATGGTCAAGTTTGATATCAGAAAGTAATTGAAAAGCATTTAACCTCCCAGGATACTTGCAAATCACAAGTCATAATTCTGCGTCAAAAGGAGTATGCCAGCACAGTTGACCACAGCTGAATATACATGTTCTGTACAACTTGGAAGGTTCCAAGTAGTCTTTTCTGATTGGCCAGAAAGGCCAGTAGTGGATTGGTTCATTAGGAACCAATCCAAGGAGCCGCTCAAAGGCGGCAAAGTTAAAACAATGTCATTGGCTACAAGCCGGCAGGCAAGCCTCTATATAAAGGGCTGCGGCGGCTTGAGCCAATGTTCCGTTACTGTTGCTGTTAACTAATAAAGAGTTATTTGTTGGAACCCGGTCTACCACGCATCTTTTCCGGACGGAACAATACATACATCAATTTATCCCAGGCTATTTCAGAAGGCCTGAACAAACACATATCAATTGTTAATGGGCGAAGTACTTGAAACCTGTCCACCTTGAACTTTTATCTGCTTAACCTTAACAAGAGTCACTTAGTTGTGCGATAGGCAACTATATAAATTTGAAAAATAAACAATTTTTCAATTGTAGCCCTTGTGAGCTACAGTTCACAAAAACTTATGCCTCATAATATTCATTAGCCTTAATAGGTGGAGACTCCTTACAATTTTTTTTCCAACCTGGTATCTACAATTTATAACTTTCCCCATAGTTCTTTGCCTGGAAGAACATCAGCGTTGCTGGTGAGGAATTCTAGGGTTCATAGTTACATTTCATATTTCTATTTCACATTTGTAGATTGTAGAGTTGAGAAAGGTTTTCTTAGATCTTCGATGTCCTCATTAGGACAGAATCTCCATATTCAGAGATAATCTTATTGTCAATTCATAAACATTCCTATGCCTGTTTTAGTAGTTGCCATAAAAAGGGGTGGAAAGCGAAAGTACATTCCAACTCTTATCTTTAAAAGATTGTAACTAAATACCAGAGTTTTGCCCGTGAATATATTTAATTGGAGAACGTAAATGATGACACCCAGCCTGTGAACATGCTCAATTGGAGAATCTAGTTTTTGAGACACCCAGAGGAGAAGGAGGAAACAGGGTCATAGATGACTGTAAATTATGTATGCCAGAGTTGGCTTCATATAGTATGTCGCCTCTAATGAATCCTTTGAAGTTTTTTGAAGGTTGGCTCGAGGATCATGATTTAATTAGAGCGATTGCTGGAATCCTGACACCTTGTTCAAAACCATTGGAAAAGACATTCCCTCAGGACTTCCAAGAATTATATGGCTGGCCAAGAGTGAGAAAAACAGAAATTTAATCAGAGAGTCCTTTGTATGGCAACTGTATTTACATTGGGTTCTTTTACATGTAGCTTTGCGCATATCATAAGCTCAAATGCTTTTTCTTTTTCTTTGTTTTGGATAGGTAGCTGTCACAGCACGAGAAGATGTTCCGCTTTTTGGTCCTTCACTGCCAAGCCCACCTGTATTTCAAAAAGTAAGACACAACCCTAACCCTAAAACAAGGTTTGTGTTTGGTTCTTATGGGAAATAATTTGGGAGGTCTGGGGGAAGGACTGAATTTTCATGGATCTCCCTCCACACTTCCAAAAAGGGGACTTAAAATGACACAAATTTTATGACGTGGCCTGGATTTCTGTCTTTCACTAAACCAAACTGAGAACACCGATTTTTGCTTTAGTTTATTGTAGGTCCCCAATTGTTGTGGATTACAAACCACAAATGTTTTATTATTCTTTTATCTTCAGGGGATATCATCATTCTCCATACGTTACATTATTATTAAGTTTCTAAGATCACATGAAATATGACTGGTTAGGCAATGATGTCACTAGAGTAGATAGGTCTGAAGTGTTGCTGCTTTTTATTTTTAAATTTTGGTGGTTTTTTAAAAACAAACAAACAAACAAACCAAAAATACTCTTAAGGGATAAGTCAGCCAGAGACTCAATAGCCCTGTTGCATCAATAGATGGATAGTTTCAAGATCATGTGAGGTGATAGTTCTGCTCTATAACGTACTAGTGAGGAATTGGAATACTGCATCTAATTCTGGTCACCATAATACCAAAAAGATAACTGACAACATAGAAAGAGTGCAGAGAAGAGTAACAAAGTTGATAAGGGATATGGAGGCTAAACCATACGAAGAACAACTGAGTGAACTAGGTATATCTAGTCAAAAATACTCTAATGAAGAGAATTATGGGTAACATGAGAGCAATCTTTCAGTATTTGAGGGACTGTCACAGAGAAGAGGGGGTCAACCTATTCTCAAAAGCATCTGAGAGCAGGACAACAAGTAACAAGTGGAAGGTCATTAAAGAGAGATCTAACCTAGAACTAAGGAGAAACTTCCTAACAGAGCAATTAATCAGTAGAACGGCTTACCTTTGGAAGTTGTGAGTGCTCCAACAATGGAAGTTTTCAAGAGGAGATGGGACAACCATTTGTCTGGAATTGTATAGGGTCCCCTGCCTGAGTAGAGGGGTTGGACAAGAAGACCACTAAAGTCCCTTCCAACCCTATTATTCTGTGTTCGATGTAGGAAATGGTCAATAAAGTAGAATGTAATAGATTAACATTCTAGTAACATTACATTAACAAATGTAATAGATTAACATTAACAGAGTTGGAAAGGACCTTGGAGGTCTTCTAGTCCAACCCCCTGCTTAGGTGGGAAACCCTATACCATTTCAGACAAATGGTTCTCCAATCTTTTCTTAAAAGTTCCAGTTTTGGAGCATTCACAACTTCTGGAGGCAAGTTGTTCCACTGATTAATTGTTTTAATTGTCAGGAAATTTCTCCTTAGTTCTCGGTTGCTTCTCTCCTTGGTTAGTTTCCACCCATTGCTTCTTGTCCTGCCCTCAGGTGCTGTGGAGAATAGCTTGACTCCCTCTTGTTTGTGGCAGTCCCAGAGATATTGGAACACTGTTATCATACCAACCCCCTACTCCTTTTTATTAAACTAGACATACCCAATTCCAGCAACCATTCTTTATATTTTAGCCCCCAGTCCCCTAATCATCTTGGTTGCTCTTCTCTGCACTGTTTCTAGAGTCTCAGCATCTTTTTTACATCTGTTTGATTCAGGGGAGATTCTTTGGAATACATTTCTGGCTCAAGTTCATTGGACAATCATCTTGGAGTTTTGGAAGATGTCTTGATGATCCCCAATGAACAGTCATGAACTGGGTCATTCCAGAGCTAACCTGCTTTATTCATTTCTTAGAATGCAGAATTCCGAGAGTTTCTTCTCACCAAGCTGATCAACGCAGAAAATGCCTGCTGCAAATCAGACAAGTTTGCCAAGCTTGAGGTAAGAAAAAATGGGGTTGCCCTTGATCAGGTAAATAGGACAACCTGCTCAGCCCAAATCCATTTTGCTTTGGGATATCAGAGATTGGCAGTCATGTTTTACAGGGACTCCTTGGAGGCCAAACACCAGGGTAGAAGGGCTTGTAACATTACCTCATTATGAATTCTGCAGTAATTCACAATTTCTGCATCATAGTATTGATGAAAAACGTTGTGGTTCAATTCTTGCACGTCTCTGAATTTTGCAAGAATTCCAGGTTAAAAAAAATGCAACTGCATATATGGAATTTGGACAAAAGAAGTTTAGAGATACATTTACAATACCTTCAAAAAGTGTATTTGAACATAGATTAAAAGGTGTTTATGAAGCTGTATGTCTGTATTAATTTCATGAAGACATCTGATGGAATAATCTGATACTGAACCCTATAACGCTTAATGGTCCAGAAATAAGATTGCTCCATTAATGTGTATAGAATGGCATCTTAGAAGACCCCGGTTTAGAATAGCCAAAGGCCCCTGTTGTGTAGCATCAGAATGACAGTGAGTCAATCTGCAATTCATGGAATGCCCATGTGTTTATGCCAATGTCTTGTGTTTTCATGTTCTTTCAGGAACATGCGCAGGGGCAGTCATTCCTGCAAAAAAACAATGCAGGGAGGGAGGGAGGGACAAAGGGAGGAGAGGGACAGGAATGAAGAAGGGGGAAAGGAGAGAAGAAGGAGAAAGGGAGAAATCATTTGATCATATAATAACTTCTCTCTCTCATGTCTATGGAGATTCTCAGTCATCCAGGTCATGGTTGTCCCAAAGGTGCTTTTTTCAAGAGGCAACTGGACTTCTCACCCAACATAGGAGAACAAACCCATCAGGACTAGATTCAACAGTCCATTTGCATTTAAAAAACACAGGCCGTTTATTTGAAGACAGCAAAGTCCACATTCTGGACAGAGAGGACCACTGGTTTGAAAGAGGGATCAAAGAAGCCATCTATGTCAAAATTGAACAGCCCTCTCTCAACAGAGGGGGAGGGATACAACATCATCAGTCTACAACACAGTCCTTTCAGCAGTTCCCAGAAGGCTCCACACACATTTGCACCATTCAGGTGACCCTGAGGACATAGATAAACCTCCAGGTGACCTTAATGACCTGCTAAAAAATGCAAATGTCCAGCTGTCTGCAAGAAATATAAATGCTTCCATTCCCCACCATCCAGTCAGACCTGAAGAAGCTTCTTAGATGAGAAACAAAACATCTTCAAAGAAAAACCAGAAAGTCCAATTGCCTCTTAAAGAAAGCACGATTGGGTTCCCCCTCTCACCCAAACAAAACTTCAACTTGTTTCTTAAGGCCCTGTCACACTGCCCAATGGATGCAAAATGGACACAACGGACGAGCAAAATGTTCCATCCGTTGTTATCCGCTCTCAAAAGGGGCAAAAATTTGCATAACCGGAGCGGATAACACAGATGTGGGGAGGATGCAGAGCGGATGGAAAGCGGATGCGGAACGGAAGCCCAGCAGATGGAAGCGGATGGCACATCCGCTAGGCTTCCGGGGGACCTGAGCAAAGCGGACGCGGAACGGATGAAGCGGATGCACAGCGAATGCACAGCGGATGAAGCGGATACACAGCGGAAGCCTAGCAGATGCACAGCGGAAGCCTAACGGATGCCTGGCATTAATTGCGCATGCGGGGGGGATACATTGCGTAAGCCACGCGGATATAAAGGGAAGCAGCTCGCACGTGGCCAGCATTCGGAGGAAAGACCTGCTGCAGGATACATCGAGTCCTTGCCTGCCCTGCCTGCATGCCTGCCTGCAAGCCTTGCTGCCAGCCTGCCTCCAAGCCTCCTGACCAGCCTCCCTGCCAGCCTTGCTCTCTGCCTGCCTGCCAGCCTTGCTGCCAGCCTGCCTTCCAGCCTCCCTGCCAGCCAGTCTGCCTGCCAGCCTTGGTGCCTGCCTGCCTGCCTTCCTGCCAGGCTTCCTGCCAGCCTTGGTGCCAGCCTTCCTGCCAGCCTTGGTGCCTGCCAGCCTCCCTGCCAGCCAGCAACCCCACAACCATGGGGAAGAAGCGAAAGTCTCAGCAACCTGCCGCCATCCCTGCCAAGAGGGACAGGGCCACCCTCCCGGCCCCTGTCCCTGACTCTGCTTCTGCTGGGGCTTCTGCTGCTCGGGCTCGCTCTTCTGGTGCTGGAGCTTCTGCTGAAGCTGCTCCTGGTTGTGGTGCTTCTGCTGCTGCGTACTCTGCTGAAGCTGCTCCTGGTCCTGCTGGTCCTGCTGGTCCTGCTCATGCTCCTGGACTTGCTCGTCTGCTCGTGCTCCTGGTCTTGCTTATCCTGCTCGTCCTGCTCATGCTCCTGGTCCTGCTGGTGCTGGTGCTGCTGCTGCTGCTGCTGATGATGATGATGATCCTGCTGCTGCTGCCGCCGCTGCTGCTGCTGATGATGATGATGATTATGATCCTGCTGGTGATGATTATGATGATCCTGCTGCTGCTGCTGCTGCTGCTGGTGGTGTGGAGGAGCAGCCCCTACTACCTGGGAGCCCCTCTGATGAGGGCCCATCTGGTCCTGCCAAAGGGAGGAAGAGGCATATGCAGGGACGGGAGAGGAGGCAATACTTCATTGAGGAGGAACACGAGGATGAGGTGCTGGAGTGGCTGAGAGAGAATGACTATCTTTGGCGGAAGGGACACTGACTGTACAGGGACACCAAAAGGAAGCAGGCTGCTTGGAGAGAGAGGGCGGAGAGTATGGGTTACACTTCGGAGGTGCTCCTCGGCTGGTGGAAGCACATGCACACCTGGTACGGGAAGCTGCACCTGAAGAAATCTGGCCAGGCCAAGGTTAAGCTGATGGACAGAGAGACCTACATCATGGCCAAGTGCAGCTTCCTGGAGGGTGAGATCCGCCACCGAGGAGCACCAGGAGCCCCTCTCACAACCCTCTCTCTCTGGCAGCCTGCTGAGACCCAGTCCTCTTCCAGCTGAGAGTCAGTCCCTGTCTCCAAGCAGGTTTCTGTGGAGCGTGCCACGGTGGAGAACCCGCGGACAGGTGTTGTAACCGTGGTGGAGCGCATGGAGGACTCCCTGGTGTGGTGGGAGAAAGGAGACATCGAGTCCACCACAGTCGTAGCCGCATCCGCCCCCCTCAGCTCCGCCTCCACAGAAAGGCAGAGAGCCAGACAGCAGGAGGGGCAGAGCCACACTGTCCTGCTGGAGATCAGGGACACCATCCGGACCAGTATAGATCTCCTCTCTCAGCTGGTCAGCACTGACTCCTCATCCTCCAACCGCAAGCCCTTCCTCGCCTATGTCAACCAGACCCTCAAGAACATGGAGGAACCCCAGTACCAGGTGGTGAAGGACCGGATCACTGAGCTGCTTCACAACCCTCCTGATCCAGAGGAACCTGCTCCCACCCAGTCCAGGTCTGCTCCTCCACCTCCACCATAGGTGATGTCCCTCCCATTCCAAGGCTTCCCACAGCCCCTCACATACCAGGGCTACGGCTACCAGGAGGTCCAGCAGCACAGGCAGCAGCCCTTCCCAGTCCAGGCAGAGTCATCGGACGACACCATTGCCACCATTGCCACTGATGCCACCGATGCCACCCACGACAATGATGCCACCGACGACAGCGATGCCACCCATGCCAGTCCTCACCCAGCTGCAGACCAGACAGCCCCACTACACTACTCCTTCCTCCACCCCACAGCCAAGCCCGGCCTCAGTACATCTCTCATCAGTACTGGGGCTGACATCCCATGGCATGGAGGAAGTCCCTCTCAGCATCGCGGGTCTGAGCCAGCTGTCTGAGAGCTTCCTCAACACACCGTCCCCTGTTGTCCTCTCGGGGCCAGGCACCCCAATGATGATATAGACCAGCACTCCAGCACCACCCACCTCCACAGAACCTGGACCCTTCACCCCTGAGACTGGGCACACCTCCGAGTGACCAATAAGAGTGCCAGAGACTGGGTAGCTGGCTACCTGTGGACTTTATTTGGACACTTGACTTGGATCATTTTTTTTTTATAGCTTCTTGTTCAATAAAGTTTATCTTTGATTCACACACTTGCTTCATTTCTTTTTTTTGTAATAAAGTCTTGGGGGAAACTTTTAGAATTGGTTTAAGCCATTGCATGCTTGTGGGATGGGTTAAGATAGCAGTGGGGTGGGCAGGGATACCTTTGGGATGGGTTAAGATAGCTGTGGGATAGATAAACCTCCAGTGCAAGCATAGTGGGACTGTATGGTCCACCCTCCCAGATGCCACACCTTTGGCCCTTCATTAGTAAGCATTGATCCACACATTTGAACATAAACACAACTCTTTATTAAACGCCCTGTTCGTTGTAGGCCCACCCAACATACATGGCCCAATCTCATCCGTGTGATGAGACAGGCTGAAGGAAGCACCCATTCATGATCTATCATCCTGTCTTGCCACTCCACTGCTCCAGCTGGGGAGTTGCACCAGTGTCTCAGGAGGTTGCGCTGCTTCTTCCCTTTACGTGAGGCTCTGTTGGGGCCTTGCACATCCTGAGTGTCTATCAGGTTTCCCCCTTGCCTCCATTCCCCAGGCTCCATGTCCCCATTGCCTTGCTGGAGGTCCATGAGCCTGTTCTGCAAGACTGGGTAGCGGGTGCGCATGAGATTGTGCAGGATGCAGCAAGCTTCCACGATCCTCCTCACGGTCTCTGGGCGATGCTGCATGGTGGTGAGAAGTACCTGGAACCTGTTGGCCAGGAGGCCAAAGGCGTTCTCCACCACCCGCCTTGCCCTGGATGGCCTGTAGTTGAAGATCCTCTCTGCACGGGTGAGGCATCTGGAAGTGTAGGGCTTCATGAGGTAGGTTCTGAGGGAGAAGGCGTCATCCCCCACGATGAAGTATGGCACATCTTGCGTGTCATTGGGCAGGGGGTCTGGATCTGGAAAGCCCATGATGAGGTTGCCTTCCAGCCCCTCCTTGAGGTCACTGGCGTTGTATACCTGGGCATCTGAAGATGAGCCGTTGCCTGAAGCATCGATGTACATGAACTTGTCGTCAGCATCGACCATGGCGAAGAGGACGATGCTGAAGAAGCCCTTGTAGTTGAAATAAGTGGACCCTGACTTGGGTGGTGCTTTGCAGGCCACGTGCTTGCCATCTATGGCTCCAACGGTGTGTGGGAAGTTCCACCTCTGATACCACTGCTCTGCAACTTTCTTCCATCCTTCTTCAGTGGAGGGGCACTGGAGGAGCTCCTCCAGGTATTCTTCGATGATGGCCTGCACCACTTCTCTGACCACAATGTTGATGGTGTTGGGTGGCACCCTCCAGCCGTACTGCATGCTCCTGTAGGTGGTCCCTGAGGCCAGGTGGCGCAGAGTGAATGCCACCTTGAGCCCAGGTTCCAGGCTGGGCCAGAAGTTGGTGTTTGCCTTGGTCAACCTGGGTGTCAGCCGCTGCACAACTTCATCAAACATGGATGGAGGCATCCTCATGAAGTTCTGGAATGCCCGAGGGTCTTCGTTCCTGAGCTCCACCATCAGCTTGTTGTACAGTCCGTACTCTGCTCTTCTGGCGATCCATCTTCGGACCCAAACGCTTCTTGGCCGCCTCTTTTTCTTCCAGTAGTCGAGTTCACAGAGCCTGTAGATGGCTTCGCACTGTTGCAGAAGGATGGTGGCTGCCAAAAGGACTGTGTTACGATCCACGGTGGACATGACTGGATGCTGTGGAAGAGGAAGAGTCAGATGAAGGCTGCAGAGGTCTGCACAGCTAGGCTGCTGGTCTGAAAGTGAGATGCAGGTGAGTTGCTCCCCCTTTTTATAGGCAGTATAGGTGTCCCTTTGCATCCTCTAGGCATCCTTAATATCCGAGATAGGTCCCCTCTGCGAACGTTTTTTCCGTTTTAAACGCTTTATTTCCGTGCTGCCTCCATTCTGCATCTGTTCTGCGTCCGTTCCGCTTCCTCCCTGCGTCTGAGCGGATGCAAGTTGCGTGGATGCGCAGCGGATGCCTAGCGGATATAGCGGATGCGTAACGGATGCAGAACGGATGCCTAGCGGATGCCTAGCAGATGCAGAACGGACGAATTGGATACATTTTCCGCGCAAAAGTTTTGAACAGCTCAAAACTTTCTGAACGGATGAAATGTCAATAAACGGATGCTGGACGGATAGAGAGGAAGCAAAACAGAGGCAGTGAGTACATCGCGTTTTCCAACGGATGGCAAGCTTTTTTGTCCGTTTTACATCCTCTTTGCATTCGTTGGTGCAGTGTGACAGGGGCTTTAGATTTAGATCTGCTTTTTCTCCAGGAACTCAATTCAACAGACCTAATAGTCCCTTCTCTTGGTTTCCCCCCTTAATATATGTTGGGCTAAGTGAGAGTAAGTCATCCAGAAAATTTCCATGGCTGAGCATGGACTGGCACCAGGGTTTCCACAGTGCTGCCCCAACATCCTAAACTTTAGACTGTACTGGTCTACCATTGCACTTGTTTGTAATTGGAAACGTCTGTGTGTGAAAAGTTGTTCATGCAAAGTTTGCCACATGTCATGTCATGAATTGTTTGATCCAAGAATTTTGGCATTCTGAGACACAGCGCTGTTAAACAAGCCCTATAACTCAGGGGTGGGCAACTATACTCCCTTTCCCTGCTGTAGCACAATAGGAGGGATTGTCTTCCCAAGCTCCCCAGTTAAAATGGCTTTCTGTGATCAAAAGCATCTCCTGCTGATTCATGCAGAAGACTTTGGGCAGATTAAATCTTGTTTAATCAATAGATCAGAGCTCACAGTTCTATTAATTACAGGCTTCCTGCTGAGAAAACAATATGGCCATCTCTGTGAAGTCACCTGGGGTTGAGCTCAACTTGAAAGGAAATTTATCTTAAAGCCAATTAAAGTGGAGCCGCATTTGTGAATGTTCAGTTTCCTCGGGCACACGCTTACTTTTTTTTTTTTTTGCGAGAGCTGATCTCTATTACTGCTCAAATCTCCTACGTGAACCAGGCATCCCACAGAAACTGTGATCTATGTCAAAAAGAGAAAGAAAGAAAGAAAGAAAGAAAGAAAGAAAGAAAGAAAGAAAGAAAGAAAGAAAGAAAGAAAGAAAGAAAGAAAGAAAGA
>BLBF01000036.1:22648869-22672796 GCA_015471245.1 Laticauda colubrina | reverse complement strand
AGAAAGAAAGAAAGAAAGAAAGAAAGAAAGAAAGAAAGAAAGAAAGAGAAACTTAAATACAAAGGCAGTCAAAAGGAGGCAGATCACAAAACCATATTGCATCCCTTATAGTGCAAACTTTGCACCTGAGCAGGGATTGGATGAGAAGACTTCCAAAGTCCCTTCCCATTCTTTGTCAATAAGATAGAGTAGAAATAGAACAGAACAGAACAGAACAGAACAGAACAGAACAGAACAGAATAGAATAGAATAGAATAGAACAGAACAGTTGGAGGGGACCTTGGAGGTCTTCTAGTCCAGCCCTCTGCTCAGGCAATAAATCCTATATCATTTCAGGCAAATGGCTGTCCAATTAATCAATGAGATGGCTTACCTCTGGAAATTGTTGGTGCTCCATTATTGTAAGTTTTCAAGAGGAGATTGGATAACCATTTGTCTGGAATGTTATAGAGCCTCCAGAAGTTTTGTCTAGGTAAGAGAAGGAAGTTATTAAGAATATGAAGTGGTCAAATGATTTCTCCCTTCCTCCTTCTTCTCTCCTTCGACCTCCTTCCTTCCTTCTTCCCTCCCTTCTCTTTGCACCTTTGGGACGTATGTCACAACATCATACACATACTATTTCGATTTATTTAAAAGATGTATAAAACCACCCATGTGGCAGCAAACACAACTCTGGGTGGCAGATATCAGTGTGAAAAAGACAAAAAATAAAACCAATAAGGAGGAAAAGAACAAAATAAAATAAAAAATAAGAAAAGCCAGGCACCCAATCCAAAAGTACAAGTAGTCCTTGACTTATGATCATAACGGAGCTTGCCCATTATGGTTGTATGTCATGATGGTTGTAAAATAGGCAACACAATTTTATGAACTTTTTTTGTGGTGGTCATTAAGCAAACATTGTACTCATTAAGTGAACCAGTCATTCACTTTGGGGCAGTTTTGCCCAAAACTGAAAGTAAATGCTGGATTTGGGCAAAACATCATAAACCACCATAAATAGTGTGTCAGGGCTCTGGCAATCCACCCCCCATTCAAATCCTGAGTCTCTAGCCAAATCTCTCTGAGTTTTTAAAAAAATCATTTATTAGGAGTGAATATGTTGGCGTTAACCATATTTCTCTGGTCTTCTAGAGTTGCCTGAGTGATTCTCAACCTGAATAACTTTAAGATGGATGGACTTCAACTCCCAAAATTCCCCAGCCAGCATGGGAGTTCTGGAAGTTGAAGTCCACACACCTTCAAGCTACCAAGGCTGGGAAAAAGTGATCCAATCCCTCTTTCGCTTACATCAGAACTGCAAGGCCATTTTAGAACCTCATAAATGTTACTTCTAGGATCGAACACGGGCTGCCTTGTTGGACAACTTGCATGATGAACTCCACATCCACACACAGCTGATGTTGGGCCTAGGATCCGAGGAAGACAAGCTGGAGAATGGTGGACATGGTGGATTCTTGGAATCGTTTAAGGTAAACAAAAATGTTCTTGACTTTTTGTAATATAGAGAAGCAAAGACATAGTTTTACTGCAAAGTGTCCAAAATTAAATACCAATGATATTTTGGCCTCTAGCTTCTCTCAGTGTCTGTGGAGATTCTCGGTCACCCAGGTCATGGTTGTCCCCAAAGTGCTTTTTCTAGACGCAACTATACTCTCTTGTTTTCTCTTCGAAGATGCTTCACTTCTCATCCAAGAAGCTTCTTGAGCTCTGACTGGATTTATACTTCTTGCAGACATCGGATTGTTTGCATCCTTTTAGCAAGTCTTTGAGGCCACTTGGAGGTTTATCTGTGTCCTCAAGGTCACCTGAATAGTGCAAATGGGTGTGGAGCCTTCTTGGAACAGCTGAAAGGACTGTATTGTAAACAGGAGATAGGTTATATCATATCCCCCCCCCCCATCAACAGAACCCTCCCTCAACAGAAAGGGAGGGATACAACATCATCAGTCTACAACACAGTCCTTTCAGCAGTTCCCAGAAGGCTCCACACACATTTGCACTACTCAGGTGACCCTGAGGACACAGATAAACTGCCAAGTGGCCTCAAAGACTTGCTAAAAGAATGCAAATGACCAGCTATCTGCAAAGAATATAAATCCTTCCATTCCCCACCATCCAGTCAGAGCTGAAGAAGCTGTTGGATGAGAAATGAAACATCTTCAAAGAAAAACCAGAAAGTCCAGTTGTCTCTTGAAAAATCACTTTTGGGATAGCCTTTCAATACATTGCATCCTTCCACCAGTCGTTGCCCATCACCTAAACACTTGTCAGAAGCATAAGTTAAGGTCCAAAGGCTTAGTGTTTTTTCCCCTTGCTTCTGATGTTATATAGAATTGGACTTCTTTTTTTTACTTTTCTGGCATTGCAGGAGATCCCAGGGCTGATGTGGAAAACAACTTCCAGAAAAATGTTGCAGCTTCCCTTGTACCTTTGGACAGCCTTGTTGTTCTGCTTAATAGCTTATTTACTTCTCCGCGTGTTGTCTGAGTAAATGGAGAAAGGAAATGGAAAAAAAAAAGAAAAGAGACTGGAGTTTCTGCCTCCAAAATGCAACAAGAAATCACAGATGTTCTTTTTCACTTTGTTAACACTTTCACAGTCTGGGGGATTAAAAAAAAACACCAAAAACCAACATCCTTTTCAATTTGATCAAACGGGAGGGTAGCCTTTTTTTTCCAGTTAGATTTTTTTTCAGAGGGTTTGGTTTGTCGTTTTTAAAATGGATTTGGCTTCCAAAAAGATGGCTGGGGGTGCATTTTGCTTAGAAGCAGGGTTGAGATGCTACCGGTTCTACCCGGTTCTAAAGAACCGGTGGCTCTGAAGAGCAGCAGACATAGAACCGGTTCTGTGTTTGCTGCTATTTGGCCCACCTGCCCGCCCAGGCTCTTACCTGTCCTTTATTTTCTGCTTTTTCAACCTCAGCTGCTTTGCGCGGCACAGCTGAGGTTGAAAAAGCAGGGAAAAAGAGGCTTTTCGCACAGCGCTTTTCAGCTGTCAGGGAGGCACAGCCTAAAGTTATTTTACATGCATGTAAAACATAATCACTGAACCAGTAGTAATGCCAGTTGAACCCCACCCCTGCTTAAAAGTCATTTGAACTATTTTGGTTCTTATATCACCACAATGTAAAAAAGATGTTGAGTCTACAAAGAGTGCAGAGAAAAGCAACCAAGATGATTAGGGGACTGGAGGCTAAAACCTATAAAGAACAGTTGCTGGAATTGGGTATGTCTAGTTTAATGAAAAGAAGGGATAAGAGTGACATGATCGAAGTGTTCCCATATCTCAGGGGCTGCCACAAAGAAGAGGGAGTTGAGCTACTCTCCAAAGCACCATTAGGCAGGACAAGAAGCAATGGGTGGAAACTGAACAAGGAGAGAAGCAACCTAGAACTAAGGAGAAATTTTCTGACAGTTAGAACAATTAACTAATGGAACAATTTGCCTCCAGTTGTGAATGCTCCAACATTGGAAGTTTTTAAGAAGAGATTGGAGAACCATTTGTCTGAAATGGTTACCTGCCTAAGTAGGGGGTTGGACTAGAAGATCTCCCAGGTCCCTTCCAACTCTGTTATTCTATTATTCTTATTTTGGCTCAAGAATGCTACAGGTTGGCCATATTGCTATCAAATTCTGGGCCATATTGCTATCAAATTCAAGGAATGGGAAAGGACTCTGGGAGTGACAGAAATGGAGATAGATAAGGAGTCCATGTGGAAACCCCTGGGAACTGTGGGTTACTCACTAATTAATTGAAAGAATAGAATAGAATTATTTATTGGCCATATGTGATTGGACACACAAGGAATTTGTCTTAGTACATATGCTCTCACTGTACATAAAAGAAAAGATACATTCGTCAAGAGTCAAGAATCATAAGGTACAACACTTAATCATAGTCATAGGGTACAGTAAGTGATCAAAGCATACTGGGAAACAGTCAATAAAAATCATTAGGATACAAGCAAAAAGTAAGCAAAGGGAACGATGCCCTTGAATTGTGGTGTTGTGAAAAACTATTGGACTGAAAGGAGATCGAATCAGTCAATCCTAAAGGAAATCAACCCTGGATATTCTTTGGAAGGACAGATCCTAAAGCTGAAGTTCAAATACTTTGGTCACCTAATGAGAAGAGAGGACTTGTTGGAAAAGACCTTGATGTTGGGAAAGATGGAAGGTAAAAGGAGAAGGGCACGGCAGAGGATGAGATAGTTAGATAATGTCATTGACGCAATCAACATGAGTTTGGGCGTTGGAGGACAGAGGGGCCTGGCATGCTGTGATCCATGCATGCATGAAAAGTTGGACACAACTTAGTACCTGAACACCAACAAAAGCAGCAGATGCTGCAACCCTTTACCCCAAGTACATGAAAAAAACAGCATATAATTTGTTAGTATTTACTGAGTTAAGATTTTCATTCCTCCCTTTTCCCCAGCCATTGTTAGTGGGAGCTGGTCTCAGAATGGTGGGAAACAGCACGACCTGAAGACAAGCAAAAATGGTTTGGGCTGCATGCAGTTAAGGGCCTGCCAGTTGCTGGTATGCAGTATATGAAAAGAAATTTGTATGGTGGTACAAGATGGGTGCAGTGTCCTAGTGGTTAAGATGCTGAGCTTTTTGTGGGGAAAGTCAGCAGTTCGAAAGCATGCAAAGGTGTGAGCATCATCGTTCTGAGTAATGAACTCAGGGAAGCCAGGGCTTTGACACTTTGTTCAGGTTCAGGAATCCCTTTATTGAGTACTTAGAAAGGTGAAGCTCGCTCTAAATAGTTCCCATGCTTAGGGATAGTTAAAGGAACAGGATTTTCCCATCCACTCCCTGTGTCTTTTAGATCACATGGGCCAATAAAGTCAGCCACAGGTTCCTGATCAGCTTTGACAGGTGTCCATTGGCATGGCCTTGGTTCACACGCCGGCTGGTAGATGTTTTGACTAGCAGCTGGGGCACCACATTCCTAAGCTCTCCATCCCTCCCCACCATGAATAGTAAGAAGATTTAATCCAAAGTTTAGAATTATCTCAAGGCATCATGAGGCAGTCATCTTAATGCCTTATGTTTGATGATATTGGAGCATTCTTAAGGCCCTGTCACACTGCCCAACGGATGCAAAACATTTGTAAAAAGGACACAGCGGATGACAAAAATGTTCCATCCGTTGTTATCTGTTCTCAAAAGGGGCAAAAATTTGCATAAGCAGAGCGGATAACATGGAAAGGAACGGACGGGGGGAGGACGCAGAGCGGGTGGAAAGCGGATGTGGAACGGAAGCCTAGCGGATGGAAGCGGATGGAAGCAGATGCAGAGTGGATGCAGAGCAGATGCGTAGAGGATGCGTAGAGAATGCAGAGTGGATGCAGAGCGGATGCGTAGAGGATGCAGAGCAGATGCGTAGAGGATACAGAGCGGATGCAGAGCAGATGACGCAGATGCGTAGCTGCATCCGCTTTCATCCTTTCTCTGTCCGTGCTACTAACGCTGCGCGTCCGTTCCGCTTCCTCCTTGTGTCCGTTTACCGCTGGAACGTATTTGAGTTGCGCGGATGCACAGCGGTTGCCTAGCGGATATAGCAGATGCGTAATGGATGCAGAACGGATGTCCCCCGTATGCCTAGAGGATGCAGAACGGATGCATTGGATACATTTTCCGCTCAAAAGTTTTGAGCAGCTCAAAACCTTCTGAGCGGATGAAATGTCAATAGACGGATGCTGGACGGATAGAGAGGAAGCAAAACGGAGGCAGTGAGTACAGAACGGAAGCATCGCATTAACCAACGGGTGGCAAGTGTTTTTCTCCGTTTTACATCCTCTTTCCATCCGTTGGTGCAGTGTGACAGGGGCTTTAGAATGAAATGTTTGTCGAGATTCCAAACAGACTTCTAAAACTTTTACATTTAAGCCATGTCCCAGCTTCTTTATTTATGCTGAAGACTAATCCATCATTAATTTGCAGAATCTAGGAAGGGAAGTATTGTTTTTCTGTATCCCAGTTTATTTTGAGAATAGCTCTGTGTATGTGTTGGTGTGGTAGCATCTGTGGTGATTTATGAGATATTCTCTTGTATTTGTCATTTGTGGGAGAAAATTTCTTACCCTGATAACCCCAATGAGGCAAGACAATGCGAGAGACTATGTGGCTGTCTCAATATATTTATCATGACTAAAAAAATGTACAAAGCAAGTTGAGACCCTCAGGATTCCTTCTGCTGAAAAGGCAAAGTTTCAACATAAGCCACAGAGCAAAAGAACGGTACCTCTGCAGTGTTATATTTCATAAAGCAACAACCTACACCAGCCAGCACTCTTTAAGATGAGTGCTCACCAAGACAGCAGGGCTGTGTTTATCCTGGAAGGAAAAAAAAAAATCACTTGAAAGTGAGTAATGTTTATGCCTCTATGAATGGAGCTACCACAGAGAAGTCTCTGCCTCTTCCATTCACTGAAATTATTTTACGGACTTCAAAATACGTTAAGCTTGTTGTATTTCATGAGCTACCCATGGGTTTCTTTGCTCAGTCTATTCAATGGGAACCTTGATATCTCTGGTGAAGATGGCAGATGGAAGCTCCATGAAAAGTGGAGCCAATATTTGCAGCTACAAACAGGAAGTCGATGAGCAGATCAGCTCCTTCAACTCTCTGTGGACAAAGAGAGGATGTGAGATCAACCATGCTGATCTCTTCAGTTCTTTCATGTCAGAAGATTCCAGAGGGAGGGAGAATTGGAAGATGAGGGAATTCATCATAATCACTCCAACTGCAAACAGAGCCTTTTTAAAGGATACTAACTTTGCATATCTCTTTCATAAATTTGCCTATGAACTATTTCAAAGAAGTTAGACACCTACAAAGTGACAAGACTGCAAACATTAGATGAATGCCTACACTCCTTAATATAAGAAAATGATGCACCTTTTATAATTTTTAACAATTACAGCAAAACACAAGACAAGGTTTTGGCTACGCAAAGTTTTAAACGGCTTAGGGGTTTAAAAATGTCAGAATATTGGATTTTGAATATTAAGATTTTGAAATTCTTAAAAAACAAATTCATGGTTCCGTGGAAGGAAAACTGTCTTATATTAGAGACATAACAAGACAAGTAACTTATTATGGCTTTCAAAGATATCTTTGATGAACTGCATTGGGAATTGTGCCAGGACTTTGAACCAATTATATCAATCATGTTGCATCTTCTTGGAAACAGTCTGTTCCCAAAAGATGTACAGAAAAAGATATGCAACAAAATCTACCCAAGAACAACAGGAATATTTGAACAAGAATATGCCATCTGATATAAAGTTAAAATGGATGAGGTTTTAAAAATTAAAAAGGACATAAAATGATATCAGAGAGCAAATGGAATGATTTCTTTTTGCTGGATTTGCAAAAGACACTGTTTAAAAAAATATGTGTCAAGGATCAACAACCACCTGAAAAATTTTTTTTTGAAATAAATAATATAAAGTTGGTTTATTTGATCAAGGTTAAATTGTTTTCAATTTGGGGTGGTTCTTTATGGATTTGCTGATACCTGGAGTGGAAAAATATTCATTGAATATGGTGTTTTAGCTTTTCCCCCTTTCAAACTGGCTTTGTATAAGGAAGTTTTGGGAACTTGTTCTTTTTAAAGGTCAAATTATCCCTCTTTGTTATTTTAAATTTTTAGTTTTTTTGCATTATTGGGATTGCTATATATTTGCTAAATCTGGATTTGTTTATTTATAGTTAACATGGTCAATAAGTTCTTTCCCTACAGTTACTCTAGAGCTAAGGGATATCTGTGAGGTCTTTTAAAAAGGAGAAGTGGTCCTTCTTTGTGATGTAAAACTTTAACTTTGGTTTATACTAGACCACTTTATACCTTCTAAATAGAGTTTTACTTACACCTAAAAATTGAAATGTGCAATGTCGAGCTTTATATTTTCTGTATATTAATGAATTTTCGAATCCATGTGCACATGGATTGGAGAAAGTATATGATATAATGAAGAGAGTAAAAGAACTGAGATGGAAATGGGCTGGTCACATAGCAAGAAGAACTGATGGCCTGTGGACCAAGGCAGTCATAAAATGGATGGCATTTGATAAAAAGTGTCCACGAAAGACCTAAAACAAGATGGAAAGATGACATCAACAAGTATGGTGGGCCCAATTGGCAAAATAAATCTCCGTATAGGTTGAAAACATGCAGAGGAGGCCTTTACTCTGCAGTGCATAGACAATGGCTAAATTGATGATGATGAATTGTATTATGTTAGAACTGTGTTTGGACTATTTTTAATATCAACTGGATGGGAGAAGATATTACTTATTATATTTGCCTATAGTTCAAAAGATGAGTTTTTATGGGATGAGTTTTATTTTTTTAAGTTAAGAGAAAGTGAACTGAGTAAGAAATTATTTATACTTGTTGCGATGAGAGTGAGAAGTTGCTTTCTTGGGGGGGGACCCCCTTTTTTTGCACTCTTACTTTTTCTTTCCTTTTTTAGCTCATCTTATCTTTTACTATTGTAACTAAAACTTTTAATAAAATGATTATTTAAAAAGAACCTAGGTCTCATGTAATCACAAACTTTAATCTGCACAAGAAGTGACTGAAATTTGGAAAGTGAGGTTCCTGAACACTCACGTCCCTTCTTAGTTGAGCAAATGGGCTCACATTTTTCTTATTTGTGAGGAGGTGTGGTGCCATTGAGCCGAATGCAGAGGCTACTTCTAGGTGTAGTCAGGAAGGCTGCTCTTTGCCTGTGTTGTCATTTCATGAAGCTCCTGTTGGCTACACAGCTCAGTCAGCATAAATCACTGCCTTCTACTTCACTCCTTACGTTTTCTACATATCCTTGAGTTCAACTGACAGATCACAAGCACAGAGAAGAGATATGGATGAAACAGGAAACAGTAGCTCCATAATTATTGCAACACCTCCACCACACCTATTTCCCAGGTAATTTATTAAGCACTATTTCAGTAGACTCACATTCAGAAATAGCCAATGGACAAGTACAGAACCAGTGGTGGGATTCAAATTTTTTTTTTACTACCAGTTCTGTGGACGTGGCTTAGTGGGCGTGGCAGGGGAAGGATACTGCAAAATCCCCATTCCCTCCCCACCCCACTAACCTGCTTTCCAGCTCCATTCTCCTGTGCAGGGCAATCAAAGAAGACCCAGCTGATCAGCTGGGACTCAGGAGGCAGAGAATAGATGGGGCAGGGCCAGTCAGAGGTGGTATTTGCCAGTTCTCCAAATTACTCAAAATTTCCACTACCAGTTCTCCAGAACTGGTCAGAACCTGCTGAATGCCATCTCTGGTGACGGAACTCTTCTGTGCTCGCAACCTGTTGGTCAAAAGTGGGTACCGTGCTTAGATAGTTACATGTTTCACTGAATCATCAGTCTACACTCACCAGTTCCATCTCACTAGCTATGATGGAGTCTGTCCATTTTTTGTGAATTTAAGAAGTTTTCATCATGTCTTCTGACTGCCAGTTGGGGTTCATGGATGTGCATCGCAGTTCATGGATGCCCTCTGATTTCACTTCTGCAGTCAGAACACACAATGAACACTCCTTAAACTCATAGCACATGGACCGATTCAACTATGATTTCAACTGGAAAACTGTGAATATTCTAGACTAAGCCAAATCTAAAATTCTAGGGAATTCCTGGAAGCTTGGCATTCAGACAAATCAGCCCTCAATAGACACATGGCAATCAACCATATTTATAAACCATTCAAAACAAGAAGTTAAGAAGGAAATGAAAAGACTGGAATACAGGCAGTCCTTGCCTTACACCCATTGGTTTGATAGTCCTGGATTTATAACTATTCATTTGGTGACTAGTCAAAGTTACAATATCACTGGAAAAAAAGTGACTTACAACCAGTCCTCGCACACTTTTGATCATTGCAGCATCTCCACAGTCACGTCACAATTTCAGCACTTGGCAACCAGCATGTATTCATGAGAGTGAATGGGGTCATGAGATCACCATCTGCAACTATCGGAGGCTTTCAAGAAGAGACTGGACTGCCATTTGTCAGAAATGGTGTAGGGTCTCCTGCTTGGGCAGGGGGTTGGACTAGATGACCTGCAAGGTCTCTTCCAACACTGTTAATTTCCCACAAGCAAAGTTATGGGGGAAGCCAGATTTGCTTAACAACTGCATGAGGTGCTTAACAACTGTGGCAAAACTGGTTATAAAATGGGACAAAACTCACTTAACTGCCTTGCTGAGCAGTGGAAATTTTTGGCTGTATTTTGGTTGTCAGTCCAGGATTACCTGAACATCATTTCCAACAGCTAACATCCAGATAAGCAAGCAAGAAACAATCAAGGAACTATGAAGGAAAAATGACACTCCCACCAACACTGGCAGGGTAAGCTACTTTATATAAACAGGAAACACACTCCACACTGATATGGTACCTAGTTGGGCTAT
The DNA here is from genome assembly GCA_015471245.1 of Laticauda colubrina. Classification (NCBI taxonomy): domain Eukaryota; kingdom Metazoa; phylum Chordata; class Lepidosauria; order Squamata; family Elapidae; genus Laticauda; species Laticauda colubrina. The sequence continues at coordinate 22,662,352 of BLBF01000036.1, read as the reverse complement.
GCCTTCAAGCAAACAACCATGCTCAAAGAGCACCAAGGACTCCACAGTTCAAACCAGAACTACATATATTCCCTTTATTTATATTCCCTATATTTATTATAATAAATAATTATCAGGGTTGATTTCTGGTGACAATTATAGAGCTTGGAATATCAACCTTCTAGGTATCTCAAGACCTTAAGGCAGTTTCTTCTTCTTCAACCTCAGTAACTTTAAGCAGTGGAGAGGTCAACTCCCAGAACTCCCCAGCCAGGTAGAAGTTGAAGTTCACATATCTTAAAGCCTGCTAGCTGGTGAATTTTGGGAGATGATGTCTATACTTGTTAAAGTTGCTAAGGTTGAGTAACACTGGCTCAGGATGTCTTCAGTATCTTGTGTATCAGACAGTGTGTCAGGTGGCATGCATTTGGGGTTGAAAAAAAAACCCAAAATCGATACATCAATGAGAAGGACCACATCTATCATTGTGAACCTCTTGTGATCTGCCAGAGAGGTTCTTCTGAAGGTGCTTACCTTCTCAAAAATCTGTTTACAGTATGAAGATTACTGGACAGCACCACCTTCATCTGTGTCTTGTTCAAACTACGAAACACTTGTCCTTGGAAATTGGATTTGAGTCCAGAACCACAGGCCTGTCTTTTGAATCAACTCTTTAACCATTCATGAGATTCAGTGAATAAGTTTAATTTTTGTTTAATTTAAGAGAGATTGTGATGGAAAATGTACCTGAGGGAGCAGTGGGGGATTTCTGGCAACACAGATTTTTCCCAGCAAGAGGTCCTGAATAAGAGACTGTGCAGTCCCGAGCTAAATGGAGGAGGAGGGAAGAGGTTCAGGATAGCCACACCCTAGAACCTCTCAGGATATATTGTTTCTAGTAGGTTAAAAGGTTAGAGCTTTAGTTTGGCAAGATTCTGTCCATTGGGTATAAGCAAATGAATGGACTTGATTGGATTTTGCTGGATCATCTTTGGGTTTGGGCCTGACAAAAATGTTAAGTACTGCAATGGAGAATCTCCACCATCCAGGTCATGGTTGTCACAAAGGTGCTTTTTCAAGAGGCAACTGGAATGATCTGAAGAAGCTTTTTGAATGAGAAGCAAAATGTCTTTAAAGAAAAACTAGAAAGTCCTCTTAAAAAAGCATCTTTGGGATTGCAGGGTTTGGAGAAATGCAACAAAAATCGTAAGAACCAAGATAGGCAATTTGAATTGATTAGCACATTTGGAAACTTAAGACATGTGTAAGAGATGTCTAGGCTGAACCCAAACACATCATCAGTCTGGAGTACCTATGCCTCCAAGAGAAATCAAAGTCCAGCTCCACCTCCTTGAAATTTGTTGACTCTTATCTGACACCAATTTGCATTGACTGTTAGCGGATCAGATTTTTGTGTATAGATTGCGTGGAATAAATTTGCTATGCTTTTGAACTCTATCCTGGCTCCTTGTTTCTTATACCAATGTCAAGGTTATTTTGGCACTCTTATGTAATTAAAGAATGCCCTTCTTTATGCTTTTTCTCTAATAGGTCTTTGCCCATGGAATTCTTTTCCACTTGATCTACTTTCTCTTTTTAAACAGGACCTTGAGAAAGTTTTGTTCCTATAGATCTATGGCAAACATTTTTTTTGCTTTGTTCTCCCTGTTGCTTTTAGCTTCAGAGCACTCTCAATTTCAGCTTTAGTTTTAACTGTATTGAAATGCACAGGGACGGTTTTCCATATGCTGTCCAGTGAGCAGCTTCTCCGTGGTTAATGTGGCATCATTGCAGCCAATCGAAGTAGATTACAGAAGTGCATTGTGAGGCTTTCATGTTAACTGGTCTACAATAGGTTCCAGCACCAAGCAGAATCTGGTTATGGGAGGCCATGAAGGTTGTAGCTGAACTGGAAAGAAAACAATAGCAAAGTTTCTGCACTGTGCCAAATAATCCCACATGGCTGTTGTAACCAGTGACTGAGCTTGACAGGAGAGCAATTTTAACTTAAAACATTGCAAGTCGGAAATCACTGGAAAACTTTGCATTGTACCCCTGGAATTCAAGGAATTCCTCTCCAAGGGGAATGGAAAATGAGCCTTGCTTAATACTGTATATGGGAGTTTATAGTACAAGATGTCGTGCAGACCCCTAGAATGGGTTAATTCAACAACCAAGTCAAGACCATTGTGCAGATGCAGCCTGTATTTTGGGTGACTGTTGTGGAGCCATTGACTGAAGTGGGAGGGAGCCCTGCCAGCAGGAGTAAAGAAACGTTCCAGCTTAGAGTCTGTTTGAGGGAGGAAAGATCTAAGATCAAAACTTTAGGTTTATATCTATCTGTCTTTTCCCAAGAAGAGACGGACAGACTAGCAAGATTCTTGTAATATACATGAACAGTAATAAAGTATCTATTTGGGCTTATCCACAAGTGGTTCTGGTTGCTTGCACCTGACAGTGACCTCTTTTTAATATGAATAATCATGTTCTACTTTAGAATATTGGCCCAAGTTTAGTATTAGTATGAATATTAGCAAAAAATAACAACAATAAGAAAAGCATGGTGTTGATGAGAAAGAGAGGGGTACCAAAAGAAGATAATATTTATACTTCAAGGGAACTGTGGAGGGTGCTCTCCGAGTGTGGTTATTTTCTTGCCGATATTTCATTGCCCAATCAGATAACATCATTAGTCCACTGCAGAAACATCTGCAACACACTGCATCCCTGTTTGGTTTGGTGGTAGCAGTGCCTCAGATAAAGTCCATACAGAGAGTCGTAAGGACAGCCAAGAAGATTATAGGAAGCTTACTTCCTGTTATTCAGGATACTGCTTATAAGCTATATGCGCTTAGAGCTCAAAGCATTGTTAGACCCCCACACACCCAATTCATGGTGTGTTTCTAATGATCTCCTCTGGGAGGAGGTTTCGAAGTATTTCTAGCAGGACTACCAGATTCCATAACAGGTTTATTCCCTAGGCCATCCGTCTGGTAAACTTGCAAGATTTATTTTTCTCGCCATGTACATGATTACATCTGAACTAGACTGTGTTGTTTCTCTGTGTCATTTAATATATGTGGGTATGAGCATAATTTTGTATTTATTTATTTATTTAGTCATATCTATGTAGTGTATATTGGCGGTGGTGACCCTTTGTGTATGCAGTGAATTTTCATTTTAATACATGCTGATTAGTGTACATTCAAAGTGACAGTAAAGTGATTCTAAGTTCTAAGAAAACAACCAGTCACCAAGGACCTCAAAGAGAGATGGAAGGAAAGGAGAGAAGGAGGGAGAGAGAGAGAGAGAGACAGACTGGTCAAAGATCAGGAATTTGAACCAACACTTAATGTTCAGTTGGGAGGTTGCATGGATTGATTTTCAGCTAATCAGTAAATCTATAAATACAAATCAGTGTATAAATATACATAGGATCTGCAAGTAAATGTCACAGTGTGGAGAGGTCTTATTTTGGGTTGCAAACATCCAATCATAACCTCCTTCAGACTGAAAATTGTTTTCCTAATCCTCCCTTCTCCTGCATGGAGGGCGCCTTTTTGTGTATGCAAGAATCTCATTCAGAGATGACTGTGCTTTGTCCAGCTATGCTTGGGTATAAACAAAACAATAACGTCCAAATGTTTCCAGTCCTGATCTTGACCTTCCTCTTATTTCATTCAACAGAGAGCAATCCGCGTCCGCAGTCACTCCATGGAAACCATGGTAGGAAGCCAGAAGAAGCACCAGCCTGGAGGAATCCCTGGGAGTTTGAGTGGCGGGATTGTGCACAACAGTGTTGAAATAACCAAGACCACCTTCTCTGTAAGTACCATGCAATTTAGAACAATTTAGCTCAGTCCAAAAGAAGGGAAGGGGACATGATGGCTCAACGGTTAAAGATGCTGAACTTGTCAGCTGAAGTTGAAAACCTGGATTCAAGACCCGAGCGCCGCATGATGGGGTGAGCTCTCGTTACTTGCCCCACCTCTTGCCAACCTAGAAGTTTGAAAGCATGCAAATGCAAGTAGATAAATAGGTACCTCTTTGGTACCTCTCTCAATAGTCTAGTAAGGTCTGCAATTTTAAACATTCAACCATTTGGACCCATTTCCCACAGAAATAAAACACTGGGAGCCTGGGTAGGTGTGGCCAACTCAATGTCACTCACATGCAGTCACATGACCTCCCCCCAGCCATGCCTATCCAGGTTTTGTGGCTCCCAGTGTTTTCTGTGGGAAGTGGGTCTCCCTCCCTCCCCTCGATGATTTCCGTTTTCTGTGTTTTATCTTCTCACGCCAGAGGAGAAGTGACTGAGAAGGGAGGGTGAGGGGCAGGGCCAGCCAATGGAAGGATCATCCAACAGGGAGCCATAGCAGAGGGCCCAAAGAATTGCATGCGGCTCCAGAACCACAGGTTGCTGACAACCAATCTAGTAGTTAAAATGCTGGGTTTGTTGACCAAAAGGTTGGCAATTCGAGATCAAGTGCTGCTTGATGGGGTGAGCTCCTGTCCTTGCTCCCACTCCCGCTCAAAAGCATACAAATGTGAGTAGATAAATAGGTACCACTTCAGTGGGAAAGTAACAATGTTCCATACACTTCGGCTTATAGTCATGCTCACCATATGACCACGGAAGCTCAAAATTTCCACTACCAGTTCTCCAGAACTGATCAGAACCTGCTGAATACTACCTCTGCTTTGGCCTGTGACATTCCAAACATTACTTTCTTTGTTTTAAGTCTTGATTGCTTTTTCAAAAGCAAATATCTGGATTGCTCAACTCCATGAATTCTCCACATGCTTTCTCTTTCTGTACACATAAACACAGTATGATCTCTGCCTCACAATGCTTACAGAATGAATGGTGACATTTAATTATAGGAAGAAAGGGTACCAAAGAGGCCAAATTCAATGGAAGGATGTATACAAATAGAATTTAAGAAAATATGGTGTACAGGTAGTCTTTGACTTACAACTGCAGTTGAGCCCAAAATTTCCATTGCTAAGCAAGACAGTTGTTAAGTGAAGTTTGTCTCATTTTCTTACCACAGATACGAAGCAAATCACTGCAGTTATCAAATTAATAAACACAGTTTTTAGGTGAATTTGGCTTCCCCATTGATCGCTTGTCAGAAGTTGCAAAATATGAGCCAGTTGCCAAGTGTTCAAAATTTGACATGGGAAAAGTCATAACTGTGAAAAATGGTCATAAGCCACTTTTTCAGTGCCTTTGTAACTTAGAACAGTCACTAAATGAATGGTTTTAAGTCAAGGACTACATGTAATGTAGTGGTTGAGGTGTTGAAGTTGGATGAGTGTTCTAGGTTCAAGCTGTCATTCAACTATGGCAGCTTTGAATTGGTGACTCTCATTCTCTCTCAGCTCAGCTTTCCTCATGAGGATCTTGTGCTGTGCAATAGAATGAACAGAGACTTCCAGGCAAGAAAATGTAGAATGTAAATGATTGCTAAGCATGTTTGCACAGAACTTGGGATCAGTTGTTTCTTTCTTCAGCCTCCGTTAGCAGCAGCAACAGCCAAGAATCAATCAAGGAGTCCTATAAAGAGGAGATCGGGCTTATTTCCCCGTTTGCACACTGGATCCGAAAGCCAAGCAGAACCCCGGAGCCGATGGTAATTCCATAAATATATGTTTATGCATGTGGTGCCTTGTATTGGGGCCTTTGGAATGTTTTAGCTCAGAGAAACGGCAGCTTTGGGGGAGAACATCATTGTGTTGTAAAGAATCATGCATCATCATCATTATTTAATGACTCCATAATTCCTTGCGAAGTGGAGTCTGTGCAACTGAATGGAGCTAACAGAGTGTTTACTGGCCAGATGCCCTTCCTGTCCCCAATGCGGAGCTTGAGCAGATATATTTTCATTGTACCTGGTCATCCTCTACAACTGTTGTGGTTCGCCGGCAGCAGGTGCGGATGGCTGAGGTCTCTGAGAGCGAGGACTTGGATGAGGGGCCTGCGTGTGATGCAGGGATGGGGCCAGGATTATCAGAGAGTGGGGTGCTGCCTTCGGAGATTGTGGAGTCTGGCAGCAGTGATGCAGAAGACCTCGAGGAGCCTGTGCCCAGTGCGCATGTGCACAGGGCTGCTTGAAGGAAAGAGCAGCTGCAGTAGGTGACTTGGGAATAAGGCTGCAAGGCTTTTAAGGGATAAAAGCCAGCCCTCAGGGGTTGGGTTCTTTGCAGGAAGCAAATAAGTTCTTTCAACTCCAAGTTCTTGTGGAAGTCCTGTCTATTCTGGTTTGTTTTGTTGCCCTTTGGGAAAATTAATCGCCAAGCCCGGGTTAAATGTTGGATTAGGAAGTGGTGACAGCCATTTACCTGGATAGTTTGTAAAAGGAATTGGTTAAGTTCCTGGAGGATAAATCTTATCTATTAATCTTAATTCAGGATTGAGGACAGCATAGCTCCAAATACTAGTTGGAGGTGAAATTAATAACATGGAAAGTGAAAAAGCAATATAGCTCCATCTGTTGCTTGTGGGGCTCCGGTTGGCCACTGTACAAAGCAGATAATGGTCCATCGTAGATCTTGGCCTAATCCAGCGGAGCTTGTCATATACGGGGAGTCTTCAATTTACAATCACAATTTAGTCTGAAATTTCTGGTTCTGAGTAGACAGTTAAGTGAATTTTGCCCCATGTTATGATCTTGTTAAATTAATAACATGGTTGTTAAGTGAATCTGGCTTCCCCATTAACTTTGCTTGTTAGAAGGTCACAGAAGGAGATAACATGATCCTGAGACACTGCAACCATCATCTAAATTTAGAATTAGAATAGAATAGAGCTGGAAGCAACCTTACAGGTCTTCTAGTCCAGCCCCCTCTCAAGCAGGAGAACCATTTCAGACAAGTGACTGTCCAGTCTCTTCTTCTTCCATCCAATGATGGAGCCCTCACAACTTCTGGAGGCAAGTCATTCCACTGATGAATTGTTAGGAAGTTTCTCCTTAATTCCAGGTTGCTTCTCTCCTTGATTGGTTTCCAACCATTGTGTCTTGTCTTGCCCTCTGGTGCTTTGGAAAAAAATTTGACCCTCTCTTCTTTGTGGCAGCCCCTTAAATACTGGAATAATGCTGACATGCCCCCCTTCCCCACATCCTTCTTTTCTTTAGACTAGCCCATGGTCAGCAACCTGAGGCTCTGGAGCCGCATGTGGCTCTTTCATCCCTCTGCTGTGGCTCCCTGTCACCAGTCAGCCCCAGAATTGATAGGGCTTTCAGTTAGGACAGGTGGAGGAACCGGACTTCCAGTCAGCAGAGAAAAGAGGATGCCACACTAGGAGGAGACACTATGGTGGGGGAACCGGATTTCTGGTCAGCTCCAGAATTGAACAGGAAGCTTCCAGTTAGGACCTTTGTGGTTTTTTGAGTATTTAAGGTTGCTGATTCCTGGACTAGCCAAACCCAAATTCTGCAGCTGTTCTTCATGTGTTTTAGTCTCCAGGCCCCTGATCATCTTAGAGTAACTACTCTCTGAACTTTTTCCAAAGTCTTTGATTTCCTGACCATGGATCTGCCACCTTGGCTGTAAGTGTGACAAATGGTCACAAGTTGCTTTTTTTTCAGTGCCACCGAAACTTCAGACAGCAGTAAACGAATGATTGTAAGTCAAGGACTACCTGTATATCTAAGATTCTTTGTGGTAGCAGTTGCTAAACCAGATTCTGTTTTGACGCTGAGACTTTTTGCTTGAGAGAACTGTGGTTTGATAATCCAAAATCTCTAACATGGGATGAATTAGGTATGAGATAACGAATTCGTTGCCTTGACTACGCTCACTGCCCACATTTGCAGTTTTATAAAAGGGTTACAGAACTCCAGTTAAGTTGCATTAAGGTTGTCTAGATAATTGTTGGAAATAAAATGGATCAAATTATAACACATTGTAAAAAGAACTACGAGATTACTCAAATTGTTAAGTATTATATACTGAAAACTAATTCAGAAAATTACTATAATGGATATACTGAATTTATTATTAGTGAATAAAATGTCAAAATATTAAACGACTGAGTTGTTAAACAACCCAGTGAACATATATATCCTGTTTCCCCAAAAATACAACCTACCCTGAAGGTAAGTCCTAGCTTGATTTTTACATGTGAGCCCAATATAAGACCTACCCCCCAAAATAAGCCCTAATTAAGATCCCACCCACTCCAGGGTGGATGGGTAAAAATTAATCTAGGATGGGGATATGAGGGTGGAGCTGTCCTACTACGTACCTTTGGATAGTTGTAGCCAGGCCTCGCACATCCCAACACCTGCCTTGCTGGCCCATTTCTTCTGCAGCTGGGAAGGCTGTCAAGGCTTTCCCAAAGGCCTCTGTAGCTGATAACAAAGCTCTGGATCTATCTGGAGCTCTGTTATCAGCTGCAGAGGCCTTCAGGAAAGAATTGCCAGCTTCAGAAGAAGTTCCTGAAGGCCTCTGACAGAGAAAAGGAGGCCGGGGGTGACGTACGCAAATGAGGTTGGTCAATGGAGGACATTCCCCAAAATTAGAACTGGTGCCTTTTTTGGTGGCAAAAAAAATTAAAAATAAGACAGGGTCTTATTTTTGGGGAAACACAGCATTAGCACAGACTTACTGGCATAGTCCCGTAAGCGTGTGCATCGACACATTGTTATATAACTTTACGAGATAATCTGTGACTCCTTGAGTCATCGTTTCAGAGATATTTCCTTACCAGATTCCTCCGTGCCTTCAACAACATTAGAGCTTCTAATGTGTTTCCTTTGCTGGAAAAGTTCTTAAAAATTCAGAGACATATTTAGAGATGTATCTGCTTTGAAAGAGTCTATGTTGAAATTGTACAGCACATTCACACTTCAGTGGTTGACCACAAGAAATGTTTCATGACATTTTGAATTAGGTCATAAAATGCTTTACGATAATTTATATGTTGTACATGTCTACACCTGTATGTGTTTAATATATATGTACATACATACCTACATAACTACAAACATACATACCGGTTGTTAATATTCTAAGCAGTTCGGAGAACCGGTTGTTAGAAGAAATTACAGGCCTAATCCTGTCAGGCAGGCAGGAAGGAAACATTCTGGTGTTGCTTACAGAAACTGCCTCTCTGTTAACCCTTATTACATTCTTGGCAGGACTAGACTTCCTGTCTCAGGAACTTCTCTGGAGTATATATATATATATATATATATATATATATATATAATATATCCACTGCCTTGTTTAATAATTCAGTAGTTTAATATTTTTATATTTTATTCACTAATAATAAATATAATATATTTATTATGGTAATTTTCTGAATTAGTTTTTTAACAGTTTTAGTAATCTAGTATTCTTTTTGTATTTGTACTGTAAGTCATAAAATCTGTTACAAAATTTTCCAAATTTCAATTCCACAAGAGTCGTGGGTTCCAGAATTTGGATACAATCTATTAATCAGTATAGTTCAAAAATTGTTGCTCTATGATCCATCGTTTTGCTGAGTTAAATATTTCATACAGACAAAAAAAAGAGAGAGAGAATTGTAGTTGCACATAGATTGCATTTAGTGATCCATCACATGTGACAACTTCCCCCACCATAAAGCAGCATAAAATTATAAACAATGTTATTCAGTTGTCAAATCCTAAAATTAATATGATTTTGTCCTGTGTAAAGCAATGCTTCTCTAGGTCTTCTAGAAATGATGTTACTTAGTCAAATAATGAAAGGATGCAAGCAAACAACCAAGTTCAGAAAACACCAAGGACTCCATGGAAAGTAAAATAAAAATCTAGTGAATTAATAAAAAGGATGCTTTTTTATAAATAAATAAACAGGTTTTAGTTTAAGCAGGCTTAGTGCTTCTTTTATTCATAACTCATAACTGATTATCAAACTACTATATGTGTCTGTAGCCAAAACTTTGCTTTGAGCAATTCAATTTGCCTTTGGATTGTGGCCAACACAATTTGGTCTTGTTTTTTCATTGAAGATGTTTCGCTTCTCATCCACGAAGCTTCTTCAGCTCTGACAGGATAGTGGGGAATGGAAAGATTTATGCTTCTGAGAAAAAATTGCAGACTACAGGAACCAGGAGCACCACTCAGGTGACCCTGAGGACACAGGTAAACCGCCTAGTGCTTCAATGACCCTCTAAAAGGATGCAAATGACCAGCTGTCTGCAAGGAGCTTAAATCCTTCAATTCTCCACTATCCTGTCAGAGTTGAAGAAGCTTCTTGGATGAGAAGCGAAACATCTTCAAAGAAAAAAACAAAAAGTCCAGTTGCCTCCTGAAAAGTCCAGTTGCACCCTTGGGACATCTTTGTTGGCTGTAAGAAAAAAGAACAGAAGAAGAAAAAGTGTGCCCCTCTTCCTTTTCATATATTCAGTCCCTAGATTGTAGTCTTTTTGGTTCCTAGCTTTGGCTGGCACCCAGAAACCCATCATCTGGATTATCCTAGATTTGTTGTATCAATTTGCAATGTAGAAAAGAAAGATACTCCTATTAACTTTTCCTTTGAGGAGCCTCTAAAACACCCTCTTCCTATATCACAGTTTGAAAACTGGGACAACAGGATATTGGTGGCTTGAATCTGAGGCTAGAAATAAATAGCCAGTGCAAGAATCATGGCTGTGACAATGGATAGCAACCAGGAGACCTAAATTCAGGTCCAGACATATCTGTGTTTGGATGAAAATAACTATTTGTGTCCCATGATAAAGTTTATTATTCCATGTTTCAGACTGGTGCTGGATCCCACCATCAGGGAACTTCTCTCTCTCTCCAGAATATCCATAGGAGTTTAGTAGGTGGTCTGGGGTTAGTCACTCTTACAGTTTATCTGTTTCACTGGGTTTTTATGCTAAACCTGATAATTGTGGTGATGGTATTCACAGTACACTATTTCCTTTTATTCTGTGGTCTCTCTGGTGGTCTCTGGTCTTGACTGCTTGCTTGCAGAAGTTTTATGACCCAACTAGGTAATATCATCAGTGCTAGTGAACAGTGGGTTTATTAGTTTGCCCTGCCAGTTTTTGTGGGGATGTGGTTTTCTCCTTGGTAGTTCCTTCATTAGGGTATAGTTTTCTGCTTGATTGCTTGTCTGGCATTAATCCCCGTTTATCTGGAGAAGATGTGATGTAGTCTTGTTTCCTTCTTGTTTATTTTTTTATTGTCTCTTTTGGGTGGTATCTAAGTTTATACTGGGGCTGCTTTAATTCTCTTCTGTTGGTCCCTTTCTCCATAGTGACAGTGGCTCAGGAACACCCAAAACCCCCGATGGAGGGCATTCCTCCCTTGATATGAAATCAGAGCCTTCCTCGAACCCAAGCTCTCCCGAAATCTGTCCCAACAAAGAGAGGTAAAAGCAAGATGCAATTTTAAACTTATTGGTTGATGGCATTCAAATGGAGTCATGATTTTCTGGGATTCAGGTTAGTGACATCCACTAAAAGTTGTGGACTCACCATTTCACATGTGAGACGATCCATCACTAAAGTTTTCAGGAATCAGTGGATACTCTAATACAGCTCATCTGTCTGGAATCCGCACTGTATATTGGACATTAATACAATGGAGTGAGTGTAGAAGTATTTCACAAGAAGAGTAATATATTCCTCTGCTCGCAACAAAACACCCTATATCAACAGGCTTGAAATTTTGGGCTTAGACAACCTTGAACTATGCCACCAACAGTTGGACTTAAGTGTAGCACACAAAATTATCTGCTACAATGTCCTACCAGTCAATGACTACTTCAGCTTCAACCGCAACAATACAAGAGCACACAACTGATACAAACTCAATGTAAACCGCTCCAAACTTGATTGCAGAAAATATGACTTCAGCAACAGAGTGATCAACGCCTGGAATGTACTACCTGACTCTGTTGTTACATCCTTTAACCCCCCCCACCCCCACCCCGTTACCCTCAAACTATCCACAATTGACATCACCCTGTTCCTAAGAAGTCTGTAAGGGGCGTGCATAAGTGCACCATCATGCCTACCGTCCCTGTCCATTTATTCATACCTATTTCCTGTATTCTTACTCATGTTTATACTTATACCTATTATCTTGTAAGTGATTGACAAATCAAATAAATAAACAAACAAACAAGCAAACAAACTCAAAACGATGCAAGCAAATGGTGGAGTGGAGGAGACTTTTCTGGTTCTTGGAATACATCCTCTGCTTGTTGGAGTCATCTATTGACTTCAGGGTTGGAGGAACAAAGGGACAAATTATACAGACAATGTCAACTTGTAGTTGATGTCCTTTCTGCAAATTCTCCTTTCTTTTCCAATCTGGGTATAATTTAGCTGTGGGATTGTTTTGAGGTTTTTCTTTGTGGAGTGAGAGGAAGATGGTCCTTTTCCTGGGTTTGTCTCTGCATGGTCTTGACATTCTTAGCCTTCTAAAAGGCCATGAAGATCTGGGTTTTATTCCACACATGGAAATTTGAATGTTGGGGAATCCTAACATATGCCTCCTTGATGCATTTCTGTTTTTCCTCTCACTTTCTACCAGGCCTTTCATTAAGCTCAAAGAGAATGGAAAGTCAAATATTTCCCGTTCATCCTCAAGTACCAGCAGTTTCAGCAGCACTGCAGGAGAGAGTGAAAATATGGAAGAATACGAAAGCCTGGTAAGACAACTTCTGCTCTCTGCTCTTGCAGAAGCAGACAACTTCTGCTCTCTGAGGTGGCAAAAACTCCTGAACCAAACAGAACTCTTTTAGCATATTATGTATTCAATCATTCGTATCCTTTTCCTCAGCTGCCATCAGCACAGTTGCATAACTCTTGTTTCCTCTTATGTTTGTCAGCCCCATCAGGTAGAACTGACTAGGACAGGTGACTCCAAACTTGGCACCTTTAAGACTTGTGGACTTCAACTCCCAGAACCCCTCAGTCAGTATGGCTGGTTGAAAAATTCTGGGAGTTGAAGTCCACAAGTCTTAAAGTTATCAAATTGGGAAACCCTAAGTAGAATATCAAATGCCACAGGAAGGTTAAGGCTACTTCATTGAGAGTGGTTAAAAGAACACAATTTTGCAAGCCTGAGGATGTTTTACCACTCCTCCTTCTTATACATATGCAAATTAGGAAGGTGTCTATTGGAGCAGCTTACACCTTCTGTCTGCTTGTTTTAGATTTAAGTCATGGTTTTCTTCTCATAGCTTTGATAATAGACCTAACCTGTCATACCCAAGGCCATTTATTTACTCTTTCTAAACAATAGCAATTTTATTCAAACAAGTTATTCTGGTTTAAATTACAGTACAGTGTTCTCACCTTAATGACAGTGCTAATATATTTACTTTATTAAAAGGGCCATTCTTTCATTTTTCTATGCTTATATATCCCTGAATTTTAAAAGGTCACAGCAATTTATAATGCAGTGAGCTAAGAAATGGCAATATTAACTTTTCCTTCCTTCCTTCCTTCCTTCCTTCCTTCCTTCCTTCCTTCCTTCCTTCCTTCCTTCCTTCCTTCCTTCCTTCC
>BLBF01000036.1:22629708-22648859 GCA_015471245.1 Laticauda colubrina | reverse complement strand
TCCTTCCTTCCTTCCTTCCTTCCTTCCTTCCTTCCTTCCTTCCTTCCCTCCCTCCCTCCCTCCCTCCCTCCTTCCCTCCCTCCTTCCTGTTATGTCAAGAAATTGGTTTTAACATCAAAGGAAGGAAGTTGAGATCACTGTAAGAGACATATATTATTTTCACTGGTTTTGTTTTATTTTTTTTTTAAAAATATTCTGCACAAAATGTATTCTTTAAGAGAAAAGGTGGTGTACAAAATTAAATAAAACCAACACTTTCTTTAATTCACAGGGCAGCCAGTCCTCAACTGCATCACCATATAAACAAGACGTATTTGTTTACAGTCCTTCCCAAAGCATCGAGAATCCAAATTTAGCATCAGCCTCAACCCCTGTTATCATGAGCAGAAGCCCCACTGGTGAGTTTGACTAAACCCTATCTGGGTGGGCTTTGAATGACGTCACTGGTGAAGATGACCTAGTAGGTAGGCTTAGCATTGTGTTTTGGAATAGGAACTTTGTAGTCTAGTTAATTGTGCCAAGAGTTTCCTGGTGGTCACCCATGTAAATATTAGCCAAGCCCATGCCTGCTTAGAGATGGATATAGTTATGCTTCAAATGCAGGCAGGGCCTGATGTGTGTATCACATCAGAATATAGAGCCATCCAAGTGCCTTTTGTAGCCTGAGTGCTTGCCCCACTCATACATCAAAACTATCCAGATAGTTTTGGTCACCACACTATAAAAAAGATGTTGAGACTCTAGAAAAAGTACAGAGAAGAGCAATAAAGATGATTAGGGGACTGGAAACTAAAACATTTGAAGAACAGTTACAGGAACTGGGCATGGCTAGTCTAGTGAAGAGAAGGACCAGGGAAGACAGGGTAGCAGCCTTCCAATATTTGAGGGGCTGCCACAGAGAGGAAGAGGTCAAGATATTCTCCAGAGCACCTGAAGGCCAGACAAGGAATAATGGATGGAAACTGAACAAGGAGAGATTCAACTTGGAAATAAGGAGAAACTTTCTGACAGTGAGGATAATCAACATATGGAACAGAAGTTATCTTTGGAAGTTGGAAGCAGGTTAGTGTAGAAATTGCTCTCAACTTCTAGAATTTTCTTACTTTTTTTCTTAAATTTTCTAAAACAATGAAGGAGAAATCAAAACATATCACTGACCTCAGAATAACAACCATCTTCCTCATTACCATTGCGTTCTCCTGATTTATATCAGCATATATGTTCTGAACAAATTCAAGCAAGCAAGCAACTAATTTGCCACCACTATTTAACTCTTCTCTTTGGCTGACACCTGAGGTGTGTGTTTGTGTATATGTGTGTGAGAGGGAGAGAGAGAGAGAGAGGACACTGCATATGTGTAAATATTGGTATTGCCGTGAAACAATCATTGCTGAGATTTTGATTCCTTTGTTTTTTCTTTTAATAAACTTAATTGATTTTACTATTAAAATAAACAAACACATACACAACAAAGAAAAATAAAGAAAAAAAGGGGTTAAGCTGCAATTGTAGTAATTATATACTCGCATTAAGATTTAATTGTAAATATGACACCAATGTTACAAATAAAGAATCACAAACTGTTGATAATGGAATTGTTTTTTATTTGTTTTTCAGTTCTGAATCTTCCAAATAAATAATTAGAAAGTAACTGATTTGGGTTGGGTTTTTTTGCGTTTTTTTTTTTTTTTGTATTGTTCCACAGATATAAAAAGCAGAAATTCTCCGAGATCAAATCTAAAATTTCGCTTTGATAAACTTAGCCATTCAAGCTCTGGCCCGGTAAGTCAAGATGAACGTAACTACCTTCCCTTAAATCAGGGCAGGGACTTGTTTTGTTACTTTTGAATGCTTAACATCTGACTCCAATGAGTATTGGTGACTTGTGGTTGCATTTAGTTTTACCTTTTCCAAGATTGACATGGTAGCTGAATGATGTTTGGAATATATGCCTTTAAGTTAAGGAGGTGCTGATTGAATGTTTCCTTAACTCAAAGATGTTTCTTTTGGGACCGTGTGGCTACTGTCCAAATCCAGAAAAAGGCTTTGCATCTTTAAGGAGACCTGAATCAATCTAGTCAGGGCTCACTTGTTCCCCTTCAAATCATCTTTTCCACTTTGGATCTCATGAACTCTCTCAAATGATATAGTAAAATAGATTGTCACTGGAGTCCTGTTTGTTTAATTTTTTTAAGCCCAGGAAAAAGTAAGAAATTCATGGAATTAAAAAAAAAATCTGGCAAGTTTTGAAGTATTTATAATGCAAGAGCTGTAGCCACTTGTTGTATTATAGTGATGATAGTGAATTGATCTAAAAGAACCTTAGAAAAGAACTTAGAAAGAAACAAGGCTGAAATAAAAGATCTGTAGTTACTGTTGTGCTTGGGTGTATGTCAAAAAAGCAGAGGATAAGAGGCATTGGAGTCTGGCTAATGTAGAGAGTCAGAGGAGATTGTAAAAATGCTTATATAATTAACAGAACGTGTTTCCTTTGTTCCAGACACATTAGTTGAAGAATGACCCCCTAAGGACCTGTAAAAGGTAACTTATATTTAGCCCATATATTTAATGCCAAGTATTGACGACAATAATGACAGGCAGGATATTTTTTCCAGTGGGTACAATTTTTTTTATTATGATTATTATGGGCCTTTTGAGAGTTGCAAAGGGTACAATGATCAGTTGCAATTAAAAAAAGGCAAGACGCTGGTTTTGACTGCAAAGAAAGCTCACTTTGACAAGGGACTTTCATCACAAAATTGTGACTCCCCTCAGGCTCTTTTTGGGTCACCTCTGTATGACCACAGTTTTGTAATGATCTCATTAAAGTGGCAGGACTCGAATACTTGACCCATTTTTCGCCAACATGTTTTGCTGAGTCGGTTTTTTTTTTTTTTATTTTTTTTTTAAACACCAAATACATTAAATGCTGGTCTTGCCCAGCTGTTTCATAGTTTGATTCAGCAGCAAATTGGCAAATGTCAATGCCGTGACAATTTCATTTTTTTTAAGTTGCTATTATGCTGCCAAGAATTTCAGCAGCTGATCCTGAAGGTGGTGGACATTGGGGTTACAGGTCCGCAAGTAGGGAGGACCTGGTCATTGGAACTTCACATCTGTCTTGTAAGTTCCATTTTTGGGAGAGGTGTCCATCATAACTTCAAATCGACATTAAGTCTGTAGAGATTCTCAGCCATCCAGGTCATAGTTGTCCCAAAGGTGGTTTTTCCAGGAGGCAGTTGGACTTGCTTGCATTTTCTTTGAGGAGGACACAGAATAACCTCCAAGTGGCCTCAACGACTCTCTAAAAGGATGCAAATGACCAGCTGTCTGCAAGGAATATAAATCCTTCCATTCCCCGCTATCCTGTTAGAACTGAAGAAGGGTTTCAAAGCCCTCCAAAATGAAAATCCTCCAAATATGTTGTGGCAGTGAATTCCATTAACGGAGCCCATTTGAAAAGCCATGTTAATTAATGGCTCTCAAAGCTTCTCTCTAAATGTGTTTTTAAAGAATTAAAGAAGGTTATTTTTGATGTAGATATGGATGACTTCCAAGCCTAATTTCCTTTTTTCTTCTCCCATCTTTTGCAGGACATTTTTTGTTGTGTTTGTCTCATTTTAAAGAGGGTGGGAGGGAGGACGTTTGTTTGAGAGCACCCTCCACCACACCGAGCTCCATAGCCACTTATGGATTGCCCTTCATCCGAGCAGATCATTCCATAAAACCAGGGAAGAAGAGATCTCGTCCATGGCCCTCATCCATGCTTTATCCCTCTGGAGTGAAAGGATGTCCCACGGAGGACCCAAATCGTATACCACATACTGTAGACCTGAATTGGCTTCTGTCTTTTTTCATTTGGTCCATCAACGGATTGGTAACATTATGCGTAGCAGTTGAGCTTGAGATCCTGGGGTAAATCTTTAGATGATGATGATGATGATGATGATGATGATGATGATGACGACGATAACAATAATAATAATAATAATAATAATAATAATAATAATAATAATATCAACATTTGCCTATCTGAAGTCCCTGGGAAGGACTCAATAGGTAGATAAAAAGGCCAAATCCAATCTGAACTTCCATTGTGCAACAAACCATAATCACAACCCCACCATGGATAACCCCTTGTCGAAATAATCATCATCACCAGAAGTGTCAAACTCAATTTCATTGAGGGATGCATCAAGGCTGTAGTTGACCTCGGGGTGTGTGGGTGTGACCTACTGGGTGGGCATGGCCAGCTTGACACCACTCTCCAAACTGCTGGCATATTTCCTCTTCACATTAGGTAGACCGGGCCGAAGCCAGGCTGGCCTGATCTTTCCTCTTCACACTGAGTAAACCAGGATGGCTCCGCAGGCTGGATCCAACCATATTGCGGGCTGCATCTGCCCTCCAGGCCTTGAGTTTAACACCCCTGATCATCACAATACTTTGCTGTTTTGTGGGCTACTTTCTTACCTAATTAAGACCCCGTCCCCTGGATTTAAGTGACCTTTTCTTTTTTCTTATGCTATTATTATTCCACGCGAAGTTGATGCTGAGCCAAGAATCCTCTTCTGCCTTTTGAGCATTCCATGTGATAGAAGGAAAGGTCATTGGGGTTTTGCTTTTAAAGGAAGTGTTGATGGATATCAGAAGAGTGGGGTGGAAGGGACGTGCCCAGACCTTACTTAACAGGTAGCCATAAAGGTGCATGTGAACATTTTCATTTATGAAAATGTCTCCCTGAAAGCTAGTTTGAGAGAGGGAGAGAGAGAGGGGGAGGGAGGGAGAGGGAGGGGAAAAAAGATTTCTGAATTTGGTGGTTTTCTTGCAGACATTTCATGACCCAACTAGGCAGGGCTGGGCTTCAAAAATTTTAGCAAGGGGTTCTCTGCCCAGTTGCTGGGTGGATGTGGCCATGGTGGGTATGGCCTAGTCAGCTTCCTGCACCATGGTAGAGGGGTTTGTCCTCCCTGGGCTCTGGAGGCTTTCCTCGAGCCTCTGAGAAGGCAAAAATGGCCTCCCTGGGCTCTGGTGGCTCTCTAGAAGCTGGAAACAGGCCTGTTTCTGGCCTTCCTGAACTTCTGGGAGGCCCATTTTTCACCGTCTCTGAGCCTCTGTGCGCATCCTGATCTTACCTGCATGTAAAATGGGCCACGTGGGGACTCTTGGTAGTAGTGGGGCAGGACAGGTTGGGCAGCGCCAGCCAGGAGTGGGATTTGGAGGTTCTCTGAACTGTACAAATGTATTATCCTGAGCCCCTTCCAACCCCCAGCAGCCCAGCCCTGCAACTAGGTAACATCATCAAGGTTAGGAGAGAGTGGGATTTCCTCTCATTTTTCGATAGTTGTGTCCTGCCCTGTCAGTGTAGGGCCAGGGCAAGCTGTTACTAGATTAAAATAAGAGCAAACCCCCACTGCCTCCTAGTTCCTGCTACGTGTTTTGGAGCAAGGAAAGAAAAAGTTTGGAAAACACTGTGTTAGAAGTTGAAAAAAAATCTAGACACAAAGAAGGAATGCAGGTCAGCATCACTGGGATGAATAATTTCTTCCGTCCAATGGCCAATTAGTTTTGGATATGGAAGAACAGGAATTCTGCTGCTGGGGTTTGGACTGCAAAAACCTCTGAGGCTTTTGTTACAGATCGATAAATACTCTGCGGCCCTTTTGTATATCTGTGCAATGTCACCACGCACCTATAATAGGGCTTTCATGCTGCCAACAAAACTCTGCTTGCTTCTTCTTTCTCCCTGATGGTCCCGCTGCTAGAATTTTTTTCTGTTGGCTTCTTACATTGGAGACCATCCTTACAGCTCTCTAAGAGGAACCTGCAAAAAATTGGTCTCCCTGAGGTTGTGATATGCCTTCACCACTGAAAGCTTGCTGACACAGCTGTTCTTAAGAGGAGGGGTGGTTTTTTGGGGGGTCATTTTATGTTGCACGTTGTCCATTAGATTCAGGTCAGGCCCTGCTTGGACAGTTTGGAAAAATAGCTTGATTTGTCTTGGCACCTATTGAGAGGTCTTGCGTTTCAGCAATGTCTCCAAATTTGAAAGCCAAACCAATAATTACAGCAACTGGAGCACCATTTGAAAACCTTCAGCCCTGACAAAATTGCCGTCGGTCAATTGCAAAAGGCGGCTTTACTGTGAACAGCTTACATTCTCATGTAACCAACCCAGTTTACATCTAATCCTAATCTGCTTCACACAGACAGTACTTAACTATAGCCTAGTAACAAGTGCCAGCCAATCAAATAGACTGAAATCAGACCATGACTCAGAAATATCCCAACAAACAACGTTCAAGCTAATTTGCATCTCATAAAAAAGTATTTAAAGGCCTGTGTTCTGATAGACGAGCACAATTCAAAACTGACGATGTCTCCTTGAATAGTGATGAAACGTTTGCAATCAAATTGCCAAATTCAGCGCTCACCAACAGCCTAACTATCAACCCAAGCGACTAAATATTCAAACAAATTTCAAACAGCTTACATCCTACGACAATACTTTAATACAATCAAACATCCACATCTACTTGTCCCAGGTCCTTGGGAAGGACAGGGATAAGTGGATAAAAATGCCAAATCCAGTTTGAACATCTGGCTAACTATGCAGTGAACCATAGTAATAATAACTGGAGGACCACTTGAACACCATCGGCATTGACAGAATCACCATCAGTCAATTGCAAGAGGTACCTTGGCATAGCTTACTTCCTGTGGTGGTAACTTTAACAACATTTTCTGCTTTGTCCTTGAGAAAGACCCAGTAGATGGATAAAAATGCCAAATCCAGTCTAAACACCTGGCTGGCAGTGTGATAAGTCACATTGTGGGATTTCTGAATCTGATCTGACAAACTCTTGATCCAGAAGAAGAAGAAGAAGCTTCTTGGATGAGAAGCAAAATGTCTTCAAAGAAAAACCAGAAAGTCCTGTTGCCTCTTGAAAAAGCACCTTTGGGACAACCATGATCTGGATGACTGAGAATCTCCATAGACATTCTTGACCAATAATACACAAGAGATTTAACTGTGGTGGAAAAGAAGAAAGTGGTGGCTAATTGATGTGGCTGTCTACTAAATACTTCTTTGGTCTTTTTAGTTGCCAACGGAAAGGGAGTGGGGAAAGTAGTGCATTCCTGAAATGCTTCAGATAATTGCTAGGCAACCAAAGCTGTTGGCGCGCAAGATTATTACTGGAGAGCATGATTGATGACTCTTGGCTATGGATATGTCCCATTGGAGAATATACATCCAGGAGGTGGGGGGAAGACCAGGTCAAGGGGGAAATGAATGATGTGTCTTTCTGCCTGCTGCACCCAGTTAACACCGACATGGTCACTCCAAATAAATCATTTTTTTTTACTCTGAGAGATGCGGCTAGAGACTTATGATTTGAATGGGGGTGGATTTGTTGGAGCCCTGACAGAAGCAATAATGTAGGAGACAAACAATTGGAGAAGATCGCAAAGTAGCAAGATCTAAAAATAAATCAAAGTTGAAAGATGATGGCATAAACTGGTTGTGGTAGTCCCAGTGGCTATTGGCACACCAGGTGCTATGCCCAAAAATCTTGGACAGCACTTAGAAAATCTGCTCATTGCCAAATTTCCATCTGTCAATTACAAAAAGCCACACTGTTTTCATCCACACATATCCTAGGACCTACACCAATATATTATGACATCCTAGATTCTTGGGAAGAGCTTGATGCATATAAAGGCCAACTTCAATTAAAGAACTGTTGTGTTTATAATAATAATTGACACAAATCACCATCAGTCAATTGCAAAAGCCAGCTTTAGTTGGAACAGCTTACATCCTGCAAGAATATCTTTTAATATCATCAAACCACAATGACTGCCTCTCCCAGGTGCTTCGGTGGGTTTGATAATTTGAACAAGAACTCCTGTCTGGCTGACTGTGTGATCAACCATATTAATAAATTGCAAAAAGCAGCTTTATTTGGAATAGCTCACCTTCTGAATCCATGCCTTTATTGATTGATCCTTAATTCCTGCCTCATACTTTATTTCAAAACTGCATTTTCTTAGTTGGATTTCATCAACAGAATCATTTAAAAAAAGGGGCGAAAATGAAGAGCTTGCTCTTCAAGAGAACACAGCTAATAAAAATGATCAGGACAAACAGATCTTCAATCTATCAAACAGATGGCCATATTTTTCATTCAAGACAAGGGAGATGCCACTTGCTGGAATAGTTTCATATTATTAAACAGCAACATCTGCATATCTCAGGTCCTTGGGAAAGCCTGGATAGATGGACAAAAATGCCAAATCCCGTCTCAACATCTGGCTGATTGTGTGACCAGCCATAATAAATAATTTTTATTTATTGAAAGTCTAGGAATTACAAAGTACAAAGCAAGATCTTTAGTCAATAGACAATGCGACTCAACTTCAGGCTTGTCCGTGAGATGAACTTTTTGCAGCTTTTTTAC
The DNA here is from genome assembly GCA_015471245.1 of Laticauda colubrina. Classification (NCBI taxonomy): domain Eukaryota; kingdom Metazoa; phylum Chordata; class Lepidosauria; order Squamata; family Elapidae; genus Laticauda; species Laticauda colubrina. The sequence continues at coordinate 22,640,397 of BLBF01000036.1, read as the reverse complement.
CCCTCCAAACATCCTTTTTAAAAAATTTCTCCTTGGCTGCCACCTAAAAAAAGAAGGGAATGGATCCAGAATTTTCATCTCTATTTTGGTGAAATTTTGGGATGGGCTTTTGTGTGTGAAATGGGCATGAAATAAAAAGGGTTCAACCCCCCTCTCCCCCAGGAAAGGGAGAGCATCTATTTTTACTTTGTTAATTTTTTAAAAAATGCAACTTTTTTAAAAAAAGAGTCTCACAATTATGACCGTTGCCACCTCACTGTAGTCACACAATCAAAATTCAGGCATGTGGCAACCACCATGTATTGATAGTACTCAAACAACAGCTCATTTAGTGACCCATGTTACAAGGGCACGGGAAAAAGTGACATATGACCATTTTTCACACATACTACCACTGTAGCATTCCCCAGGGTCATGTGATCAAAATTCGGATGCTTGGCAACTGACTCATATTTATGACCATTGTAGTGTCCTGGGATCATGTGATCCCCTTTGGCAACCTTCTGACCAGCAAAGTCACTGCAACTACAAAGTAGCTAAGTGCAGCGATTCACTTAAAAACAGCGCCAAGACAGGTTGTAAGAAAGGGGGCAAAATTCACTTAACAACTGTCTTGCTTAGCAACAGAAATTGTGGTTGTAACTTGAGGATTACCTGTTATGTGGCTTTCAATTTTAGAACACCTAACATTTTCTACAATGTTAAGGATTGCCTCAGGTTGTAAGCATCTAATGACCGGCCACAAGGTCCAACCCACCCCTTTGTGGACAAATTGGGTTTCACCAAGATGAGGAGAGTTAGCCAGTGTGATAGTGTAATTTCTGGAGCCCACATTAAACCGAATTCAGGAGGTTGAAAACATTATAGTCTCTCCCCTCCTGAGTTTGGCATGGAAGAGAATAACAGAATAACAAGGATCAGAAGGGATCACGGAGGTCCTCCAGTCCAGCCCCCTGCTCCAGCAGGAAACCCCACACCATTTCAGACAAACGGCTCTCCAGTCTCTCCTCAAAAACCTCCAGTGTTGGAGCACCCACAACCCCTGGAGCACTGGTGGGATTCAAAAAGTTTTACTATCCATTCTGCAGGCATGGCTTGGTGGGCGTGGTGTTGCTTGGTGGACATGGCAGGGGAAAGATACTACAAAATCCTCATTCCCTCCTCACCCCGCTAACCTGCTTTCCAGCTCCGTCCTCCTGGGCTGGGCAACCAAAGAAGACCCAGCCAATCAGCAGGAGGCAGAGAATAGATGGGGTGAGGACAGTCAGAGGTGGTACTTGCCGGTTCTCCAAACTATTCAAAATTTCCGTTATTGGTTCTCCAGAACTGGTCAGAATCTGCTGAATATCACCTCTGCCCCAGAGGAGGTGAGGGAGGGGAGAGATGAGAAAATGAAGGCATCGGAGAAGAAAGCAAGAGAATCCAAATTTAAGCCCTGCCTTAGCCATGAAAAGCTGCTGGATGACCTTAGCCCGGTCAGTTTCTCTCAGACCAGCTCACTACACAGAGCTGTTGTGGAGAAAATTGGAGGGGAAAAATGTGTTGGATATGTTTTCTGCCTTGATTTATTTGTGAAAATAATGAAGGCGGTGTATAAATGATTGAGTGAGTGAGTGAATGAATGAAAATTATAACATTGCATCTAGTGTTGTCGAGTTGTCTGTCCTTCTGTATTTTTGAAATAATAATAAAAAGTGGGTCAAATTTGAGCTTTCGCTAGCTTTCCCCCCCAAGGGAGTGATTCCTGCCATTTGAGGTATCAGCTCCATCCTAATTTTTAAAGGGATGCTTTTCCCTGAACACAGATAATCAGAGTTGGAAGGGACCTTCTAGGTCATTTAGTCCAACCCCCCCCCCCCACCCAAGTGGGAGACCCAACACCATTTCTAACAAATGGCAGTCCAATCTCTTCTTGAAAGTCTCAAGTGAGACTTTTGTCCCATTGCACAGCTTCACTCCTAATCAAGCACCAGAAACTCATAAAAGAAATGTTAGGTGTGGTGGGATGGTAGAAATCACACACACAGACATGTACTCCTACACAATTAGTTCTCGCCAGAAACTGGTTTTCAAAGGTACACTACTTCTGAATCTGGAGGCTCTACAGCAGCACATTTTAACATTGGCAACTTTAAAATGGGTGGACTTCCACTCCCAGAATTCCCTGGCTGCAGAATTTTGGGAGTTGAAATCCATACATCTTAAACTGTCAAGACTGAAATGCTTGGATACGTAATATAATTTATGAAAAAAAAATCTCCCTCTTTCAGAGACATATAGATCAGTTTTGCGCTGATTGGTTTTAAAGGGATGATTCTGCATTGAATTGTTTAACGTCCCAGGGGCAAACTATTTTACAAAAAGGCAAGGACCTCAGCCATTGCACTTTCCAAAACAATTTTTCAGACCATAACAATGTTATTTTTGCTGAACAGAAAGAAAAACATAAAGCATGCATTGATACCTTTTATTAATTTTTTCTTTGGCTTTCAGAAATGTAGCATGGTACTGCAACAAATTAAGAAAAATGCTAATTTTGGGGGGAGACTACCAGAATATATCTTACTCCTCCTCCATTTTGATACAGCAGGTGGTGGGGGAGAATTCCCATTATTGTGTTCCTAAAGTTCAGTGAGATTGTGAAGACTAGGATTTTGTAAAAAAAATAGGATGAAACGAAGTATTTTTCTTTGTGTTAAGAAGCAATGCTTCATAGCAGGTTGCTGATGTATGCTGTATATAATGTATATTTAATTTATTGCTATGTAAGCCTCTTGTATTTGTCATTGTATAAAAAAAATTCTACAGAAGGGTAAAAATGTATATTTTGTTGCTTAAACGTGTCTTTGCAAAATTCATAATTAAAAAAAATATTTTGTGTCAAAGCTGTCTCTTGGCTTCTTTGCCCCTCCTCACTCCAGGAGTCTTGTTGGGTGGACAATTCCTTTCTTTACTGTGGCATGAAGTTCCACAGGCCACTGAGCCAGGCTTCATTTAAAAAAAAACATTAGTTTCAGGATTTCAACCGTAACCCTCAAAAAGATAATATTCTTTTTACCCGCCTTACCTTCAAGATATGACAAAAGGAGGAGTTTTGTTTGCGAACTTTGACACCTCTGCATTCATTTTGTAAGGTGGAGGTCAAAGACACAGAGCAAGGATCTTGAAACTTGACAGCTTTAAGACTTGTGGACTTCAACTCCCAGAATTCCTGAGCTAATGTGACTGGTGGAGGAATTCTGGGAGTTGAAGTCCACAAGTCTTACAGCTGTCAAGTTTGAAAAAAACTGCTTCAATTTGAAAACAACCCTTCCTTTTTACATTATATACCCTGAGTTTTTATTCCAGATGCTCTTATCCAATCAAATGGATTAGAGCTGGAAGGGTCCTTGGAGGTCTTCCAGTCCAGCCCCTGACACAAACAGGGTACCCTGTGCCAGTTCAAACAAGTGGCTGCCCAGTCTTTTATTAAAAACCTCCAGTGATGGAGCACCTACAACTTCTGAAGGCAACTTATTTGATTGGTTGAGTGTCCTCACTGTTAATGTGGCTGTTGATAAAAATAAGATTGCCAGCATGATTGCCAACGTCCGATGACGGATACGGCAGAAGAAGTTAGGAAGTTTATCCTTAATTTCAGGTTGCTTCTCTCCTTGATTAGTTTCCATCCATTGTTTCTTGTCCTGCCTTCTGGTGCTTTGGAAAATGACTGTTAACCCCTTCTTTCTTGTGGCAGCCCCTCAAATATTAGAAGACTGCTATCATGTGTGTCCCCCCCCAGTCCTTTTTTTCTCTAGACTAGCCAAACCAAAATCTGTAATCGTTCTTCATGAGAGCCTCAGTGGTGCAGTAGTTAAAGTGCAGAACTGCAGGCTACTTCCGCTGCCTGCAATTCAGCAGTTCAAATCCCACCAAGCTCAAGGTTGACTCAGCCTTCCATCCTTCTGAGGTGGGTAAAATGAGGATGTAGATTGTTGGGGAAAATATGCTGACTCTGTAAACCACTTAGAGAGGACTGTACAGCACTGTAAAGTGGTATATACATCTTAAGTGCGATTGCTACATGCTATTGCTATATGTTTTAGACTCTTGGCCTTTAATTATCTGAGTTGCTCTTCTCTGCACTTTTTCCAAAGTCTCAGCATCGTTCTTGTAATGTGCTCACCAAAACTGGACCCATTTAAAAAAGGGATGGGAGGGAGGGAGGGAGGGAAGGGAAGGGAAGGAAGGAAGGAAGGAAGGAAGAAAGGAAGGAAGAAATAAAAAAAGCTCATAGTTACAGCTTTACCTGTCTTCAAGAGAACAGGGTAAAGAGTTGAACACAACCTTGTAAGACATTTTGCAAATATGCTGACCACACACTCTCAAAATAGCAAAGGACCCATTAATTCGACACACAATGATTTGACATGCCCTTTCCCAAGAACAGCTCTTCCAACTGTCTTCCCTACTTGGCAGTTTTTAACACGCTGTCCTTCCGAATGCACACAGGTTCATACAGAACATCCCGCTGTGGACAGCAAAAATAGGAAGGCAAACTGAGTCCCACCTCAGTGTTAGTCACCTGCCTGTGAATTACTGATTGTAATTTCTCCCCTCCAGTGAAAAAATGGCAAGAGCTGTGCAAGACATTTCCAATTTGAAATGTCCCGATTTGAGTGATGAGGTCGAAGAAAAGGCTGCCTGAAGCCATTTAAAAGGATCTCAGACTTCCAAAATAATCGAGATGATCTATTTGGGACTCAAACTGGGATTGAAAAGCTGAAATGGTTTGTATTCAAAACATATTGCACACTCCTTAAAAGTGGTCTCGCATACTCTAGACTCTATAGAGCCCTTGATGTTCTTTAAACTGGAATGTTTGCTTGCAGATGTTTGATTAACCAATTAGGTATCATCATCAATGTGAATGAATGTGGGATTTGCTCTTGTTTTACATACAGTAACTTACTCTGCAAGTGATGGTAATGGTGGTTTTTTTCTTTTCTTTTCTCCCCTTGGTAGCTCCTTGATTAGATTATTGTTTTCTGCTTCATTGTTTGCCTGGTGTTAATCCCTGCTTATCTGGATGTTTATTGCTGGAGAGAATGTGTTTCTGATATTTTTTTATCTCCTTTTGTTTATTGTCTCTTTTGTGTAAATGTGGTTTATTTACATGTATCTATTGAAACAAACCATATTTGTTTCCTTCAGCCTTTTTATCTTCTCATTTGAGTGGTGTGTAAATATGGGCTTATGTCTATGTGCCTATATAAGAGATATGTAGAAATAAGTTATATTTGTTACCTTCTCAGCTTTTTTATTTTGTGTAACAGTATGTAAATATGGTTTACTTCTGTCTCTATTGAACAGACACAGGAATAAATAATGGCTTCCTTCTTAGCTTTTTTGACTCTTTTGAATGGTGTGTAATAAGGTTTATTTCTATGTGTCTATTCAATGGACCATAACATATTCTCGCTAGCAGGTATCACTCAGATAAGCAGGGATTAAAACCAGGCAGCAATCAAGAAGGAAACAATTCTCAAAAATACCACAAAACATCACCTCCAACCCAACACAGGGAGCAAACTCTACTTATTTTGTCCCAAAGATCCTTTAATTTTAAAGGCAATTATTTTAAAGGTGTCTATGTAGGTTCTCATTCATCCAGGTCATGGTTGTCCCAAAGATGCTTTTATTTTAAAGGCAACTGGGTTTTCTGTTTTTTCTTTTAAGATTTCTTTAAGAAGTTCTGAAGCTTTCTTGGATAAGAAGCAAAATGTCTTGAAGAAAATTCAGAAAGTCCTTCCCCACTTCTGGGGGAAGGTTACTGCCAAATCCCATTCCTTCCCCACCCCACTAACCTGCTTTCCAGCTCTGTTCTCCTGTGCAGGGCAACCAAAGACCCAGCCAATCAGCTGGGACCCGGGAGGCAGAGAATAGATGGGGGCAGGGCCAGTCAAAGGTGGGATTTGCCGGTTCTCTGAACTACCAGTTCTCTAAAACTGGTCAGAACCTGCTGAATATCACCTCTGGTCCAGTTGCCTTTAAAATAAAAGCATATTTGGGACAACCATGACCTGGATGAATAAGAATCTCCATAGACACCCACACTTGCATGGATGGAATAACTTAGTAAGGTCATGAAATGTCTACAAGAAAACAAACTCGGAGAGCACCATGGATTGCACAGTTCAATGCTGAGCTGCAGACACCATCTTCTATTGGAACGTATTCTAAAGACTATTGTATCTTGGAAGTTAGTCAATCACCTTATTTTGAATCTGCATCAGCTGTCCATCTCATCTAAGTGACTTTGGATAACTCACAACACTCACAGAAGAATTTATTCTCCATCCTGTTACAGGTTGGAACCCCCCCAAAAAGATAAAGGTCACTTTTTCTAGTATTATCCAATTCCATATACTAAAAACAAAACAGGTCAGGACCAAATACAAGTAGTCCCTGACTTATGACCACAACTGAACCCAAAATTCATGCTGTTAAGCAAGACTGAGTTTGGCCCCATTTTATGACCTTTCTTGCCGGAGTTGTTAAGTGAATCTCTGCAGTTGTTAAGTCAGTCACAGGATTGTTAAGAAAATCTGACTTCTGATGGACTTTGCTTGTTAGAAGACAGCAAAAGGGGATCACGTGACCCCAGTGTCAACTCATGAAGCATCCCTGACCTGCTCTCGAGTTGCCATAGGCAAGGGGGATGGGGAAGCTGCATCAAGGAGCTTGCATCTCAGTCAAAACAAAGCACATTCCAACTGACATGTCAAGGTCATCTCTACGGAAACCCACAGTGGCCAGGGAGAGTGACTTCCATAACGGGCAAAATTGCTTCGTTGGGGAATGTGTCTGATGACACATCTTGGGGGGAGGGGGAAACAGGGTCAGAGGCAAAGCAGGAATTAACTGAGGTTAGAGTTGGCTCCACTTGACCCGTGCTGACATGAAGCTCCTAATAAATAACTGATTTTGATGTTTTGGCTTGAGGCTCATGATTTAATTAGGGCATCGATCAGAACCCTGACACCTGGGATGGGGATGCTGTAATGGTGTGAAAAATAACAATAGCAATAGCACTTAATACTTACATATAACCACTTTGCAGTAATTTACAGCCTATTGCGCTCAACAATTTGGGTCCTTATTTTACCCACCTCGGAAGGATGGAAGGCTGAGTCAACCCTGAGCCTGGTGAGATTTGAACTGACAAATTGCAGTCAGTTGGCAGTCAGCAGAAGTAGCCAGCAGTTTAACCACTGCGCCACCATGGCTCATAACTGACCTTTTTCAGTGCATTGCAACTTCATACGTCACTAAACGAATGGTTGCAAGTCAGAGGGCATTCACTTTGCTGTGGGTCATCCTTATCTTCCACTTTTCTCAGCATCAGAGGCTTCTCCAGAGAGCTGAGGTTTTGCAGGATGAGGCAATTTTTACAGCTAATTTGGAACCATCTGCACAGCTAATGGAGCTTTATGCAAGTTTTAGAGAACAGCTGACAATGCCAATTCTTACAGTAAGACTGCCCTCTGGTGTTCCTCACGTAATTGCCAAAAGCTTTTGCAATCCAAATCCAAATCTTTATTTTAGGTAATGGGTCAGAAAATACAATAATAAGTCTAATTATTCTAATTCTAATTAGCAGTAATTTTTTTAAAATGGAGTTATTAAATTTATATGCTGCCCATCTCGCTATGCAAGGCAACTCTGGGTGGCAATAAAATTGCAAATAAAGATGACATAAAATACCTAAAATATACAAGTTGAAATAAGATTTCAGAAACTTAATCAGAATAGAGTTGGAAGGGATCTTGGAGGTCTTCTAGTCCAACCCCCTGCTCAAGCAGGAGACCCTATACCATCTCAGATAAGTGACTGTCCAGTCTCTTCTTAAACACCTTGAATGATGAAGCGCCCATGATTTCTGGAGGCAAGCTGTTCCACTGGTTAATTGTCCCCATTGTTGGGAAGTTTCTCCTTAATTCCGGGTTGCTTCTTTCCTTGATTAGTTTCCATCCATTGTTTCTTGTCCTGCCTTCTGGTGCTTTGGAAAATAAGTTGACCCGCTCCTGTTTGTGGCAGCCTCTCAAATTAGCAGAGGGAAACAATCAAGATCAAGGGAGATACTAATACCACTCTATAAAGCCTTAGTAAGACCACACCTAGAATACTGGGTCCAGTTTTGATCACACTATAAAACAGTTGTTGAGACTCTGGAAAGAGTGCACAGAAGAGCAACCAGGATGATTAGGGGACTGGAGGGTAAAGCATACTATGAACAGTTACAGGAACTGGGCATGGATAGTCTAGGGAAGAGAAGGACCGGGGAGACATGATAGCGGTCTTCCAATATTTGAGGGGCTACCACAGAGAGGAAGGGGCCAAGCTATTTTCAAAGGCACCTGAAAATCAGACAAGGAACAATGGATGGAAACTGACCAAGGAGAGAGTCAACCTAGAAATAAGGAGAAATTTTCTGACAATGAGAGCCATCAACCCATGGAACAGCTTGCCTTCGGAAGTTGTGGGAGGATTGGACTGCCATTTGTCAGAAATGGTGTAGGGTCTGCTTGGGCAGGGGGTTGGACTAAATGACCTACAAGGTCCCTTACATTAATCTGTATCTGTATGTAAAATACAGGAGGTAAAATACATTATTGTAATAACTGTAATACAAATAGCAGTGGCAATTGCAATTGCAATTCATAAGGAAGACAGACCCAACAAATAACACCACAAATTCAAGCAACGTGAAAAGGTATTTCAGGATCCTGGACAGATAAAAGCAGTGACAAGTAAATATTGTGCCTTCTACCAGGGAAATTGTGTGTTTTTTTTAAATGGGATAAATATACGGATTCCTTCATTCCTTATAGAGGCAGCAACAAAAGGGCATATGGCTTGGGGACTTCACATAAACTCTGCTGAAAAGGAATGTTGTAAAACCACTTCCACAGAACTGCAGAAGGTAGAACAGTCAAAGTTCAACAAAATTTCAGAATTAGAATTGAAGAGAGATAAGATGAGGGCACATGCTCATTGGAGAAGAATCCATTAACTTTAGAGTCAGATACTAGGCTTAAATTGGCTTGAAAATCAATACCCCAGATAGGGATAAGTTGTTTAAGATGAATCCTGGCATTTGGTAACAACTGGAGTTCGTGATTAGTTTTTGTTTGCCAAGTTGATTTAAAACATGCTCTGAAAATCCATGGAGCCAGACCCACAGGAGGAAAAAAAAAATCCATTTCAACCAGAAAGTAAAGAGATAGAGCCGGGCTTGTTTTCACAAACCCAATTTACTCTAACTGTAAAAAAGCATTCTTGATGAATCTTGAAACTGAAACTTGAAACCACCGGGAATTGTAAATATGCAAATTCGAACATCATAAAGGAGGTGAGAGATGACCTTAGCAAGCAAAATTTTGCAAGCTGCAGGAAGAAAATATGCCTCCTTTGAATAAAATAATCTTAAGACAGCTGTGGGGCCCGCTTGCCCGATAAGAAAAACATGCACTTCAAGATAAGGAAACCTGGAACTCACTTCAAGGTAATTTTAAGTACCTACTTGCTCTGTTGGGATCTGTTTAATCTGCCATTTATGTGACCTACTGGCTTGTTGTGCAAACACTAGTCCCTCAGGGTTTTTTTTTTTATTAAAAATAGCTTATTACAGGTTGTTCTTTTAGGCAAAAGGAAACCAATGCTTGCAATGTCCTTCATCACATTGTCTGCATACAGCAAGGCTGGGTTTGCTGCCATTAAGCCATAACAGGAATTGCCCAAAGCCTCTTCATTACATCACCCAGCAAGATTCAACCAAGTCTGGGACTCAAGACAACCTACAAAGTTACCCCTGCATGGCCCCATATGGGAGTCTGACAATCAGTCAGGATACATTTCTTGCCACACAGAACAGGAAGCAAGTTCAAAGCCCAAGAGAGGGAAGAAATCTCTCTCTCTCTCTCTCTCTCTCTCTCTCTCTCTCTCTCTCACCCATGCGCTTGTTTTTGCCCAGGACCTCAAAACTACGTGGTCCTGTCCTCCATTAAACCATCTTTCCAAATAGCCTCCATGTTTCCAGTGTCTTTCTTCACTTGGAACTGAACCCAGATGGACGGTTCTTCCAACAGTAAGGGGAGGGTTGCCTGTACTGTATCTCCCTCTGGACACACTCCTACACGCTCAAGGCACTAATCTATCCAAGTTAATTTCAATGGAGGCTTATTGCTCGAACACTGAACACTAATATGGTAGTTTAGCCAAGAGCAAACATTGTTTTTCCCATGAATTCAATTGAGTTGTCCCATGAAAAGAGTTTCTCCCAGCCCTTACCCCATGCGATTGTGTTCTTTATTTTCTGTAGAAGAATCTGGAGCTGGCAGAACAGACTGAAGAATGGAAAGGGAGGGCTGGTGTAAAATCAGAACAGCCTTTCAAATCTTCTCCAAGAGAAACAGAATGCTCTGATAATTGCTGCTTTTCTACTTCTGTTTGCAAGCCTCTTTCAAGAGACTCAAAATGATTAGAGACGGGAAGTAGGATTAGTTTACTTAGTGTCTCAGTGTCTTAGTTCATCCATTTTTCACAGTTTGACTGTCTAACAAGACTGCTGAGCCACAACTGACTATACCTACTCAGAAGCCTTTCTTTCTTTCTTTCTTTCTTTCTTTCTTTCTTTCTTTCTTTCTT
>BLBF01000036.1:22583008-22629698 GCA_015471245.1 Laticauda colubrina | reverse complement strand
CTTTCTTTCTTTCTTTCTTTCTTTCTTTCTTTCTTTCTTTCTTTCTTTCTTTCTTTCTTTCTTTCTTTCTTTCTTTCTTTCTTCTCTTTCCTTTCTTTCTTTTTCTCTTTCTTTCTTTGTTTCTTTGTTTCTTCCTTTCTTCTTCCTTCTTCCTTTCTTCCTTCCTCTTTCTCTCCCTCCCTCCCTCCCCCAGAGTTAGCCTGCAGTAGTGCATTCTGTGGTGGTTCAGTGTTTAGAATGTAGTATTGCAGGCAAACTCTGCTCACTGTCAGGAGTTTGATCCTGACCGGCTCAAGGATGACTCAGCCTTCCATCCTTCTGAGGTTGGTAAAATGAGGGCCCAGATTGTTGGGGGCAATAGGCTGACTCCATAAACCACTTAGAGAGGGCTGTAAAGCACCATGAAGTGGTATATAAGTCAAAGGGCTAGTGCTATTCAAGCCACTGCACCACCACGGCGCCTATTATCTATTTTATTCAGACACGATTTTTTAACAGTTCACCATATCCTTAGTGGGATAGTGAAAATAATAATGCCCTTCCCTACATCTAGGATACTCCATGTTGAGGAAAAGAACCAATAAGGAGATTAATACTGGTCATCTTTGACTTCCAATTATTTGTTTAGTAACCATTCAAAGTTAACAACAGCAAAGAAAAAGGCAACATGACTATTTTTCACATTTACCATTGTTGCAGCATCCTCTGATGGTCACGTGATCAAAATTCAGATGCTTGACAACTGACTCCTATAAAGGAAAGTTGCAGTGTCTTGATCCCCTTTTGTGACTTTCTGAGAAGCAAAGTCAATGGGGAAGCCAGATTCACTTAACAACTGAGTGAGTAACTTAACAACTGCAATGATTCGCTTAGCAACTGTTGGCAAAAAAGATCGTAAAATAGGGCAAACGGAAAACTTTGGCCTCAGTTGTGATCGTAAGTCGAGGGCGACCTGTAGACAAAATGTATGATGGAGGAAGAGTTTAAAGTTTTGTTAAAGAGTTTAACAAAACCTCCATTTCACAGACGTCTTGAGGGAGGGAGATGCTGTTCCAGAGTGCAGGGTGTATCCCCTACACAAGTGGTCCCTAGAGAAGGCACATCTCCTAGATCAACCTGTGGGCCGTGCAGCCTATTTGCAATCCGGCTGCATGAGTGGCTGGCTGGTGTCTACGTCAGAAGGGCTCACGGCCCCACTCACATGAGTGTTGCAGGTGCTCAGGGCCTTGTGGTGCTCAAGGCCTCAGGGTGTCATAGCCACTCAGGGCCCAATTCACGCAGGTGTTGCGGGAACTCTCAGTCCCTCTTGCATGAGCATTTGCAGCCCAAATTATGTGAACATCACAGGCACTTGTGGCCCCACTCACGTATGCAATCTACCCCTCCCACAAAACCATTCCCTCTTTGCCTCCTCCGGGACACCAACTTGGAAAGGTTGGGGAACTCTGCCCTAGACTGCCTTTGGATGTGGACCAGAGGATGCCGAACCTGTCTAGATTCATTGGATTAATATAGTAGTCTGGCTTATGGCTGTCTAGAGTTAAGAGAAGAATATATGTGTACATTTATCACAATACAACATTTTGATCTGGGAATATTTTCTAACATGCACATATTTGTGCTTGCATGCACACTCACCCACTACCACTCATACCTTGGTGTCAAGTTCACACCAAGTTCACATTCTGTACAGAAAGACAAGAGAAAACCAGTGAAGCTAAAGACATTTGGCTCCTGGGCCAGAGGGATTGGGCTGATCCAATAAATTCATGGACCTAAGGAAGTCGTGTTGAAAACACGATGGGCTACAGCTTCTGTCGTCTTTAGCAAGCCCAGTGATACTGTTGGAAGAATGACAGAAGGGTAGATCAGGGAGTTGGCTAGGGTTGGGTTGGCTCTTGCTCAGGTTTTCTTCTCATTGCCCTTTTGGATCAGGCTGTCCGCTCTCTGCCGGCGCCAATCACAGATGTCAACGAAGGCGCAATAGGAGCATTTCCAAGTGTCTTCAATGTCTACTCCCTTGGGATCTCTTTGCCCTTTCCAATAGGCTAAGAAATAATGAGACATGGACATCAACTCATCATGGTCATAGGTGATGACTTCGCTGCCCAGCAACATGTTGGTCTCCTGATGAATGTACTCAATTTGAAGGCGGTCGATGGCTGGAATGTCTGAGTGGGTCAAGTTGAGGAGCACCAACTCCAGGAGGTCTTTGAAGCACTGTACCATGAATCCAGCTTTTTCTGCGTGTTCTTGGATCTCCTGGCCAAGCAACTGTTTGGGCTTCAGACGAAGATGATGTACGAAGATATCTTGGGTTAAGCATCCTTGCACCATGGCATCAAAGAGATGTTTATATAAAGCGACCTGCAATGAATCAAGCACCCTTTCTTGAGTTACCTCCAATTTTCAACCTCACCTTATTTTGACCACATGACTGTTGGGATGTTGGGATGGTCATTGGAATTCATTGTTGCAAAGTATTTTTATGCAACAACTACAGTAGTATTCAGCCAGTAGGTGGCAGTGTTTACAACTCTGGATCTATGGTATATAATCTATGCTCTTTTGTTCCAAGTAGAGTTCCCTGTTCCAGTTAAAATAATCAAGCAGTAAAGCACATGGTGACTGTACTTTTTGTTTGCTCTGTAGTACTATATATAAACATAATTTCTAATACATAAGTGTAAAGTTTGGTTGTAAGTCCCTTTTTTCAGTGCCATTGTAACTTTGAATGGTAACTAAATGAATGGTTGTAAGTTGAGGACTATCTGTATTTAGATGTATATGAAGGCTTATTGGGGTTAGATATGCCCACTGTAAAGATTTAATACATATTTCCTGCATGGATATACCTCATGCCAGGGGTCCCTAACTTTTTGGACCTCAGGGACCACCAAACTCATAATTTTAAATCCCACGGACCAGAGAACCAAAAACCTCTTCTTGAAAGCCTCCAATGATGAATCTCCCACAACCTCTGAAAGCAACGTCTGTTCTACTGTCAGAAAGTTTCTCTTTACTTCCAGGTTGAATCTCTCCTTGTTCAGTTTCCATCCATTATTCCTTGTCTGACCTTCAGGTGCCTTGGAAAATAGCTTGACCTCCTCCCCTCTCCATGGCAGCCCCTCACAGGAAGGAACTTTCTAAGTTCCTTCCCAACTTAAGTATGAATGCAGCTCTTAGGTCTTTTATTGGCCCAACGGAATCCATGGTGTGAATGCAGCCAATTCCCTCCCTGTATCCGGGTTCCAAGACTCCCCCCTTCAGCCAGCCTAAGGCCTCCAATCTCACCCTGGCCCACCTGGAAACGGTCCCTCTTCTTCTGCGCAGGTACAGGCATGTAGGCTTTTTCCCTTGTCTTCAATTCATTCAGTTGCAATTCCCCTTTAGGCGTATAATTCAGCTGATCAATAATCCCAAACACGAAAACACCTTCTAATACGCCAAAGACTGGACATTCCCGCACACGTTGACCTGCCAGGGAGAAAACCACATATAAGCACCTTTGCCATCCTGAGGGGCGTGGGGAGTGTTCCACGACCAGAGTACCTACCTTCTCGTAGATTAGTTATGGTCAGGAGGATGTTAAGCAGCTTGATGGCCCATCTGTCTTCTCTGCTCCTAGTCTTGATGGGCACCAGGTTATGATCTTGCAGTTCTGGATAGAAACAGCCACAGAGAAAGAACGTTGTTTTCCTGCTCTTAAAATGAGCCACACGCCTCTATAGCACAGCTGTCAAACTCACTGCATCATGTTGCTGTCACGTGATGTATCGCGATGTTTTTCCCTGTTACGGAGCTGGGAAAGGCATGGCGCGTGACACATCCAGCCCGTGTGGGCCACCAGTTTGACACCCCTGCTCTATAGCAACGCGGCGTGATGGCCTGGTGATTAAAATACCACGATGCCCACAGATCTAGTAGTAATTAACAAGATACATCAATGCAAAGAAACGGTTAGACTAACAATGTTATTAAAGACCAGGGAAGAAGAAGAGCATTTTACAATATGGAATATATGGCATAAATGGTTAAGAAAAAGGAGTAAAGATGCTTGCGAAAATGACTAAAGAAATTTCAAAGAAGAATATGATATATTATTTATATGTCTATATGTAAAGTAATGTAGATAAATAAGTATTGTATTTTAGCAGTAGTATAGTAATCAAGGAATGAGTAAATTAGTTACAGATATACCTGTGGTAAATTAATCTAATTGTTATTAAAGAACATATACACTGCTATGATATCGCTGTAAAATGTGAGAACTTGTTTCTCTTTTAAAATTTTTTGAAATTGTGAATAAATAAACTATTAAAAAAATAAAAAAATAAATGCTGGGCTTTTCGACTAGAAGGTTGGCCGTTTTGAGACCCAAGCACCGCATGACAGGGTGAGCAGGTCGAAAGAATGCGAGTAGATAAATAGGTACCACTTTGGTGGGAAGGTAAAGGTGTTCCATGTGACTCGGCATAGAGCAGAGGTGTCAAACTCGCATCGTCACATGATGTATCGGACATTTCCCCCCTTCACTAAACCAGGTGGGGGTGGGGCCAGCATGTAGCGCATCCAGCCCGTGGGCTGCAAGTTTGACGCCCCTGGCATAGAGTCACACTGGGCACACATGACGAGAGAAGCATCTTTGGACAACACTGGCTCCCTCAGCTAGGAAATGGAGGTAAACACCTCCCCTCTAGAGTTGGACATGACTGGATAGAGAAAACCTTTACCTTTTACTCTACAGCAAATTGCCACCCCCACTTCCCACAATTACTTTCGTCGTTCCTCTTCACTGGCTTCAAACACAGAGCAAATAGCAGCTCAAACAGTGCAAGTAGTCCTCGACTTACAACTACTGGCTGTTTGAAGTTACACTGGCACTGAAAATAGTGACTGGCAGCCAGCCCTCACATTTACGAATGTTGCAGCATCCCCACAGTTAACAGGATTAAAATTTGAGTGCTTGGCAACCAGCATGTGTTTATGTCATTAATTGCAGCATCCCTGGGTTTGACAAGTGGGAGAGGCCAGTTTCCTTTAACAATCTCATGATTCACTTAATTATAGTGATTCACTTAACAACTGTGGCAAAAGAGTCACAACATTGGGCGTGACACCCTTAATAACTGCCTCACAAAATTCTGGTTCCAATTGTGATTGTTAAGTCTAGGACTATCGGTAGCTCCTGTTTAGAATTACATTCAGCCAGTTGGCTGTGCCCTTTCTCAGACATGCCATTAAATTATTACTCTGGTTTATTTGAGAACCAATTCCCAGGCATCAGGATGGCCCTTGCACTATGCTTTAAATTTCTTTTGAAAGGGGCAAGTTTTACTGTCTCTTCCTTGAGTTTTTAGGAGATCTGTGACTCTCCTTTTCTTCTGCATTATTATTCTTGTTTTCATTTATTATTTTTATTATTTTTATTATATAAAATGCAAAGAAGAGAGGAAAAAATAGGAAATTAAGGGAAGGAAAGGGAGTGGGGAAAAAAAGGAAAGTGAGATACAAGGGGAAAGAGAAAAAGAAAAGAAAAAGGGGCATTGACTTCCAACTCTTCTTAGCACAGTACAAAATAAACACACTCCAACCCCAACTTTTTTGCTTTTACACATTAATATATAACTAGCCATTTCTATAATACCATATCTTTCTAATCAACAAAATCAAGGTCAAAGTTTCATCTTTTTTCTTCTTCACAAGCACAAATTCTAAAAGTGATATTCAAATAAGAACACATTTTCCTCTTTAAATAAAATCCCTGCATTATAGAGCAACTATAAATCTGGTTTCGTTCAGCCATTTTTATGGACTTCTAACTTCCAAAATTCTGGCTGGCCAGGGAATTCCCAGGGAATTCTGGGAATTGAAGTCAACATGTCACCAAGATTGAGAAACACTGACTTAAAGGATTATGCCATTTCCCCTTTAAAAATGATGTGAAACTACATGGCCTTAATTTGAAGCAATCACAGGCCAGGTTGGGGATGGACTAGCAGCTTTATTATAACAATAGCAATAGCACTTATACTTATATACCACTTCACAGTGCTTTACAGCCCTTTCTAAGCAGTTTACAGAGTCAGCCTATTGCCCCCAACAATTTGGGTCTTCATTTTACCCACCTAGGAAGGATGGAAGGCTGAGCCAAACTTGAGCCTGGTGGGATTTGAACTGCCAAATTGTAGGCAGCTGGCTGCAGAAATAGCTTGCAGTACTACACTCTAACCCCTGCGCCACAGAGGCTCCTTATCATGCAGGAAACATCCACTATTTTACAGATAGAAAATATGAGGGTGTTCATAACAGCTCAAGGATCCTATTTCCCACCCCTTGCAATGCAACCCATTAAAGAAAGTATAGAGAAGACAAGAATTTACCCCAAACATCCTAATGACGTTACCTCTGGCAAGATGGATGGACTTTCCTGTGTTTAACACAACCGTTGTCTTCTCTGGCAATTGCACACTTGGCTTTTCTTTATGATAAACTATCTGTTGCTCACACCACACTTGAGCCGAGAGATCTGTGACGCAAAGATAGCGCAGGTAGAAAGCTTCGAGAGGCGTCCTCGGTCTCTTTCTCTTTGTTGTCCTCCTCTTCCTTTCTTCTACATTAGCAGTCTGAGAATCAACACCCTGAGGTCTGGGACCACTTAGTTGGGGTTCCCTGTGATGAGCATGCAAGAAGTTTGGATTATTGTGTCCCAAAAGTGCTTTTTGAAGAGGCAACTGGACTTTCCAGTTTTTCTTTGAAGAAGTTTTGTTTTGTCAAGAGCGCGCACAGCTTCACTACGTGGGACAAACCCAGGAGCAATAATAGCAAACAGAGGTTTGTAATAAATAGTGGTTTTATCTACAAAAGAATATATATTATACGTACACATACTATAGGCAGAGGCCAAACAAGCAGCAATTATAATACGGAAAAACACACAGTGTGTGTGAGAGAGAGACACCCTAACAGGGCCTCTTCTTCATATACAGGCTCTTAAAGGGATAACAGCCAAAAACCTTGCTGATTCATTCCCATCATTGCATTAGCTGGTCAGCTCTTAAATCACTATTGTGACATGCTTCTCACCCAAGAAGCTTCTTCAGGTCTGACTGGATGGTGGGAAATGGAAGGATTTATACTCCTTGCAGACAGCTGGTCAATTGCATTCTTTTGGTGGGTCCTTAAGGCCACCTGAAGGTTTACCTGTGTCATCAGGGTCACCTGAGTGGTACAAATGGGTGTCCCATCTTCTTGGAACTGTTGAAAGGACTGTGTTTTAGACTGGAGATAGATAGTCCTTCTCCCTCTGTTGAGAGAGCACTGTTCAATTTTGACATAGATGGCCTCTTTGACCCCCTCTTTTAAACCAGCAGTCCTCTCTGCCCAAAATGTGGACTTTGCTGTCTTCAAAAGAGTGGCCTGTGTCTTTTAAATGCAGACAGACTGCTAAATCTGGGCCTGATGGGTTTGTTCTCCCATTCCCCACCATCCAGTCAGAGCTGAAGAAGCTTCTTGGATGAGAAGCAAAACGACTTCAAAGAAAAAAACAGGAAAGTCCAGGAAAGTCCTGAAAAAGTACCTTTGGGACAGCTATCACCTGGATGACTGAGAATTTCTACAGACCAATACACACACACACACACACACACACACACACACACACACAGAGTGAGTTTCTGGGTAGCTGACCACCTGGTTTGTTGAGTACATGGATTTTTTTAATACAGTTTGTTCTACAGCATTTTGTAATTTAGAGGCTGGTTTTGTGTACTTTGTTATTTGATTTTAATTAGTTTGTCTAGCAATGAGTTGGGTTTTTTAAAATCTTGTTTAACAAATGTAATTAATCCTAGATGCTGGCTTCCTTGTGGGTTTTAATCCTGTCTTGAATGTATAACCAAATCTGCATTTCTAAAAGTTGGCCCCTTAGTTTCGACTTGGGGCAGAGAGCTGAGGTTCTGAGTTTCTATCTTTAGAAACATATTTCTCCTTTAGAGAAACTAGAATATTCTGCCTTTTTTAATAGTTCCTAAAATATTCCAATCTTCTAAGAGGGGTGGGTGCTAACTTCCTACCCATGCAACGGGTAAGTTAACCAGAGATTTCTTTTATGTATACCGAGAGTATTTGCACCAAGACAAATTCCTTGTGTGTCCAACTACACTTGGCCAATAAAGAATTCTAATTCTAATTCTAGTCACAGATTGTCTTAAAGAGCCCACAAGTCTTGAAGTTGTCAAGGTTGGAGACCCCTGATTTTAAAGGTACTCAGTAGGATCACATCCCAGAAAAGAGTAACAAGAATCATAGAGATGGGAAAGCTAAGTCATTGACTCCAGGCTTGTTTAGAATTGCATTTAGGATAGCACATTATTTTGCCTTTTAATGGAATATTGCAGAAAGTGTCTGTCTATTTTTAATCCTGGCCAGGCAGGTTTTTTTTCCCTTTATTTTATTTATTAAACTTTTATGCCGCCCGCCTCCCTTACACGGTGACTTTGGACCGCTTCCCCCCTACTTTTGTTAAATCCCCACCAGAGCGCAAATGCGGGCAGCGGGAAAAACAACAACACGGAAGCCCCCAAACGCCTTCGCTTTAACTTTTAACTTTTAACTTTAACTTTAAATCAGAGTTGGAAGGGACCTTATAGGTCATCTAGTCCAACCCCCCTACACCATTTCTGACAAATAGCAGTCCAATCTCTTCTTGAAAGTCTCAAGCGAGACTTGAGTCCCATTGCACATACCAGCTGCAACGCGAGTTCGATCCCCCAAACGCGGCTTAACCATTAAAAAGGAAAAAAAAAAAAAAAAAAGCGGCGCAACCGAGCCCGTTAAGTTCGTGGATGGCTCTGGGCACCCCCGCACAGCAGGGACGGGACTCCAACCGAGGTTTTGTGAACCGGGGCCAGCCCGTCGCGCGAACGCAACCCTGGAGAAACTCCCCCACCCAGCGCTCACCCGATCTTCGGCTCTTCTATCTGCAAGAACTCGGAGTCGCTCAGGTCAGAAAAACCCGAGGCGGCTTCGGGGTCTTGCAATCCGGAGTCGCGCCCGGACATGTTTCGCGCTTTGTTTGCTTCTCGAGCAGGATCGCCGTCAGCTGCTCGAAGGAGGAGCCGAAGTGAGTAACTGCACTGTTTTTCTGTCTTTCCAGCTGAAATGGATTTTCCTCCTTCCTTTCGTCCTCGTTCCGGTTCCCACCCACCCAGAGATATAGAGACGCCTCCCCGACGAGGGAGTGTGGATGTTGAGACCTTAGGAAAAAGAGTGCAGAGAACAGGAACCAACAGGTTGAGGGGACTGGAGGCTAAAGCAGGAAAGGAGGAAAAGTTGCAGCAATTGGGTATGTCTAGTTCAGGGAGTCTTCAAACTTGACAGCTTTAAGACTTGTGGACTTCAACTCCCAGAATTTTTCCTCCAGTCATGTTAGCTCGGGAATTCTGGGAGTTGAAGTCCACAAATCTTAAAGCTGTCCGGTTTGAAGACCCTTGCTCTGTGTCTTCCACACCCCCCCCCCTAACAAAATGAATGCAGAGGTGTCAAAGTTCGCATACAAAGCTCTTCCTTTTGTCCTGTCTTGAAGGTTATCTTTTTGAGGATTAAGGTTGGAATCCTGAAACTAATGTTTTTTTTTTTTTTAAATGAAGCCTGGCTCAGTGGCCCGTGGAACTTCATGCCACAGTAAAGAAAGGAATTGTCCATCCAACAAGGCTCCTGGAGTGAGGAGGGGCAAACAAGCCAAGAGAAAGCTTTGACACAATTTTTTTTTTTAAATTATGAATTTTGCAAAGACACGTTTAAGCAACGAAACATACATGTTTACCCTTCTGTAGAATTCTTTTTATGCAATGACAAATACAAGAGGCTACCATAGCAACAAATTTAATATGTATTATTATGTACAGCATACATCAGCAACCTGCTATGAAGCATTGCTTCTTAACACAAAGAAAAATACTTCGTTTCATCCTAAATTTTTACAAAATCCTAGTCTTCACAATCTCAGTTGGAGATTGTCAGTTAGGAACACAATAACGGGAATTCCCCCCCCTCCCCCTGCTGTATCAAAACAGAGGAGTAAGATATATTCTGGTACTCTCCCCCACAAAATAGCATTTTTCTTAATTTGTTGCAGTACCATACTTCATTTCTGAAAGCCAAAAAACCTTTTATTAAAAAATAACAGCTTTAAGACTTGTGGACTTCAACTCCCAGAATTCCTCCTCCAGTTATGTTAGCTCAGGAATTCTGGGAGTTGAAGTTCACAAGTCTTAAACTTGCCAAGTTTGAAGACCCTTGGTCTAGTTTAATGAAAAGAAGAGCTGCCCCAGGATTTGAGGGGTTGCCAAAGAGAAGAGGGAGTCAAGCTATTTTCCAAAGCACCTGAAGGCAGGACAAGAAGCAATGGATGGAAACTGATCAAGGATAGAAGCAACCTAGAAGAAATTTCCTGACAGAACAATGAATCAATGAAACAGCATGCCTCCACAAGTTGTGAATTCTCCAATACTAGAAGTTTTTAAGAAGAGATTGGACAGCCATTTGTCTGAAATGGTATAGGGTTTCCTGCCTGAGCAGGGGGTTGGACTAGAAGATCTCCAAAGTCCCTTCCAATTCTGTTCTTCTAATGCTAAAAGAAAAAAGAAAAAGAAAGAAAGAGGGGCTCAACCTATTTTTCCAAGCACCAAAATAAGAAACAACTGATGGAAACTAATCAAGGAGAGAAGCATTTAGAACTAAAAAGGCCTTTTTTGTGGTCTATGCTGTTCTTATTTTTAATCAAGATAATATATATTGGCAGAATCATATTGGCTAAAGCAGCATTTTTTCACCTGAGTAATTCCCAGGTATGTGGACTTAGGTGACTGGAGGCTAAAATATATGAATGGTTGCAGAAATTGGGCATGGCTTGTATAATGAAAAGAAGGACTAGGGGTGAAGTGATAGCAGTTATTCCAGTATCTGAGGGGCTGCCACAGAGAAAAGGGGGTCAACCTATTTTCCAAAGCCCCTGAAGGTTGCAAAACAAGAGGTAATGGATGGAAACTAATCAAGGAGAGAACCAATATAGAACTAAGGAGATAGTGAGAACAATTAATCCGTGGGACAACTTATGAATGTTCCTATACTTGTCCTGAAAGGTTAAAGTTTCTAAGTTGGAAAAATGTTGATCTTTATCCTGCCTTTGTTTTTTTTATCTATCTCACTGATCAATGTTTTTCCAGTAAAAAAGTTTTTTTTTAAACATTAAAAAAACATTTTTTATTTTTAAATTTTTAGTTTAAATAACAATCCTAAAAGAGAATACACTCCCACTATGTGTGTGTGTGTGTGTGTGTGTGTGTATGAATATGTGTGTGTACCCAATGCACTAAACTTAATCTGTTGATATTTCAGCATTTGCAGTATTCTTGGATAAGTCATTGTCTCACAAAATGAAGCCTCCATGTTCAAGAGCAGAGTGATGCTTGTTCCCTAAAGTTCTTCGGGTATCCTCAGGGAATGAATTCAGAATGGAGGCCCTAACCATGAGATAAAAACCCCATATTTTTTACATGTAGTGCAATGCCACCAGGAGATGCTGAATTCTAATCCTGCCTTCGACATGAAACCTGGCTGGATGTCTTTGAGCCAATCATTAAGAGACTGTGAATTCTACTCCTGCCTTAGGCATGAAAGACAGCTGGATGACTTTCCACCAGTCTCTTTCTTTCAGCCCAACCCACCTCACATGGTTGTGTGTTGTGGGGAAATTAGGAGGAGGAGAAGGAGGTGTATCGGATAAATTCACTGCCTTGAGTTATTTGTTGACATAATAAAAACTAGATGCAAATAAATAAAATTAGGTATGTTTGCCACCTTGAGGTATTTATGAAAATAGAGCTGATAGGATACACATCAATTTTGACTTTTTGGACTCTCTCCCTGTGGACACCTTTGAGTGCTGTCCTCTTCAAATATGTATTTTTTTTTCTGCAAAACAAATGATGGGAAAAGATTGATACTGTGCAATTTGTCCAATTTGTTGTGCTGTGCAATTTGTTGGAAGTTAAGGGAAAATGGATTTTTGGGAGCATTTATGTCAAGTGTTTCTCAAACTTAGTAAATTTAAGACATATGAACTTCAACAGGTTAGCTTGGGAATTCTGAGAGTTTAAGTCCACATGTTGCCAAGTTTGAGAAAACTGATTTATGTGTTCCTGTCCCCTCCCCCAAATCTTAGCATCCAATTCAGAGTATCCAAAATCACAAGCCATCTGTTCTGGCTTATATCCTTCAAGGTCTCCAACCTTGACAACTTTAAGACAAAGAAAATCTGGCTGAGGAACTCTGGGAGTTGAAGTCCACAAGTCTTAAAATTGCCAAGTTTGGAGACCTCTGCTTCAAGGAATATAAGTATGACCTTCCAGTTTCCACTAGAGGGTGATCTAATCTCTAATATTAAGGAAATAAAACAAAAAAACTTAACAACACCAGAAAATGACTGATGTAATCTGATGGCTTTTGCAAGATCTCGCATGAAATCAGTGTTGATCATTGGAAAAAAAACAAAACCAATCTCTTAATTTATTCTTTTATCAGAGTGCATGGAGAAAACTCTAATTCCGTAGTGGTACTGCTGAAAAACTAGAATTGTGCAATGTTTTGTCTCTGCATCCAGAATTTACTTTTCTTTGTCAACCTTGAGGATGGATCTTTCCATCGAAGGTTTTCTGATAGAATTAATTTCTTTGAAGTGGCTTTCCAGACTGAGCATGTGTGGGAAAGCTCAGGAACAAAGCCAATTATCCAGAATGCTGCACAGAATTTTGGGACCAATAGACTCTAAATGAAAACAAATCTTTCCAGGGATGTCATTGCATTTAACACATACCCGATCCCCCTTCTCCAGGGTGAACGAGTATTAATCTTCCCAGCGGGAAACAAAGATAGGGGGTGTAATTGTCCCCATAATAGAAATATTAGCAATTTGTCTCCCTAAAAGCTCACCCAGGAATATAAATGGCCTTCCTGTCACTGCAGTTATTTATGAAACTACTTCACAGGAAGAACTGCAGGCGCTGTCTTAAATCTGTGGCAACTTCACTCCTGCAAGCAGCTGATGAACTGGGACAGGGACTGTCAAAGAAGCAGATGCCAACAGGTCTTTAGGCTGAACAAGGGGGCCGGATTCAGTTCCGAGGAGTGAATTCCCATGGAATTTGCAAATTTGATTTGGAGTTGGTTGATCTCCAACATATTGGGGCTTAATTGGCTAACTGGTAAGTGGATTCTGGCTTCAAATGCCTGTTGGGAGAAATATCCATTTGGTTCAGTTCCAAGCCAGGAGGAAGATACTGGAAACATGAAGGGTGATTGGAAAGATGGTTTAATGGTGAAGCAGAAGCACGTGGATGGTTCTGGGCAGCTGAGTTGAGAGTGTGTGGGGGGGTTTATACCTTCTCTTGGGGTTTGAACTTGAGCTTCCTATTTCTGTGAAAGAATATGTATTCTACTGGCTGCTGTCAGACTCCCATGGGGTTATGCAGGGGTCATAGCTGAGGTTGTCTCCCAGGTTTGGTTGAAGCTTGGCTGATGCAATGTCCTTAGGAGATTGTGCCATGTGGTGAGCTCTGCTGCTAGATGGGTTAATCCTATTATGTCCTGGAGGGTCATGTTTTAATCCCATCACCCTGAAACTGGAGTTCTTTTGTCTTGAAGATAGTGTAGGATGTTAGCACCCACCCCTCTCCTAGAAAATTGAAATAGCCTAGGAAATATTAAAAAGGCAGATTAAATATTAAATATTTCTCAAAATATTCCATTCTTACAGGAGAGGGATGGGTGCTAACTTTCTACATACCTGAAGTAGAAAGGCGGCTTGGTGGTCCAGCTGGGGAGGGGAAAGACAAGTGGCGGGCCGGCGCCCATGTGTGTGCATGCAGCTTCATTAATGCAAAAGAGAAGCCTTGGGGGCAGAACTTGTGAAAGTGGAGCTGTGTGAATGCACACACACACACATGTGCGTTGTTAAGATTCCGGCAGTTCCTCCAATTAAATCACAAGTCTCAAGCCAAACTTTCAAAAGTAAGCAGAACTTATTGGGAGTTAACATGCAGGCACGACCTGGGTGCAACCAACTCTGAGACACATAATTCATTGTCACCCTTGACCCTGGTTTGCCCCCCCCCCCCAACCCCTCTGGGTTTATCATAATTCATGTTCTCCAATGAGACACATCCATAGCCAAGAATCATCAATCATGTTCTCCAGTTAGATTTTTGCAGCAGAAACTTCAGTCACCTAATTACAATCTCTGAAAAACTATTAATGGAATGCACTTTTGATTTCAAGCTGCGCACTGCTTTTTCAAACCCCTTTCCGCCCTCCTTTTCTGTTGGCAACTATAAAAAACCCATAAAAATATTATATGAGTTGACATGCACACAGCTTGCCTTTTGTGCATCTGGGCTCTGAATCAGCCAGGTAGTGGGTAGTTGCTGGATTGTGGGTGGTAGTGGGTTGGGGACCCCTGGGCTAGATGACTTCAAAGGTTCCTTTTGATCCTTAAATTCTGTGAGAATTTTTACCTTAGCTTCTTTCAAGCTCAGCCAAGGTAGCTCTGCTTGGCCATCTCCCAGAACAATCTTGGCTAGTAATCTCGACTGTAACAATAAACCCCACAAAGTGTTAAAAACAAACAGAAAACAATTCCACAATTGGATGTTCTCACCAATTATGCATTAATTTCCCTTGATTTTTCTAATAATGCTGTAATCAAATATCAATCCCTCCTTACTCATGAAGTTATGAGTGGGCTAATTACTTTCTCTACTGGTAAATTTCTGACTTTTTCTGAACAGAAATAGCACTTACAGTTGAGAAGGGCTGCACTGCCAAAAGCAATAAGCAGGGCCAGATGAAAATTTTAAATGAAATCCCATATCCATTTCATTGAAATGAATTCTACTTAATAAAAAGTTATTTACTTCCCATTTTTAATTAGTTTCTCCTTTCTCTCACTTTGGATTTTATAGTCTAGAAACAATTTTTGTCATGGTTTGGGGTGTGTGTGTGTGAAGGGGGAGGGAGGGAGAGAGAAATGGGAGCTAACAAAGCCAAACTGGGGTTGCAATCATATGATAAACCCCCTGCCTCTTCTTGCTGGTGCAATGCATGTAGAAAAGGGGCGGGGCTTCAGTTCTGCAATTACAGCCGCCATCTTGACTTTTTTGGACAGCCCCTTCCCTCCTGCAATTCCATCTCTTCCTTTCCAAGTCGTGGATGTTGGCTGAGATCCTTGAAATTCAATCTGGGAGAAGAATGGAACTGAACGGAACATAACAGAACAGATACTTCATTGGCCAAGTTTGTTTGGACACACAAGGAATTTGTCTCCAGTACACAAGTTTTCAGTGTATATACAAACAACAAAGTATATAATCATCAGATACCAATGCAGAAGGCAGCAGAAAAGATGAAAAGGATAATAGTCATACAACCCTACTACATGGGTAAAATATCCTTAGGCATAAGACAGTGCTGTGATGGCATGAGGGGGAAAAAACTGGGTCAAGTTATTTTGGCATGCAATGCCCTATAGTGACATCCTGAGGGGAGGAGTTGAAATAGTTTATGCCCAAGATGTGAGGGGTCTGTGGTGGCTAGGGAATTTTGGGAGTTGAAGTCCACCTGTGTAAAAGTTGCCCAATTTGAAGTTCAAGGATCCCATCACGTATTGAGAAAGGGCAAGTAAGGAGCACGGTTTGTTTTAGGCAGCCTTACAAATCAAATGAATAAATAAATCCAGCTTGCTACCTGCCCTTCATTTTTCTGCCACTCTTACTGAGCTCCTATAAAGTGTTGTCAGGATCAGGTCTCCTGGTTGAGTAGGGGATTGGATTAGATGACCTAACAAGGTCCCTTCCAACTCTGCTATCCTATTCCTATTCCCATTCCATTCCGTTCCATTTTATTGAGTATGCCATGTAAAACATATATGTTTCCCTGTTTAATGATGGTTCTGTGATTTCACCAAAGAGAGAGCTGGTAAATTTATTGAAATGCTTCTATACCTTTTTTCATGTTTTCCCCCCACCCCCATGTTTACTCTCTCCCTTCATTGGACGTATGCCAGGAATTGTAGGAATTTGTTGGGGGGGGGGCTTGGGGGTAGCTGGGTACGTACTAAACCAAGCAGGATTTAGAAATATGTCTCATTTCCTTGCCAAAATTGAAGGGCATAGCAAAACTTTGGACATTTAAACTTGAAATATGTTCTGCCATCAGTGTGACATTCCTTTGTTCAAAGCTTCCAGGAGTTTAATGACCTGAACACCAGATGGCACTGAAATATTAGAAATGAGACATAAAAAGTAACATGGGATGGCTGAGGATGTGATTCTTGCTCTATCTTTTTTTTTTTTTTTTTTTTAGCATGCATTAGTTTGCATTTGCCAGCCCAATACAGGCACTGCAAGGTTGTTAGCTGTTATTGAGTCTCCATATCCTTTTTATATTGTAGCAACCAAAATTGGATGCAATATTCCAAGAGTGGTCTTACCAAGGCATTATCAAGTGGTATTAACACTTCAATGATATTGATTCTAGACCTCTGTTAATTCAGCCTAGGATTGCATGGGTTTTTTTTGGCAGCTGCAGCACACTGCTGGTTCATACTTATGTGGTTGTCAATTTACTGCTACAGAACCAGGCACCACCTGTTTTATACCTGTGTATTTGGCTTTTCCTGCCTACGTGTATAATTTTATTTTTCTCACCATTGAATTATATTTTGCTTGATAGGGCTCAGTGCTCAAGTCTTTCGAGATCCTTCTGGATCTTGAGCCCATCTTCTGAACTATTGGCTATTCCCACCCAGCTTAGTGTTATCTGCAAACTTGAGGAATTCCCCCTTCTATCCCCTCATCTAAATCGGATGGAAACTAATCAAGGAGAGAACCAACCTAGAACTAAAGAGAAATTTCCTGGTGGTTAGAACAATTAATCAGTGGAATGACTTGTCTCTAGAAGTTGTGGGTGCTCCAACACTGCAGGATTTTAAGAAGAGACTGGACAGCTATTTGTCCAAAATGCTATCGGGTTTCCTGCTTGAGCAGGGGGTTAGGCTAGAAGACCTCTAAGTTCCCTTCCAACTCTGTTATTCTGTATAAGAAACACTAGTAATTAAATGTAACATTATTAAGGCGAGAATGTTAACATTCAGTGGTGTTTGTTTATTCAATTCCCAGTTGAAAATTATTTGATTTGTTATATCTATGGACTATTTCAGCAGAAAATACAAAAAATGATCAATAACATGTGAATGAAGATCAAAATGAAGCAATCTTGAAAAGTATATATTATTTGCATTCACCCTGTGCTGCAGAGGTGGAAAGGAAGAAGATGCCTTTTCGTTTACAAATACTCCGCCAACATGAATTTATTATTTTTTATTTTATTTATGGAAAGCAACAGGAGAGAATCAACTGCAAATGTAACATTTTTCAGAGTAGAAAACCTGCTGAAAAATGCTTATCTGACATCGTGGTGGGGAAAAAAAAAAACTCCCCAAAGAGGGTGGAACTTTGATGTTATGATCACAACCACCTTATTTAATTTTTTAAACCTCCCTCCACTGGCTGATTTTGAAACAGTGGGTCCAATTCAAGGTGCTGGTGGTCACCTTTAAAGCCCTCCACGGCATGGGACCAGGTTACTTATAGGACCATCTTTTCCCAGTCACATCTACCCCACCTACCAGAGTCAGGAGGCAAGGCATGTTTTAATTCCTCTCTCTTAAAGAGATTGTCGAGTAGGACCAAGAAGAATAGAATAACAAAGTTGGAAGGGAACTTGACTGTCGTCTAGTCCAACCCAGACAAATGGTTGTCCAATCTCTACTTAAAAACTTCCAGTGTTTTCCAGTGTTGGAGAATTCACAACTTCTGAAGGCAAGTTCTTCCACTGGTTAATTGTTCTAACTGTCAGGAAATTTCTCCTTAATTCCAGGTTGCTTCTTTCTTTGATTAGTTTCCATCCATTGCTTCTTGTCCTGCCTTCAGGTCAGTGGTGGGATTCAAACATTTTTACTCCCGCTTGGTGGGTGTGGCAGGGAAAGGATATTGCAAAATCCCCATTCCCTCCCCACCCCACTAACCTGCTTTCCAGCTCCGTTCTCCTGTACATGGCAACAAAAGAAGACCCAGCCGATCAGCTGGGATTCGGGAGGCAGAGAATAGATGGGGGCAGGGCCAGTCAGAGGTGGGATTTGCTGGTTCTCCAAACTACTAAACATTTCCTCTACCGGTTCTCCAGAACTGGCCAGAACCTGCTGAATACCACCTTTGCTTCAAGTGCTTTGGAGGATAGCTTACCTCCCTTCTTTTCATTCAAGTAGACATACCTGATTCCAGCAACCATTCTTCATATGTTTTAGCCTCCAGTCCCTTAATAATCTTTGTTGCACTCTTTCTAGAGTCTCAACATCTTTTTTACATTGTGGTGTAAAAGGGCCTTCTCAGTGGTGGCTCCCTCCTTGTGGAACATCATCCCTAGATTGGTCCCTACTTTGACACTCTTTTGTTAAGCCATGAGGACTTGGCTTTGGCCATGGGCCTGGAGACCCCAAAGTGGGATGTAACCTATTAAATGGCTCTTTTGATTGTTGTCTATAGTGGGTGGGGTGGAGAGGTTAGTGTTTTTTATTTTATTTATTTTACTGTACTTGTATTGGGTATTTATCCTTGTAAGCTGCCCTATAAATTTTCTTAAATAAAATCAATAAAATAAATTAAGCACACACTCCAAATCAGTGTAAGGAAAACAGCATGCCTAGAGACAACACAACACTGAAAGGTTGTTGGGGGAAAGTGAGTACAAAATATTGTCCTTTGTGGAGAGCATTATTAACTGGCTGGCATACTGATCAAACTGTGGAAATCTTACAAATCTCATTTGCATTGTTTGAAATATCTAGACATACATGAGATCTAAGACAAAAATACATTTCCTGTTGTTGTTTTTTATTGTGTGTATGTGTGTGTCATTTTGTTTTAGTGGAACAGAGCTGAAATGTTTTCCAGCTCTGATGAGTTTGGCTTGGAGTTTGGTGTCCTGCAAAAAGAATTACTCTTATGTTTATTACATTCCTGTTATTAGTTTAATGAGCTTGGCTTTATTCCTAGAAATGATGCTGCCATTTTTTTTAATGCTACCTCTGCAGCCTTCCAGAATATCATTAAAACTGCAATCTGGAGAAAAAGGCATCATGTGTTAATGAACCTACCGAGGAAAACTGCAAGTTCTCAGAGCTATTCCTTTCTCTTTTCTCCTAGATTTTTATCTCAACATCCCTCCATCAGTCAAAGGGAGAAGGAAATGATGGTGGTTGTGGTGATGCTAAAATAATGTAGAAAGGCCAGAGAGCCCCATCATTAGAAGTGGTACTCAGCAAGTTCTGACCAGTTCTGGTAGTGGAAATTTTGAGTAGTTTGGAGAATGAGCAAATACCACCTCTGACTGGACCCTCTCCCATCTATTCTCTGTCCCAGCTGATCGGCTGGATCTTCTTTTGTTGCGCTGCAAAGGAGAACGGAGCTGGAAAGCAGGTTAGTGGGGTGGGGTGGGAATGAGATTGTGCAGTAACCTTCCCCCAGGAGTGCGGAGGGAATGGAGATTTTACAGTATCCTACCCCTGCCATGCCCACCAAGCCACGCCCACAGAACCGGTAGTAAAAAATTTTGAATCCCACCACTGCCTCTCATGTCAGAAATTTCCTTTCAATGAGAACAATTAATCAGTGGAATGGCTTACTTCCAGAAGTCGTGGGTGCTCCATTGCTGGAAGAGTTCAAGAAGACACTGGACAGCCATATGACCAGAACGGTATAGGCAGTGATGGGGTCCAAAATTTTTGACTACTGGTTCTGTGGGTGTGGCTTGGTGGACGTGGCAGGGGAAGGATACTGTAAAATCTCCAGTCAGAGGTGGTATTTGTCGGTTCTCTGAACTACTCAAAATTTCTGCTACTGATTCTCCAGAACTGGTCAGAACCTGCTGAACATCACTTCTGGGTATAGGGTCTCGTCTCCTGCTTCAGCAGGAGCTTGGATTAGAAGAAGCTGTACCAGAACCACAAACATGGTTCTGTTCATCAATAAATGGAACCAGTCAGCCTCCAGCCTCCATTTCGTCTCCAGTGCCTTTCTCCTGGCTTGGAGCTGAACCAGATGGCTATTTCTTCTCACATGTATTTATGATAGTTGCAGTATCCCAGGGGTCATGTGGTTGCCATTTGCAATCTTCCCAGCTGGTTTCTGACAAGCCACATCAATGAGAGAACCGGATTCATTTAACGACCTCTTGATTCATTTAACAACTGCAATGATTTTTCAACTCGACCCTTCTCACAAGATTCTTGTAGGAAAAATATGGGAGATGGGGGCATTGCGTGCATTGCCTTGAGATCCTGAATAAAAGGAGAGATAGGAACGAAAAAAATGATAAAAAAAAGTTTCAAATGTTTCCTGAAAGTTTGTTCCCAAACAGTAATTTTAGATGACAGAAGAAGAAAACGACTGCATACATGGCTAGAGAAGAATCTTATTAATTCTTGTTCACGATCGTGATTTCTGATCTTCTGTTGTTTTCTTGCATTGATTTAATCATTTTGTTACTTAGCATTTGTTTTTGTTGATTGTTGCCTGCAGTTCTTTGGCACTGGGGCTGCAAAGAAATTCAACAAAACAAATAAATCATTTATGTATAAATGCAAGTCAAACAGATCAGTTTATATTCTGTTCCACCTACTGCATTTCAGAGCAGGTCTCCTAAAATGTCACTGAGTGTGAAAATGTTTCATATCTGTTAGGTTTGAGGATTTTCCGAAGTTAAGCCCCTGTCACACTGCACCAACGGATGCAAAGAGGATGCAAAACGGACAAAAAAGCTTGCCATCCGTTGGTTAACGCGATGTATCCGTTCTGTACTCACTGCCTCCGTTTTGCTTCCTCTCTATCCATCCAGCATCTGTTTATGGACGTTTCATCCGCTCAGAAAGTTTTGGGCTGCCTAAAACTTTTGCGCGGAAAATGTATCCAGTTCGTCCGTTCTCCATCCGCTACGCATCCGCTACGCATCCGCTGTATCCTCTAGGCATCCATTGCACATCCATGCAACTCCATCTGCCCGGACGTAGGGAGGAAGCGGAACAGACGCAGAACAGATGCAGAACGGATGCAGAACGGAAACAAAGCGTTTAAAACGGAAAAAAGGTTTGCAGAGTGGACCTATCTTGGATATTAAGGATGTCTACAGGATGCCTAGAGGATGCCTGGCGGAAAACCTATACTGCCTATAAAAAGGGGGAGCAACTCACCTGCATCGCACTTTCAGAACAGCATCCCAGCGGTGCAGACCTCTGCAGCCTTCATCTGACTCTTCCTCTTCCACAGCATCCAGTCATGTCCACCATGGATTGTAACAAAGTCCTTTCGGCAGCCACCATCGTTCTGCAACAGTGCGAAGCCATCTGCAGGTTCTGTGAACTCTACTGCGAGAAGAAAAGGAACCACCCAAAAAGAGTCTGGATCCGAAGATGGTTCGCCAGAAGAGCAGAGTACGGACTGTACAACAAGCTGATGGTGGAGCTCAGGAGCGAAGACACTCGGGCATTCCAGAACTTCATGAGGATGCCTCCAGCCATGTTTGACGAAGTTGTGCAGCGGCTGACACCCAGGTTGACCAAGGCAAACACCAGCTTCTGGACCAGCCTGGAACCTGGGCTCAAGGTGGCACTGACTCTGCGCCACCTGGCCTCAGGGACCACCTACAGGAGCATGCAGTACGGCTGGAGGGTGCCATCCAACACCATCAGCATTGTGCTCAGAGAAGTGATGCAGGCCATCATCGAAGAATACAAGGAGGAGCTCCTCCAGTAACCCTCCACTGAAGAAGGATGGAAGAAAGTTGCAGAGCAGTGGTATAAGAAGTAGAACTTACCACACACCGTTGGAGCCATAGATGGGAAGCACGTGGCCTGCAAATCTCCAGCCAACTTGGGGTCCACTTATTTCAACTCCAAGGGCTTCTTCAGCATCATCCTCTTCGCCATGGTCGATGCTGACTACAAGTTCATGTACATCGATGCTTCAGGCAACGGGTCAGCTTCAGATGCCCAGGTATACAACGCCAGTCACCTCAAGGAGGGGCTGGAACGCAACCTCATCGTGGGCTTCCCAGATCCGGAACCCCTGCCCAACGACACACAAGATGTGCCCTACTTCATCGTGGGGGATGACGCCTTCTCCCTCAGAACCTACCTCATGAAGCCCTACACCTCCAGACTCCTCACCTGTGAAGAGAGGATCTTCAACTACAGGCTGTCCAGGGCAAGGCGGGTGGTGGAGAACGCCTTTGGCATCCTGGCCAACAAGTTCCAGGTACTTCTCACCATCATGCAGCATCGGCCAGAGACCATGAGGAGGATTGTGGAAGATTGCTGCATCCTGCACAATATCATGCGCACCCGCTACCCAGTCTTGCAGAACAGGCTCGTGGACCTCCAGCAAGGCATTGGGGACATGGAGCCTGGGGAATGGAGGCAAGGGCAAAGCCTGATAGAGACTGAGGATGTGCAAGGCCCCAACAGAGCCTCACATGAAGGGAAGAAGCAGCGCAACCTCCTGAAACTGGTGCAACTCTCTGGAGCAGTGGAGTGGCAAGACAGGATGATAGATGATTAATGGGTGCTTCCTTCAGCCTTTCTCATCACACGGATGAGATTGGACCATGTATGTTGGGTGGGCCTACAATGAAAAGGGCATTTAATAAAGAGTTGTGTTTGTGTTGACATGTGTGGATGATTGATTACATTGTTATTGATAAAAAAGGGCCATAGATGTGGCACCTGGGAGGGTGGACCATACAGTCCCACTATGCTTGCACTGGAGGTTTATCTATCCCACAGCTATCCTAACCCATCCCAAAGGTATCCCTGCCCATCCCACTGCTATCTTAACCCATCCCACAAGCATGCAAAGGCTTAAACCAATTCTAAAAGTTTCTACCAAGACTTTATTAAAAAAAAGAAATGAAGCAAGTGTGTGAATCAAAGATAAACTTTATTGAACAACAAGCTGTAAAAGGAAAAAGACCCAAGTCAAGTGTCCAAATAAAGTCCACACCCAGTCTCTGGCAGTCTTCACGGTCACTCGGAGGTGTGCCCAGTCTCAGGGGTGAAGGGTCCAGGTGCTGTGGAGGTGGTTGCTTCTGCAGTGCTGGTCTGAAGCCCCACTGGGGTGCCTGGCCCCGAGAGGACAACAGGTGACGGTGTGTTGAGAAAGCTCTCGGATAGCTGGCTCAGACCCATGATGCTGAGAGGTCCTTCCTCCATGCCATGGGGTGTCAGCCCCAGTACTGATGACAGATGTACTGAGGGCGGGCTTGGCTGTGGGGTGGAGGAAGGAGTAGTGTAGTGGGGCTGTCTGGTCTGCAGCTGGGTGAGGACTGGCGTGGGTGGCATCGCTGTCGTTGGTGGCATCATTGGCGTGGGTGGCATCGGTGGCATCAGTGGAACCGGTGGCAATGGTGTCGCCCGATGACTCTGTGCCTGGACTGGGAAGGGCTGCTGCCTGTGCTGCTGGACCTCCTGGTAGCCGTAGCCCTGGTAGGTGAGGGGCTGTGGAAAGCCTTGGAATGGGAGGGACATCACCTGGGGTGGAGGAGCAGACCTGGGCTGGTGGGAGCAGGTTCCTCTGGATCTGGAGGGTTGTGAAGCAGCTCGGTGATCCAGTCCTTCACCACCTGGTACTGGGGTTCCTCCATGTTCCTGAGGGTCTGGTTGACATAGGTGAGGAAGGGCTTGCGGTTGGAGGATGAGGAGTCGGTGTTGACCAGCTGAGAGAGGAGATCTATGCTGGTGCGGATGGTGTCCCTGATCTCCAGGAGGACAGTGTGGCTCTGCCCCTCCTGCTGTCTGGCTCTCTGCCTTTCTGTGGAGGTGGAGCTGGGGGTGGTGGTGGATGCGGCTACGGCTGTGGTGGATGTGACGTCTCCTTTCTCCCACCACACCAGGGAGTCCTGCACGCGGTTTTCCGCCACGGCACGCTCCACAGAAACCTGCCTGGAGACAGGGACTGACTCTCGGCCGGAAGAGGACTGGGTCTCAGCAGGCTGCCGGAGAGAGAGGGTTGTGAGAGGGGCTCCTGGTGCTCCTCGGTGGCAGATCTCACCCTCCAGGAAGCTGCACCTGGCCATGACGTAGGTCTCTCTGTCCGTCAGCTTAACCGTGGCCTGGCCAGATTTCTTCAGGTGCAGCTTCCCGTACCAGGTGTGCATATTTATCCACCAGCTGAGGAGCACCTCCGAAGTGTAACCCATACTCTCCGCCCTCTCTCTCCAAGCAGCCTGCTTCCTTTTGGTGTCCCTGTACAGCCGGTGTCCCTTCCGCCACAGATAGTCATTCTCTCTCAGCCACTCCAGCACCTCATCCTCGTGTTCCTCCTCGATGAAGTATTGCCTCCTCTCCCGTCCCCGCATACGCCTCTTCCTCCCTTTGGCAGGACCAGATGGGCCCTCATCAGAGGGGCTCCCAGGTGGTAGGGGCTGCTCCTCCATACCACCAGCACCAGCAGCACCAGCAGGATCATCATCATCATCATCATCATCATCATCATCATCATCATCACCCGCAGAATCATAATCATCATCATCATCATCATCAGCAGCAGCAGCAGCAGGATCATCATCATCATCATCATCATCAGCAGCAGCAGCAGCAGCAGGATCAGCAGCAGCAGGATCAGCAGCAGCACCAGCAGCACCAGCAGCACCAGCAGCACCAGCAGCACCAGCAGCACCAGCAGCACCAGGATCAGCAGCAGCAGAGTTAGCACCAGCAGTGCCAGCAAGACCAGGAGCATGAGCAGGACCAGGAGCACGAGCAGGACGAGCAAGTCCAGGAGCATGAGCAGGACCAGCAGGACCAGCAGGACCAGGAGCAGCTTCAGCAGAGTATGCAGCAGCAGAAGCACCACCACCAGGAGCAGCTTCAGCAGAAGCTCCAGCACCAGAAGAGCGAGCCCGAGCAGCAGAAGCCCCAGCAGAAGCAGAGTCAGGGACAGGGTGCGGGAGGGTGGCCCTGTCCCTCTTGCCAGTGATGGCGGCAGGTTGCTGAGGCTTTCACTTCTTCCCCATGGTTGTGGGGTTGCTGGCTGGCAGGGAGGCTGGCAGGGAGGCTGGCAGGCACCAAGGTTTGGAGGAAGGCTGGCAGAAAGCCTGGCAGGAATACTGGCAGGAAGCCTGGCAGGAAGGCAGGCAGGCAAGCACCAATGCTGGCAGGCAGACTGGCTGGCAGGGAGGCTTGGAGGCAGGCTTGCAGCAAGGCAGGGCAGGCAAGGGCTCAATGTATCCGGCAGCAGGTCTTTACTCCGAATGCTGGCCACATGCGAGCTGCTTCCCTTTATAACCGCGTGGCTTACGCAATGCATCCCCCCCGCATGCGCAATTAATGCTCGACATCCGTTAGGCTTCCGCTGTGCATGCGCTAGGCTTCCGCTGTGCACCCGCTTCATCCGCTCTGCATCCGCTGTGCATCCGCTTCATCCGCTCGGCGTCTGCTCTGCATCCACTCTTTCCGTTCTGCGTCCACGGATGTGCCATCCGCTCTCATCCGCTTCCATCCGCTGGGCTTCCATTCCGCATCCGCTTTCCATCCGCCCTGCATCCTCCCCCTGTCCGTGTTATCCGCTCCGGTTATGCAAATTTTTGCCCCTTTTGAGAGCGGGTAACAACGGATGGAACATTTTGCTCGTCCGTTGTGTCCATTTTGCATCCATTGGGCAGTGTGACAGGGCCTTTAGTGCCAACACTTATGTAGAAAGTGATGTGTTTATTGCAGTGGTGGGATTCCAATTTTTTCATTACCGGTCCTGTGGGTGTGGCTTGGTGGCTTGGTAGGTGTGGCAGAGGAAGGCTACTGTAAAATCTCCATTCCCACCCCATCCCACTAACCTGCTTTCCAGCTCCATTGTCCTATGTAGGGCAACAAAAGAAGACCCAGCCAATTAGCTGGGACTCGGGAGGCAGAGAAAAGGTGGGTAGAATTCTGTGAATTGAAATCCACTTATCTTAAAGTTATCCAAGCTGAGAAACGCTGTTAGTGAGAGGCATATCTTTATACACTCAAATTTGGATTATTATCCTTTCAGGTCCAGTGCGGACCAGCAACCCCAATATTAGGTATGAGAGCAAAGTGCAAGACAGCCTCAAAGCACAGAGCAACCGACCAGATTTGCCTAAACCAGCTTGTCCCAAGGATGCTTTTTCATGAGGCAACTGGACTTCCTTCTTTTTCCTTGAAGACATTTCGCTTCTCATCCAAGAAGCTTCTTCAGCTCTGACTGGATGGTGGGGAATGGAAGGATTTATACTGCTTGCAGACAGCTGATCATTTGCATTCTGTTAGTTATTGAGGCCACATTTACAGAGTCATTGAGGCATTTTTTTGTCTTCAATAGTGAAGGGACACAGGCCAGAAAACATCCTGTAGCCAAGAAGGCTCCACACCCATTTGCGCTACTCAGGTGACCCTGAGGACACAGATAAACCACCAAGTAGCCTCAATGACTCTCTAAAAGAATGCAAATGACCAGCTGTCTGCAAGGAATATAAATCCTTCCATTCCCCACCATCCAAACAGAACTGAAGAAGCTTCTTGTATGAGAAGTGAAACATCTTCAAAGACAAACCAGAAAGTCCAGTTGCCTCTTGAGAAAGAACATTGAGACGACCATGATCCAGATGACTGAGAATCTGCATAGACCCCTAAACCAGCTTGTTCCCTTCAGTTCCAAAAAATTGCTTCCTTAAATAATTTAATACCAAATAAGAGTAAACAATATAACCAAATTGTTTACTTATAACTCAGGCAATAGGAAAAAATGGAAATATTCAACTTCCTTGTGCATTTTTAATAAAAAGGGCAAAAATGCAAACATAAAAAACATATTGAAAACTAAAATCAAGTGTAGCAGTGAAAGAGTTAAGGGCATGATAGCTAAGGGAAAAAATATTCTACGCATGGGCTCATCTTTCTTAAGGGTCATTCCAGACCAGCTTTGATTCTACAGATAAAATTGAGATTACTGTAAGTATTCTGTGTTATTCTCTTCTTCTCTTTCCTCAGCAGGTTGAATGCCTCTGAATATCCTAGGGCCTCAAAACAACCCTGTCAATTGGAGTCAAGAGGCAGGCAGGCTGTTAACCATAATAGAACAAGGAAAAAGAAGCAGTGTAGTGCAAAAAAATTAAAATTGCTGCAATCTATTCTGAGTATCTTCCAAGTGAACTTAAGTCTTTCCATCTCTTCTTTGCAGAGTGGTCCAAATGAAAAAAAACAACAACAACAACCCACATTTCAGAATAACTGCCTTATTTTTCCAAGGTGGAATTCTCAGCTCTCTCTCTTTCTCCTTCTCTCTCTCTTTCTCTCTTTCTCTCCCCCTCCCTAAGTCTCTCTCTCATTCTCTCTCTCTTATTCTCTCTCCTCCCCTCCTTCCCTAATTCTCTCTTATTCTCTCTCTCATTCTTTCTCTCCCCTCCCCTCCCTCTCTCCCTAATTCTCATTCTCCCCCCCCCCGTGTGTGTGCCTAAAGGAAAATGATTTTGATGTTAACAATATCTGTAACAATCCCTTATTTCTCTTTAATCCTTCATCAGATGGAATCCAGTGAGCAGAAAGAAAAGGAATTAGATTTGTTTTCAGCTCTTGGGCTGCATAGTTCAGGGAACTGATGAAGAAGAGAAAGGTTTTGTGTTCAAAGTATTTCTTAAATGTTGCTCCCCCACTCCCCAGAAGAGATAAGGGGAATTTCTTAAGATCAAAGGGGGATTTTTTCTACAAAAAGGAATGCAATGGCTCAGTAGTTAAAGATGCTCAACTTGTTAGCTGGAAAGCTGACAGCCCCGGTTTGAGACCCAAGTGCTGTGGGATTGGGTGAGCTCTCGTTCCTTGCTCTAGCTTCTGTCAACCCAGCAGTTTGAAAGCATGCAAGTGCAAGTAGATAAATATGTACCATTTTGGTGGGAATGTAACTGCATTCCATGTACCTTTGGCATATAGCTGTGTGGTCACATAACCACAGAAAATATCTTCAGACAATGCTGGCTTATTGGCGAAGAAACAGAGATGAGCACTGCTGCCTAAATTCCTTGGCTCTGATAAAAGTTTATCTACCTACTGGGATGAGGAGCCTTTTATACTAAACCAAAAGCTTGCATACCTGTACAGATATGAATCTGAAGAAGGAAGCAGAAAGTTAAGGGCTAAATGGAATAAAATCACCCCAAACAATGGCAAGGCATCAACATGCCAATCTGCCTGCTTTCCTGTGGGCTGGACTCCTCTTAAGCAAGGGGTGGGCCTCAAAAATTTTAGCAACAGGTTCTCTGCCTGGTTGTTGGGTGGGCATGGCCATGGTGGATGTGGCCGAGTTGGCCTTCTGCACCATGCCCGGGGCGGGTTTTTTTTGCCCTCCCCAGGCTCTGGAGGCCTTTATTGAGCCTCCGGGAGGGCAAAAATGGCCTTCTTGGCAGTAGTGGGATCCAAATTATTTACTGCCAGTTCTGTGGGTGTGGCTTGGTGGGCGTGGCAGGGGAGGATACTGTGAAATCTCCAGTCAGAGGTGGGATTTGCAAACTACTCAAAATTTCCGCTACCGGTTCTCCAGAACTGGTCAGAACCTGCTGAATATTACCTCTGCTTCCTGGGCTCTGGAGGCTCTCTGGAAGCCAGAAACAGGCTCATTTCCAGCCTTCCAAAACTTCCAGGGCCTCCGTTTTTTGCTGTTACCCGAGCCCCTGCATGCACCCTGCACTTACCTGCATCCAAAATGGGCCACGTGGGGACTCCTGGGAGGCGTGAGGTGGGTGGGGTGGGGCCAGCCAGGAGTGGGATTTGGGGGATCTCTGAACTGCACAGAATCTTGGCTAGGGGATCTTCTGAACCCCTGCGAACCCCCAGTAGCCCACCCCTGGTCTAAAGCCAAGGCTGCTGCTAAGGTGTTGAATTTGGCCAGCTGACAAAGCTCACGGTGTGAGTTATTTTCACCAGACCTTTGTCCCTTAATGCCAGCTGATCCAATTTGGTGGATAATCAGGGCAAGATAATAGGTTTTTGCTTCTCCCTCCTGAGGTTGGTGGCAGCTCATTTAAAGTTCTGTTTGCTTGGTTTTTGTTTGTTATCTTGGGGAAAACTTGACTGCAATTGGAAAGGTTGCCCAAGAAAGGTCCAGAATGACATTCTCAGCATGATTATTACACACTGATTAAAAGTGTCCAACACTGCACAGCCTGCACATCATCCATGACTTGCAATCTTCTGGTTGTGTTTTGT
This sequence comes from Laticauda colubrina, assembly GCA_015471245.1. Classification (NCBI taxonomy): domain Eukaryota; kingdom Metazoa; phylum Chordata; class Lepidosauria; order Squamata; family Elapidae; genus Laticauda; species Laticauda colubrina. The sequence goes on along the minus strand of BLBF01000036.1, from coordinate 22,600,321 downwards.
GACAGTTTCGCTGAACACTGCATTTACTTCCATAAGCCATGGTGGCGCAATGATTAGTTTATTTATTTATTTTTATTTATTTATTTATTTATTTTGTCAAGTGATTATAAGATAACAGGTATAAGTATAAACATTGTTATGAATACATGAAATGGATACATATAAGAAAAATAAAAAGAAATAAAAAGAAACAATAGGACAGGAACGATAGGCACATTGGTGCGCTTATGCATGCCCCCTACAGACCTCTAAGGAAAGGGGTGAGGTCAATAGTAGACAGTCTTAGGTTAAAGTTTTTGGGATTTGGGGAAGAAACTACACAGTCAGGTAGAGTATTCCAGACATTGACCACTCTGTTGCTGAAGTCATATTTCCTGCAATCAAGTTTGGTGCGGTTTACCTTGAGTTTGTATCTATTGTGTGCTCTTGTATTGTTATGGTTGAAGCTGAAGTATTCATTGACAGGTAGGACATTAGAATGCAGTACTGCAGGCTACTTCTGCTGACTTCAGATGCCTCCAATTTGGCAGTTCAAATCTCACCAGGCTCAAGGTTGACTCAGCCTTCCATCCTTCTGAGGTGGGTAAAATGAGGACCCAAATTGTTGAGGGCAATAGGCTGACTCTGTAAACTGCTTAGAGAGGGCTGTAAAAGCACTCTGAAGCGATATAGAAGTCTCAGTGCTATTGCTATTTTGGGGCAAAACTGGTACATTGTGAGCCATTGGTTCACTTAACAACTGGTGTGTTGCTTAACAACCATCAGGTTTGCTTAATGACCGCCACAAAATCAGTCATTCATGTAGGTCAGTATCCCCCAACCTTTTCGGTACCAGGGACCGCTTCCGTAGAGAAAGATTTTTCCATGGATTGGAGGGGGTGTGGTTTTGCATGCTGCCTGCATCCTGCAGATCGGGCTTCCCTTGTTTGCACGGCCCAGTTTCTGGCACACCACACACTGGTACCTGTCCACAAACAGGGGCTTGAGGATCTCTGATGTAAATCAGCCATTTTTATGACCTTTATGACTCACAGGAGCTGTGATGGTGCAGTGGGTTTTTTTTTAGCAATAGTGCAAACTAACTCTGCCCATCGCCAGGAGTTCAATCCTGACCGGTTCAAGGTTGAGCCTTCAGCCTTCCATCCTTCTGAGGTTCAGCCTTCCATCCTTCTGAGGTCGGTAAAAGGAGGATCCAGAAATTTTTTTTTTTGAGTGGGGAAACATGGTTATTCTGTAAACTGCTTAGAGAGTGCTGTAAAATACTGTGGAACAGTATATAAGTCTAAGTGCTATTGCTATTGCTCCAACCATGATGGGCAGGCTCCACTACCGTCATAAGTCAAGGACTTCTGCAATCTATTCTAATTCACAAAATTGGATCGCCTGAGGGCATTATTACTAGAAAGCTCATACAGTGTTTGCAACCAAATTTTAAGTCTCTGGACACAGTTTTCCCTTGAATGAGGCATTCTTTTATTTGCAGCATCCTGTTCACTGTTGCCTTTTTTGCAAGTCTGTTTTAGCCATCATGCATCTCCTGCTGCTGAGGAAATTAGTGCATCAGCCAGATCCATCCTCTCCCTGCCACCAAACACTTCCATTCATGCCACCTCCTTATTATTGATGTATTGTCAGTAATCATGTTCTAATATTCTTCCCGTGAAAGCGAATGACATTGACTGAAGACGTGCAAACAACCACATCTTTCAAAAATGCCTCATAAAAAGCTCATGTTGCTGGCCAAGGAACAACAAAACAAAACAAAAAGAAAAACTTACTTGGCTCCTGCCAGAAGTCGGTCTTTTGGTGGATCTTACAGGTAAGTCCTCAGCCTACGACCGCAACCGAGCCCCAAATTTCTGTTTTGCTAAGTGAAACATTTGTTTGGTGAGTTTTTTCTCATTTTACGACCATTCTTGCCACAGTTGTTAAGTGTATCACTGCAGTTCGTAGGTTAGTCACATAGTTTCCCCTTTGACTGGTTTCCCCTTTGACTTTGCCTGTCAGAAGTTTGCAAAAGGTGATCAAATGATTCTGGAACACTGCATGTGTCATAAATATGGGTCAGTTGCCAAGCATCTGTGTTAGGAATGAGAGTCACCTAACAGTTGGTTTGGAAATATATAAACCAGGACAGTAATTTAATACTGTGTCTTTAAGAGAATGCTGTAAATGTGATTGGCTGAAGTTTCTCCAATGACCATAAGATGGAGCCAGAAACCTGGTTTCTCTCTTCTTGCATTTCCTGTTTTGTCATATTGCCTGATTGTTGTTCTACTTGGATTGCTATGAGTCTTGCAACTGTTAGCAAACTCCATTTACTGAACTCTGTTTATGATACTTGACTTCGTTTTTGGATTATCCCTGGACTGATACTAACTGCTTTAATCATGTATGATTTGGACTGTTTGTTGAACTTTGTTTACACATTTACTGGAAGTAAAACCTACATTTTACTCTTCAGTGTATCTGTGTGCTGGTAATGTGTTATTAAACATCAATCTCACTATGTTTCCCTGAGTGCACTCATTCTCCTAACAGGGAATACCTCAGCAATCTGAATTTTGATCATGTGACCATGTCGTAAATATAAAAAAATGGTCATGTCACTTTTTCAGTGACGTAACTTTGAACAGTCACTAAATGAATGGTTGTAAGGATTGTTACAGGAACTGTTGAGGATTCTTCTCTTAGGGTTAGCCTTGATGGACTGCTTTTAATTCCCTCAAATCAGAAAAAGAACTTTCTTTGAGGAAATCAAAACAACAACAATGACCTCAGATACCCAGAGAATGATTATGATTCTTTGTTGTGTGTCAGGAAGAATTGAAATGCAGGTAGTCCTCATTTACTGACTACTTCAGTAAATGACCTTCCAAAGTTATGATGGTGTTTTTTAAAAAAACAGCTTTGCAAACATTTCTTGTATTTATGATCATTACAATGTCTCCCAGTCGTATGGCTCCCATTTGGGTACTTTGCAATCAGCTTGCAACAATCTCATTGTACACATGTTGTACTCTGACAATAAAGATAATTAAAATAATTAATTGGTAGAGAAAGTAGGAAGTTTTAAAAACTTTATGTATGTATGTATGTATGTATGTATGTATGTATGTATGTATTTTTGACCCATCTTAACTATTTCAATAAACATTTCAAGTGGGCAAAGATATCGAATACTCTTTCCTTCTCCTCATCTTTGGGGTGAGTAGGGCTGGGAACAAGGGACTGGCCTAAAGTCACCCAACTGGTTGGTTCTGTCTATGGCAGGACTAGAACTCATAGCCTTCTGGTTTCTAGCATAGTGCCTTAAATGCTAGACAAGATGCTTGGGCGGGGAGGAGGGGTTGGATTAGATGACGTACAAGGTCCCTTCCAACTCTGTCAATCTGTATCTATATCTTTATGGGCCCTCATATTTTATAATAATTATATTATAAAGCTTGAATGGCACTTATAAAATCTTGTGCATTGACAATGAGAACCTCCTCCATGAAGATACCTGTGTCATGGGAGAGGGTCTTATGATGCTTTGATAATGGCGAGAGCTATTTGGTGATCGTGCCAAAAGGATGATCTGATTGTGATCCTATCAGAGGGATCCTGCCAGAAGGATCACCCAGGGCAAAAAGGTAAAAACAATTACTACCAACCTGCCTTCCATCAAAGACTTGTATGCTGCACGAGTTGAAAAGAGGGCTGTGAAAATATTTACAGACCCCTCACATCCCAGACATAAATTGTTTCAACTTCTACCCTCAAAACGAGGCTATAGAGCAATGCACACCAGAACAACTAGACACAAGGACAGTTTTTCCCTGAACGCCACCACTCTGCTAAACAAATAATTCCTTCATCACTGTCCAATCATTTACAAAGTCTGCACTATTAATCTTCTCACCACTCCTTATCACCCATCCCCTCCCACTTGTGATTGTAGGACTGTAACTTTGTTTATCATAATCTGTACAGTTTGAATCATAATCATAATCTGTACAGTTTATATTGATTGTTTCCTAGTATGATTTGATTGTTTATTTTACCCTATGACTATCTTTAAGTGTTGTATCTTATGATTCTTGACAAATGTATCTTTTCTTTTTATGTACACTGAGAGCATATGCACCAAGACAAATTCCTTGTGTGTCTAAACACACTTGGCCAATAAAGAATTCCTTCCTTCCTTCCTTCCTTCCTTCCTTCCTTCCTTCCTTCCTTCCTTCCTTCCTTCCTTCCTTCCTCCCTCCCTCCCTCTCTCCCTCCCTCCCTCCCTCCCTTCATTCATTCAAGGTCTTGGCAGGAGAGACAGACTATCTGTATCCACCATTGAGGTCTAGGACAATTCACCCCAGCCGACTCACCATCTCACCTTGGCTGACTAGCTCTTGCTGACTCACCCCATCCAGCTTGCCATGGGACAATTCAATGTGGGATAACTCAAGAGAGGGACAGATGAACGGCAGCAGGCCTTGTCTTGCTTTAGGTGTGAACCTTCTGAAGTTAGAAATCTTCAAGACTGAGGTGAACTGCAATTCTGCTTATCCCTGTCTTGAGTTACCCCACATGTCAGGGTACCAATTAATACACACCTATAGCAAGCAAAACTCCGAGGCAGGTGGATTCCTCAAAGAATAGGTTTATGGGGTAAATCATATTGGCACAGTTCTGATGAAAACAGACTCTGAAGGGTCCTGCAGTTTTCACCCAATTAAAAGTTTTTCCTTAACCCCAAACAATCAGTCACATGGTCCAATAACAGCACTGTCTGGTTGCCTGGTGCCATCACTTCTCTCTCTGACCAGGTCTTGGTTCCCAGGAGAAAGTATTTTGTTTTGGCTACAAAACCCCAGCTATTTCTATTCCCCCCTCCCTATCCCTCAGCTTCAGTGTGGCAACATAAAAGCCTCAAAATGGCTTCAGCCAGGTCAGCTTCAGGGTTGACACCGGGTTGAACTGACCTGTTGAGGCTTAGGTGAGGTTTAGCAAGACCTGTTGGCCTTGCTGAGTTGTTCTGTGGAGGGTCGGCCATGGTGAGTCAACCTGGGTGAGTCGACCACAGCAAGATGGCCAGGGCAAGCCAGCTGTTGAGCTCTGGCCTGGAGTTCACCAAACAAGTCAATGTGCACCTCCCTACTTCTGACATCTTCACTGCGCCATTGGCCAGGTCCTTGTGGAACCACCAGCAGTCGTCCTGCATTTCTGGGACTGGGGAAGGCAGCAGGGAAGGATTGTGAGGGAATGGCTCACTGGGAGTGTTGGGCATATGGAGCCGCGGAATGCAAGGCATGCCTGTGGATGAGTTGTGCATGCTCACTGGGCCATTTCCGGCTCCCGATTCACAGCCGATAGGCACTGATAGCGTGCGGCATGGAACGATGAAGGGTTTTTTTTTAAACTACCAGATGGTAGTTACTGGCTAAGGGGAAATAGAAGAGGTGGTGTTAGGGTATATAGATATAGTGAGGAGATGAATGCTCTAGTGTTGACTTTAAATGGATCACTGCTTCTTGGACTTGCTGGTATTATAGCATGGAGTAAAGATATGACCGGAAGCCTATTTGATCTGTATTTATTTCATCCATTCTAGTATTTACCAGATTTGCTTACGAGCTGCTGAGACCAGCCAGGGTGAGTCGGCTGCAGTGAGTTGTCCTATTCTACCACCATTTAATATGGTGAGAAAACAGAACAAGAATCCTATCCAGGTAGTCCTTGACCTACAGCTACTCGTTTAGTGACTGTTCAAAGTTACAACGACACTGAAAAAAGTGACTTGTGAGCATTTTTCACCCACCAGCATTGACAAATTTGCCATCGGTCCATTGCCAAAGGCAGCTTTCCTTGGAATGGCTTACATCCTGAGACGATACCTCCAACATCATTAAACATCCACATCTGCCTATCCCAAGTCTTTGGGAAGGACTTGATAGGCAGATAAAAATGCCAAACCCAGCCTAAACATCTGGCTGACTGTGCGACAAACCGTCATTTTGCAATTTCCCATCGCAATCTGCGGTGGATTTGTAGTGCATCTCTGTTGCGCGTATCTACAGATGGGAGGAGTGTAACATGCAGGTGAGTTGCTCTAAAGAACAAATTCACACCTGTCTGCAGGAACAGGATGCAACCACAGTACCTGGATTATTAAAGGTGTATATAAAGTATCCCCTGACTTTACACTTCATGGTGTAATTTTTTTCCCTCCAGGGGGAAGGAAATAAAGTGGGCATCAGCTCTGGATCAATGTTCAAAATTGTAGCAAACACCTAAATGGAAACGATGCCAAGGGAGAACTGCCTTGTACCATGCTTTGCTTCTTAATGAACATGAAGTGCTGATTGATCAATCAATGAATCCAGGCTGGCTGGCTGGCTCTCGGCTAGCTCCATCTGTGAATGTAAATTGAACGGACAATAAGGAGCCCACCCTAATTAGCCTTCACAGCTGCACTAGTAAAGCCTCATCTAAAACAACCCTTGGTTAAATTTCAGGGCATGCATAATAGAGTGTTGTCGTTAAAATGATTGGCCATGCGTGCGCTTAATCAAACAAAATTAGCCCAACTCATGGGGCAAGAATGGCAATGCTCTGGCAGATGGCTTTGGGGTGAACTAAGATCAGATCTCTTGGATGGTTAAAGCATAATTTTTAGCAGCAGGAAGGCATGATGGCTAGGTATGCTACCTATTAACGTTTTGGCTCCAGAGCAAACCTTGATAAGGAAGTGAGAGGTGAGCCAAATCATAATCCAAGGTAGGTCCTGCACACTTTTGGTTTTCCTTCTATTTAAATGACGCTATTGGGTCATCACAGCGGAGCCTCTGTGATGCAGTGGTTAGAGTGCAGTACTGCAAACTATTTATGCTGTAGCCAGCTGCCTACAATGTGGCAGTTCAAATCCCACCAGGCTCAAGGTTGACTCAGCCTTCCATCCTTCCAAGGTGGGTAAAATGAGGATCCAAATTATTGGAGGCAATATGCTGACTCTGTAAACAGCTTAGAGAGGGCTATAAAGCACTGTAAAGCGGTATATAAGTCTAAGTGCTATTGCTATCAGGCTCATGGGCAGGACCTGGTGGCAGAAAAGATTATTGGAAGTTCACTTCCTTCTCTCCAGGATGGGGCATATCAGTGCTGCTTGACCAGTTTCTGCAGGACAGTAACAGGAATTAGACATGTCTAGTCTAATGAAAGGAAGAATAGCAGTGTTCCAATATTTGAGAGGCTCTTACAAAGGGGGTCAAACTATTTTCCAAGGCACTAAAAAGCAAGACACGAAACAATGGACGCAAACTTACCAACAGTGTGTTGTCGGGTACAAATATCTTGTGCAATAACAATTACAATTAATATATATTCATTATATCAATATCAATACTCTATCTTATTTTATACTGCTATGCATAATATATCTAAATTATTACAACAATCCCCTTCTTAGCATATTTGCTTGTCTTCTTTAATTTCTAATTTCCATTTTTATTCTCCTCTTAAAGTAGTTCCCATATCATAACAGAATTCAGTTTGTTCCTTTTCTTTAATTGCAAGTGTTTTGTCACAGTTATTAAATGAATCATGGTAGTTGTCAAGTTAGTAACATGGTTGTTAAGTGAACCTGGCTTCCCCATTGGCTTTGCTCGTCAGAAGGTCGCAAGCGGGGACCACGTGTCTCCAGGACTCTGCAACCTTCATTAAATATGAGCCAATTGCTGAGCACCTGAATTTTGTTCACATAACCATGAGGATGCTGCAAGAGTTGTAGGTATGAAAAACGGTTGTAAGTCACTTTGTTCAGTGCGGTTGTAACTTTGAACAGTCACTAAATGAAAATGTCACACCCCTGTTGGAATCTGACTCTGAGAGAGAGGAGGAACAGCTGACAGGGAATGGGAGTGTGGCTCCAGAATTTGTGGGGGAAACTGGGGAAGGACACAGGACGGCTGGGCATTCAGAGGAAGACCCAGGCCCATCCCTTCTTCATCCTAGGGCACACAGTGAGGAGTGGATAAGGGAGAAATGTGAATGGCATTATCTATGGAGGAGGAAAGGGCCTTGATCCCTTTCATGGGTTGTAGCTGTGAGGACTGTTTAAAAGGACAGGCCGCACATAGGCCGGTGCTGGAAGCAAAGTGTGAGAGTTTAGCCATCCATCCCAGTGTGCGTATTTCGATATCTGTGGACATTTTCAAACCCTTATCCTACCTTGTCTCATTAATTCTTCAGTGTGGTTTGTGTTGGGTTTTTTTTCTATTTATAATTTATACGTATTTTGAGTTTGAACGGAAGTTCTTCCTTTTCGCAACTATTTATGGGGAAGTTTTTTCTCCAGTCAATGATAATTGGACCTTTAAAACCAAGTTGAAGGAATTATAGGGACTTCACCTGTTTTTGTGACTTCGTTGGGTCATCACAGAAAGGTTGTAAGTCAAGGACTACCTGTAATGTGTTTCAGAGTACAATCTTAAGGACCAAATGCTCAACAGCGTTCTCTCTTCCATTTCTTCTCCCAAATAACCCCCTTGTAGGGTAGGCTTACTTTCTGTAGGCCTCTTCTCTCTTTTGCCGTGGAAATAAAATGAAGATTTCTTATTTTAGTTGAGGGGGGAAAGAAAGATAGTGCCAGTAGTGGGATCCTACCTTAATCGCTGCCAGTTCAGTGAGTGATCGGCATGCATGCGTGCACACCTAATGCACCTGCACCTAACAAGCCAATCAGCAGAGAGGATGAAGAAACAAAAAGCTAAGAGCAACCCTCCTATGTGTTTTTCGATCTTTTATCCTCTCAGCTGATTGTTAGAGGCTTTTCCCTCCTTCTTCTCAGCTGATCAGAACCAGAATGAACTGGTAGCATACCACCACTGGATCGTGCCTAAATCCTCTTGAGAGTCAAGAATGAGCCGCGATGGTGCAGTGGTTAGAGTGCAGTACTGCAGGCTACTTCTGCTCATTGCTGGATGCCAACAGTTCAGCAGTTCGATTCTCACCAGGCTCAAGGTTGACTCAGCCTCCCATCCTTCTAAATTTGGTAAAATTTGTTTACCAGATTGTTGGGGGCAATATGCTGACTCTGTAAGCAGCTTAGAGAGGGCTGTAAAGCACTGTGAAGCGTTATATAAGTCCAAGTACTATTGCTATTGCAGGCTAACTCTGCCAACTGCAAGGAGTTTGATCTTGACCAGTTCAAGGTTGACTCAGCTGTCTATCCTTTTGAAGTTAGTAAAATGAGAACCTAGATTGTTGGGGGGCAATATGCTGACTCTATAAACTGCTTAAAGAGGGCTGTAAAGCACTGTGAAGCAGTACATAAGTCTAAGTGCTTATTGTATTGCTATTTGTCAGTGATCAAAGAAGCAAATAGAGCTCTGAAACTTTTCATCTCCTTTTTTCGTAGCAACAAAAGCCTCTTCATGCTCTGCGGAAACTTTGTCCTTGTAATTTCAATGAACTTCTTTTTCCTGTTTTATCTGCATGAACTCCCTAAACGGGTTTATGATTTGCTCTGTGGTTCCATTTTTACGATACTGGCCTTCCATCTGTTATTTTTATGGTTTATGCAGCAACTCTCTTGGTTACACCAGTGGCACCACATTAAAATGGATGTTGCCTCCATCAGCATTTTAGTCCTCTATGTATATCCCGTGCTGAGATAAAGCACATCCTGAAGAATTTGTGCTTCCCCCGTTTCATAACATTGAGATTTGCTGTTGTACCACTCAGTATTGAAAACTGAACAGATTTTCTCATAAGGAGAAAGAGGCACAAACAAAGGGGAAGAAATTTACGTCAAGACTTCTCTCAGGCCATAAAATTCTTGTTTGCAGTTTCCCATCTTTGACCTCTGGTCCTGATGGGATACTTGCTATGGTGACAATGTAGGGGAAAGAAAATAGAGAAGTGTTATTTATTTTTCTTTATGCAAATGAACTTAAGGTTGCAAAGACCCCCCTTTAGGTCAAATGCATTCATTTCAGCCAGGGTTACCATTTCTGAGTTTGAAAGAGAACTTGCAAATCTGTTCCAAATGGCTCTCCCTGTAGCTATATACTGAGAAGAGAAGGATTTGGTGGTATGAACAGAAGGATGATTGTGGGGTCATCTCATAACATAAAATCCTGCCTACCACTTTATAAAGCCTTGGTAAGACCCCACCTGGAATACTGAATCCAGTTTTGGTCACCGCATTGCAAAATTATGTTGAGACTTTGGAATAAGTGCAAAGAAGAGCAACTAAGACGATTAAAGGCCTGGAAACTAAAACATATGAAGAATGGTTGCAGGATTTGGGTTTGGCTAGAGAAAAGAAGAACTGGGGGAGCATGATAGCAGTATTCCAGCATTTGAGGGGCTGCCACAAAGCAGAGGGAGTCAACTCATTTTCCAAAGCACCAGAAAATAACAATGGAAGGAATAACAAAGTAACAATGGAAGGAAGCTAATCAAGGAGAGAAGCAACTTGGAATTGAGGAGAAACTACCCAACTGGGAGGACAATTAACCAGTGAAACAGTTTGCCTTCAGAAGTTGTGGGTGCTCCATCACTGGAGGTGTTTAAGAAGAGACTAGACAGTCACTTGTCTGAAATGGTATAAGTTCTCCTGCTTGAGCAGGGGGGTGGACTAGAAGACCTCCAAGGTCCCTTCCAGCTCTATTCTGATTCTGATTTGTAAGTCATTTCTTTCAATTCTGTTGTAACTTTGAATGTCCACTAAGTGGCTCTTTATAAGTTGAAGTTCACTGATATTTTTTGTGTTTTGGTAATAATTAACAACAACAATAATAAGTGGCACTTTATAAGTCGAAGATCACATATTTTTATGCTTTAGATAACAACAACAGCAGATTAACAGAGTTGGAAGGGATCTTGTAGGTCATCTAGTACAACCTCTCCATACCCACCCATAAAATAGGTCCTTGACTACTTTCCTTGACTACTTTTTGAATTGTTAGAATAAATGGATGAATAAATGGATAGAATCATCGAGCTGGAAGGGATCTTGGAGGTCTTCTAGCCCACCCTCTGCCCAAGGCAGAAGTCCTTAAACCATCCAGATCAGAGATGGTATTCAGCAGGTTCAGACCAGTTCTGGAGAACTGGTAGCAGAAATTTTGAGTACTTCAGAGAACCAGCAAATACCACCTCTGACTGGCCCATCTATTCTCTGCCTCCCAAGTCCCAGCTGATCGGCTGGGTCTTCTTTGGTTGCCCTGCACAGGAGAACAGAACTGGAAATCAGGTTAGTGGGGTGGGGAGGGAATGGAGATTTTGCATTATCCTTCCCCTGCCATGCCTACCAAGCCACGCCTACCAAGCCATGCCCACAAAACTGATAGTAAACTTTTTTGAATCCTACCACTGATCCAGATGGATCAATGGATGAATATTCCCCATACCAAATGAGCAGTTGGGCTATTCAAGGTGACATATTTCTGCCAAGGAGAGAGAGAGAGCTCTCATTTCACTTTGAAAGCCTAATCATAAAAATTAATTTTTCTCTTTTGCTGAATCTAGAGGTTATTTATTTTCTCTCCTCCTTTGCTGCTGCGGACCAGGGTTTAGTGGGATTCTCTTTTCATTATCGTAGAGAACTGGTGATGTTATTTTTTTAAAAAAATAGATTTAACTGGAATAGGGGAAGAGAAGAAAATATGACTTTCCATTCCTGTTCCTCGTCTCTATGATTAGAGATGTACCCCTGTGATCCTTCTGTTGCTAATCCATAGTCATTCTCTCATTATGCTGTTTTATAACTGTCTTTTTTGGTATTTCTGTGACATCCAAGTCATTATTAGACAGAGAGCTGATGATTGGCTTCAAGGCATACTTGGCTACACAGTCAGGAAAAAGGGAAATAAGCAAGGTCATTAAAAATCATAAGGAGAATAGAAATGAAGATTTGTCTTCTGGGGGGGGAAAGAACGTAAAAGGTAGTCCTTGACTTACGACCACAATTGAGCACCAAATTTATGTTGCTAAGTGAGACATTTGTTAAGTGAGTTTTGCCCTATTTTATGACTTTCCTTGTCACCGTTGTTAAGCGAATCACTGTGGGTTGTTATATTAGGAACACGGTTGTTAAGTGAATCTGGCTTCCCTATCAGCTTTGCCTATCAGAAGGCTGCAAAAGCTGGTCACTGCAACCGTCGTAACTGTGAGTCGGTTGCCAAGCATCTGGATTTGGATTACATGACGTTGGGATGCTCCCAAGGTTGTAAGGGTGAAAAACAGTCCTAAGTCACTTTTTTCCAGTAATGTTGTAACTTTGAATGGTCACTAAATGAACTGTTGTAAGTTGAGGAGTACCTGTATAAATTAAACATCCTGCTCTGGGTGTGAAACGAAATGGTGGAGTATTTGCAATAAAAAAAGGAAACATTTCTGTGAAGACAATGCTTTAAAAGTTCGGATTCAGAGCACTGGAGATTTTAAAAGGAAAGTCAGCATTCTGACTAACCAACTCCAAACCAATAACTTCCGAGACTAGCATTTCCTCAAAGTTCCATTTTATTAGAATTGTCATATTGGCACATCTGGGAAAACCAGAATCTGAGAGTTCTGGGTTTTCCCTCCCCCCCCCCCCCAAAAACAAAATCAAACATCCATCTCCTGTGTCCATCAGTCCATCACCCGGCTTCGTCCCAACTGGAGCCATCGCTCCCAGTCACTCCCCTCCAGGTGCAGGGCAACATGTCCTTGGCTTCTAAGAAAGAATGTTGTTGAGTCTAATATTCCCCCTCTCTATGAAATTCCCCCCCTCCCAAATTCTCAGGCACTAAATGTGGCAGCCTCGAAGCTTTCAAGTAAAATATGCCTTCCAAGGTTGACAAGGGGATTGATTGATGGGCTATCAGTGACTCGATCTCTTGAGGGATGCTTTTTACTTCCAAGAATCACAGCTGGAATCCTTTCAATATCAATGATAGGGAGTTTCATTGTGGGAAGCACTTCCAGAGTTAGTAAGGTTCTTCTTACTAAAACCTGACCCTTGCAGCCCATTACTTATGTGCTTCTCTGTCTGCCCTTCCCCTCCATCTCTTACACACCCACTCACAGACACACACACACACATACACACACACATTTACACTTTGCATCTAAAAAAAAAAGAGCCTACTGTATCAGGGTAAAGTCCAGACAGAATCTTTCTTTTAACACGCTAACTTTCTGCTTGTGTTTTGATATTTGTACATCCAGCTTGTTTGTTTGTTTGTTTATGTGCTTATGTATTTAATTGTTTATCTCTTTCTGCCCTTCCATCTCTTATACACACAGGCATTCACATGCACGCATGCACACACACACACACACACACACTTACACTTTTCCCATAAAAGGTGAGCATATTGTATCAGGATGAAGTCCAGACAGAATCTTTTTTTTTATATACTCGCTTTCTGCTTTTGTTCAGCTATTTGAACATCCAACTTATTTGTTTGTTTGTTTAAAAGATCCTGATTGGGGAATTCAGGGAATTGAAGTCCATGCATTTTAAAACTGTCCTGATTGAGAAAAATTGGTTTCGGATTAAAGATAAAGACTGGTTTACCTTAGTACAGACAAGTCCTTGACTTTTGACCATCCAAAGTCTCAAAGGCGCTGAAAAAAAGGGGCTTGTGATTTGTTTTCACACTTAAACTGTTACAGCATCCCCACAATCAATTTCAAAATTCAGGTAACTGGCATGTATTTCTGATGGCTGCAGCATTCTGGGGTCAATCAATCAATCAGAGCTGGAAGGGACTTTGGAGATCTTCTAGTCCAACCCCCTGCTCAAGTAGGAGACCCCATATCATTTCAGACAAGTGGCATCCAGACTTCTTAAAAATCTCCAGTGATGAAGCACCCACATCTTCTGAGGGCAAGCTTTTCCTCTGGTTAATTGCTGTTGGAAATTTCTCCTTGTGTCTATGTTGGTTTTTTCCTTGATTAGTTTCCATCCATTGTTTCTTGTCCTGCCCTCTGGTGCTTTGGAGAATAAATTGACCCCCTTCTTTTGGGGCAGCTCTCAAATACTGGAATACTGCTATCATGCCTCCCCCACCCCAAGTCCTTCTTTTCTCTAGACTAGCCAAAACAAAATCCTGCAATCCTTCTTAATATGTTTTAGTCTCCAGGCCTTTAATCACCTTAGTTGCTTTTTCTTTGCACTTTTCCCAAAGTCTCAACATCTTTTTTTGTAATGTAGTGACCAAAACTGGACCCAAAATTTCAGGTGTGGCCTTTACCAAGGCTTTATAAAGTGGTATACATACTTCAGATGATTTTGATTCTATGCCCTCTGTTTACACAATCAAGGATTGTATTGTATCATGTGTTTGCTATTAGCAACCAGTTGCTTGTGTTTTGCTATTGCACATCCAACTTATTTATTTATGGGTCTATTTATTATTTAAAAGACTTACATGGTTGCAAATCTTATGCACTATGCTCTTGGGCAGCTCATAAAATAGCAATGAAAACATTTTAATAAATCCGTAAAAATTCCTGAAACTCAAAACCAACATACCTCCCCCCAAAATATATTCAGGTAAACAATCCTTTTTGTTCTCTGAGCTTGGTTGTTTGCTTGCAGAGGTTTCACTGTCCTACTAGGTAACACCATCAGTGCAAATGAGTGTGGAGTTTTCTCTCTGTTTATATGCAGTGGTTTGTCCTGCCAATGTTGGAAGTGGTGATTTGTGTTGTGAGCGATGGGAATGACCGAGGTGGACATGGAACAACTGACAGAATCTTTATTTAATGAAATAAAGGGTTGCCGCGACTGCTGGGCTAACAAGCAGTCAGCTGGCGGCAACAGCTGATGCCGTTTGACAGCACTTTATATAGCTGGCTGTCAAACAGCATCAACCAATCAGGGTAGTCCACGCTCCCGCCAGGAACGCGGACCAGAGGGAAAACTCCGCATCGACGTAACACTCCTTTCCCCTGGCAAGGAGCATGCGTAGTCCTGCAAGTAGGCCGGTCGTCTTCTCAGGCGGTCGGAACGCCATAGAACAGGGGCCTCCATCTGTCAATCGAACTCCTTTGCTTCAGGAGCCCTTTGGAGCCAGTTACCTCAGGAGCCTCGTCCTCTGGAGCTTCAGATGAGTCACCAGGCACTGGAACAGGTAGGTCCCTCCGTCCACGGTTCTCCTGGGTGTCATCGGTCAGCAGCGGCAGGTTTTCATTGGTTGGTGGTAGACTCGGATCAGTAGGTGGTAGACCGGGTCCATTAGCGGCCACTGTCCAACGCGTCCTCAGCTGGTCGATATGTCTGCACCAGGTACGACCATCCTCCAGCAGCACCCTATACGACTTAGGCCCTGTCACAGCTATGACCTGTCCTGGCACCCATAAGGGGTGGCCTGCATAATTGCGGGCATAAACCAGGTCATTTAAGGCAAACTTCTAGGCTGGCTGTCAGACCCAGGAGGAGTTACTGGGGCGTAGTGGGGGTGCAGCCTGCCCAGGGGAGTCCTCAAACGTCTGCCCATAAGGAGTTCCGCTGGGGACCTATTGGTAGTGGCACAAGGGGTTGTATGCTGATATAGCAAAAATCTGGACAACTTAGAGAGCCAGTCACTTTGGCCAAATCTCCCAAGGGCTTCTTTTACTGACCTAACTGCCCTTTCAGCCATTCCATTGCTAGCAGGATGAAAGGGAGCTGTGAGGGCATGCCTGACCCCCAGGTTGGCTAAGTATAGTTCAAATTCGCAGGAGGTAAATTGGGGCCCAGTATCTGACACTACTGTGTCAGGGATGCCATGTGTCACAAATAGCCTGGTTAGGGCCCTGGTGACTGCAAGGGTGGTTGTTGTGGGCATCAAGGCCACATCAATCCATATTGAGAAGGAGTCTACTACTACTAGAAATGTGTGCCCCTGCATTGGGCCCGCCAGGTCAATGTGCACCCTGGACCAAGGGGCTCCAGTGTCTTCCCACTTCCTAGGGGATGCAGTTGGGGAGGCAGGTCTGGTTACCTGACAAGGCTGACAAGTGCTTACCCAGCTGGAGATCTGGGCATCCATGCCAGGCCACCAGATATAACTACGGGCCAGGGCCTTCATTCTAATGATGCCTGGGTGGCCTTCATGCAGGAGCTTCAGAACTGAAGCTTGCAATGAGGAAGAAATGACCACCCTTGTTCCCCACAACAAACAACCCTGGAGGGATGACAGTTCCAGCTGGCGTGCCTTGAAGGGCAGGAACTCAGGGGAATAAGGGACATCTGGCCACCCCATTCCCACCCAGTCAAGGACTTGGGCAATTATTACCTTGTCCTTTGAGGAATGGTAAGCAATATCAGAAGCTGTAATGGGCAGATTGAGTTTGTTGAATTCGAACACAGCATGGATTGGTGCAGGGTCTTCAACTGGAACTAGCAATGGGCAGTGGCTGAGAGCATCAGCGTGTGCGAGGTTTTTTCTGGGTCTATGGATCAGTTTGTATGAATAAGCAGCCAAAAACAGAGTCCATCTGGTCATCCTTGGGGATAGAATCTGAGGTGTTTGTTTATCAGCAGACAAAAGGCCTAGCAGAGGCTTGTGATCTGTGATTAGTTCAAAATGGTGGCCATAGAGGAATTCATGAAATTTCTTTACAGAGGCAACTTCAGCCAAAGCCTCTTTGTCTATCTGGCTGTAGTTGCGTTCAGCCGAAGAAAAGGTTCTGGAGAAAAAGGCAATGGGTGCCTCAGAGCCATTTGGCAGTCTGTGACTAAGAACAGCAACTATTCTAAAAGGGGAAGCGTCTGCAGCAAGAACTAATGGAAGATGCTGGTTGAACTGAATTAAAACTGCTTTAGAGGTGATCAAGGATTTGACAGATTGGAAGGCATGGGCTTCCTTATGTGAGCAGAATCGAAGCCATGTTGGATGGCCCATTGAATTGAATAAGGAACTGTGTCTCAAAACTCAGTAGTTCTGCTAAATAAGAAAGTGTTCCAGTTTGTGCACAAGAGAAAAAACAAGATAAGGCTAGAACAATGGGGAACTGTAGTAAAGTGCTGCGATGTCAGAAACCGTAGAACTACTTTTGCTAGATAAGGAGCTAGTATGGACCTTCGAAATACATGTATCAATTTGAAAACAGAAAGAATGTGAGCCAAGGTCTCGTAAGAGGGGATAAAAATGCTGCCTGAATTTTGCTCCGTGTTCCTTCTATGCCTGAGGGAACCCGTCTCTGCAGACACGTGAATAAAACCTTGTTTTCCTTGGATCAACAAATCTTTTGGTGGTTTTTTATCTGCTTCCACCTCACAATTTGGCGCCCAACGTGGGGCCCCAATGGAATTTCGACTGGAGAAAAGGGACTGGGTAAGTGTGGCGCCACCGC
>BLBF01000036.1:22572394-22582998 GCA_015471245.1 Laticauda colubrina | reverse complement strand
CTCGTAAGAGGGGATAAAAATGCTGCCTGAATTTTGCTCTGTGTTCCTTCTATGCCTGAGGGAACCCGTCTCTGCAGACACGTGAATAAAACTTTGTTTTCCTTGGATCAACGAATCTTTTGGTGGTTTTTTATCTGCTTCCACCTCACACTTGGGTCTCCAGCGTCAGGGGGACTTTTTGTCCAAAAGTCTATGTAAAGGCTCTGCGATTGAAGCTTTGTGAGGGAGGAATGCAGCATAGAAATTGAGAAGCCCTAAGAAGGCCTGGAGCTCAGTTTTGTTGGTAGGAGTGGGTGCCTTGTGGATGGCCCTGACTTTAGACTCTATAGGGTGTATGCCAGAGGCATCAATTCTATAGCCCAGAAAATCAACTTACTTAGTGGCAATGGTGCATTTGTCCTTTTTAAGTTTGAGGCCATTTTGCCTGAATCGATTTAGAACTGACCTTACTCTTTGTAACAACTGAGGTTTGTCTGTGGCTGAAATTAAAATATCATCGAAATAGGGGACTACCCCTGGGAGATCTTGAAGTAGCCTCTCCATCAGAGATTGAAATATCCCAGGGGCTACACTCATGCCAAACTGAAGGCATCTGCACCTAAAAGCTCCCCTGTGAGTTACTATTGTCTGCAATTCTGCTGTGTGGTCATCTACAGGGAATTGCTGGTATGCCTGGGACATATCCAGCTTTGCAAAAATAGACCCAGGTTCAAAAGAATGTAAAAGGTGTTGAATGATGGGAACTGGGTAAGCACTGATTTGGAGGTATCTATTCAGGGAAATTTTGTAATCAGAGCATTTCCTAACGCCACCATCTTTCTTAAGAGGGATCACTATGGGGGTCTCCCATTTAGCAAAATCTACAGGTTCTAATACTCCTTGTTTGATTAGTTTGTCAAGTTCCATATCTAACTTAGGATGAATTGCGAAAGGCACTCTACGAGGTTTCAGTCATACAGGAGTTGCTTGAGGGTCTACACTAAATGGGGGTGCCTGAGTAACATCCCAAATATGGGGGTGCCTGAGTAACATCCCAAATCTTCGCTGAATACATCAGCATAGTCTTTGAATAGGGAATCTACTTCAGCATTTAACACAGAGTGGATGCCTGTTATATTTAGGCCAAGGGCAGGGAACCAATCTAAACCCAGTAAACTGGGGAGAGCACCATCCACCACAACCAAAGGCAAATGGCCTTTAAAAGTTTTGAATTGAATGAGGAACTTGCCTTTCCCGAGGACTGGAATGTTCTGGCCTTGGTAATCTCGCAGAGTCAGGTGGCAGTTAAGGAGCTTCTTCTTTGGAAATTTGGGTAGCAGCTTCTTAAGGGTGTTCCATGAAATAATGGATAGAGCAGAACCTGTATCCACCTCCATCTTGCAAGGTTTACCTTCTAAGGAGACAAAAATACTGATTTTGTTAGAGCTGTTGTTCAACTGGTTGAAGTTGTAACAGGTAGTCTTCCACTTGCCTTTGAAAGATGGGGTTTGGCTGAGGTCTCTGAGTAAAGGTTTTCCCAGCTTGGCAGACCCTTGCTAAGTGACCCTTCCTCTGGCAACTTAAAAAGATGGCATTCCTGAACCTACAGGATGCTCTTAAGTGATTTCCTCCACAGCTTAAACAGATGGCTTGCTCCCGGGGAGAAAAACGAGCCTTTCACCTTGAGTCTCCTGGAAGGGTTCTCTGTTGTCTAAGACGATTTACCACAGCTGAATCCTCAGAGTCCTCATCAGGAGAAACCTCATCAAAATGGACTGTTGAGCTATTCTGTTTGATTGTGTTTCCCTGGATTTCAGCTGCAGATTGAGCAGAAAGCTCAGCAGCCTGAGACTCTTCAATGGCTATTGCTAGGGTTAGGTCCCTTTTGGCTAATAGCCGCCTTTGCAGCCTGAAGTCTGTAACCCCACACACTATTTGGTCTAGGAGCATATCCTCTAGATAATCCCTGAATCCACAATGTAAGGCAGCAGGCCTCAGAGCAGCCATGTATTCACTGATAGTCTCTCCCTCGCCCTGAACTCGCCTCCTGAAGGCATGTCTCCTTGCAATCTGTGAGGGCTTGTGTGAATAGTGATTAGAGAGGATTTCTTGTAGCTCCCCCCAAGGGACTTCTTTGACAGGTCGTGGGGCTACCAATGCTGTGGCAGTGTCAAACACTGCAGCCCCACAAAAGCTTAAGAAATAGGATTTTTTTCGATGGGCTGAAGCTTCAGTGAGGTCTATAGCATCCAGGAAGCAGTCGAAGCGGTTCCTATAGGATTCCCAAGTCTCTGCTGCTGGTCTAAATGGCGGGAATGCAGGGATTGAAGACATCTCTCCTCAGCGATGACAGTCTATTCGGCTAGGAGGTTGAATTTCACGCTCGCGGAATGGCGTCAGCAGCTAGTGACAGTCAGCTCGTAGTGGCTTCAGCTCTTTTGTTTTTAGTGACTCCAGCTCTTTAACAGTGACTGCGCTCTGCTGCATTGTCTGGTCGCCTCTTATTTGGATCCCATCCTTGTCGCCAGTGTTGTGAGCGATGGGAATGACCGAGGCGGACACGGAACAACTGACAGAATCTTTATTTAACGAAATAAAGGATTGCCGCGACTGCTGGGCTGACAAGCAGTCGGCTGGCGGCAACAGCTGATGCTGTTTGATAGCGCTTTATATAGCCGGCTGTCAAATGGCATCAACCAATCAGGGTGGTCCGTGCTCCCACCTGGAACGCAGACCAGAGGAAAAACTCTGCATCGACACAACAATTTTCCCCTTGACAATTCCCAGGTAGTCCTTGACTTAAGAGCACAATCAAATCCCAAATTTTGGTGGCTAATGAGACAGTTAAGTGAATTTCCCCCCATTTTATGACCTTTCTTGCCACAGTTGTTAAGTGAATCACTTTAGTTCTTATTTAGCAATAATGTTGTTAAGTGAGCTTGGCTTTGCTTGTCAGAAGATTGCAAGAGGTGATCACATGACCCTGGGACATTGCAACTGTCATAAATACACCAAGTGTCTTAATTTTGATCATATGACCAGTGTTGGGCTGCAAATTGTTTAACAACCGGTTCTCTGGCTGGGTAGGTGTGGTCATGTGACTGGGTGGGTTATGTCACTCATCATACCCAGCTCTGCCTCCTGGCCATTTGCCTCAAAGGCAGAGGTTGGGGCAAATCCCATCACTGGCTGGTGCTGCCCCCAGCCATTTTTCAGCCTGCTTTTCAGCCATTTTCAGGCCTTTTTGGGGATGTTTTCAGGCCAATTTTGGTTGGAAAAATGCCCTGAAAACAGCCCCAAACACAGCCTGTTTTCCAGGCTGTTTTCAGACTGTTTTTCAGACTGATTTTGGCTGGAGAAATGACCTGAAAACAGCCTGGAAAACAAGCTATTTTTCTGGCTGTTTTCAGGCCATTTTTCTGGCTGTTTTCAGAACATTTTCCCAGCCAAAATCAGCCTGAAAATGGTCTGATAAACAGCCTGAAAATGTCCCCCAAATGGCTGAAAAACAGACTGAAAAACGGGCAGGGCCAGCCAGCCAGTGGTGGGATTAGCCCCAACTGGTTTAATCTTACCTCTTCCTTTGAGACGAGTGGCCAGGAGGTGGGGCTGGGTATGATGATTGACGTCATCCACCCAGTCACATGACCAACTGGCCATACCTACCCAGCCAGAGAATTGTTAAAAAATTTGCAGTTCACCATTAGGGGCTTTTGACCATGGGGTATATGGCCATGGGGATGCTGCAATGGTCATAAGTCACTTTTTTTCCAGGGCTGTTGTAAACTTGAACAGTCACTAAATGAACTGCAGACTTCCCTGGCTGAAACAAGATCTCAACTCAATCGCTTCAGCCCAAATTCCTAGAATATCCTGTAACATAAAAGACTATACTCACGTTGCTGGCCTGTGCCTGAAGCAGGGACATCTGTGATGGTGAGGTTAGCCATAGTACTTAGACTTATATATTGCTTCACGGCAGGGGTGGGATTCAAATTTTTTAACAACTGGTTCTGTGGGCATGGCTCAGTTGGTGGGTGTGGCTTGGTGGTCATGTGACTGGGTCGACATGGCTTGGTGGTCCTGTTATTGGCTGGGCGTGGCCAACTCAATATCACTCACATTGAGGCACACATCTCCTTGCCTGGCCTCTCATGTCTGTGGGGATGCTGCAACAGTCATAAGTGTGAAAAACGGTTGTTGTGTATAAGAATTGGAATACTCCAAATACCTTAATCTGATTGGCTGAGCAGGCCACGATAGGATTGGTTAGTAAAGTGCTATTGCAATTGGCTCGCCTGACGGCGGAAAAACTTAAAGAGCTGTCATTGGCTGCAAGCCATGAGCAGCCGCTATAAAAAGGGATGCCGTGGCTCCGGCAATGTTCTGTTACGAAGTCACTGAATTAGTGAAGAATAAAGAGCTGTTTGATGAACACCGGTCTTGAGTACTTCCATTTTCAGGAGAGAACACTGGCGACGAAGGTGGGATCAATTTAGAAGAGCGAGACCGAAGCATGTGGCAACAAGAACCGAGCAACCAAAATGGCTGGTAACAATGCGCTGCCTGCATCGTTCAACCCAGCCGAAGAAGATTGGAAGTCATACACTAACCGCTTCCTGATGTTTCTAGAAAGCAACGAGCTACAAGGAATAACCGACCAGAGGAAGAGAGCCATATTCCTCACGCACTGTGGACCTACCATCTTCAAGATGGCCAAGGACTAGCCAAACTGCGGGACGTAAAACAAATGGCATGGCCAGATTTAAAACGAATGCTACGAGCTCATTACGTGCCTGTGGTCTCCAATCTTATTAGAAGACATGAATTCTACAAGTGAGATCAACAAGAAGACGAGACCATCAGAGATTTCGTAGCAGCCCCAAGAGATATTGGAGGAGCCTGTGAGTTTCTCAACATGGATGAAGACATGAGAGACCACGTGGTCCTCGGATTGAAGGATGCTATACTCCAAAGCAAGCTACTAAACAGACTGAATATCACAGAGGCTGAGGCTATCGCAGAAGCCACCGCCGCTGAAGCGACCAAGAAATTCTCAGTCACCATGCGCTAAATAAACTCAACAAATCCAGAACCATAGAACCAAGCTCGAAAGAAGAGGGCGGAGGGAACACAAAAACAAACCACCGTGACTGCCCACCATGAACACCTTGACTCTCCGAGCGACACCGATGATGACAATGAAGATATACATAGGCTTCAGTCGGAAAGGAATCAGCGGGAAAAAAGAGGAAGGAGATGAGAATTCCAGTGTGCTGGATGTGGAGGGAACCCCCCACGCTCCGAATGCAGATTCCTGGATGCCATTTGCAGATTTTGTGAGAAACGGGGGCACATTGCAAGGGTCTGCTGGAACAAAAAGAGCTATAGTCCAAAAAGATGCAGCAGCACCCCCCCCCCCCGAAACAGATATAGACAAGCCAGAAACCGATGGAACCGAAAGAACAGAAGGCGAATGAACGACAAAGAAGAAACACACCAAACAATAATTATAGGAAATGCCAGGGCAGCAAATGCAAAAAAAGGTCCGAATAAACATAAAAATTGAAGGAAAGCCCTGTGAAATGGAAGTAGACTCCAGATCATACCTGTCAATGGTATCATGGAACACCATCAGAAATCTGATACCAGACTTTAAGCAAAGAGAACTGGAACAGCAAAGCCTAATACTCAAAGATTACCAGGGAAACCGAATCCTGGTAGTGGGTCTTGGACATTTCCTAATAGAATTCAAAAACCACGCTGAAATACTTCCTCTGACAATCGTCGACCATGATCGCCCTAGCCTGCTGGGAATCGAATGGTTCGCGCCCCTGGGAATCGGAGTGACAGGAATCAACAGCGTCACCAAGACTGATTGGGAGGAGAGCCTGCTGAAGGAGTTCTGGGATGTATTCGACAGGACCCTAGGCAAGTACAAGGGGACCCCTATAACATTCAGCCTAGACCCTAAGATAGCTCCCATCAGGCTCAAAGCTAGATGTGTTCCCTTTGCCTTAAAACCAAAAATAGATGAGCAGCTTAGCAAACTCATCGCACAAGGGGTGTTAGAGCCATCCGACCATGCCAGGTGGGAAACTCCCATCGTGACTTCTGTCAAACCAGATGGGTCAGTACACATCTGTGTTGACTATAAGGCCACCTTCAATCATGCACTCCAGCAAAGCGTGTACCCTGTTCCAGTAGTTCAACATCTGTTGCATTCATTAGGGGGAGGAAATTTTTTTGCGAAACTTGATCTCGCGCAAGCATACCAACAGCTGCCTGTTAACCCTGAAACTGCAGAAACACAGACAATAGTCACGCACAGAGGGGCATTCAAATGCAACAGACTTCAATTTGGTGTTAGCGTTGCCCCAGACGTTTTCCAAAGCCTAATGGAGCGCCTTCTAAATGGACTAAAAGGGGTCATTCCCTATTCCGATGTATTAGTATCTGCGAAAAACAAACATTAGTTAGAAGACAGACTGAGGGAAGTTTTGCAAAGATTCAGGGAAGCAGGGCTTAAAGTCAAAAAAGAAAAATGTCAACTAGCCACCAATCAAGTCGAATTCTTAGTCTACCTTATATAAGAGAAAGGGATATACCCCACTGAAAAGAAAGTAAAAGCAATTAAAGGCGCACCCAGACCTAAGAACAAAACAGACTTACAGGCGTTCTTAGGTCTCATTAACTTCTACAATATCTTCCTGCCCCAAAAGGCAACCGTAGCAGAGCCATTACATCAGCTATTAGATAAAAAAAACTGTCTGGAATTGGGGCCACCGAGAACAAGTAGCATTCCAAAACATTAAGGACTTATTAACATCCAACACCATTTTAATACAATACAGCAACACCCTGCCACTGACGGTCACCTGTGATGCATCACCTTTTGGAATCAGTGCCATACTGAGCCACAAGCTACCAGATGGCAGAGAAGCACCAATTGCCTTCTATTCTAAAACGCTGTCAAAATCTGAAAGGAACTACAGCCAACTTAACCGAGAAGCCCTCGCCATCATAGCAGGCGTCAAGAGATTCCACGAATACCTCTATGGTAGGACATTTTCTGTAATTACAGACCACAAACCCCTGCTAGGAATTCTGGCAGGGAACAAACCAACCCCGAACATCCTATCGCCAAGGATGATGAGATGGTCGGAATTCCTTGCTGCATACAATTACACACTCATACATCACCCAGGAAAAACCATCACCCGTGCAGATGCCTTAAGCCGTTCCCCTCTGCCTGACAAAGAAGATGACCCAGCTCCCACCATCTCCACCCTTTAGATCGATACATGGCCGAATCTGCAACTAAAGGCCCTGTCACACTGCCCAATGGATGCAAAACGTTTGTAAAAAGGACACAGTGGATGAGAAAAATGTTCCATCCGTTGTTATCCACTCTCAAAAGGGGCAAAAATTTGCATAAGCAGAGCGGATAACACGGAAAGGAATGGACGGGGGGAGGACTCAGAGTGGATGGAAAGCAGATGCGGAACAGAAGCCTGGTGGATGGAAGCAGATGGAAGCGGATGCAGAGTGGATGCGTTGAGGATGTGTAGAGGATGCAGAGAGGATGCAGAGCGATGCGTAGAGGATGCAGAGCGGATGCAGAGCGGATGTGTAGCGGATGACGCGGATACGTAGCTGCATCTGCTTTCAGCCTTTCTCCGTCCGTGCTACTAATGCTGCACGTCCGTTCCGCTTCCTCCCTGCGTCTGTTTACTGCTGGAACGGATTTGAGTTGTGCGGATGCACAGCGGATGCCTAGCGGATATAGCAGATGCGCAATGGATGCAGAACGGATGTCCCCCATATGCCTAGAAGATGCAGAATGGATGCATTGGATACATTTTCTGCTCAAAAGTTTTGAGCAGCTCAAAACCTTCTGAGTGGATGAAATGTCAATAGATGGATGCTGGATGGATAGAGAGGAAGCAAAATGGAGGCAGTGAGTACAGAACGGAAGCATCGCGTTAACCAACAGATGGCAAGTGTTTTTCTCCATTTTACATCCTCCTTCCATCCATTGGTGCAGTGTGACAGGGGCTTAACCGCAGCAGACGTCGCTAAAGTTACCGCAAAAGACCCACTGACAGCTCAGATTCTGCATTGGGTAGGTAAGGGCTGGCTAGATGAGGATAGAGGCAAGACTTCTAAACCTTTTTGCACCCGGCAGACTGAACTGTCCCTTGAAAAGGGTTGTATACTGTGGGGGGACAGTGTGGTAATTCCCAATAAATTGCAGGAGGAAGTATTGTGCATGTTACACGAGGGACACCCGGGCATAGTAAAAATGAAAGCCCTGGCCAGGAGTTATGCCTGGCGGCCAGGGCTGGACAAAGACATTGAACAATGGGTGGCAACATGCCATGACTGCCAAAAATCAAGGCCTACCCCCTCTCTTGCACCAGTCCTAGAATGGGAAACTCCCAGAGGCCCCTGGACTCCATATTGATTTTGTAGGGCCAACGAAAGAGAATACATATTTGATAATTGTTGATGCTTATTCAAACTGGCTAGAGGTTATTCTTATGGCGTCCACAACTACTGAAGCAGTTATAAAACAATTGAACAAACTCTTTGCTACACATGGACTGCCAGATATAGTAGTATCTGACAATGGCCCCCAATTTACTGCCTTAGCTTTCGAGCAATACCTAGCTGCACAAGGCATCCAACATGCCCTAACAGCTCCGGCTCATCCAGCCTCAAATGGACAAACTGAATGCATGGTTCATTATACAAAAGAAGCCCAACACAAACTGGACACTGGGGACATCCAAGATAGACTAAACAAACTGTTAACAATTCGGCATATCACCCCTCGCACAACCACTAACAAAAGCTCAGCTAAACTCCTCATGGGCAGAAAATTGCGTTCCTACCTAGATAGATTACACCCCACCTACACCTCTGAAAAACCCCTGACTCCTCAAGTAAATACCGCTCCTTTACCACTGGAGACCTAGTCTTCGCCAAAAATCTCACTGGGGGCCCATTATGGCTTCCAGCCACAATTACACAAATTACAGGGCCCTGGTC
Organism: Laticauda colubrina; assembly: GCA_015471245.1. NCBI lineage: Eukaryota > Metazoa > Chordata > Lepidosauria > Squamata > Elapidae > Laticauda > Laticauda colubrina. The sequence goes on along the minus strand of BLBF01000036.1, from coordinate 22,573,965 downwards.
ATACCAACTTGAACTAGACGATGGCAGGACATGGAAATGACACATTGACGAGCTTCGCTCTTGGACATTGGAATGCAACACTAACCTACCTAGCTTCGAAGCACTGCCGCAAATACCATCCCCAACAAACAATCCGAAAACAACCGGGGGGGGGGGGAAACACAAAATAATAAAAAAGGGATAGAAGAACCACCAATAACATGACAAAAGGCACAACACAAACCTGAATTAGAACCCCCGGTAAGACAAAAAGAGCACTTATCCATAGATGACCTCCGGAGAAGAGAACTGGTAGCAGAGAAGCGAGGCGAGGCCTTCCAGGAAGGAGGTAGCCAGGCTAGCTCAACCAAACCGGACAGAACAGGAGGGAGCGGCAGAGCCAACTCAACCAGCCTGAGAGACCCGGGTGGGAGTGGCAAGGCTGATTCACCAGTCCAGGAGTTTCCATGGAGAAGACACGGAGAAAAGGTGATCCTGACCGAACCGATGGAAGACCACGCTGAGACTGAGCTGTGCAGGTCAAGTAGGACCCGCAAAAGCCCCACCTACCTGTGTGATTATGTTACGCACGTTGGACTACGTTACGCACCAAGAGGGGAGGAGTGTTGTGTATAAGAATTGGAATACTCCAAATACCTTAATCTGATTGGCCGAGCAAGCCGCGATAGGATTGATTAATAAAGTACCGTTGCAATTGGCCCGCCTGACGGTGGGAAAACTTAAAGAGCTGTCATTGGCCGCAAGCCATGAGCAGCTGCTATAAAAAGGGCTGCCACAGCTCCGGCAATGTTCTTTTACGAAGTCACTGAATTAGTTAAGAATAAAGAGCTGTTTGATGAACACCGGTCTCGAGTACTTCTATTCTCAGTACAGAACAACGGTCGTGTCATTTTTTTCAATGGTCACTCCACACGAGCAAAGTACCAGGCAAAGGCAGGAGAAAATAGCTCCAGACAAGTTCCAGAGACAGGAAGTCTTGTCCTGCCAAGAATGTAATAAGGGTTAACGGAGAGGCAGTTTCTATAAGCAACACCAGAATGTTTCCTTCCTGCCTTCCTTACAGGATTAGGCCAGTAATTTCTTTTAACAATCGATTCTACGAACTGCTTAGAATGTTAACAACCGGTTCTAGTGAATAGGTGCAAACTGGTAGAATCCCACTCCTGCTTCACAGTGTTTTCCAGCACTCTCTAAGCAGTATACAGAGTCAGTAAATTGGCCCCAATACTCTGGGTCCTCATTTTACCTTGGAAGGATGGAAGGCTGAGTCAACCTTGAGCCTGGTGGGATTCAAACTGCTGAACTGCTGGCATCTGGCACTCAGAAGTAGCCTGCAGTACTGCACTGTAACCTCTGTGCCACCATGGCTCATTAGGATCAAGAAAGGGAGAGTGGCAGTAACAACCAAGTAACTTCCAGATACAAAGGGCTGGGGCTTTGGGTGATACCTTCACAAGAGCCATCTACACTTTTTTGCCCCACCCTGTGATGCCTCTGGGGTGAAGACAAAATGTAAGATAATAACTTTCCTTTCCTTTCCTTTCCTTTCCTTTCCTTTCCTTTCCTTTCCT
>BLBF01000036.1:22556523-22572384 GCA_015471245.1 Laticauda colubrina | reverse complement strand
CTTTCCTTTCCTTTCCTTTCCTTTCCTTTCCTTTCCTTTCCTTTCCTCTCCTCTCCTCTCCTCTCCTCTCCTCTCCTCTCCTCTCCTCTCTCTTCCCTTCCCTTCCTTTTCTTTCATCTCCTTTCCTCTCCTCTCCTTCCACCTCCACCTCCACCTCCACCTCTCCCCTCCTCCCCTTCCCTCAGCTGAACAACAGAGTTGCCAGTTGCAATAGTGATGGCTAAAAAAAAAAAAAAAAAAAAAGAGGACTATTGGAATTGGAATTTAGACTTTGGTGATGTCTAGTGATGTTTCTTTCCTGAGATCGATTCTAGATCTTGTTCCTTTTGTTGAACTTAGTAGCTGGTGAGAATCAATGAAGGGAAATCACTAAGATTTTTGGAGAAGAAGACATTTCTTATACAGAAGATTTGCATCCATCAGTTCAATCGATGGAGACATCTACTAATTCTCCCTCCAATGGAAGTGAAAGTGGGCCTGTTTATGTGACACCTGAATGAAAACTGTGCCTAAATCTTAATGATCCTTGGGAGAACTTGGTGAACAAAAAGAGCAGGACAGGAACTATACAAAGACTGCTTGTCTTAACATATGCAGCAGCACAGGAATTCTGTAAATGAAGAGCAATTAAATTCAATATTAATGTCCAATTTGATAAGCCTCTGAAATTGTCTCTTGCAAGGCAAGGTGACCTGCGTGAGGAACTACAGCAGGGATTGGTAGAAAAATCAGAAAAGCAAAAACAAAAGAAAGCGAAGGAAAGTCAAAAAGGGGGAAAAAACCCCACTGCGTAAGTGGACAGATTTTTAACAACATGAGAATGTTTTCCTTTAGAACTGTGAACTTTTAATCTTTCAAATTTGCCCTAAGCAATTTCTTTTCGCAATCAATCACCATTTCTCTCTTTACAAGTCACTTTTTCAGTGCTTTTGTAAAAAAAAAAAAAATGGTTGCCAATTCAATAGTTATAAAGCCGAGGGCTACCTATATGGAGAAATAGTGAATGGATTTCAAGGAATGGGAAGCTTGCTGAGATGTGGCTGATAACATCACGAAAAGAGTCAAGAAGATTAAAGAGCAAAAAAGAATAGATGAAGCAGTCCATGGATATAGTGAAATCCAAAATATTGTTGGACTTGCCACTACTTAAACCTCTAAGAGCCATGGTGATGCAGTGGTTAGAATGCAGTACTGCAGGCTATTTCTACTGACTGCCAGCTGCCTGCAATTTGGCAATTCGAATCTCACCAGGTTCAAGGTTAATTCAGTCTTTCACATGATCAAAATTTGGATGCTTGGCAACAGATTCATATTTATGATGGTTGCAGTGTCCTGGGGTCATATGATCATCCCTTTGTGATCTGACAAGCAATGGGAAGCCAGATTCATTAAGCAACCATTTTATTCACAACTGCAGTGGTTCTCTTAACAACTGAAAGGTCATAAAAAGGGGTAAAACTCACTTAACAACTGTCTTGCCTAGCCATGGAAATTTGGGGCTGAATTATGGTCTTAAGTTGAAGACTACCAGTAGTGAGATGAACATGTTTGCTTGTAGGAAAAGAGCAAACAAAAAATGAGAGAGAGCCTGCAAAAAATGGAATGGAAGCCATATTAATGAGAAATTCTTCATGCCTTATTTACAGATTTTTTTTTGTCTTTTAGTGACCCTGTAATCTCTTGCATTGCGGTGTAGTTGGGCAACTGAATGGAGCTGAGTATTTAATGGCTGTATGCTCTCCCTGTCGCCAGTGCAGAGTTTGCAGCTGATATTTACTCATTGTGCTCAGAGACAGAAATATTTGCTGCTATCTAAAGATCAAACTCACAGCCTCCTGATTGTGAAGCGAAGGCTCCATCTCTAGGCTACTGGACCACATCTCACCTACAGATGAGGTAGACAAAATCTCAGCATCATCTCACCACATTATTTCATCAACTATTTTTAATTACCACTATTATTATTATGAACATATAATGGTGATACATTAGCTACAATGCAATTGCGGAGTAATAGTTTGACTGCTGGTTTACTAGCTCTGTCAGATACATGCTAGTGCACTCCCCATGATGCACCACAAGAGAGCAAGCTGGCTTTCAACCAGAAACAAATACAAGTAACTCTTCCAGTAGCATCATCCAAGCTGCCCCCCTTCCTGGAATTGTCTCACAAACAGATGCCTCACAACCAGGAAGGTTCAGAGGGCAGGAACCTGGCTGCCTGCACAGAGCACCACCAGCTCATCTTCCTATTGAAGTGGTGCCTATTTTATCTGCTCACCTAGAACGTGCATTCAAACCTCAAATTGAGCAAAAGCTGAGGCTAGTGGCAGGAGCTCAACCAGACACGCAATGCTGGGACTCGAATTGCCAGAGTGGAGACCATCTCCAACATCATTAAGCCCCTGAGCCATTGTACCTCTTTTATTACCATTGAAACCCCAAACTTAATAATTGCATGCAAAGTTATACAACTACTGCCTGAAACTCTGTGTGTGTGTGTGGGTGTGGGTGGGTGTGTGCGCACATGTACGTGTATGTGGTTAATGCAGTTTTTGGCATTTACAAATACTTTGTGAAAAGGTTACCTTGTCCTAGGAATCTTTTATTAACACTTATTAACACTAAAGAGCAGTCCAGAAAATGTCAGACTCCTCTACCATGATATTTACAGAAAATGCCTGCTTGGGGCTGACAAGGTCTTTCTGGGAGGATGGCATTAAGAAAAGCAGGGATTTCTAAGAGGAGATGATTGCTTTGCCAGCTTGGGACTTACTAAGAATTGACAAAAAAGTAGCAGATTCTCATTTCTCATTTCCACTTAAGGGCACAAAAAGATCTCGGCTTAATCACAAACATACAGATGAGAGATTTGTTCTCCCCATGAGTGGTTTTCAGATGTAGCTTTCTCCTTTTTTGAAATTTTATATATTTTTATTGTATACACATACACAGACACAGACACACAATTTTTATTAAAGGAAACTGAAAAACAAATACAAACTAATATAAAGTAAGACAAAGGAAAGAAAAAGAAAGAACCAGAAGAGAAAGCTAAAAGGTCAAGAAAAGTTGAATGAAGTGAACATCACTGGGCTTTTCAATTCGTGTTGCAGCTCATATCATTACGACTAGAAACCAAGAAACTGAATTCTAATCCTACCTTAGGCTTGAAAGCCAGCTAGGTGTAGTCGGACAAATCACTTTCTCTGAGCTCAACTCACCTGACAGGTTGGTTGTTGTGGGAAAAATAGAAGGGAGGATTAGGAATGTTCACCAGTTTGAGTTATCCATAAAAATATAATAAGGTAAAGGTAAGGTTCCCCTCACACATACGTGCTAGTCGTTTCTGGCTCTAGGGGGCAGTGCTCATCTCCGTTACAAAGCCAAAGAGCCAGTGCTATCCGAAGACGTCTCTGTGGTCATGTGACCAGCATGACGAAATGCCGAAGGCACATGGAACACTGTTATTTTCCCACCAAAGTGATCCCTATTTTTCTACTTGCATTTTTTACGTGCTTTCAAGCTGCTAGATTGTCAAAAGCTGGGACAAGTAACGGGAGCTCACTCTATTATGCGGTGCTAGGGATTCGAACTGCCAAACTGCCAACCTTTCTGACTGACAAGCATCTTAGCCACTGAGCCACCGCTGTCCCTTAAAAATATAATAAAGGTGGGATAAAAGAAATCTACAAATAAAACAAATAAATAAGTTCCTCTTGATGTTTAGCCTGAATCTAGTTTCTTATAATTTTAACCCTCTGGTTCTTATTCTGGTACTGCCTTAAGGAACAGTAGAATATGACTCTGCTCCTTCAACTGTGTGATAGCCTTTCAGACATTTTAAGATGGCTATCGTATCTCCCCTCTGCTGCCTTTTCTATAGGCTAAAAATGTCCAGATTGTTCATGGTTGGCTTCACACTTAAAACCTCTTATGCCTGTACCTTCATTAATTCTCTCTGGCATTCATCAAAACCCTCATCCACACACATGGGCTTATAGATTTATACCCATTCCTTTAATATCATGCTTGTGGATGAATAAATTTCTGTTTAAACTCTCGGCTGGAAATCAAAAACTTTTTTCTAAGTAAATATTAACCATTTAGTTACAATTCTCACACCTTTTTTGGGTTTCGGAATAGCCCATCCAGTTTTTTTTTTTTCCAGGTTAATCCTTGACTTGCAACCATTCATTTAGTGATTGTTGGAAGTTACAATGGCACAAAAATCTTATGTACCATTACAGCATCCCCATGGTCACGTGATCAAAATCCGGGTGCTTATCAACCAGCCTGTATTTATGATGGTTGTAGTACCTCAGGGTCATGTGATCACCATTTGCACCCTTCCCAGCAGGCTTCCAACAAGTGAAGTCCAGGAGGGAAGTCCGATTTGCTTACTGGCTGCATGATTCACTTAACTCCTCCTTAACTATTGGCTTAACCATAGCAAATGTCTATGAAGATTCTCAATCATCCAGGTCATGGTTGTCCCAAAAGGTACTTTTTCAAAAGGCAACTGGACTTTGTTTCTCCTTGAAGACGTTTCACTTCTCATCCAAGAAACTTCTTCAGCTCTGATTAGAGGATGGAGAATGGAAGGATTTATATTCCTTGCAGACAGCTGGTCATTTGCGTTCTTTTCAGAGAGTCGTTGAGGCCTCTTGGAGGTTTATCTGTGTCCTCAGGATCACCTGAGTCATGCAAATGGGTGTGGCACCTTCTTGAAACTGCTGAAAGGACTGTGCCATGTAGCTGTGCTTTCTGCAGGATGTTTTTCTCTGCCCAATGTCCCTTCACTATTGAACACAGGCTCAGGCTGTTGGGGATGAGTCTGTATTTCCTGAATCTCAAACTGAAGTGCAAATGGTTCCTATAGTCTGTAATTTTTTCTGGAAGTCCATTTATAATCCCTCAGCATTCAAAGGGTGTTCATCCTAAAGTGCATAGCTAAATCTCTATGGAGATTCTCAATCTTCCAAGTCATGGTTGTCCCAAAATACATTTTTTCAAAAGGCAACTGGACTTTGTTTTTCCTTGAAGATGTTTCACTTCTCATTCAAGAAGTTTCTTCAGTTCTGACTGAAGAACTGAAGAAGCTTCTTGGATGAGAAGCTAAACATCTTCAAGGAAAAACAAAGTCCAGTTGCCTTTTAAAAAAACGACTATTAGGTTAACCTCAGCAAAAAAAAAAAAAAAGCTTGTAAAATCAAGGGTGACTCACTTAATAATCATCTTCATTAGCAATGCAAATTCTGGACCCAATGGTGGTCCTAAGTCCAGGACTAACTGTATCCTCTTCTCTCATTCCCTACTCATTCGTACATTTCACCAAACAGAATAATTTTCCCTCAGATTACAATATCTTAAGACTACGTCACATATGCAAAACATATGTAAAAAGGACAGCGGACGAGCAAATTTTCCATCCGTTGTTATCCGCTCTCAAAAGTGCCCCAAATTTGCATAAACAGAGCGGACAACAACAGAAAGGAACGGACGGGGAGAGGATGTAGCGAGGATGTTAAGCGGATGCTCAACGGAAGCCTAGCGGATGGAAGTGGATGGAAGTGGATGACACATCCGCAGGGCTTCCGGGGGGAAAAAGCGAAGCGGACGTGCAGCAGAAGGAGCGGATGCAGAGCGGATGCCGAGGGAATACAGTGGATGCATCACGGATGCCTAGCGGATGCAAAGCGTTCATTGCGCATGCAGGGAGGATGCATTGCGTCACCCCGCGGATATAAAGGGAAGCAGCTTGCAAGCAGGTCACCATTCAGAGGAAAGACCTGCTGCCAGACACATCTTCAGCCAACAACCATGGGGAAGAAGAGGAAGCCTGTGCCTACTCCTGCCAGTCCTGGCAAGAAGGACAGGACCACCATCCCACCCCCTGGCGCTGACTCTGCTTCTGCTGGGGCTTCTGCTACTGGTGCTGACTCTGCTGGTGCTGGTGCTTCTGCTGGTGCTGCTCCTGGTGCTGGTGCTTCTGCTGGTGCTGCTCCTAGTGCTGATGCTTCTGCTGGTGCTGACTCTGCTGGTGCTGCTGGTTCTGCTGGTGCTGGTGGTGGTGGTGCTGTGGTGGACCAGCCCCTAGAACCTCAAAGCCCTGCTGATGAGGGCCCAGAAGGCCCAGCCAGAGGGAGGAAGAGGCATTCGCGAGAAAAAGGGGGAGAGGAGACAGTACTCCATTGCAGAGGAAGATGAGGAGGAGGTGCTCGAATGGCTGAGGGAGAACGAGTACCTCTGGAGGAAGGGACACGGGCTCTACCGAGACACCAAGCGGAAGCAGGCGACTTGGAGAGAGAAGGTGGAGAGCCTGGGCTACACTTCAGATGTCCTCCTGGGGTGGTGGAAGCACATGCACACCTGGTACGGGAAGCTGCACCTGAAGAAGTCTGGCCAGGCCGTGGTCAAGCTCACCGACCGGGAGACCTACATGATGGCCAAGTGCAGCTTCTTGGAGGGTGAGATCTGCCACCGAGGAGCAGCCCCTCTGACAACCCTCTCTCTCAGGCAGCCCACAGAGAGCCAATCCTCTTCTGGCCAAGAGTCAAATCCTGTGTCCAGGCAGGTATCTTTGGAGCGCCCCACGGCAGAGACCTCCCCGACAGCTGCACTCCCCGTGCCGGAGCACATGGAGGACCCACTGATGCAGTTGGAGCAAGAAGAGGCCGCTGCCACCAGAGAACAACCCACACCCACACCCAGCTCCGCCTCCACAGAAAGCAGGCAGAGAGCCAGACTGGAGGGACAGAGCCACACTGTCCTTTTGGAGATCAGGGACACCATCAAGAGCAGCGTAGATCTCCTCTCTCAGCTGGTACACTTCGACATACCTCTAACACATCCTCTAACACAAAGCCCTTCCTCACCTACGTGAACCAGACCCTCATGGAAATGCCCGAATCCCAGTACCAGGTGATCAAGGAGAGGATCACCGGTCTTCTGCACCACCTTCCAGGCCCAGCTGAACCTGCTCTGACCCAGTCCAGGTCTGCTCCTCCACCCCAGGTGATGTCAAAGCCCTTCTAAGGCTTTCAACAGCCCCTCACCTACCAAGGCTACGGCTACCAGGAGTTCCAGCAGCACAGGCAGCCCTTCCCAGTCCAGGCACAGGTACATCGCACACCACAGGTGTCACCAATGCCACCGATACCACTGATGCCACAGACGCCACAGATGCTACAGATGTCAGCGACGCCACAGATGCCACCGACACCTCACCTCGCTCATCTGCAGACCAGACAGCCCCACTATACTCCTCCTTCCTCCATCTCACAGTCAAGACCGGCCTCAGAACATCTGTCATTGGTCTTGGGACTGAGATCCCATGTCATGGAGGAAAGGCCTCTCAACATCACGGGACTGAGCCAGCTCTCTGAGACCTTCCTCCACACACCATCCCCTGTTGTCCTCTTGGGGTCAGGCACCCCAATGGCGCCTCAGACCAGCACTCCAGCCACTGCCACCTCCACAGCACCTGGACCCTTCACCCCTGAGACCATGGGCACGCCTCAGAGTGACTGAGAAGAGTGCCAGAGACTGGGTTGCTACCTGTTGACTTTATCTTTGCTTGGGATACTTTACTTGGGTCATTTTGCTTTTACAGTTTGTTATTAATAAGGGTTATCTTTGCTTCACACACTTGGTTCAGTTCTTTTAGTAAATAAAGTCTTGGTGGAAACTTTTAGAAATGGTTTAAGTCTTTGCATGCTTGTGGGATGGGTAAGGATAGCTGTGGGATGGGCAGGGATACCTGTGGGATGGGTAAGGATAGCAGTGGGATGGGCAGGGATACCTGTGGGATGGGTAATAGCTGTGGGATGGGTAATAGCTGTGGGATAGATAAGCCTCCACTGCAAGCATAGTGGGACTTTATGGTCCACCCTCCCAGGTGCCACACCTATGGCCCTTTATTATCAATAACAATTTAATCATTGATCCATATATTTCAACATAAACACAACTCTTTATTAAATGCCCTGTTCATTGTAGGGCCACCCAACATACATGGCACAATCTCATCAGTGTGATGAGACAGGCTCAAGGAAGCATCCAATAAGCATCTACCATCCTGTCTTGCCACTCCACTTCTCCAACTGGGGAGTTGCACCAGTATTTCAGGAGGTTGTGCTGCTTCTTCCCTTCATGTGAAGCTCTGTTGGGGCCTTGTACATCCACTGTGTCTATCAGGTTTACTCCTTGCCTCCATTCACCAGGCTCCATATCCCCATTGCCTTGTTGGCGGTCCACAAGCCTGTTCTGCAACACTGGGTAGCGGGTGCACATGAGATTGTGCAGGATGCAGCAAGCTTCCATGATGTTCCTCACGGTCTCTGGGTGATGCTGCATGGTGGTGAGAAGTACCTGGAAATTGTTGGCCAGGATGCCAAAGGCGTTCTCCACCCCCCATCTTGCCTTGGACAGCCTGTAGTTGAAGATCCTCTCTTCACGGGTGAGGCATCTGGAAGTGTATGAGGTAGGTTCTGAGGGAGAAGGCGTCATCCCCCATGATGAAGTAGGGCACATCTTGCATGTCATTGGGCAGGGGATCTGGATCTGGAAAGCCCATGAGGAGGTTGTCTTCCAGCCCCTCCTTGAGGTCACTGGCATTGTATACCTGGGCATCTGAAGAGGAGCCGTTGCCTGAAGCATCGATGTACATGAACTTGTAGTCAGCATCGACCATGGCGAAGAGGATGATGCTGAAGAAGCCCTTGTTGTTGTGATAAGTGGACCCTGAGTTGGCTGGAGCTTTGCAGGCCACGTGCTTGCCATCGATGGCTCCAATGGTGTGGGGGAAGTTCCACTTCTGATACCACTGCTCTGCAACTTTCTTCCAGCCTTCTTCAGTGGAGGGGCACTGGAGGAGCTCCTCCAGGTATTCTTCGATGATGGCCTGCACCACTTCTCTGACCACAATGCTGATGGTGTTGTGTGGCACCCTCCAGGTGTACTGCATGTTCCTGTATGTGGTCCCGGAGGCCAGGTGGCGCAGAGACAGTGCCACCTTCAATCCAGGGTCCAGGCTGGGCTGGAAGTTGGTGTTTGCCTTGGTCAACCTGCGTCTCAGCCTCTCCACAACCTCATCAAACATGGCTGGTGGCATCTTCATGAAGTTCTGGAATGCACGAGTGTCTTTGTTCCTCAGCTCCACCATCAGATTGTCATATAATCCGTACTCCGATCTTCTCACGATCCATCTTCAGACCCAGACACTTCTTGGATGCCTCCTTTTCCTTGCATAGAACAGGTGAAAGAGCCTGTAGAGGGCTTCGCACTGTTGTAGAATGATGGTGGCTACCAAAAGGAGTGTGCGACGATCCATGGTGGAGATGACTGGATGCTGTGGAAGAGCAAGAGCAAGAGCAAGGCTGAAGAGGTCTGCACTGCAGGGCTGCTGGACTGAAAGTGAGATCCAGGTGATTTCCTCCCCCTTTTGATAGCAAATTTCGGTTTTCCGCTAGGTGTCCTTCTGCATCCTCTAGATATCTTCCAGACATCCTAAATATCCGAGATACGTCCCCTATATGAATGTTTTTTCCATTTTAATGCTTTTTATGCGAGCTGCATCCGCTTTCATCCTTTCTATGTCCGTGCTACTTACGCTGCGTGGACGTTTTGCATCCATTTCGCTTCCTCCCTCTTTCTGTTTTCCGCTGGAGCGGATGTGAGTTGCGCAGATGCGCAGCAGATGCTGAGCGGATACAGCGGACGTGTAACGGATGTAGAACTTTTGTTCCCCATATGTATCGCGGATGTAGAATGAACACGGCGGAAAGTTCATCTGCTCAAAAAGTTTTGTGCAGCTCAAAATTTTTTGAGCGGATGAAATCTCAGTAGACGGATGTTGGACGGATAGAACGTATGAATCACGCACGCAGTGAGTACAGAACGGATGCATCACTTTAACCAACGGATGGCAAGCGTTTTTCTCCATTTTACATCCTCTTTCCATCCGTTGGTGCAGTGTGACATGGGCTTAAGCCATACAGTATGTTAAACACGACACTACCCTTGTATACATAGATCAACTGTGAAGTGAACCTGGCTGAAGCCATCTTGTGCTGCCTCATAGTTGCCATGAAGCCTGAGAGGGGGAAGGGAGTGGGGAAGTAGATAGCCCAGCTAGCAGTCAAAACAAAATGTTTTCCTTTGGGAATCAAGATCATTGTAACAGGTGGCTGTTGAAGGAGGAGGCAAGCCTTCCATCCATCCTAATTGGACAATGTGACCAGTTACACCTGGGAGGAGGGGTCTTTTAAGCTCTTTTAATTAGGTGAGAAACATGGAAATTTTCAGAGTTGGTTTTCCCTGGATGTGCTGATATGATGCATTCAATAAACATGTTCTTTGATGAATTTACCTGTCACAGAGTTCTACTTTCAATGGGTTTGTTACTCCAAACACTGACATTATAATTGTTCAAGAAAGCCATGCAGAGTATATAAGCATCCAAAACACTGATTCCTATTATCCTCTGCTTCATAACTTGAGCAGGTGTTTTGTTTATTATCCAGACTTTTTCTGTGTTCTTCTTTCTGCAAAGACACTTTGTCATTTATGTCCCATGACAGATTGCTAGTGTTTCAGCCCACACTCTCGAGCAAGTGATTTATGTATTGAGAATGCACTATTGTATAAAGAAGAGAGGGTTTGGCTTCCCAGGTGGATGCTTGATAGCTGGGCTAAGTTTATTTTTTGTGTGATTTTCAGCAGAAATGTTCTCCCCCACGCATCCTGTCAGTCTTAAGTATAAGCAGTCTCTTTATTGCTGATAGCTCCATTGCTGTTCTTGAGCAGAATGAGCTGATTCGCCACAGCCAACACTCCATGGCAGGGGTCGCCAACTGTTTGGACCTCAGGGACCACCAAACTCATAATTTTAAATCCTGCAGACCAGAGACCCTGGGAAAATCCCAAAAACCATCTGCAGGAAATTTCCCCACCCCGTTTTCCTACCAATTGATCATTCTTTATTTGGGATTGCAGAATACCATCTTCAGCTCCATTCTCAGGGGGAGAGAAAGAGAGAGAGAGAGAGACTTTTGGCTTTATGCAAGGAAAGCAGCAGAAGTCTTTCTTTCTCTTCCACAAACTCTGCCAGAAAGGAGTCTTTGCTGGCATAGCCTCTTGGAGCAGGATGCCTTGCAGGGTCTCAAAGATTCATTTCTGCCGGAGTTTGGGGAAGAGAAAGGAAGATTTTTGCTGCTTTTCTTGTGTGCAGCCAAAAGCAGAAGAAAGAAGTGGAAAGAAGTAACCTGGTGGCCGGGCCAGGTGTGTGGGGCAAATGGGGCAAGTTCCGCCCCTCTGGCCTTTCCCCCCTCTCCTCACTACCTCACGTTGTTTGGAATGCAAGTGATGTGTTCCTTGTGTTCCCATGGGCTGCGTGGGTGGCACAGCCTCGTGTTCCTGCACAACCTGGATTAATTGCTTTGGGGGCTGCTTTGGGGTGCCATTTCTCTGTGGACCACCAAAATTTTCTCACGGATCACCAGTAGTCCCTCGCCCACTGGTTGGCAACCACTGCTCCACAGCATCTTGCTATGGCCAGTTCACTGTGGCCATCTACTACAACCCCTTCAACATGGCCACCTTACCTCAGCTAATCCACTGCAGCCATCTCCCCATGGCCATCTTGCTACAGCCAACTCACGACATGACAACTTTCTGCTGGACAATTCCATGCAGGATAAATGAATGTGACAAATGTTATCCACTACTGTTTCTTTGTCATTATTTCAATTGATAAAAATTGGAAATAAAGAAAAGAAACAGTGGCGTATAATGTTTATCACATTGAGTTACCCCATGTGGAATTGTCCCACGGCAAGTTGACCATGGTAAGATGGCTGTGGTGAGATTGCCATGGAAAGATGTCCTAGACCCTGTCTTAAGGTCTTTTTCTTTTCTACCTTACTTTTCTGCTCAAATACTGTCACGTAGAGCAGTGTTTCACAACCTTGTCACCTTTAAAGGTAAAGGTAAAGATTCCCCTTGCACATATGTGCTAGTCGTTTCTGGCTCGAGGAGGCACTGCTCATCTCCATTACAAAGCTGAAAAGCCAGCGCTGTCCAAAGACATCTCCGTGGTCATGTGGACAGCATGACAAAATGCCGAAGGAAATGCAGAACACTGTTACCTTCCCACCAAAATGGTCCCTATTTTTCTACTTGCATTTTTTACATCCTTTTGACCTGCTTGGTTGGCAGAAGCTGGGACAAGTAACAGGAGCTCACTCTGTTACGCAGCACTAGAGATTCGAATTGCCGAACTGCCGACCTTTCTGATCAACCAGCTCAGTGTCTTAGCCACTGAACCACCACATCCCTTGTCACCTTTAAGAGGGGTGAATTCCAGAATTCCCCACCCAGCAGAGATGGATGGCTTATACAACATGCTGGCTGTAGAATCCTGGGAGTTGAAGTCCATATCTCAAATTTGACAATATTGTAATAAATAAATACATACAATATTTTCTTAAGATTATGCAACTATTGTTCTGGCCCAGGAAAAGATGTTCTCCTTGCTTAAGGAGGTACCAACAATGTGCACACTTCGTTCAAATAACCTTTTCAACTTCAGAACCAAAATCCAGCTCATCTCGAGTTTGCAACAAGATAAAACTAGAATCAAATTTTCCAAGCAATTTTATACAGACACATTGGGAGTCCAACAAATCTCAGGCAGGAGTCCAGTTGCTGTGACAAATAATGCGTTAATAGTAGACTAAAATAATTCAACCTAAAGACAGCAATTAAAATTAGAATCAGGCTGAACTCTTTAGTTTTCTTATTTCCGTAGCAATTTGTGTATCAAGGAGAGGGCTCTTTTTAACTATCATTTTTAACAGTGAAGCTTGCATTGTGTCTGGTTGTCAAATGTCCAGGGGACTGCCATTATGTCTTGAAACATTGTTCCCAGAGGCATTTGGACAAAGCTGCCAGGAAATCCAGTATGAATTGGTACAGGAACAGAAATAACCTCTTTGGTTTTAGTAACAAAAGAGGAGAAGGAGAAAAGAGGAAGAGGAGGAAGGAAAGAAGGAAGGAAGGAGGATGGGAAGGAGAAGAAGAGGACGAACAGGAAGGATAAGGGAGAGAAGGAAGGAAATAGAAGGAGAGGAGGAAAGGAAGAAGGAAGGAAGGAAGGAGAAAGAGGATGGGAAGGAGAAGAAGAGGGAGAAGCGGGAGGGAGGGAGGGAAGGAAGGAAAAAAAGGAGGATGGGAAGGAGAAGAGGGAGGAGGAGGAGGGAGGGAAGGAAGGAAGAAGAAAGAGAAGGAAAAGGAGAGGAGAAGGAGGTTGGGAAGGAGAGGAGGGAGGAGCAGGAGGGAGGGAGGGAAGGAAGGAAGGAGAAAGAGAAGGAGAGGAGGAGGAGTATGTGAGAAGGTCAAAAACTGCACAATGGTAGTTGACTTATACTCCAAAAACCTCACTTGCCACCTTGCAGATTTTGACACTCCTTCTTGTGGACACCTCTGAAAATAGCTCTTAGCCACTTTGCTTATAAGAATGCCCCTTCCTTTGAACTTATTGTAAATGCTCTTCATTTTGTTTGGAATCAGTTGGAAAAATTGGAATCATTTTTCCCAAGGGAAAAATGATCTCTCTGATGTGCCGGAGTATATGAATGAGATTATCAGTGCACTACATTTTAATTCACCTTAACCAACAACCCCCCCCCCCCCTGAAAGGAGTCTAGAGATCAAAGACACCATCCCAGATCCTCTGTGCCAAAAAACAATCTGGCTAGCTTTCCTTTCTTCCCTTTCGATTTCTTTAAATTGTCTCCTGGGTCTTCAGCTGATCTTAAATGGCTTTCTGAACAAGGGCCAGAAAGCAACTCTCCTCTGGTTTCCATGGAAAAAGGTTGGACCTTCTAGGCTTTTGCTCTCGTTTCCTCCCAACAAACCTTAGTTGGTTTGATGCTGGCAGGGGATGGTTGGAAAACCACCTCCCCAGAAGGGAGTTTTTGAAAATGAAAGGTCAGATGGAAAACCTGACCTGATTTTGTTACAGCATCTACCTACAGACACCATGGGAGGAAGAAACAGGCTTTTGGGAATGTCCTCCTAGATCAGGGTATCAAACTCAACAGAAATTCTGGTCCCAATTGTGGTCGTAAGTCAAGGATCTAGCTGTAACCGTGTTAGAATAATTAATTAGTACACATATACATGTCACAGAGAAGGGGGGGGGGGAGAATACAACCTTTTCTCCAAAGCACCTGAATGCAGGACAAGAAGCAAAGGATGGAAATTAATTAAGGAAAAAAGCAACCTAGAAATAAGGAAGGATTTCCTAGATGTTAGAACAATTAATCAGTGGAACAACTTGCCTCCAGAAGTTATAAATGCTCCAACACTGGACGTTTTTAAGAAGAGATTGGGCAAACCATTCATCTGAAGTGGTGTAGGGTTTCTTGCCTAGGCAGGGGGTTGGACTAGATCCCTTCCAACTCTGTTATTTGTTTATTTGTGTCACCAAGCTGGACCACAACCTCCAGTACATATTTATCTTTGATATTGGTGAAACAACAAC
Organism: Laticauda colubrina; assembly: GCA_015471245.1. Lineage (NCBI taxonomy): Eukaryota > Metazoa > Chordata > Lepidosauria > Squamata > Elapidae > Laticauda > Laticauda colubrina. Next base: position 22,557,836 of record BLBF01000036.1, on the reverse strand, counting down.
CACAACAAAAAGTTTCAATAGGTTCAAAATATTTATTTTTTTTCCCCAGTTGTTACCTCTTACTTTTGAATTTACCACAAAACTGTGTCTATTAAATGCATAATTTCCTAATGTCGCAAGCAGGGGTGGGATTCCATAGGTTCACACCTATTCTCTAGAACCAGATGTTAACATTTTAAGCAGTTTGGAGAACCGGTTGTTAGAAGAAATTACGGGCCTAATCCTGTAAGGAAGGCAGGAAGGAAACATTCTGGTGTTGATGACAGAAACTGCCTCTCCGTTAACCCTTATTGCATTCTTGGCAGGACTAGACTTCCTGTCTCTGGAACTTCTCTGGAGTTTTTTCCCCTCCTATGCTTGTGTGGAGTGACCATTCAAACTTACAACGGCACTGAAAAAAGTGACTTATGACCATTTTTAACACTTACGACTGTTGCAGCATCCCCACTGTCATGAGAGGCCAGGCGAGGAGATGCCTGTGATATTGAGTTGGCCACACCCAGCCAGTTACATGACCACCAACTAAGCCACACTCACAAACCAGTTGTTAAAAAATTTGAATCCCAACCCTGCTCATAAGTCTACTTCAATCATTACCCACAATTGTGGGGTTGTTTTTTTTTTTTTGTGTGTGTGTCTTTTGCCTTTTGTTTATGTGCAGGTTTTTCAGTATCCAGAAGAAGAGGGGAGAAGCTTCAGAATGCACTGACTGCCATCTGTTTGGTGCTATAGATCTGAAAGACTGCAGGACAAAGGAAATTATTTCTACGGGGATTACTTAAACCGTAAGCTGTAGTTTTCTACGGGAAATTTTGGGCGGGGGACAGAAACCAGTCTTCAAAGGAATTGGGTTTGTATTGGCTTTAGAAATCTGGTACAAAATGGGATTCTGACTCAGGCATCCAATACGCTACACTGGGTATTTTGCAAATGAAAGAACTGCACAATGGATAACGGGGCCAGAAATCCAGTCCTGTATCCAAGTGATACGGATCCCACTGGCTTTCTCCAGAAAGAAAATTCAGAACAGGCAGTTTCACACTGCACTTCCCTCTGTCTTCAAACCATATCCATGTAAATCAATGAAGTCAAGGGGGCACAGATCTGGAATCTGAAAGGCAAACTCAGTTCAAAAGTGTTGTGTAAAGACCACTAAATGAAGAAGACTCTGTATTCCAACAACAGATTTAGCAGTGAGGAAGGAGGATGGGAAGATGGGAATATCAATCCTAATCTGATCTAATCTAATCTAATCTAATCTAATCTAATCTAATCTAATCTAATCTAATCTAATCTAATCTAATCTAATCTAA
>BLBF01000036.1:22543741-22556513 GCA_015471245.1 Laticauda colubrina | reverse complement strand
AATCTAATCTAATCTAATCTAATCTAATCTAATCTAATCTAATCTAACCCTACCCTACCCTTACCGTATTATATCTCTCTCATCCCTATCCTACCCTACCCTATGCTATCATTCATCCATCTATATCTATCATCTCTCTCTCTCTCCCCCCCCCCCCCCCCCCCCCCCCCCCCTCTCTCATCCCTACCTTACCCAACCCTAAATTCTCTGTCCCGCAACTTAAGATATGAACTATTACTGGCCAACTAAAGTTCAGTACTAAATTGGCACCAGATAAGGGTCAACAGAATTCAGAAGGGGTTGAATTTGGATCTCTTATGGCAACATTAGGGCTGTAAACTGACAACACATTTAACTCCCCAGTTCTGACTTTTTCTTGCAACTATACAATTGCTATTTTAGAGTGAATGCAGCCCCATCCAGAGTGAGCGGCTTCCTTAATTTCTAAGACTGAGGAACTGTCGGTTCTCACGCCTCCAGTTTACTAACGTTCAGTTTGAATTGACTGCCCCTTAAACCTACTAATTTCTGCCTCCAAGTGACAGTTTTGTGTTTGAAAAAAAAAACCATAACAATGCAGCCATACTACAGAATGAATTTGTATGAATAAATAAAGCATAAAACCCAGGAAGGGAAAAAAAGAGACTGAATAGCTTTTGTGTGTGTGTGTATGTGTGTGAGTGTGTGTGTTCCTTGGGAGGTTGAGATTGGGTTGCTGCAATTTCCATGGTTTATTGATTTTTAGTGTTTATTTCTTTATGCTTTTATGTGGATTGATCCCTCAACTCCAGAGCAAACAGAAACATAAAATTAAATGTATTAAAACTAAGCATGCATACATGTGCGTGGACACACACACATATACAAAATACACACACACACACACACACAAATAATTATCAGAGTAAAGTCAGCTATCCCAGGTTTTATTTCCCCAAGTTTAGAATAAGTCAGTCCATTTCTACAAAACATTCAGTTACAGTCCAGTTTCTCCCAGGCCAGTCTCTGAATTGGTCTGGCATCTGAACAACTCATCTTGTGGTATAAGTCTTTCCAAATTTATTTATAGGCAGTCCTCATTTAATAAGTGCATTTGGGACCAAGCAACTCCCTCCCTAGATGATGTGGTCATTAAGTGAAACATCATGTGACCACATCTGCTTTATAACATCAGTTCCACTGCAGTCATTAAGGAAATCCTGTGTGGTTGTTAAATGTGACATCCAATGTATACAATTTGCAATTTCCCATTGACTTTGATTTTGTTAATGTTGCAGATGGCAATCCTGCGACCATAGGATGCTGAAACCATCATTAATGCAAGCTGGTTGCCAAACATCCAAACTCATGACCAGGGCATTGCTACAATTGTCATAAGCAAAGGAAGTGGGAGCCCAGATGGATGCCTTTTTGTGGTGACCCCTATATTATGTAATACATGTCTATGGATATTCTCAGTCATGGTTATTTCAAAGGTGATTTTTCAAGAGGCAACTGGTTTTTCTTTGAAGATGTTTTGTTTCTCATCCAAGAAGATTCTTCAGCTTCACCTTGCTTGCATTTAGCAAAACTGTGAGGACTATCTTATTCCAATGGGCTTTGGTGCAAATGATGGATAAACTTAATTGATTAGATTAAAATTTACAGATTTACAAATTAACAGAATTGGAAAGGACCTTGTAGAATCTAGATGTAGATTATTTAGTCCACCCATCCCTGCTGAAGCAGGAGACCATACACCATTTCTGACAAATGGCAGTCCAATCTCTTTTTGAAAGTCTGACGTGATGGCGCTCCCACAACTTCTGAGGGCAAGCTCCTCCATTAGTTGATTGTTCTCACTGTCAGAAAATTTCTCCTTATTTCCAGGTTAAATCTCTCCTTGTTCAGTTTCCATCCATTATTCCTTGTCTGGCCTACAGGTGCTTTAGAAAACAGCTTGACCCCTTCCTCTCCGTGGCAGCCCCTCAAATATTGGAAGACCGCTGTCATGTCTCCCCTGGTCCTTCTCTTCACTAGACAAACCATCCCCAGTTCCTGTAACTGTTCTTCATATGTTTTATTCTTCAGTCCCCTAATCATCCTGGTTGCTTTTCTCTGCACTTTTTCTAGAGTCTTAATATCTTTTTTATAGTGTAGTGACCAAAACTGGATACAGTATTCTAGGTGTGGTCTTACTAAGGCTTTATAGAGTGGTATTAGTACCTCACTTGATCTTGACTGTATCCCTCTGTCAATGCAGTTTAAGATTGCATTGGCTTTTTGGGCTGCCGTTGCACACTGTTGGCTCCTATTTAGCTGGTTGTCCACTAAGACTCCAAGATCCCTCTCACAGTTACTGCTATTAAGCCTGTTTTCACCCAGTCTATATGTGTACGTAATTTGTATTATGCTAAACGGTATTGTGATGTTTTTATTTTTCTTAGGAAGGGGTCAGTTTTGCCAATAATGTGTACTTTGATGGTCTGAAGTCACAAGCCATTGACTCCTAATCTAAATATTCTAAGCTTTAAAAATAAAAGCTGAGATTCTCTTAGGGATTAATACTTGACATTTTCTATTAGCTAGCAGCCAGAGGTCAGAAAATGCTTGCCCTTCTCCTCTGAAAGTTTATTTTTCCCTTCACCTCTGAAATTCACTGAAGTCAGAGAAATTTCAGACACGTCTTATTAACCAGCAGTTCAGCAAAATCTCTTGAGTCTTCCAGCCTCCCCATGTATAATTGGTCTTATATAAATGGAAATACGCTATTTCATCTCACTAGGAAAAAATGAGAAAACAAATAAATGTTTTACCTCAAGAAATATGGGCCTTTTCCCCCACGGTATGGACAACACATTGATTTCCAGTGTACCCATTTATTTTCGGATCCTTGAAAGAAGAGCTATTACTGCTCAATTACTTTGCTTCATTAACTGAGTAAGAACTTGTATAAATATTATAAGTCTCTGGTTAAAAGAAGAAAAAGAGAAGAAGGGAAAACAAAAGAGAGAGAATAGCTGGTGGATAATTAGAGGAGAGCAAAATTCCCTTGTTTAATTCCTTGATGCCTTGACCTGCATTCTAGAGCTACAGAACTCCAGTTTTTAAATTAGTAATGCTTGAGGAATTTGGTACCTGAAAAAAAATCTCATACAGTACTTGTAATCAGGGTCCATAATAGCATTACACTAAATTTCTGTATTGCAACTACAGTGCACATCACACAAGGGGGCCTTTAAAACTATGTGAAAATTAAATTTGAATGCAAGCGAATATACGTGTCCCAGGTGAAGAAAGTTAGCACCTACCCCTCTCCTAGAAGAATGAAATATTATAGGAAATATTAAAAAGGCAGAATATTATATCTCCCTCGATGAAAAAAGGAGAAACATGCTCTGGGAAATCAGTCCCACAGTTAATAATGCAAGAAAGTCTGGGCCAGCCTATCTACAAAACAAAAGTCTGATGGGATTAAGACATGACCCTCAGGACATAAAAAGATTAGCACTCTACCCATTTAGCAGCAGAGCTTACCACATGGCAGAACCAAGCCTCTACATTGCATCACTTCCACAGTTCAACCAAACTTATCTCAGACAAACTCCTAGGATTTGCACATGACCCCTACAGCAACCAATAGGATACATGTCCTTGGCACAGGAGCAGGAAGCTCAATGTCAAAGCCGAAGGGAAGGTATAAATAACACTCACTTTCCACTCCTTTTTTGGTCTTCCAAGCTTTTGGATTTGTGCTGGATCCCATCTTCTGAGTACTTAAAATTCCCTGAAGATGGGTTTCACCACCATCTGAGAGCTCAGAAGTCAAAACCTCTGGTCCCGGTGACCAACCCAGATTGGATCCCCAAAAAATTACAATTGGTCCAGGAAATAGTTCCCTGAGAGAAACTCTAATCTCTAAACAAAACTCTAAACTCTAAACAAACTCTAATTGTGGGAACAAGCAATAATACCATGAGGTTTGTATTGGTTATTGTTCCATCCAGAAAGAAGCATGTGAGACCGGGTTCCAACAATAAACTATTTTATTAAACTCGCTAAGCAATAGTAACGGAACAACGGCCCAAGCCACGGCAGCCCTTTTTTTAGCGGCTTGCCCGCGGCTTGTGGCCAATGACACTGCTTTAACTGTTCCCGCAGTTTGGCGGGATAAAGGCCCTGTCACACTGCCCAACGGATGCAAAACGTTTGTAAAAAGGACACAGCGGATGAGAAAAATGTTCCATCCGTTGCTTCCGCTCTCAAAAGGAGCAAACATTTGCATAACCAGAGTGGATAACATGGAAAGGAACGGATGGGGGGAGGATGCAGAGCGGATGGAAAGCGGATGCGGAACGGAAGCATCCTTTTGCATCCTCTAGGCATCCTCTAGACATCCTTAATATCCGAGATAGGTCCCCTCTGCAAATGTTTTTTCCATTTTAAATGCTTTCTTTGCATGCTGCATTCGCTTTCAGCCTTTCTCCGTCCGTGCTACTAATGCTGAGTGTCCATTCCACGTCCGTTCTGCTTCCTCCCTGCGTCCGTTTACCGCTGGAGCGGATTCGTGCAGATGTGCAGCGGATGCCTAGCGGATATAGCGGATGCGTAACGGATGTCCCCCGTATGCCTAGCGGATGCAGAACAGACGCGTTTGATACATTTTCCGCTCAAAAGTTTTGAGCAGCTCAAAACCTTTTGAGCGGATGAAATGTCAATAGATGGATGCTGGATGGATAGAGAGGAAGCAAAACGGAGGCAGTGAGTACAGAACGGAAGCATCGCATTAACCAACGGGTGGTAAGTGTTTTTCTCCATTTTACATCCTCTTTCCATCCATTGCTGCAGTGTGACAGGGGCTTAACCAGATTGGTTCTCTAACAGCCAATCCGCGAATGGCCTTTTTGGCCAATCAGAATAGGGAACTTGGAGCCTACCAAGTTCCATACAGAACAGTTATCAGTTCAGTTCCTGGGACAAATCAAAGTGCTGATTTAACTGACCTATTAAGCACTGTATGATTTGGCACCTAGATACTTACAGGACTGCCACTTGCAGACTCTGTTAGACTGACCTAATGGAGCAGTGTTTCTCAACCTTGACAAAATTCAAAATTCAGATGCTTGGATCATATTTATGATTGGGGTCATGTGATCTCCTTTTGCAACTGCCTGACAAGCAAAATCAATGGGGAAGCCAGATTTACTTAAGAACCAGTTTACTAACTTATCAACTGCAGTGATTCACATAACAAACATGGCAAGAAAGGTCATAAAATGGGGCAAAGCCATTTAACAACTAAAATGTTGGGCTCAATTGTGATTGTAAGTCGAGGACTATGTGCAAATACTCTTATGATAACAACAATTACAATACAGGGAGAGAAAAGCTGAATTTTATAACTGTGTAAATATAGGAAGCATTGACAACATTGTTCCAGCCCCAGAAACAATTTGATTGTCTGAGTTGTCAATGTTCCTATCCAGAACAGTTTGTCTCAGAGACACTATACGGATTACAACTTGGAATATAGCTGGCTGGTAAAGTCTGCGATTTGATGAGATTCTTTTCTGGATCTGAGATAATAGCTTTACAAGAAACCTGGTTAGCAGGTGATTCGTATTTGATATCCCAATCTTTCTGAGCTTGGTAAAATAGATAAGCTGCCATAAGCCCACCTTCCAAATTGTACATAAAAAGAGAAATGCTCAAACGTTTTAGGGAGGTATTTACTTGAGCAAATTTTGAGCAGCTGAGCACAGTGGTTAAATAAGGAAGGTTTGCCCAAGTCCCTTACAATGAATGTACTTGTATTTGTGCAGCCCCAGAGATAGTAGACATAATACATATATTGTTTGAATGTCAGTTGTATAAGAAAGAGAGAATAAAAGTTGGAAGGGACCTTGGAGGTCTTCTAGTCCAATCCCCTGCCTAGGCAGGAAACCCTACACCACTTCAGACAAATGGTTATCCAACATCTTTTTTAAAAAACGTCCAGTGTTGGAGCATTCACAACTTCTGGAGTCAAACTGCTCCACTGATTAATTAATTGTTCTAATTGTCAGGAAATTTCTCCTCAATTCTAAGTTGCTTCTCTCCTTGATTAGTTTCCACCCATTGCTTCTTGTCTTGTCGTGCCCTCAGATGCTTTGGATAATAGCTTGACTCCCTCTTCTTTATGGCAGCCCCTTAGATACTGGAATAACACCGCTATCATATCTCCCCTAGTCCTTCTTTTCATGAGATGAGACATACCCAGTTCTTCATATGTTTTAGCTTCCAGTCCCCTAATCATCTCTGCACTCTTTCTAGAGTCTCAACATCTTTTTTTATACTGTGGCGACCAAAACTGAATGAAGTATTTCAAGTGTGACCTTACCAAGGCATTATAAAGTGGTATTAACAGTTTGATCCCTCTGTTTATGCAGCCTAGAACTAGGTTGGCTTTTTTGGCAGTTGTTGCATACTACTGGCTCATTTAAATGGAGAAAGGTGCTGGAAATAAAATGGAGGCTGCATGGAAAGAACTTCTCTGTTTATTGATGAACAGACCCAACAACAGCATGTGGTTCTGGGACAGCTGACAAAGTGGTTGAATGAATGGATGGATCTTTATAGGTTTCTGTGACTTTGAAGTTTGAACTGTTCTTGGGATTGAGCAATGAAGGGCCTTTTGTGTCTGTTCTGTATGTAAAGTGGATGACTCCAAATCTACCATTCTGATTGGCTAAGGAAAAAGAACAGTGGATTGGTTCACTAGGAACCAATCCAAAGAGCTACCAAAAAGGCGGCAAATCCAAATAGCTGCCATTGGCTGCAAGCAGGCAAGCCAGCCTGTATAAAAGGGCTGGCCCCGGCTTCAGCCGGCGTTCCGTTACTGACTGTTATAATAAAAGTATTTGTTGTTGGAACCCGGTCTACCTCGTGTGTTTTCCGAACAAAACACTGGCGACGAAGGTGGGATCGTCCTGAACGGAACAAAACCTGCACGTGGTGATAGAAGCCCAGACTGCAACTAAGATGTCTGGAAACAACGCACCGCCCACACCCTTCAATCCCAACGAAGAGGATTGGGATTCCTATGCTGATCGCTTCCAAATGTACTTGGAGAGCAACGAAATGGAAGGCATTTCCGAACAACGAAAGAGAGCCGTGTTCCTGACGCACTGCGGAACAACCGTCTTTAAAATGGCTAAAGCCCTCGCCAAGCCTCGGGACGTTAAACAATTAACGTGGACAGAATTACAGAGACTCCTCAAGGCACACTACGCCCCGATGGTGTCTAATTTAATAAAGCGACATGAATTCTACCGAAGAGACCAGAGAGAGGGAGAAACCATTGCCGACTTCGTCGCTGCACTCAGACAAATAGGGGGTGAGTGTGAATTCTCAAACATAGACGAGGCAATGAGAGATCGCGTGGTGTTGGGCCTGAGAGACTCAACCGCACAGAGTAAAATGCTCAACAAGCCCAACATCACCGTTACCGAAGCCATTGCTGAAGCCACAGCCGCTGAAGCTACGAAAAAATCCGCAGTGGCCCTTAAGAAGATGAACACGCACAGCGATGAAACATCAGCCAAAGAGAAAAAGCATCCTGCCACCACGACCCATTATGAAGAGTCGGGCGAAACAAACGAATCGAGCGAGGAGGAGGACGAGGTCCACCGTTTGCTCACAAACAAGAAAGAGCGCGAAAGGAGAAAGTGGCGGGAATGCGCTGGCTGCGGAGGAAACCATCCACGAGCCGAATGCAGATTCCTCGATGCCATCTGCCGACATTGCAGAAAAAGAGGGCACATCGAGAAGGTCTGCAGAAATAAAAAATCTTACAGCCCGACGAGACGCAGAAATTCCCCAACACGAGCCGAGCCAAATCGAGCCGAAAGAAAATGGCAACAAGAAAAGCGAGCCAATACACACCAAACTGTCATTATCCAGAGCTCCCAGACGGAAAGTGGAAGAAAAATTAAAATCGTCGTAGAAATCGAGGGAAAACACTGCAAGATGGAAGTGGACTGGGGGTCCTTCCTCTCCATGGTATCGTGGGACACAATTAAACAGTTAGTCCCAGGTATCAAGACCAAAGACTTGATGAAGCAGCACCTAACCCTCAAAGACTATCAGGGAAACCAAATCCCTGTGATGGGCAAAGGACATTTTCAAGTCGCCTACAAAAACCACATCAAAGTGCTTCCGCTGACCATAGTCAACCAAGACAGACCAAGCCTCCTGGGCATCGAGTGGTTCGCGCCATTGGGCATTGGGATGACCGGGGTCGATCGAGTGACTACAACCGGCTGGGAAGACGACCTCGTCAGAGAATTCCACGACGTGTTTGACGGATCACTGGGCAAGTACCGGGGAAACCCTATTTCTTTCAATTTAAACCCCCAAATAGCCCCACGAAGAATAAAAGCCAGGCGAGTTCCTTTTGCACTAAAGGCAAAAATAGAGGAACAGCTGGACAAATTAGTAGCCCAAGGGGTTTTAGAACCTGTGGACCATGCCAAGTGGGAAACGCCTATCGTCACACCCATTAAACCAGACGGGTCCATCAGAATCTGTGGTGACTATAAGGCTACCCTGAACCACGCATTACAACCAAGCGCATACCCGGTGCCAGTAGTCCAGCATTTGCTTCATTCCCTGGGAAATGGCAAAGTTTTCGCCAAACTCGACTTGGCACAAGCCTATCAACAACTCCCAGTAGACCCAGAAACAGCAGAAGCGCAGACTATTGTCACCCATAAAGGCGCATTCAAATGCCACCGACTCCAATTTGGAGTAAGCGTAGCCCCTGGCGTCTTCCAGAGTCTAATGGAACGCCTTCTAAATGGCATACAAGGAGTCGTTCCCTATTTCGACGACGTCCTAATCTCGGCCAGAGATGAAACACAATTAAGGAACAGACTAAAAAAGGTTCTGACTAAGTTTAGAGAATCTGGCCTCAAGGTTAAAAGAGAGAAGTGCTGTCTAGTTAAAAACAACATCGAATTTCTGGGCTACTCAATAGACGGAGAGGGCATCCACCCCACTGATAAAAAAGTTAAGGCGATAAATGACGCTCCTGAACCTAAAAATAAAACGGAACTCCAAGCGTTCTTAGGATTAATTAATTTCTATAATGTATTCCTGCCAAACAAAGCCACTATAGCAGAACCGCTACACCGCCTGCTAGACAAAAAGGCTACTTGGACTTGGGGTTACAAAGAAAAAAAAGCCTTCCAAAATATTAAAAGACTGCTAACATCAACAAACGTTCTCATCCAATTTAGCGACACTCTGCCATTAACTGTGACCTGCGATGCTTCACCATATGGAGTAGGTGCCGTCCTGAGCCACCAACTACCGGATGGCAGAGAAGCACCCGTCGCATATTATTCTAGGACTCTATCAAAAACCGAGCGGAATTATAGCCAATTGGACAGGGAAGCTCTAGCAATTGTCGCTGGAGTAAAACGTTTCCACGAATATGTATATGGGAGGACTTTTCGAATTATAACGGATCACAAGCCGTTAATGGGGATTTTGGCGGGAAACAAGCCAACACCTAACATACTTTCACCCAGAATGACGAGATGGTCAGAGTTCCTGGCGGCCTATTCCTACACTCTGACACACCGACCAGGGAAACAAATTTCCCATGCGGACGCTTTGAGCAGAGCGCCTTTGCCAACAACCGACGCAGACCCGGCACCAACGATGACAGCGCTACAAATCGAGACATGCCCCGATCTACCCATATCAGCGTATGATGTCGCAAGAGCCACCGCGAAAGACTCATTGACTGCCCGCGTTCTTAGCTGGGTAGGTAAAGGCTGGCCGGAGAATCTAAAAACTGAAAATTCCAAACCTTTCCGGTCCAGACAGACTGAACTTTCCATCCAAAAGGGGTGTTTGTTGTGGGGTGATCGGGTAGTAATCCCTGCTAAACTGCAGCCCAAGGTTCTTAGGCTGTTACATGAAGGGCACCCGGGAATGGTTAAGATGAAAAGCCTAGCCAGAAGTTACGTGTGGTGGCCGGGTATTGATAAGGACATAGAGTATTGGGTAAGCTCATGCCACAAATGCCAGACAATTAGACCATCCCCACCAAAAGCACCTGTTAAGGACTGGGAAACCCCTCGAGGACCGTGGTCAAGAATACACATTGACTTCACGGGGCCTACCAAGGGGCATACCTTTCTGATTGTCGTTGATGCCTATTCCAATTGGCTAGAAGTAAAAATCATGCCATCAACGACAACAGAAGCCGTAATAAAGCAACTAGACAGCCTGTTTGCCACCCATGGCATACCAGACATTCTCGTGTCAGATAATGGGCCACAGCTAACCAGCATACCTTTTGAGCAATACCTAGCCTCCCTAGGTATAAGACATGCACTAACCGCGCCGGCTCACCCGGCTGCGAACGGCAGGGCTGAGAGAATGGTCCGGTTCACAAAAGAAGGGTTAGAACGAATGGACGCTGGAGATATCCAACAAAAAGTAAACCGGTTGCTCACACTCCAGCACATAACACCCAGTACTATTACAAATAAATCACCAGCAGAACTACTCATGGGGCGAAAATTAAGATCTCACCTGGATAGGTTACACCCAAATTTCACCCCAGAAAACCCCCCTGACTCCTCGACACGGTTCAGACAATTTGAGACAGACGATTTAGTTTACGCGAAAAATTTCTCCGGGGACCCGGTATGGCTACCCGGCCAAATTATCCAGATTACAGGCCCCAAATCCTACCGAGTAAAATTAGACGATGGGAGGGAATGGAAGCGGCATATAGACCAGCTTCGATCTCGAATTATGGAAAGAACCGCGGACTTAAAAACATTCACAAAAGAACACGGCGAAATGCAAACCGAGGTGGGGGGGGGGAAAGGCGAGAAACGAATAAAGAACTTTTTAAAAATAAAACTAACATTCAATATGACCAAAAAGAGCCAACAAAAGACTCACCGTTTGAAGAGACCCACGAAAAGAGACCTTCGGAAGGGGCCAGCCAAGCCAGCTCGACCTGCCCCGAGGAAACGGGAGGGAGCGGCAGAACCGCCAGCCTAAGAGACTCAGGCGGCGGTAAAATGGCCGACTCACCCTTCCAGACGGTTCCAGAGAGAAAGACGGACGACACAGCAGCCCCATCCGAACCAGTCGAAGTCTTCACTGAAAATGAACCGCGCAGGTCAGGTCGAGCCCGAAAAAGCCCCACCTACCTGCGAGACTACGTCACCACGTAGGACTGAACTAAGGAGGGAGGGGTGTTCTGTATGTAAAGTGGATGACTCCAAATCTACCATTCTGATTGGCTAAGGAAAAAGAACAGTGGATTGGTTCACTAGGAACCAATCCAAAGAGCTACCAAAAAGGCGGCAAATCCAAATAGCTGCCATTGGCTGCAAGCAGGCAAGCCAGCCTGTATAAAAGGGCTGGCCCCGGCTTCAGCCGGCGTTCCGTTACTGACTGTTATAATAAAAGTATTTGTTGTTGGAACCCGGTCTACCTCGTGTGTTTTCCGAACAAAACAGTGTCTTTTGCTATTTCAATGGTGGTGGATTAACCCTATTATGTCCTAAAGGTCAGGTCCTGTTCTTAGAATTTGGGTGGGGGATGTCAATTTTACTCACATAAGCTGGAGCTGAAGGTGTTTTGTTTATGAATAAATTGGCCCAGTCTTTCTTAACGGGCACAAAATATCCATCTCTAAAGACTTCAGGCATCTGCTGGGGGCTGTTTTACTATACAGGAAGACTGGGGCTGCTTTCTCCCTTTAAGAGAGAAATTTCTCGATTTCTCCTTTGGGGAAATATAATATTCTGCTTCTCTTAATATTAAGAATAAAGAATATTTTAATCTGGGGAGGGGGGAAGCTTCCTACAACTGTAAATTGAGGACAACCTGTCCCATGAAATAAGCCCATCCAGATTAGAGATTGCTTTGCTTAAGACTCTTTCAAAAATGGATCAGCCTTGTTGCAGAATGAACAGTGGAGTTCTTTTATATTCTTGGCAAACTGGCAGCCTAGCTCTTTCTTCCTCAGAGGCCTTTCTATCCTAAATGGCTGTCATTTGTCCTAACTCTCTTGGATTCCTTGCAGCAAGCTTGCCAGTTTAGGGGAAGCAATTCAGAAGAAATGACAGGCGTTTCCTGTAGAGTCACAGAACCATTTTCTGGGAGGTTGACAAGTTACAGCTTTTGGCAATCATTATCTGAATGCTACACTTTAGCACTGATTTGACTCAACTTCCCTGCCATGTTCATTTTGCCCTGTGAAGCACATACACAGTGGAGGTGGCTGAATGCAAACCAGAGAGGCTGTTTTGAAGATATTTGGTGGATGATCCGTGAGCTATGCAGAATATAGATGTTGAGACCTTAAGAAAGATAGCAGAGAACAGCAACAAGAAATGATAGGGGCTCTGGAGGCTAAATTGTAGGATGAACAATTGATGGAATTCGACATGTCAAGTGACTATTACTATAGTATAATGAGCAAAAATTCAGGTCCACGTGTCCAATTAAAGTGATTTATCGCTGCTCATGCCAATGCACAGGAATGTTCTCAACGAACCCTAAATTAGCACCTGCTTGGAGGTAGATAATGGTCAATGAAATTCAAGGCAGATGTGAGTTATTCCACTTGTGGCTATGTATGGATTCTAGGCTGATACCTCCTTTAACTGCAGCCCCTAGGTTCTGTCAGTCCTCCTACATGAGTAGAACAATGATATGGAAAAAACCCACTAACCTAACCTAACCTAACCTAACCTAACCTAACCTAACCTAACCT
>BLBF01000036.1:22513327-22534821 GCA_015471245.1 Laticauda colubrina | reverse complement strand
CTATCCTATCCTATCCTATCCTATCCTATCCTATCCTATCCTATCCTATCCTATCCTATCCTATCCTATCCTATTCCATTGCATTCCGTTCCATTCCATTCCATTCTATTACTTGGAACCCTGACACAGGAATCATGAGAGCCCAGAAACCATCAAGATCACCACTGAAGGTACCTGAGAAGGAGGTACATTGTTCCTTGTTAACACAAGGACTTCTCATAATCACAGGGTTGGGGAGAAAAGGAAGCTATTCTTTAACTAAGCAAGCATTTGCATGGGAAAACCAGAGCTGGTTTTGATTCTTCAATACCAAAATGAACAGAATCTGATAAAGTTTTACTCTGGGGAATTCCAAGCTCTCAAGAGTATTTACTTCTTTTGGGTCCACTAGTCAGACCTTTGACACTGTATTTCTTTGAAGTCATCTGGTCATTAGTACTCTCCCTGAGAGCTCTTGATTTCACTTGAAAGTTTATCTTTGCCCACAGGGTCACCTGAATCAGAATGCAATTGGTTGTGGCATCTTCTTAGAACTGCTGCAAAGGCTGCATTGTAGACTGGAGATGAGTGGTGTCATCCAAAATGGAAGAGATAGGTGGTGTCATCCAAGATGGTGATGCAATAACACACATGGCATTATTAGCATGTTTTTGTGCCAATGTAATGTCCAGTAATGAAGCATGAGCTGCAGCGAACCAGAAAAGGAGATGATCAGTAAAAATTGTGGCAAGCTGTGATTGAGAGCAGCTTCCCCCGATTTGAAAGACAAAAGAATATGGTGTCCTGCCAATCCAGATGGAGGCTGGTAAGAGAAGCAAGGTGGGTTTGTTCACAATCCCGGAGGCTATATTAGATTATGGGGGACAGTTTAATTGATTGATTGATTACGTGCCAGACTATTTTCAACTCCTATGTTAGTTGGCCAGTATAATAGTACTACCAAAACCATATTGCAAGTTGTCAGGGTTCCAAGTAACAGCTCTTGGGAAATCAAGACTCCAAGGCAGGGTTTCTCAAAGTATAGATTTAGCAGGCGCATCATATTGGCTCAGCTGGTGAAAAACTGGATCGGAAGTTCCTCAGGTTTTCCCCACCCAGTTCAAAATCCAAAGTTCTTCCCCACATTACACTCCACTACCATCACATGCCCTAATCAAGTCTCTCTCTCCGTGCCATATGCCTCCCATCCATGCCTCTCCAGGTGCTGGTGAGAGTGTCCTTGCTTCTGAGGAGAAAGAATATAATTTTGGCTATTCCCTGCCCCTGAGTGATTGTCCAATTATGAAGCATTCTTTTGTTATGGGAATAGTTCACCTCTTTCTCAAGCACTTGCAGTGGTGACCTTGATGGCTTTCAAACTGCCCAAAGAGCTGCTGATTCAGTTCCACAGAGGAATTATTGAATCTGTCATCTGCACCTCTATAACTGTTTGGTTTGGCTCTGCAACCAACAAGACAGACACAGACTTCAACAGATAATCAGAACTACAGAAAAAACAATTTTTACCAAACTGCCTTCCATTGAGGACCTGTATACTGCACAAGTCAAAAAGAGGGCTGTGAAAATATCTATGGACCCCTCACATCCTGGACATAAATTGTTTCAACTTCTACCCTCAAAAGGACACTATAGGGCACTGCCCACCAGAACAACTAGACACAACAACAATGTTCCTCCAAATGCCATCACTCTGCAACAACTAATTCTCACAACACTGTCAAACTTAGTAAGACTGTATTACTATTCTTCTTCTCACTCTTCCTATTACCTATCTCTTCCCACTTATGACTGTCACCATGTTGTTTGTATGTTTATAATTTACATTGTTTTTATTTGTTTCTTAATATAATTTGATTGCTTATTAGTAACCTATGACTATCACAAAGTGTTCTATCTTATGATTCTTGATGAATGTATTTTATTTTTTCTTATGTACACTGAGAGCATTTGCACCAAAGACAAATTCCTTGTGTGTCCAATCATACTTGGCCAATAAAGAATTCTATTCTATTCTATTCTATTCTATTCTATTCTATTCTATTCTGTTCTGTTCTGTTCTGTTCTGTTCTGTTCTGTTCTATCCCATTCAATTCCATTCCATTATATTCCATTCCATTATATTCCATTCCATTCCATGTTCTCATGATCTTTGCATACATTATCCACAAAATTGCCCTTCCAAGATCTAACTTGATCTGAGCTTGCTTAGTCTTTGAGATCAGCCATAGTCAACTAAGTACAATTGCTAATAAAAATAAAACCCATATTGTGTGCACAGGAGATTGCCTAGCAATCAAATTATATCCTGCTATTTTAAATGGGCTTGGAATGGTTTGCCTTCTTTTTAATTTTTAACCCATTTCACACTCAGAGATGGGTCTGTGCAAGACATCAGAGCTGTATGAAGGCATATACTTCTCTTCCAGGTCACCTTTAATTTCCTTCTCCATATACTACATTCTGTCTGTTTTATAATCCTCAAACAAAATGAGTTTCATTATCTTGGAAGAAAGTACGCCCTGGAGAGGGAGAAAATGGAGGTGGGTGAATGGAAAATCTTGTTGAAAAGTTAGCATTTCAAGTCATTCTTGAAGAAGAAATGAAGACTGGGAAAGCGAAGCCAGTCGCAACAGGGGAGAGGAAAAAAATGGATTTCATTTTCCATGTATCAGTTTCGATTAGTTCCAAGGAGAGGTCTATATTACTGGAGGTGTTTGCTGTGGTCAAAGCACATTGAATAAATGGACTTTCAACACCATCTACTGATGGAGCTAGCAATACCATTACAATTACCCATCAATCTTAATCAAGAGGACAGCATACAGGGATGCATTAAAGAGATGGTTGCTTGAGCCTTTTCAGTCACATTCAGCAAGTGAACAAAAGAGCACGAAGCACAACCTCTTGCAGTGGCCTTTATGCGGCTGATTTTTTTTTTTTTTGCAGCTATTTTCTAGGTGGTAAAAGTGGTGAAAGGCATTAAGAAGTGAATATAAGTACTTATCAAATACCAGAGAGTAAATAAAGTTGACAAGTATCAGACCAATGCAAAGGAGCTACAGTATAATAGTTGCCATCTAGCAACCACATTGCTTTCTGTTTAGTTTTATAAGAACAGTTGCAGCAGGAATGGAAGTCAAAACACCTGGTGGATGCCAATGGACAGACACCTGAATACATCAAATCCAGGGTGAGGAGAATTGAAACTGTGTTAGATGAGCTGATTAAAATGCACCCCATCAGGGCAGTGGTGGGATTCAAATTGCTTACCACTGGTTTGGTGGGTGTGGCTTGGTGGGCGTGGCTTGGTGGGGTGCTTTGCCTAATGCCAATGCACAGCTTTCCCCACACCAGCTGAGACCTGCAGCGCCAATCAGCTGAGAGGATAAAGAAGAAAAAAGCCGATCCTGTGCTTTTCTTTTTCCTCTCAGGATTTTTCTCCCCTCTTCTCAGCTGATTGTTGGCTTTTTTTTACTACCGGATCAGTTGAACCGGTCCAAATCGGTAGCATACCACCACTGCATCCAGGGACAAGAAAGTCATTTCCTTTCCAGTGCTGAACTGTCTTGAACTGGGAAGATGAGGAAACGTTATCCATCCAGGAGATGCGATCAGTACCTCTCCAGGATGCTGAATTTCATTTTAACGTCCTGGCAGAGTGCAGGGACCCTCCTGCTTCTCATTTACCAAGACTGGCCTTTTTTCCACAGTCTGTTTGGCTAGCTGCAGTTCATTTTCACCAACCCTACTGAGTGGAAAATTTTTAGCAAAGGGTGTGCAGGTGTCCGTTTGCTCAGAAGGCCATTTACCCTGGAATAATTTCTGTTCCTTTCACCCACCGTGCCACGCTTGTGGGAAGCTATTGATCTGAACCGAAGCAAAGAAAACATTCATGGGCAAGGGAGGGGGGGATAAAAGAGGCTCTCACAGACATAGAAGAAACTGCTTTGAGTCAAACTGTAGAAAAATAAGCTTGATTGGTTGTGGCAAAAAAGAATGAGGGAAACGCATTATGCATCCCGGGTTTTGTTGGAAAATAAACACGGCTTAGATATTTAACATATAGATTGCTTGTACTTGAGAGACAGGCAAAAAAACCACGAGTGCCAATAAACAGATCGTCCTTCCCCCACATCCCTGCTTAAGAAAAAGAATTAATAGCAACAACCTTGTCTATAGTATTCTCACAAGTTTGGTCAGGCTGAAAGTATTTATTCAAAGCCTGATTAACTCAGCTCTTCTGTACAATCAATGAACTAGGACTCTTCTTCCCCTCTATGCAAGGAGGAGGAGAAAGGAAGTCCTTCTCTGAAACACTTTGGTATAGTGGTTGTTGGAAGAAATGTCCATCTGGTTCAATTCCAGGTGGGGAGAAAGACACTGGAAACATAGTGGCTGATTGGAAAGATGGTTTATTGGTGAACAGGAACACATGGGTTTGAGGTCTTGGGTAGCTGAGCACATGGAGTGGAGAGTGAGAGGTATTTATATCCTCTTTTGGGCCTTGCCCTTGAGCTTCCTGTTCCTGTGCAGGAAATGTATTCTGTTGGTTATCAGACTCCCAGGAGGCTATGCAGGGGTCATAGCTAACATTTTAGATTGTCTGAATTAACTTTGATTGAACCTTGGGCTGATGTAATGTCTCCAGGTGATTTTGCAATGCACTGAACCCAGCTGCTAGATGGGTAGAGGCCTAATCCTATTATGTCCCGAGGGGTCATATTTTAATCCCATCATCCTGGAGCTGGCGATTTTTTTTTGTCTTGTACATAGGCTGGCCCAGTCTCTCTTCATGTGCACCAAAATATCTGCTGGGGGCAGGGAGCTGGGGTTCTGGGGTTCTGTTTCCTTTAAGATTTTTATTTCTCTTTTAGAGAAATATTTTATCCTGCCTTTTTAATATTTCCCAAAATAATTCATTCTTCTAGGAGAGGGATGGGTGCCAACTTTCTACATGTTTAAGGCACCAGACTAAAAACAGGAGGCTGTGAGTTCTAGTCTTGCTTTAGGCATGAACGCTGGCTGGGTGACTTTGGGCCAATCACTAGGAGACTGTGAGTTCTAGTCCTGCCTTAGGCATCAGAGCCGCTTGGGTGACTTTGAGCCAATCACTAGGAGGCTGGGAGTTCCAGTCCCACATTTGGCACGAAAGCTGGCTAGTTAACTCTAGGCCAGTCACTCTTTCTCAGATCAACCCATGTCACAGAGGTGTGTGTTGTGGGGAAATTAGGAGGAGGAGATGGTGTGTTGGATATGTTACTGTGGGAAAAAAATAAAAGGAAGAAGTAGTAGATAAGTTCATCACCTTGAGTTACTGATAAAGTAATAAAAGCAGGATAAAAGTCAATCAAATAAACAAGCAAATAAAATCAAGTGGTCCAATTTGGCACTCTCCTTTTTGAACTATGTCCAGAATGTGGCACAATATGTCACATTGTTATCTGATTGGGGCAGAAAATAGAGCAGAACAATGTGAATCCAATGTTACACTCTTGTTGTTGTTAGTTGCAAAGTCATGTCTGGCCTATCATGGCCCCATGGACAATGTCCCCCCAGGCCTTCCTGTCCTCTACCATCTTCTAGAGTCCATTTAAGCTGACTGCTTCAGTGACTCCATCCAGCCACCTCATTCTCTGTTGTTCCTTTCTTCTTCTATTGCCCTCAATCATTCCCAGCATTAGGCTCTTCTCCAGTGAGTCCTTCTCCACCTTCTCATTAGGTGGCCAAAGTATGTGAGCTCCATTTTCAGGATCTGGCCTTCTAAAGAGCAGTCAGGGTTGAGCTCCTCTAGGACTGACCAGTTTGATCGCCTTTGCAGTCCAAGGGATTCGCAGGAGTCTTCTCCAGCACCAGAGTTCAAAGGCCTCAGTTCCTTGGCATTCAGCCTTCCTTATGGTCCAACTTTCATAGCCATACATTGCAACTGGGAAAACCAGAGCCTTGACTATACGCACTTTTGTTGGCAGGGTGATGTCTTTGCTTTTTAGTATGCTGTCTAGATTTGCCATAGCTTTCCTCCCCAGGAGCAAGTGTCTTTTAATTTCTTGACTGTAGGCCCATCTGCGGTGATCTTGGAGCCCAGGAAAATAAAATCTATCACTACCTCTATTTCTTCCCTAGCTATTTGCCAGGAGTTGAGAGGGCCAGACACTCTTGTTAATGCACTCCAAGATAGAATTTGCCTTTTTAACAGCTTCATCACACTGTTGGCTTCCATTGCACATATGGTTGACCAGGACAACCTTCGGATGCGTTCCTCTGAAGCCAAGTTTCTTTCCTCCTTTTCTTGTGCCCAATGTTTTTCACACCCATTTCTCTTTGTTAAATTCCACCTATGTCATCCTGTTTCTTTAATTATGTCCCCTTTTTATGTTGATTTTATTATCCCTGCTTTATCAATTACCACTTATTTATGACCATGCCTATTTTCTTAATTATTTAATTATGCCTCTTCCACGAGGGTTATGTTTCAATTCATTAGTCATGGATTTCCTGCTTGAAAAATGGCAGAAGCGTGCACTGGCGGTTTTGCAATCATGCTTATCACTCCCCATGGATGATGCACTTAATAAAATATTGCTCCCAAATGTCAATACGGCTGCTCTTACCATTGTTTTCTTCCTTTCTTCTGTACTATGGAAACATAATGATGTTCTGCTTTTGCAGAAATAAATGAACTGAAATTCTATGCCCTATGGATACCAACTTTTTAATTCAATCAGAATAGAGGAAAGGACCTTGGAGGTCTTCTAGTCCAACCCCCTGCTCAAGCAGGACATCCTATACCATTTCAGATGTGACTTTCCAGTCTCTTTTTAGAAACCTCCAGTGATGATGCCCCTACAACTTCTGGAGGAAAGCGGTTCCACTGGTTAATTGTCCTCACTGTTCGGAAGTTTCTCCTCAATTCCAGGTTGCTTCTCTCCTTGATCAGTTTCCATCCATTGTTTCTTGTCCTGCTCTTTGGTGCTTTGGAAAATAAATTTACACTTTTGTGGCAGCTTCTCAAATTCTGGTGTAGTGAAGTTAGCACCTACCCCTCTCCTAGCAAAATGAAACATTTCAAAATATACTAAAAAGGCAGTATATCTCCCCTAAAAAGAGAAGTAGAAATTCAGAAGCTCACCCCCACCTTTGTTAATGAGCAGGCCATTAAGGCCTGTGCCAGAATATTCTACATAACAAAGGTTTAGTATTAGTCACCTTAGTATTCCAAATAACAAAAGTAACCATCTAACCATCTGGCCTGGGAAGATTTCATCAGCCAGTACTCAGGCAAAGCCATGTGGTCCAGACAAAGCCTACAAAGTTAGCTAAGACTCTGACAGCCAATGGGATACATTTCTTGCACAGGAACAGAAAACACTAAGGTGGGGCCCAACAGAGGGTATAAAACTAAGGGTCTCTCAGCATCTTGGCCCTTCCTTTTCCTTCACCCAACATCTTGAAGCATGTGATCATCCTTTTCGCTCAGGAGCTCCAAGTATGTGGTCCTGTCCTCCATTAAACCATCTTTCCAAACAGCCTCCATGTTTCCCCACTTGGAACTGAACCCAGAAGGATATTTCTTCCAACACTGGAAGACTACTATCATGTCATCCCTAGTCCTTCTGTTAGAAGAAATATCCTTCTGGGTTCAGTTCCAAGTGGGAAAGAAAGACACTGGAATCATGGAAGCTGCTTGGAAAGAAAGTTTAATGGTGGACAGGACTACGTGGCTGGGTGAAAAAAGAAGGTGATCACATACTTCAAGATGTTGGGTGAAGAAAGAAAAAAAAAAGGGTCAAGATGCTGAGAGTGCCTAAGTTTTATACCCTCTGTTGGGCCCCACCTTAATGTTTCCTGTTTCTGTGCAAGAAATGTATCCCATTGGCTGTCAGACTCCCAGGGGCCAGGGTCTTAGCTAACTTTGTAGAACTCTGTAGGCTTTGTCTGAGTGCTGGCTGATGTAATCTTCCCGGGCCATGTGGTGAGATGGTTACCTTTGTTATGTAGAATGTGACCAACTTTTTTTAAGGTGACCAACTTTTTTACAATGAAAAGGAGGACACAAATAAATTGAAGAAAAAAAACAAAGCCACTTGCCTGTGGTGCTCTCTCTCAAAACAATTCTCCTGTGTGGAGCACACACATCTCATAATTACGTCTCGCCATTCTGGACTGAGCCTTGATGAATCATCATGTCAAATACAAATACATCACATCACACACAACGGATCGGATCGGCATTGATCGAATACAGAGATTTACAGATTAGTCTTCAAATATCAAAAAGGAGGACATGGAGGAGGACACTTTTCAAGGGAGGACAGAACTTACAAAAGGAGGACTGTCCTCCCTAATGGAGGGCAGTTGGTCACCTTAAGAATACTAGCACATTAGCAAAAGTGGGGGTGGGGGCTGAGTTTCTACCTCTCTGAGTTTCTACTTCTCTTTTGGGAGAAATATTTTGCCTTTTTAGCATTTCCTAGAATACTTCATTTTTTTTTTCTAAGAGTGGGATGGGCGCTAACTAATATCCCAATCCCCATCAGAGAAACTGTTGAGCACGAACAAAAACTTCCAAACGCCATCTTTTTTGATTGAGAGGACATCAATGACAATGATGACATTACAACTGTCCGAAACTTCATCAGTGATTATCAAGCATCAACCATTTCCCCTAATGAAATACTTGACATTTCCTGCATTGGCTGAGAGCTCAAAAACAGAGACGGCTCTGTGGCCCCACGCTTCTGCAGGGTCATTTGCAAAAATGAATCAAGCAAACATAAATTCATTTATGCTATAAATTCACTTGCCAAAATCAACACCAACCATAAGAACCTCCATTCTTGGACTTCCAGTTGCAAGGCTTTAGCAGCAGCAGGAATCCGCAATCGTGCGCGGTTCCTGCTGCGCTCGCTGCCGAGGTGCCCCCGATCCAGCTGGTTATGGAGGATATGGTTACCCCATAGAGGTAACCAAAGTTAGGGGAGATCTGGGCAGGGGTCTGGGGAAATCGCAACCCCCCTCCTCAGCCAGCTTAACTCCCTTTTCCCAAGGCAGTGGAGCAGCGGTCAGTAATGGCCGCCATAAAGAAGCTTTCAGCCAGACAAGATTGTGCAGGAGGAAGTTTGAAGAAGTGAAAGTTTTTGGCTGAACCAGGACAATAAGTTACATTTCTATCATGGAGGTTCAACTTTTCAAATGATAAATTGTTTCCTAACAAGATTGTTAAAAGCGGCGGAGAAAAGTGAAAGGGAAAGTTTTTCTCTTCTCATTCTCCTTCCCTACGGAAATAGCAGATGGAAATCGGAAAAACCTGCTTCGGTACAGAAGTTAATTAAACCTGAAAATTAAAGCCAAGGGGATATTAAGATTTCTGAACATTGGAATGAAAAACCAATTTTTTTTTGTTATAAGTGGGAAGGGAGAGGCAAAGAACTTATATAAAGATTTTGTTGGAGGAGACGGCTTGGAACTTTGAAGATCAGAGATAACGGCAATAAGACTTCTAAAAAATTACTTTGGAACTGTGTAATTAAATTCCACCCCAGGAAGAGAAAGTACAAAAAGAAGAAAGTGCTAAATGAAACAGTTTGTGCTGATTTGGATTGCTTGGTGACTTTGGGACTCTTGGAAACTATTTTTTGAAAGATTAAAAACATTTGGGTTGTTTAAAAAAAAAATCTTACAATGGCATTATCTGTTGAAGAATTGAAAATAGAAGATAAAAAGTTAAAAGAAGAGGAACAAGAAGGCAAGGGCTCTACTGGATCCGTTTTTCATTTCTTAGAAATTGTGATTTCTACCTACCAGGAATTACAACAACAAGAAAGTTGGGATGATGAAGAAGAAGCCATCTTTAATGGACAAATAATTTTAGTTGAGGAAGAAAAGGGAAAGGGAAAGAAAATGGAGAATTCAAGATTTTAAAAAACAACCAAGAAAGGGAAAAATAAGGTGAAAAATTGATATAATGTCAGAAAGCAACAGAAAAGAGGAATACAACAGACAGGGGAGACCAAGAGGGCGGAGGTTGAGAAATGGGGGAGGGGGGCAAAAAGACCAGACTGAATAAGAGAGGAAGGGAAAAAAGGAAGAGAAGTTATGAAGACTTAAAACAAGATGTTAAAAAACAGGTTTTTTTAGAGACGAAGGGTAAAATGTAATTAAAGAAGAGGTTCTGCAAAAGTGCACAGGATTGTATTGTAGTATTTGTATTTGAAATAGAGTTAGAAAATTAGAATATTATATGAGTTAACAATATATTAAAGGGAATGTGTAAAATGTCTAATAGAGTTTAATTAGTGATGGAACATTGTTTTTACTATATTATAAGCTTGCTATTTTTTTTTCTTTTCTTTTATTATTTTAAAATGTACTATATATAATGCACTAAGCAGAATCAGTATGGAAATTATATATTATTTTAAGTGTTAAATTTAGGGGAAAGATAAAAAGTCATCATACTTCAACCAGTGATTACAGAGAAATTTTGCAGTAAAGAGAAAAGAAAAAATAGATAATTGAAAAAGAACGGACAAAAGATACAAGTATAATGATTTAAGTTGAGATGAAATAAATAAAATAGAATTAAGAGAGTGAAAAGAGGGGAGAAAACATATAGAAAATGCAGAATGTTAAATGAGATATGAAATAGTATGTAAGGTGAGCATGAATTTGATTTATGTCTGTATAAAAAGATGCTAACCCGGGATTAAGGCGCTTTCCAAAAAGAAGTTTTATGTTTCTATGTTTGTGTTTTGTTTGTTAAGTTAGCCTACTGAGAATTAATAAAATTTTCAAAGAACGCTAGAAGAGAATAATGAAATTGTAAACAAGACAGATGAAAGTATAAATACAATGAATAAATAGATACAGAAATTTAGGAAAAAGAAATCTAATTGAACAAAGGGAGAAAGAGTGAGAGGTTGGAAAAAGAATAAATAAGATCTGCATATATGATAATCTGGAACTATGTTGTACTCAAATAAGATGTTTTATTTGTTTTGTCAAAAATTAATAAGCAGTTTTTAGAAAAGAGGTTTTATGCTATTAGGTTTTATGTTTTTTTGTTTGTGTATTGTCTTTAAAAACTAATAAAATTTGTTTTTTTTTTAAAAAAGAACCTCCGTTCTCACCCTGACTTAACCATACAGCAATGTGCCCGCTCCTGTGTACTCTGCACAGAACTCAAAAAACATCTAGACAATGGAGAGAAGGATCTGTATATTGACTACCGTGCTGACTGCATCAAAAGTAAGTCACACAACCCGCAACTCAGCTTTAACCTTCAACCACAACGCTACTTCAACCAATCCACCATCACCCAAGACTAGGCATGCATGCCCCTAACTACCTCAATTCCAACTACAGCTGGCCTTAAATGCAAGCTACTCAATGCAAGAAGCCTTGTGAATAAAATACCTGAATTTCTCCTCTTACTAAATATGGCTAAATTCGACTTCATATTTGTCTGTGAAACATGGCTCAACACATCTCTTCCTGACTCCATTACCACAGTAGGAGACTATCATGTTTACCAATCAGATCATGAAATCCGTAGAGGAGGTGGTGTTGCTATCTTCTATAAAAAGTCCTTACAGCTAAAAAACATCCAAGTTTGCTCTTCCTGAGACCATTGTCTATGAACAATCCTTAAACATCACATTTTGATTCTTACTATGTTACAGAGCACCTGATTATGACATCGAACATGTAAACAAGCTAAATTCACCACTAACATGGGCAACATCCTGCCCACACGCTTTTATCTTTCTTGGTGACTTCAATCTACCTCATATTAACTGGACCCTAAACGAATGTACAACTGAACCCATACATGCAACCTTCTACAATGCTGTTACAAATCTGGAACTGGAACAACTAGTAACCAACAATACCAGACTTAACAACTGCCTCGATTTCATCTTCTGCAATAGTTTGAATTTAATTTATGGAATACAAATTAAAGAACCCTTTTCCAACAGCGACCATAATATGATTGACTTTTATCTCAACATATGCCCACACAAAAATCATCACAATGACATAATCCCCAATTATAACTTCAAAAAAGGCAACTATGATCTTATAGACAACGATCTCTCATCTCTTGATTGGCAATCTGTATTCACTGGATGCAATACTGTTGAAGACCATTACAACATATTCTTACTAGTAATCAAAAGAGACATCAAACTGTATGTACCAATAACAACTCCCCCCCCCCAAAAACAGATTACCCATAACAAAAAGGAAACTTCAATCCAAAAAGAGATCACTCTGGTGGAAAAGCAAATCTGGTCGCGTTGCCAACTTCAAAAGCAGACACAAAAATTTATGCCATCAGATAAAGACTGAATGTGCCAATTATCACATTAAACAAGAGGAAAACCTTCTATGCACCAATTCTACCTGTGCTTTATACAATTTTGTAAACAACAAACTAAAAGACTCAAGGTCCATCCCACCCCTGATAGGACCTAATGGTAAAGACTGCAACGACACCATTAAAGCCAACCTCTTTAACACATTCTTTGGTTCACTATTTGTAAACAGCAATGGATCATGCCCAGTATTTTCTAGTCAAACCACAGACAACTACAATGATCTAATACATATCGATTTTACAGGAGACATTGTTGAAAAAGCACTGTGCAATCTAAAACCATCTCTATCTATTGGACCGGATGGAATATGTGCCTACTTCTTAAAAAAGCTACCCACTGCCATAGCAGAACTTCTAAGCATAATCTTTGAAAAATCTTTCAGTGGTCAAAAGCCCTGGTCATCCCCATCTTCAAAAAGGGACCCCAGCCTAGCTGAAAATTACAGACCAATCTCCTTATGCTGAATCACCTATAAAATCATGGAATCAATTATTAACCAATCCATTATCCTCCACTTAGACACAAACAACCTACTCTCTAATAAACAATTTGGTTTCAGAAAAAAACTATCCTGTAATCTGCAACTCTTACACTGCAAAAACATATGGACTACACAACTCAATCAGGGCTAAATAATAGATTCAATCTACATAGACTTCTGTAAAGTCTTTGATTCAGTGGTACATGACAAACTACTCCTAAAACTAAAATCTTATGGTATCTTTGGACAACTGCATAACTGGATAGAAGCATTCCTGTCAAACAGACAAAAAATGGTCAAAATTGGGAGTGTCCTATTAAATTCTGTAGCTGTCAATTGTGGTGTCCCCCAAGGCAGTGTTCTAGGACCTACTCTCTTCATACTCTACATAAATGACCTCTGTGATCATATTAAGAGCAACTGCGTTCTTTTCGCTGATGATGTAAAGCTGTTCAATACCACAGACAATACTGCTACCCTTCAAAAAGATCTTGACTATGTATCAGAATGGTCAAACAAATTGCAACTTCAAATCTCAACAAACAAATGCTCTGTCTTACATATTGGCAAAAAAATAATAATCAGAAAATAAAATACAAGCTGAATAGTCAAAACCTTGTTGATGATCCAAACTCTGTCAAGGACCTTGGAATACTCATCTCTAATGATCGAAGTGCTAGAGCCCACTGTAACTACATAGCCAAAAAGGCATTAAGAGTTGTTAACCTATTCCTACATAGCTTTTTCTCTGGTAATATCACACTACTAACTAGAGCATACAAAACATTTGCTAGACCAACACTCAAATACAGCTCATCAGTCTGGAACCCACATTATGTATCTGATAATATACACATTATGTATCTGATAAAGCACAGTTGAGAAAGTCCAGAAATATTTCACAAGAAGAGTTCTCTGCTCCTCTACTTGTTGTAGAATAACTTTTGCCACCAGACTTGAAATTCTAAACCTAAGAAACTTTGAATTACGTCATCTTCGGTCTGATCTAAGTATGGTATATAAAATCATACATTGCAATGTCCTACCTATCAATGAATACTTCAGCTTCAACCATAACAGAACAAGAGCACACAATAGATACAAACTCAAGGTTAACCACACCAAACTTGATTGCAGGAAATATGACTTCAGCAACAGAGTGGTCAATGTCTGGAATATTCTACCTGACTCTGTGGTTTCTTCCCCAAACCCCAAAAACTTTAACTGTCTAATTAGACTGTCTACTATTGACCTCACCCCTTTCCTAAGAGATCCGTAGGGGGCGTGCATAAGCGCACCAACAAGCCTGCCATCCCTGTCCTATTGTTTCTTCTATTTTTCTTATATGTACCCATTTCATGTATTCATAACTATGTATATGCTTATACCTATTATCTTGTAAGCGATTGACAAATCAAAATAAATAAATAAAATAAAATAAAAATAACTTCCTACACTTTTTTTCTTTAGACTAGAAAACCAAATCCTGCAACCGTTCTTCATATGTTTTAGTCTCCAGGCCTTTAATCATCTTAGTTGTTCCTCTTTGCACTTGTTTTTTTTTTGGCAACGTTAATCTAGCTATGTTGCTGGCTGCTTCGATTTTGGAAATCATTTTCAAAAGATGATTTTTACTACCCCATTTACTGTTGCTTCACAAGCAGCAGAAGACAGCGAGATGAACTATTTGTGATTGAAACTACATTAGGGAAAAAAGAGGTGGCGTTGAAATGGATGGGGCCTAGGTAAGCGAGGAAGGGAAAAAAAGAAAAGGAAACCCAGATTCCATTAAACAGTGACCTCCATGTAATGTATAAAGAGTCTGCAATGCTCTTTTACTCTTGTTTGAATGCAGCCAGCATATTTATATATGTGTGTGTCAGTCCTTGCTCTCTTGCAGAAAGTCCCATGTTCAATTTCCATCAATTCCAAATAGGTTTGGAAAAACTCACCCCCCAAATTGCCAAAACTTTCTGGCAGTGAGTGTTAATGACATGACAGAGAGAGACCTTGTTTAGTGTTGGCAACACAGTGCTAGTTGGCTCTCATCCCATGGTGGTGACAGAGTGTTAGATGTGGTGGAAAATTAGTGTGAGTAATTTCCAGGTTACCTGATTCTCTGCACAGTCTGAGCCAATTCCTATGTCCAAATAGATGACCTAAAAGGTCACTTCCGACTCTGATTATCTGATTATCTATTATAAATCAGAGCAAGCACACATCCTTCCCACCACAAATACTGGGGGAAAATATAAAGCTTGATGCTTATTTATTAAATCTCAGCAAATATAAAAAAATACAACAGGCAAAAACAAGAGAAGAAACAAAGAAAAGTGGAATAGAACAACTCACCTCAGCCAGTTCACCATGGCCAACTC
The DNA here is from genome assembly GCA_015471245.1 of Laticauda colubrina. Lineage (NCBI taxonomy): Eukaryota > Metazoa > Chordata > Lepidosauria > Squamata > Elapidae > Laticauda > Laticauda colubrina. The sequence continues at coordinate 22,519,585 of BLBF01000036.1, read as the reverse complement.
ACCATAGTCAACTGGCCATGTCCAACTTGCCACTCATTGCAACTCACTGCAAGACAATTTGACAATTAAAATTAATTTTTAAAACAATTTTTAAAAAATATTTTAATTTTTGTCATTCACACTTTATTTTGTCCCTCCTTTATTTAATGATTGTATCTGACTATTTCTTAATTAGGGTAATTCTTGACCCAAGGTGAGTTTTTCTGCAGTGAGTTGGTAATGGTGAGTTGACCCACAGCCAGTGGGTTGTGGTGAGTTGGTCATGGCGATGTGTCCATGGTGAGTTGACCTAAAAGTGGAATGGGAAGAATAAAAAGTGAAAAATTGAAAGTGTGAAACCAGTTGTGTGGCTTTGGATCAATTTGGACCATTCTAAGTTTGCTCTGGGTCACTCTGAGCAAAGATGGTGCCATAAGGAGCTGTGGTGGAACAATGGTCAGAATGCAGTATTGCAGGTTAATTCTGCTTGATTGCCAGGGGTTTGATCCTCACCAGCTCAAGGTAGACTCAGCCTTCCATCCTTCTGAGGTCATTAAAATGAGGACCCAGATTATTGCGGGCAACATGCTGACTCTATAAACTTCCTAGAGAGGGCTGTGAAGGAGTATATAAGTGTAAGTGCTATTGGTGTTGCTATTTTGCATTTCCTTCTGTTCTCCATTAGAAAAACACATTTTTCACTTTTCTCTTAAAATCTACAGTACAAGCTGAGTGGCAGAATGAAAACTTCTCAGAAGTAACTGACATCCTGAACCATGGAAGACAATACACTGTGTGCATCTGTGAATGTGTGTGTTTAATGGGTAAGACAGTTGCCTGTCAAAGCAAATTTTGCTGTTTATAGTACCAGGCAGTCTCTTTGTTTAAAGGATCTCGTGCATCTACATAACAAAACTCTTTTATGGGGGTACAAAAAAAAGGCTAACCAAGGATAGTTTTCATTGGGCAGTGTTGCGGTTCCCGGTTCAGTGATTGTGCTCTAGCTGTATGCATCGGCCCTGGTGTAGTATGTAGAATGTAGCATTGTAAGCTAATTTTGCCAGTTGCAGAAGTTCGATCCTGACCAGCTCAAGGTTGACTCAGCCTTTCATCCTTCTGAGGTCAATAAAATGAGGACCCAGGTGGTTGGGCTAAAGATGCTGACTCTGCAAACCACTTAGAGAGGGCTGCTGTGAAGCAGTATATAAGTCTAAGTGCTATTGCTGTTGCTATTGCTATCTTTAGTGACATAGTTGACCAATTTTCCTCTGAAGATGCCAGCCACATTGCCCAATAGATACTGGCCTTGAAAGCCGACACCAATAAATGATTTGTTTTCAGGAGGGCTATGAATTAGTTCCATGAAGAGGTAGTCCTCAACATACAACCACAATTGAGTCTGAAAAGTTCTGTTGCAAAAGACCATTGTTAACTAAGCTTTGCCCCATTTTTCGATCTTTCTTGCCACAATTGTTACATGAATCACTGCAGTTGTTAAGTTAGTAATGTTATATATTAGCATACTTAACTGTAATTGGTCGGTCCATGGAGGTGGGAAATTTGAAGAGCTGTCACTGGCCACAGCCATGAGCAACCCGAATATAAAAAAGGCTGCTGCAGTTTCTCCGGTGCTCAGTCCTGGAAGGAAGTAAAAATAATTGGTTGGTGTCCTGAGTCTCATTCCCGCGACTTAACACTGGTGATGAAGGTGGGATACTGAGAGAAAAGGAACCAGAAAGCACGTGGTGACCAGCGAACACCGGCAACACATTGAGATGAAATGGCTGGGAACAACACACCACCTGCACCGTTCGATCCAGCAACTGAAGACTGGGAATCTTACATTGACCAATTCCTCATGTTCCTCGAATAGAGTGACCTCCACAATATATCCAAACACAGGAAGAGAGCCATCTTCCTCACACATTGCAGGCCCATGGTATTCAAGATGGCCAAAGCATTAGCGGCACCCACCAACATGAAAACAATGGTCTGGCCGGACCTGGAAAGAATACTGAGGGCTCACTACACACCAACCATCTCCTGCCTCATCAAAAGACATGAATTTTATCGGTGTGATCAAAAAGAAGGCAAGAGCATTGGTGATTTCTTTGCAACTCTGAGGGACATTGCCAGGGCATGCAAATTCCTAAATATGGATGAAGCCATGAGAGACTGAGTAGTCCTAGGGCTGAGGGATCTTACATTACAGGGTCAATTCTTAAAAAAAAACCAAAATAATGCTCCAAGAAGCAATAGAAGAAGCTACTGCAGCAGAAGCAATGCAGAAATCGGCTGCAGCCATGCGGAAAATGAACAAAACACTACCGGAAACCCCCCAAAACACCACCACAACATGAGGACATCGAATCCACATCAGAAAATGATGAGGAAGAAGAAGGGGTAAATCAACTCCGTTTGGAACAGGGCAGAAGAGACTGGAACAGAAAAAGGAAGGAATTTCGTTGTGCCGGCTGCAAAGGGAACCATCCACGTTCTGAGTGCTGTTTCCTAGATGAAATCTGCAAACATTGTGAACAGTGGGGACATATTGCTAGGGCATGCCGAGCAAGAAAAAAACTATGGCCCGAGACAAAAATGGAACACACACCCCCTGAGAGAGGGGGAAACAAAAAGGGAGCTGCTGGAACCAAGACAACAGAAACAGGTGAGGGAAAGAGACAAGCAATGGAAGAGATGAAACACATCAAACAGTGACCATTGGACACTCAAACATGACAAACGCCAGGAAGGTATATGTCCAGGTCACCATAGAAGGCCAGCTGTGCCAGATGGAAGTGGATTCAGATTCATACTTATCAATGGTATCGTGGGGCATCATAAAAAGTCTGATACCAGACATAAGCCAGGAAGGACTCAAAAGACAAACTCTAACGCTGAAAGACTACCAGGGGAACAAAATTCCCATAGTAGGTACCAGCCAATTCACAGTAAAATTCAAAAAATACACCAGAGTCCTTCCTCTAACCATAGTCAACCAAAATTGATGCAACTTATTGGGACTCGAATGGTCCTAATGCACCATTAGGAATTGAAGTCACAGGGATAAACAGCATCACCAAAACAGAGTGGGAAGAGGATCTGATGGAAGAATTCGGGGACGTATTCGACGGAGAAGTGGGCAAGTACCAGGGGTTCCCAATTTCTTTTAGTCTAAACCCAAACATAACCCTTATAAGATTAAAGGCAAGGCAGGTTCCTTTCACACTAAAACCAAAAATTGATGAGCAATTGGATAAGCTCATCGCACAAGGGGTTTTAGAACCCATTGACCACGCAAAGTGGGAAACCCCAATTGTTACACCAATTAAACCTGATGGGTCAGTATGCATCTGTGGGGGCTACAAAGCAACCCTTAACCACATGCTCCAACAAAATCTATACCCGGTTCCAGTGGTACAGCATCTATTACATTCCTGGGGGGGGGGATCTTCGTGAAACTAGACCTCACACAGGTGTACCAACAGTTGCCCGTTGACCCCAAAACAGCGGAAGCCCAGACAATCATAACACACGGGGGCATTCAAATGCAACAGACTACTATTTGGGGTCAGTGTCGCCCCAGAGGTGTTCCAGAGCTTAATGGAATGTCTATGGCAAGGGATAAAAGGGGTGGTACCATACTTTGATGGCGTCCTGGTATCAGCCAAGGATAAAGAACAACTGCAAGACCGCCTAAGGGAAGTCCTAGTCAAATTCAAGGAGGCGGGACTAAAAGTAAAAAAAGGAGAAGTGCCAATTATCTGCCAGCAAAGTTGAATTCCTAGGATACCTTATAGTCAGTGAAGGAATCCACCCTACTGAAAATAAAGTCAGACCAATCAAGGAAGCCCCCAGACTCACAAATAAAACTGATCTGCAAACTTTCTTAGGACTCATTAACTTTTATAATATATTCCTACCACAGAAAGCAATCATTGTGGAACCGCAACACAGGTTGCTTAACAAGAAAGCAAACTGGGCCTGGGGGCAATGGGAAGAAATGGCGTTCCAAGAAATAAAAAAACTTGATCACATCAGACCACATACTAATACAATACAGTGAAACACTTCCAATAACACTAACCTGTGATGCTTCACCATTCAGCGTCTGCGCCATACTCAGCCACGTATTACCAGATGGGAAAGAAGCACCCATAGCATTCTATTCAAAGACTCTGTCAAAGCCAATTAGACAAAGAGGCATTGGCCACTGTCACTGGCATAAAACGTTTCCACAAATATATCTTTCACACTAATCACAGACCACAAGCCGCTCCTGGGTATCAATGCTGGAAACAAAGCTACACCTAACATATTGTCATCACAAATGATATGGTGGTCAGAATTCTTGGCTGCCGACAACTACAATTTAGCCTACCGACCTGGAAAGGACATAAATCATGCTGACACGCTTAGCCATTGCCCTCTACCTGACATAGAAGACGACCCAGCACCAACCACATCAACCTTTCAAGTAGAGACATTAGAAAACCTACTCATAACGGTAGCAGACATCGCGAGGGAAACAGAGACAAAACCCAGTATTTGAGAAGCTACCACAAAAGTGTAAATTTATTTTCCAAAGCACCAGAGGGCAAGACAAGAAACAATGGATGGAAACTAATCAAGGAGAGAAGCAACTTGGAATTGAGGAGAAACTTCCTAACAGTGAGGACAATTAACTAGTGGAATAGCTGGCCTTCAGAAGTTGTAGGGCTTCATTACTTAAGACGAGACTGGACAGTCACTTGTCTGAAATGGTATAGGGTCTCCTGATTGAGCAGGGGGTTGGACTAAAAGTTTTCTTCCAACTTTAGTCTGATTGATTGATTTGTCTGGTGTTAATCCCTGTTTATCTGGTATTGGCTACTGGAGAGGTTATGTTCTGGTCATTTTGTTATGTTAGCATTTTTATTGTCTCTTTTCAATGGCTGAAATGAGGTTTACCTCTATGTGTCTATTGATGACTGATTCAGTGGCTTCTCCCTTTTTGTAGGCCTTTGATTCGTTTTGCCAGTAAACTGATTTTGAATTTTTGGGGGGGTGGGGATGTATTTTAGTTATTGTTGACTCCTGGCAATTGCTTGGACAAGTCACTGAAGTTTTCTTGACAAGATTTCAGATATGATTTCCCCTTGCTTCCTTCCCAGGGCTGACAGAGAGTGACTGTCAAATATTTCCACCTGGGTTTTGATGTGTGCTGCTCTTTAAATATCAAGAAACATTATTTTTTTCCCCCAGCGGTTGTGTGGTGTGTTTTCTCTGTACCCTGTATATAGGCATGGTCTGAAATATGTTAGTTGGAAATAAATCTGGAAGTTAAGAACATAAATTTCTCATCATTACCAGAAGTGGCCATAAAGGAGTTTTTGTATATCTGTTCATATATTATTATTGTTATCTCCACATACGTGTATTTCTATGTTTCTGTGCACAGGGAAGCATGAGTAGTCTGCATGGGTGGTCAGTCTAGGCTGTGTGTGCAAGGCAATGGAGTGTAGAAGAACTATTTTATTTATTTATTTTATTTTGTCAAGCGATTATAAGATAAGAGGTATAAGTATAAACATGGTTATGAATACATGAAATGGATATATATAAGAAAAAAAGAAACAATAGGTAGGCACACTAGTGCGCTTATGCACATAAGAAGTAGTTCTTATGGAAACAAGAGAGAGAGAGAGAGAGAGGGAGGGAGGGAGGGAGGGAGAGAAAGAGGGAAGGAGGGAGAGAGAGAGAGAGAGAGAGAGAGTCAGCCTCGAAGAATCCTTCTTCTGCTTGTCTTTCCAGCTGCCATAGAAATGGGGGAAGGGAAGAATAATTGGGCCTCGTGGGGGAAGGGTGTTGGAGGTTTAATGTAAAAGTTGGTGAAATGTAAAAGTTGAGATGTTTTCTTGACTATGCTTACTTGCTTACTGTGCAGATGTAGCCTATTATCTGTCTAGGCCAAGGTCAACCGTCTTGGTATACCAGATGTCTGAAACACCACCTGAAGATGTACCCACATGACATTATATCTACCTCAGATTGGATGGCCAGTTTAAACTATTGGGGGGTGGGAACATGGGATAATTTTCTATATGTGATTTTTGCACCTATTGCCTCAGATCTTGTGTTCTGCTGATGTTACCCCTGTTGTCAGCCTTCAAGATCTTCTACTATTGCTTTGCATCTTTCGGCTGTCATAAGAAATGGGGTGGGGGGGAGAGGAGGGGATGAGTCTGAGAAGTGTGCTGGAGGTGTTACATTTTTCTGTTGTGTAAATGAGGGGGGGGG
>BLBF01000036.1:22497419-22509041 GCA_015471245.1 Laticauda colubrina | reverse complement strand
TAGATAGATAGATAGATAGATAGATAGATAGATAGATAGATAGATAGATAGATGGTTAAAAAAAATAAAAATGAAGCAGAAGCTAGGAAAATAGTCCCACAATTTTGTTGTCACCAAAAAACATCTAGAGGAGTGTTTCTCAGCTTCAGCAATTGCAAACTGTGTGGATGTCAACTTCCAGAGTTCAAAATTTTTATCAACCTTGGCAACTTAGAGGTTGTGGACTTCAACTCTCTGAAGTCCCCAAACAGCATGCTGGAGTCCACACCTTCTAAAGTTGCCAACACTGACAAATAGTGCTTTAAACCAGGGGTCACCAACCTTTTAGACCTCAGGGACCACCAAACTCATAATTTTAGATCCCAGGGACCACTAACTGGTTCTGTGGGTGTGGCCTAATTTGAGGGTGTGGCTTAGTGATCATGTGACTGGCTGGGCATGGCTTGCATGTAAATATTATAAATATTTATATAAATATTGAATTTTTTATTAACAAAGAGCAATTTTTACCCAAAATCAGGCAAAACAGGCAGGCAGTTTGAGTTGCTCACAAAATCACAGATTCATTCAGAAATCTATCTACCATCGGCTAGCTCAGTCTGTCACATAAAATTTGCTTGCAAGCAAACTCACAAAATTAACTCACAACACACCATGCATGTAAATATTGAATTTTTTATAAAAAAAGAGCAACTTTTATCCAAAATCAGGCAAAGCAAGCAGATTGAGTTGCTCACAGAATCATTCAGTGATCTATCTATCTATGCCATAGGCTAGCTCAGTCTCTCAAATTTGCTTGCAGTGAGTCCAGACTGAATTTGCTTGCAAGCAAACATGCAGTCCTAAGGGAGGTTTGGCTGTGCTTAAGGGCCTGTCACAAAGGCGGATGGATGCAAAAAGTATGTAAAAAGGACACAGCGGACGAGAAAATTTTCCATCTGTTGTTATCTGCTCTCAAAAGTGCCCTGAATTTGCATAAAGAGAGCAGACAACAACAGAAAGGAACGGACGGGGGGAGGACGTAGCCAGAATGTAAAGCGGATGCTCCATGGAAGCCTAGCAGATGGAAGCGGATGGAAGTGGATGGCACATCTGCAGGGCTTCCAGGGGAGCACAGCAAAGCGGACGCGCAACGGAAGGAACAGATGCAGAGCGGATGCCTAGCGGATGACGCAGATGCAGAGCGGATGCCTAGCGGACGCCTAGCGGATGCCTAGCAGATGCAAAGTGTTCACTGCGCATGCGGGGAGGATGCATTTTGTCAGTCCCGCAGATATAAAAGGATGCAGCTCGCAAGCAGGTCACCAATCAGAGGAAAGACCTGCTGCCAGACACATCTCCAGCCAACAACTATGGGGAAGAAGAGGAAGCCTGTGCCATCTGCTGCCAGCCTTGGCAAGAAGGACAGGGCCACCATCCCACCCCCTGGCCCTGACTCTGCTTCTGCTGGGGCTTCTACTGCTCAGGCTGACACTTCTGGTGCTGGGGCTTCTGCTGGCGCTGCTCCTGGTGCAGGGCTTCTGCTGGTGCTTACTCTGCTGGAGCTGCTCCTGGTGCTGGTGCTTCTGCTGGTGCTTACTCTGCTGGTACTGCTCCTGGTGCTGGTGCTTCTGCTGGTGCTTACTCTGCTGGTGCTGCTCCTGGTCCTGCTGGTGCTTACTCTGCTGCTGCTGATCCTGGTCCTGCTGGTGCTGTTGGTGCTGCTGGTGCTTACTCTGCTGCTGCTGATCCTGGTCAGCTGGTCCTGCTGGTGCTGCTGGTATTCCTGGTGCTGCTGGTCCTACTGGTGCTGCTGGTCCTGCTGGAGCTGCTGGTGCTGCTGGTGCTGCTGGTCCTGCTTTTGCTGCTACTGTTGTTGTTGTTGCTGCTGCTGCTGCTGCTGTTGTTGCTGCTGCTGCTGCTGCTGCTGGTGTGGTGGAGCAGCCCCTAGAACCTCGAAGCCCTTCTGATGAGGGCCCAGATGGCCCTGCCAGGGGGAGGAAGAGGCATACGCATGAACAGGAGAGGAGGCAATATTCCATTGAAGAGGAACATGAGGATGAGGTGCTCGAATGGCTGAGGGAGAACGAGTATCTATGGCGGAAGGGACACAGGTTCTCTTGAGACACCAAAAGGAAGCAGGCTGCTTGGAGAGAGAAGGCAGAGAGCCTGGGTTACACTTCGGAGGTGCTCCTCAGGTGGTGTAAGCACATGCACACCTGGTACGGGAAGCTGCACCTCAAGAAATCTGGCCAGGCCACAGTCAAGCTCACCGACCGGGAGACCTATGTGGTGGCAAAGTGCAGCTTCTTGGAGGGTGAGATCCGCCACTGAGGAGCAGCCCCTCTGACAACCCTCTCTCTCAGGCAGCCCACAGAGAGTCAGTCCTCTTCTGGCCAAGAGTCAGTTCCTGTGTCCAGGCAGGTATCTGTGGAGCGTCCCACAACAGAGACCCCCCTGACAGCTGCACTACCCATGGTGGAATGCGTGGAGGACCCCCTGATGCAGTGGGAGCAAGGAGAGGGCACTTCCACCAGAGACCAACCCACATCTACCCCCATCTCCACCTCCACAGAAAGCAGGCAGAGAGCCAGACTGGAGGGACAGAGCCACACTGTCCTGCTGGAGATAAGGGACACCATCAAAAGCAGTGTAGATCTCCTCTTTCAGCTGGTAAACACTGACATACCATCCTCAAACTGCAAGCCCTTCCTCACCTACATCAACCAGACCCTCATGGACATGTCCGAATCACAGTACCAGGTGATAAAGGAGAGGATCACCGGTCTTCTGCAAAACTCTCCAGGCCCAGATGAACCTGCTCCGACCCAGTCCAGGTCTGCTCCTCCACCCCAGGTGATGTCACAGCCCTTCCAAGGTTTTCCACAGGCCCTCACCTACCAAGGCTACGGTTACCAGGAGTTCCAGCAGCACAGGCAGCCCTTACTAGTCCAGCAACAGGTACATCGCACACCACAGGTGTCACCGATGCCACCGACGCCACCGACACCACAGATGCCACTGACGCTAGAGATGCAACCAACGCCTCACCTCGCCTACAGTTTGTTATTAATAAAGTTTATCCCTGCTTCACACACTTGGTTCAGTTCTTTTTGTCAATAAAGTCTTGGTGGAAACTTTTAGAAATGGTTTAAGCCTTTGCATGCTTGTGGGGTGGGTAAGAATAGCAGTGGGGTGGACAGGGATACCTGTGGGATAGGGAATACCTGTGGGATAGATAAACCTCCAGTGCAAGCATAGTGGGAATGTATGGTCCACCCTCCCAGGTGCCACACCTATGGCCCTTTATTATCAATAACAATTTAATCATTGATCCACACATTTCAACATAAACACAACTCTTTATTAAATGCCTTGTTCATTGTAGGGCCACTCAACATACATGACACAATCTCATCAGTGTGATGAGTTAGGCTCAAGGAAGCATCCATTAAGCATCTACCATCCTGTCTTGCCACTCCACTGCTCCAACTGGGAAGTTGCATCAGTGTCTCAGGAGGTTGTGCTGCTTCTTCCCTTCACGTGAAGCTCTGTTGGGGCCTTGCACATCCACAGGATCTATCAGGTTTCGCCCTTGCCTCCATTCCCCAGGCTCCATGTCCCCATTGCCTTGTTGGTGGTCCACGAGCCTTTTCTGCAAGACTGGGTAGCGGGTGCGCATGAGATTATGCAGGATGCAGCAAGCTTCCACGATCCTCCTCACGGTCTCTGGGCGATGCTGCATGATGGTGAGAAGTACCTGGAACCTGTTGGCCAGGATGCCAAAGGCGTTCTCCACCACCCGTCTTGCCCTGGACAGCCTGAAGTTGAAGATCCTCTCTTTATGGGTGAGGCATCTGGAAGTGTAGGGCTTCATGAGGTAGGTTGTGAGGGAGAAGGCGTCATCCCCCACGATGAAGTAGGGCACATCTTGTGTGTCGTTGGGCAGGGGGTCGGGATCTGGGAAGCCCATGAGGAGATTGCGTTCCACCTCCTTGAAGTGACTGCCGTTGTATACCTGGGCATCTGAAGATGACCCGTTGCCTGAAGCATCGATGTACATGAACTTGTAGTCAGCATCGACCATGGCGAAGAGGATGATGCTGAAGAAGCCCTTGTAGTTGTGATAAGTGGACCCTGAGTTGGCTGGAGCTTTGCAGGCCACGTGCTTCCCATCTATGGCTCCAACAGTGTGGGGGAAGTTCCACTTCTGATACCACTGCTCTCCAACTTTCTTCCAGCCTTCTTCAGTGGAGGGGCACTGGAGGAGCTCCTCCAGGCATTCTTCGATGATGGCCTGCACCATTTCTCCGACCACAATGCTGATGGTGTTGTGTGGCACCCTCTAGCCATACTACATGCTCCTGTACGTGGTCCCTGAAGCCAGATGGCGCAGAGTCAGTGCCACCTTCAGCCCAGGGTCCAGGCTGGTCCGGAAGTTGGTGTTTGCCTTGGTCAACCTGGGTCTCAGCCGCTCCACAACTTCATCAAACATGGCTGGCTGGCGGCATCCTCATGAAGTTCTGGAATGCACAAGAGTCTTCATTCCTCGGCTCCACCATCAGCTTGTTATACAGTCCGTACTCTGCTCTTGTCGCGATCCATCTTCGGACCCAGACACTTCTTGGATGCCTCCTTTTCTTCGTGTAGAACAGGTGAAAGAGCCTGTAGAGGGCTTCGCACTGTTGTAGAACGATGGCGGCTACCAAAGGAGTGTGTGATGATCCATGGTGGAGATGACTGGATGCTGAGGAAGAGCAAGAGCCAGATGCAGGCTGAAGAGGTCTGCACAGCAGGGCTGCTGGACTGAAAGTGAGATCCAGGTGATTTCTCCCCCTTTTTATAGGAAATATAGGTTTTCCGCTAGGTCTCCTTTTGCATCTTCTAGACATCCTGCAGACATCCTAAATATCCAAGATACGTCCCCTATATGAACGTTTTTTCCGTTTTAATGCTTTGTATGCGAGCTGCATCCGCTTTCATCCTTTCTACATCCGTGCTACTAATGTTGCGTGTCCGTTCCGTGTCCGTTTCGCTTCCTCTCTGTGTCCGTTTTCCACTGGAGCGGATCCAAGTTGCGCGGATGCGCAGCAGATGCCTAGCGGATATAGCGGACGTATAACGGATGACGATGGACGTATATCGGATCTTCCCTGTATGCATAGTGGATGTAGAATGGATGCGTTGGATATATTTTCCACTCAAAAAGTTTTGTGCAGCTCAAAACTTTTTGAGAGGATGAAATGTCAGTAGACAGATGCTGGACTGATAGAAAGTATGAAAAATGGACTCAGTGAGTACAGAACGGATGCATCGTGTTAACCAATGGATGGCAAATGTTTCTCTCCGTTTTACATCCTCTTTCCATCCATTGGTACTGTGTGACAGGGGCTTTTGCTAGAAAGCAAGAAATCCAAACATTTCCTGTTTCCTAGCTAATCGAAATCTTCCAGCAGAGCAGAACAGCTGATGGTCAGAAAAAGGAAAAATAGCAACTTAAGCCCATGTCACACTGAACCAATGAGGATGTAAAACGGACAAAAAAGCTTGCCATCCGTTGGAAAACGCAATGTACTCACTGCCTCCGTTTGGCTTCCTCTCTATCCGTCCAGCATCCGTTTATGGACGTTTCATCCGCTCCGAAAGTTTTGGGCTGCCTAAAACTTTTGCGCAGAAAATGTATCCAGTTCATCCATTCTGCATCCGCTACACATCCACTATGCATCCGTTACGCATCCGCTATATCTGCTAGGCGTCCGCTACGCATCCGCACAACTCCATCCGCCCGGACGTGGGGAGGAAGCGGAACGGATGCGGAAGGGATGCAGAACGGATGCCTAGAGGATGCAGAATGGAAAGAAAGCGTTTAAAACGGAAAAAACGTTCGCAGAGGGGACCTATCTTGGATATTAAGGATGTCTAGAGGATGCCTACAGGATGCCTAGAGGATGCCTAGCGGAAAACTTATACTGCCTATAAAAAGGGGGAGCAACTCGCCTGCATCTCACTTTCAGAACAGCAGCCCAGCGGTGCAGACCTCTGCAGCCTTCATCTGCATCTTCCTCTTCCACAGCATCCATTCATGTCCACCATGGATCGTAACACAGTCCTTTTGGCAGCCACCATCCTTCTGCAACAGTGCGAAGCCATCTACAGGCTCTGTGAACTGTACTACGGGAAGAAAAAGGGTCACCCAAAAAGAGTCTGGGTCCGAAGATGGTTTGTCAGAAGAGCAGAGGATGGACTGTACAACAAGCTGATGGTGGAGCTCAGGAGCGAAGACACTCGGGCATTCCAGAACTTCATGAGGATGCCTCCAGCCATGTTTGACAAAGTTCTGCAACAGCTGACACCCAGGTTGACCAAGGCAAACACCAGCTTCCGGCCCAGCCTGGAACCTGGGCTCAAGGTGGCACGCACTCTGCGCCACCTGGCCTCAGGGACCTCCTACAGGAGCATGCAGTACGGCTGGAGGGTGCCATCCAACACCATCAGCATTGTGGTGAGAGAAGTGGTGCAGGCCATCATCGAAGAATACAAGGAGGAGCTCCTCCAGTACCCCTCCACTGAAGAAGGATGGAAGAAAGTTGCAGAGCAGTGGTATCAGAAGTGGAACTTACCACAGACCGTTGGAGCCATAGATGGCAAGCACGTGGCCTGCAAAGCTCCAGCCAACTCGGGGTCCACTTATTTCAACTCCAAGGGCTTCTTCAGCATCATCCTCTTCGCCATGGTCGATGCTGACTACAAGTTCATGTACATCGATGCTTCAGGCAACAGCTCATCTTCAGATGCCCAGGTATACAACGCCAGTCACCTCAAGGAGGGGCTGGAACGCAACCTCATCGTGGGCTTCCCAGATCCAGAACCCCTGCCCAACGACACACAAGATGTGCCCTACTTCATTGTGGGGGATGACGACTTCTCCCTCACAACCTACCTCATGAAGCCCTACACCTCCAGACTCCTCACCCATGAAGGGAGGATCTTCAACTACAGGCTGTCCAGGGCAAGACGGGTGGTGGAGAACACCTTTGGCATCCTGGCCAACAGGTTCCAGGTACTTCTCACCACCATGCAGCATCGCCCAGAGACCGTGAGGAGGATCGTGGAAGCTTGCTGCATCCTGCACAATCTCATGCGCACCCGCTACCCAGTCTTGCAGAACAGGCTCGTGGACCTCAAACAAGCCAATGGGGACATGGAGGCTGGGGAATGGAGGCAAGGGCGAAACCTGATCAACACTGAGGATGTGCAAGGCCCCAACAGAGCCTCACATGAAGCGTAGAAGCAGCGCAACCTCCTGAGACAATGGTGCAACTCCCCAGCTGGAGCAGTGGAGTGGCAAGACAGGATGGTAGATGCTTAATGGATGCTTCCTTCAGCCTGTCTCATCACACAGATGAGATTGGGCCATGTATATTTGGTTGGCCTACAATGAATAGGGCATTTAATAAAGAGTTGTGTTTATGTTGACATGTGTGGATAATTATTACATTATTATTGATAATAAAGGGCCATAGGTGTGGCACCTGGGAGGGTGGACCATACAGTCCTACTATGCTTGCACTGGAGGTTTATCTATCCCACTGCTATCCTAACCCATCCCACAGCTATTACCCATCCCACAGGTATCCTAACCCATCCCAAAGGTATCCTTACCCATCCCACAAACATGCAAAGGCTTAAACCATTTCTAAAAGTTTTCACCAAGACTTTATTAAAAAAAGAAATGAAGCAAGTGTGTGAATCATAAATAGACTTTATTAACAACAAGCTATGAGACAAAAATGACTCTCTGGTACTCCTCTTGGTCGCTCAGTCTCAGGGGTGAAGGGTGCAGGTGCTGTGGAGGTGGCTGGTGCTGGAGTGCTTGTCATCAGCTCCTCCAGAAGCAGAAGCAGAAGAAGCGCCAGCCCCAGAAGAGCGAGCCCGTGCTGCAGAAGCCCCAGCAGAACCAGAGTGAGGGTGGGATGGTAGCCCTGTCCCTCTTGCCAGGGTTGGCAGCAGATGGCTGAGGCTTGCTGTGCTTCCCCATGGTTGTGGGGTTGCTGGCTGGCAGGGAGGCTGGGAGGAACCAAGGCTGGCACCAAGGCTGGCAGGGAGGCAAGCACCAAGGCTGGCAGGCAGGCAGGCACCAAGGCTAGCAGGAAGGCTGGCAGGTAGGCAGGCACCAAGGCTGGCAGGAAGGCTGGCACCAAACCTCGCAGGAAGGCTGGCAGGCAGGCAGGTACCAAGGCTGGCAGGCAGACATGAACCAAGGCTGGCAGGAAGGCTTGCAGGCAGGCAGGCACCAAGGCTGGCAGGCAGACATGAACCAAGGCTGGCAGGAAGGCAGGCAGCAAGGCTGGCAGGCAGACCGGCTGGCAGCAAGGCTTTCAGGTAGGCTGGCACCAAGGCTGGCAGGGAGGCTGGCACCAAGGCTGGCAGCAAGGCTGGTAGCAAGGCTGGCAGCAAGGCTGGCAGGCAGACATACAGGCAGGGCAGGCAAGGCAGTTGATGTGTCCGGCAGCAGGTCTTTCCTCTGAATGGTGACCTGCTTCTGAGCTGCTTCCGTTATATCCGTGGGGCTGATGCAATGCATCCTCCCCGCATGCGCAGTGAATGCCAGGCATCCATTAGGCTTCTGCTGTGCATCCGTGAGGCTTCCGCTCTGCATCCGCTTCATCTGTTCGGCATCCGCTCTGCATCCGCTCTTTCCGTTCCCCGTCCGCTTCGCTGAGGCCCCCCAGAAGCCCTGTGGATGTGCCACACACTCCCATCCACTTTCATCCGCTGGGCTTCCGTTCCGCATCCGCTTTGCATCCGCCCTGCGTCCTCCATGCATCCGTGTTATCCGCTCTGGTTATGCAAATTTTTGCCCCTTTTGAGAGCGGATAACAACGGATGGAACATTTTGCTCATCCGCTGTGTCATTTTTGCATCCATTGGCCAGTGTGACATGGGCTTTAGCAGACAAGTTTGCCGGGTAAGGAGTGATTTGGCGGGGAGGGTTCCTGCAGGCCATGTGGGCTGAGTAGCCTTGTGTTTCTGTGCAGCCTGGATTACTTACTTTGGGGGAGAGTGTCCTGAGGGTGAGATTTCTCAAGGCCCGCCAAAATTTTCTCAAGGCCCACTGGTGGTCCGCAGCCATTGGCGACCGTTGCTTTTAACCATTGTCAGCCCTGAAGCTATTTTTCCTGGCATCTTCAGGGCTGCCATAGCAGATCTGAGTTAAGCTGTGGGAACAGGAGGGGCAGAGGTGGGCTGCTGCCGGCTTCACCAGTTCATGCAAACTGGTGGTTAAGATTCTGCAAAATTTGATGAACTGGCAAATCCCACCACTGGTTGGCTCTGCCCCTGCTCATTTTTGGGCCAAAACCCGCCAGAAAATGTCCCCCAAATGGCCTATAAACAACCCAAAGAACAGCCCACAAACCGGCTGAAAAATGGGTAGGGACGGGGCCAGTCAGTGGTGGGATTAGCCCCAACCAGATGAATCCTACCTCTGCCTTTGAGATGAGTGGCCAGGAAGTGGGGTTGGGTGTGATGAGTGATATCACCCACCTAATCACATGACCAACTGGCCATGCCTACCCAGCCAGAGAACTGGTTGTTAAAAAATTTGCAGCCCACCACTGAGGAGGGGTGAGGTAAAGATAGTTGGAGGGGGAGTGTAGCCAAAATAAAATTATTTCCTCTGAGAACCAAGGAGTTTCCCATCAGGTGCAAGGAGGTGGGATCTGAGACTGACTCACCCTTGGACTGTGACCTGATTGTACCATGTGATGGATTGCATGGGGGAAAGGAAATGTTACTTTTAACCGGGGGGGGGGGAACCCGAGGGGAGTTTAGAGTCGGGTTTCCCCAGATGTGTCAATATGGCATGCCTAATAAATCTATACTTTGAGGAATAGGCCTACCTTGGAGCTTTGATTCCATTGAGTGTGTTACTTGGGACCCTAACAACCATGTTATCTAAGAGTTTCTCATTCAGTTGCAACCATACTGCAGCAATTTCCTATATTGGTTTGAAAAAAATGAGGGCTCCCGTTCTGCTGATAATCATAGACTGGCACCAATGTAGATGATATTTACTATATTAGAATGGCATTTACAGTCCTAATGAACCCAGAGCAGTCATGCTCAGCAGTGCACTTCAAGCAGTTCATTGAAGCCAAGGGGAATACACACTTAATCAAAATTAGAAATAGGGAAAGAGCAAGAGGGGTGTAATAAGAGACAGATAAAGCGAGGAAAACTTCATGTTCATGAGCTGAACAAGGATGCTAAATGATACAGATGGTCCTCGACATATGACCACATTTGAGCCAAACATTTCGGTGGCTGAGGAAGACAGTTGTGAAAGTGAGTTACGCCCCATTTTATGACCTTTTTTTGCCACAGTTGTTAAGTGACTCAGTGCAGTTGTTAAGTGAATCCAGCTTCCCCCATTGACTTTGCTCATCAGAAATCAACCGGGAAGTTCACAAATTGTGATCCTGTGACCCTGGGACAGTGCAATTTTCATAAATACATTCCAGTTGCCAAATGCCCAAATATTGATCATGTGACCTGTGGGATGCTGCAACAATTGTAGGTGTGAAAACTGATCATAAGTCACCTTGTTCAGTGCTGTTGTAACTCTGAACAGTCACTAAACAAAAGGTTGTAACGCTACCTGTATTATCTGCAGTTGTTAAAAGGAGCTCCTATATACAGAAACAGTGTTCCTTTGAATTTCAATAAAACTGTAAGAAAGAGCAGCAAATGACCGAATTTAAGTTATCCTACTTAGCATCCTGGACTTAGTATGTGAAGATTCAGCTCTCTGGAAAAGGCTCCGATGTTGGGGAAGGTGGATGGAAAGAGAAGAAGAGGATGGTCAGTATCCTGGATGATGGACTCCGTTTTGGAAGTGATGAACACACTGTTGGAAGACCCATAGGACCAGAAGAAAGTCTTTATTGACACTGACTTATGGTGCACAATCCATCGATCCATCAATCTTATTGGAGGGTTACACCCTTTGTTTATGACGACATTAGCAGTTGTTTAAAAACAATGGCATCATCAGAGTGATGTTGTTATGGCAAGGATTGGCAAAGGTTCACTTTCCAATTACAGGTAGTCTTCAACGTACAACCACAATTGAGCCCCAAATTTATGTTGCTAAGTTTTCTTAAAAACCTCCAATGTTGGAGCACCCACAATTTCCAAAGGTAGCTTCTGTTCCACTGGTTGATTGTTCTCCCTGTCAGAAAATTTCTCCTTATTTCTAGGTTGAATCTCTCCTTGATCAGTTTCTATCCATTGTTCCTTGTCTGATCTTCAGGTGCCTTTGAAAATAGCTTGACCCCTTCTTCTCTGTGGCAGCCCCTCAAATATTGGAAGACTGTCTCTCTGGCAGCAGACATTTGGCCAATAAAGAATATTCCATTCCATTCCATACCATTCCATTCCATTCCACTATACTACACTACATTACACCACACTCTACTTTGCTCTGCTCTGCTCTGCTCTGCCCTGCCCTATCCTACCCTACTCTACTCTACTCTATTCTACTCTACTCTCTACTCTATTATTCTATTCCACTCCACTCCACTCCACTCCACTCCACTCCACTCCACTCCACTCCACTCCACTCCACTCCACTCCACTCCA